>CM022299.1:177012343-177612343 GCA_011799875.1 Thinopyrum elongatum
CCTGGCGCGTCGACGTGTTATCATCGCCTCAATCGCGTGATCGGCGGCACCTTTTGGAGTGGGGGGGGGGGCGGTGAGTTGCTGTACACGAAGGGGGAATAGGCCCTAGGCCTCCCCGTGATCCGTAGGTACGGGCAAGCGGGGTCGGGGTTTTCTACGGGAACCCTGCGACGGGCCGAGGTGCAGCCGGCGGGGGAGGCGCGGGCTCCGGGCGGCGGCGTGTCGTCGTCTGCTTTCGGTCGACGTGATCGAGGGTTTTTTCCCCGATCCGTGATGCACATTCTAGTTCTGTTGGCGACCGAGCTCCAGGCGCTGTTCGTGGAGAGGGAGGACTGGGCGACGTCCGGTTTGTCGGCGGCGTCGGCCGCTTTCCCGATCGACTCGTTATCTGATTCTTCTTCTTCTATCTAGTCGTCTCTACTTTTCTTTCGCCCGAGCAGGGTTTGCCCGCTGCTTCTCCCCGTCTTCCCCTATGCTTTTACCTTATTAATGTTTATTTGGCTAGGCTTACTTCCTCTTTTTGTTCTTTCTACCTAGTTTCGTCTTTCGTTCGTCCTTCTCTATCTAGCTTTGGCGTACTGGATCGTTCTTCCCTATCCTACTATTTTGATCGAGATGATCTATTTGATTTGGTTGGTATGACATTTTTTTTTTTTTTCTCTGCTTTTTCATATCTTCCATTTTTTTTTTTTTTTTTTTTTTTTTTTTCCACCATTTTTCACTCTTCCTTCTTTGGGCTTTTCGGCCCAGTTGGGGCCGGAGGGGGGGGGGGTCCCTTTTCTTCTTTTCTGTTTCATTTTTCTTTTTATTATCTTTTTCTTTTTCTTCCTTTCTCAGTTAGGTGGTAAATAGTCAAGGCCGTCAAAATGGTTTTTTGTAAACATGAGACCTGTTCCTAAATACCCAGTTTTTGGCCTTATCCCTAACCCCCTAAAATTAGGTTTGGAACAAACATAATTCCTATTATTTCAGATTCATCAATGGTTATTAATATTATCTTTTCCCCTGTTTGAGGTTGTTCGAGTCACTTATCAGTCCAATATGTTGGTTTCAATTTTAGAATGCCTCCTGGATATTTGTTATTTATCTGACATTTTAGCTCTTATTGGGACACGTTTATTATTTCCACACTTTCAATTTAAATTTTGAATTTAGACTTAGAGTTGAAATGCAATGTGATGCTAATGATGATAAGCACTGTTGATCATGCGAACATTCATTTCAAAAGTGATTACTGTTTCCTAAATCACCGGCGGAGGTGTTCCACTCTCCTCCTCTATTAATATCCTCGTCCCCTGAGAATGAGAGGAAGACTGAAAGAAAATCGGGGTATTCTTCGCGAAGAGCTATCCTCGTCGTTCCCAATGGCTTCACTCTTCAGAATGATTGTGACCACTGAACCTTGAGGAACTGGATTGACTGTGACGTGTTGTCGACGCTCCGCTTGATCAACGAATACGGATGGGATATTCTGGATGATGAACAGATCTCCCGTAATTCAAGCACTTCAATGATCCACACTCGAATATGGATCCTTGAAGCCGCAGCAGGAGTTTGGGATCATGACGACGTCATGTACTTGAGAAAGGTTGGCTGCAATTGCCAACTGATATGATCACTTCTCCTCTCCTCGAGACGGGCAATGAATACTGAACGGGGCCAATTGTAGCGAGGGGCTAACTTGCCTTTGATTCCGAACCGATGAGTGCCTTTCACGGAGTGACGCGGAGGTAAGCTTGCTCGCCAAGGTTGATCAGACTATTTCCTGGTGCTTTCGGTCATAGTTGCTCTTTCTGACGAGACTGACAGACACTTTCACAATGTTCCCGAACAATTACGGACTTGTTCTTACAGCTTGCCTAATAATGTCCGGTCCGCCGAGTGAGCGTTCCCAGTTTTCTAACCATTCCGAGGGGTTCGACACTTACGACCGTATAGAACTTCCAACGGTGCCATCTTCAGACTACTTGCTAGCTATTGTTGTAAGAGAATTCGGATACGGGAGAGGATTTCCTCCCTTTCTTTTCTTAACCCGAGGAGATGACGCAAGCTCGAAGCATATCTTTCGACACTGATTCCCTCTTTCAACCTTGACCCTGTGACTGGGGTGAAAAGCGGTACTGACGACAGATGTGTTCCCAATAGCTTCTTGGAAACTATTCAGAATCTGGGGGGAGGTGACAGGCGCCACGATCAGAACTAATCTCCAACGGAACACACCGTTGAGTGACCATATCGTCGGGAAACTACAAGTCTGCTAACCATGGCTAGCAGTTTGATGGTCTCCTTAACAGGCAGAAAGTGGGGCCAACCTTAGAAGATTCGGTCAATGACAACAAAAATAGCATCATTACCTTCTGGGATTTGGGAAAACCAGTACTGAAATCCATTTGGACCTTGTCCCCCCATTTCCATTCGGAATTTCCAGGGGTTGCAGAGTTCCTGCGGGCCTCTGATTTTGGAGCTTTACCGCGGCAAACTCACACTCAGAACATCACCGATCAAGGTCCCCCCCCCCCTCGCTTTCATATTAGGCCACCAGAATCTTCGACCAATGTCCCGGTACATCTTTTGTGCTACCAGGGTGAATGGACCAGGGAGTGTCATGAAGCTTCCTTCATACGTTTTCCCTCTCATTCTGACTTTGGGTAAAGAAGAGACGGTGTTGGAAAATAGGATCCCCTGCATCAAATTGGATTCGACGGCTTTTCCTTTCTCGAGTTATCGCTTGATTTTTCAACTTCATGTCATAAACCTTGCATAACCTTAATGCCGTTTTCTAAATCTGGTTCTACAACCAGGGTATTGAGATAACCTGTGGAACAATATGGAGGTTTTCAATTTGCCAAGCTCTTCATGAAAAGAGGTTGTGTTTTCTGAACCATAAGATTGCTGCAAAAGCCTTGCGGCTCAAGCATCGGCCATTACATTGCCTTGCCGGGGGTTATGAAATATTCATATCATAAATCGCAAATTTGGTTTTCAGCCATCTTTGTTGACGAAGGTTCAATCTGGTTGAGTATATAAATACTACTGTTCAAGCTTTGGTGATCCGTGTATATCTCGGCAACGGTTACCGAGAAGTATGTGCCATAGGCGTCAAGGCATAGATAACCGCAGAAAGTTATTCAAGATCAATCACGGATCATTTTTCTTCATGCGGACGCAATTGTCGGGAGGCAATAGCAATCACTTTGCACTCTTGCATTATACACGCCTAATCCTTGACGAGATGCATCACAGTTATATCCGAATCCTTTTGGGATCCGGGTCTAGTAATGGGGCGATGTCACTTTATCTTTTAGTGGTCTGAAAGCTTTCGTGACATTTTTCTGTCCACTCACTTAACACCTTTGTGAAGCAGATTTTGTCAATGACAATGAGAAGTTTAACACAACTCGAGAAGAAAGGTTTAAACAAACAATGAAAAGGAAATGATTATCAGACTAATCAATCCGACAGGGAAATCGCACAGATATCCACTCTCCGGGTAAGAACGGGATTTTACGAGATTCCTAAGTTCCGGCGTTAGTAAAATTTTATTAACCCGACTATAATAATATTAGAGTCCCATAGTATAGACGAGGATAAAGATCCTAATAAACCCACCCTTTGGGCGACGTGGGCCCGTAGCGCACACAGCCCAGTTATTAAAATTACAAGTTTTCTCTCCTTCGTCGGTTTCTTCTAGACTCAACTTCGGCCAAGAATTTGGAGGGGGCTTCCTACAGGCGTCGGGCTCTGATACCACTTGTGGGCGCCCCGGTTCCAATCGTACACTAATCATACACAAACGTGTCTATCAAACCCCGGGCTCCGGGAAGATATCACAACACAACTCTAAACACCAAATAAACGGAGGTCCACAATATTACAGACCGGGGATCCGACGATCGAATACATAATCAGTCATAACAAATATACTGGGTACAGACATAGTTAGACCGTTCTGCCTTAAGAATGCTAGCACCAACAGCGACACGAGATCGAAAGGCTTGCCCTCCCTGCCTGGGAGCCTCCGATCCTCCTCTGGTCAGCTGGCTCGAGTCCAGTAGTACGTGCCCTCTGGACCCCGCCTGTGTAGTATGCGCTCCTGGTTGTGGCGTCTGGCTACCTGGGACTCACATGTCTCGTGTAGCATCAGAAGTGGGGTACTGAAACTGGTGGAAATAGACAAAATGACAAGGTACAGACCGTGAGTACTCATCCGAAGTACTCAGCAAAGCAAGGGATCTATACTACATGATGCAACATTATCAATGGAGAAAGCTGTATATGTGGACTTGGGCTTGCAGAAATCCAGAAATAGAGCAGAAAGGCCAGTCCTATACGCAGACTTCATCTTCAAATCTTCTCAAAGTCCACATCTTGCAGCAGTTAAAAGAGAGTAGAATAGCATTTTATTTAGCAAGCATGTTGAAGTACATCTCAAAGATCCTTCCCGCACTTCCCAGGAGAAAAGTAATCCCGAAGTCAAAAATTAAGTAACAAGTTCCAGTTTAAGTAGGTTAGATATCGGGAATACCAAACTGAGCGTCCTTTACCGTAGGACCGGACTATCGATAGAAATAGTCATCCCTGCAGGGGTGCACTACTGTTACCCCCAACACGCTCGATCAACTCTGGTCGGACTACCGTTGAATGGGTATGCCCGTCCTCGGAAATCAACACGAAGCACGCTCTAAACCTAGCTCAGCAGAGAGGTCAGCACGCCGACTAGACCTATGCACCCAGGGTTCTCGTGCCATCCGCCTGGGCACCCTGCGCGTTGCGTGGCGGCCGGGTGCATGCGCGACACTAACTCGCCAGTGAAGTATCCATCCGCAATCCCGAACGATCAGCCCGCACGGTGAATCGTGACGTCTGATAAGCTTTCGGCAAACGTACATCGCAAAGGGCCCCATAAACCATGATCACCCCGCGTGGTGGCAGTGCGTATAGGGACGTCGACCGACTCAGATCACTAACACCCAAATCCAATAGGCTCAATTAGTATCACGCGGAGACAATCAGAGTCCTATGCTCCCGCCACATTGTCACACCGAGTGCCCTTCCGGCACACCCGAATCATAAGATCCCAGCGGGTACCCACCAGGTGGACCCCCTGTGAAAAAGGTCAAGTAACCGTGTGGTCATAATCATCAGTGTAGACGAAGAGGTATCACCCTCGAGGTTCACACTGAGGGTTTGCACGACAGAGTCTATCGGACATGGAGAAGGGAGGAATCACCCTCGATGACCACGACGTACAGCTATGCTGCAGAGTATTCATCAGGAGTGCGTTTCGAGGTATCACCCTCGGCACTCGATAGTTACTACTAGCAGAATCGTACAACTAGGGGTGTGAAGTGAGGCTCTGTCCTCTGATCGACGATCACGTTGATCGAGTCGTCGATGAACAAGCAGGGGCGACAAAGTAAGGTGGTGGGGTCACAGATGGGTCATACCAACCTATACTAACAGTTTATCATGGCAGGTAAGATAGCAATGAACAGGTTACACAGCAGGCTATGCATAAATGGAGCATACATTAACAGTAGCGAAATCTAAATGGCAGCAGAATAGAATGGGCGATATCTGGAATGCTCAAGGGGGGGGCCTTGCCTGGTTGCTCTTGCAAGAGAGGGAGGTCGTCAACGGCTCTGCTCGTCAGTACGTAGTCGTACTCGACAGCACGGCGACGTCGGTCCTCGCGGCGTCTATCGAGAGAGAAGGGGAGGTAGAGAACAATAAATCACGGCAATAATGCAAACAATATGTTGACATGCCTAAATGATATGCCGGGGTGTTCTACTCCCTAACTAATGATTTAGTTAATTTAGGAATTTATTCGGATTTATTTAATTAAGTTGGACACTATTCATTTATCGAAATCGGTCTAATTGTTCAACACGTTCTTATAGTTGCGGGCATCTGACGGAGATACCGAGGGCGTATCCGGGTTCGTATCTCGTTCTGAGCAAGTTTCATGTACAAGATATTTTCATCGGAGTTGTACGGTTTAAAAGATATGATTTTCTAAAGTTTTTATTAATTTCTGAATTTTAATTAATTATTTAATTCAACATTATCCGAAACAGTGATTGATGACGTCAGCATGACATCATGCTGACGTCAGCAGCCACCTGACAGGGTGGGTCCCACCTGTCATAGCTGTTAGGTTAATTAGGTTTAATTAATTTAATTACTGATTAATTAACACTAATTATTTAATTAGATTAACCTAATCAGGATTAATTAACTAATTAATTAATTAATTAAATTAATTATTTTATTTATTTCTATTTTTATTTTCTATTTCTTTTAAATCGTTTTTAGGGGGTGGGCCCCATCTGTCCGCGTCACAGGGGGCGGGGGGGCAGGGCCCACCGGGCAGTGGCCCATACGGCCACAAGGTTTCCTGTTCTGGCGTGGGCGCACCCAGCTTGCCGCTTCCCCTTTATGCTCCTTGTCGCGCTTCTAGGTCGCGGCTTGTCTGGTCCGCCGTACTGCGATCGTGCTTTCGATTTTTTTTTTTGCTGCTCGGTCGTGGGCGTTTGCCGCGGCGACGGAGGCAGAGCTAGAGTACGAGCGGCATCGGCGCTGGAGTGGGCGCGACGGGGCCGCGTCCAGCGCGTTCGTGCGCGAGCCGGGCTCGGCGACGCGTGAGCATGCGCCAGCCGCGGTGAGCGCGGCACGGGGGGGGGGCGCGTGATGTGCGGGAGCAGAGGGGAGGAGAGCCCGAGCCTCACCGTGATCCGAGGACGGGCAGCGGGGGTCGGGGTGGTCGACGGGGACGAGGTGCAGCCGCGGGGAGGCGCGGGCATCCGTGCTGCGGCGAGGTCGTCGCGGCGTCGGGCACGGGATCGGGGTTTGCCCCGATCCGGATCCAGTCGAGGGAGGGGGGCGACCGAGCGCCAGCGGCTGGTCGGGGAAGAGGAGAGGACGGGGCGACGTCGGTGTGTGCGGCGGCTCGGCGCTGGCCGATCGGCGCGGAGCGGGGCGCATCGGCAGCGGCGTCGGCGACGGGCCGTTCCCCGATCCCGATCCCGGATCTGGATCGGGAGGTGGGGGCTACGAGGGGAGGCGGCGACGGGGCCGTCGGCGACGGCGGTGGCGACGGCGTAGGCTATCGGGGAATCCCGATCCAGACGAGGGGGGAGGAGAGGAGCGAGGGAATGGGGGTGGGGATTAGGGTTTCCGGCTTGCCATATAGCAGGGGGGTACACAATTGTGGCCGAGGCTGGCTTCGGCCCAGTTGGGCCGGAGGGGGGGGGGTCCCTTTTCTTCTTTTCTGTTTCATTTTTCTTTTATCTTTTTCTTTATTCTCCTTTCTCAGTTTGTAAATAGTCCAGGCCTCAAATGGTTTTTTAAAACATGAGACCTAGTTCATAAATACCAGTGCATTATTCCCTAACACCTAAAATTAGTTTGGACAAAACATAATTCCATATTTATTTCAGATTCAATAAATGGTTATTAAATATTATCTTTATCCACTGTTTGAGGTTGTTCGAGTCACTTATCCAATTCCAATGATGTTGGTTTCAATTTTAGAATAGCCTCTGATATTTGTTATTTATCTGACATTTTAGCTCCTATGTTGCACAACTTTTATATTCCACTTTCATTTAAATTTGAATTGACTTAGGAGTTGAAATGCAATGTGATGCTAATGATGATTAAGACACTGTTGATCATGCTAACATGTCATTATCAAAAGTGATTACTGTTGCTAATCACCCACGGGGGTGTTACAACCTCTCCTCATCTAATTAAGAATTCTCGTCCGAGATTAAGAGGAAGACTGAAAGAAAAGGGGGATTCTTTCTTCCGCGAAGACGATCCTCCCGCGTTCCCATGGTTCACTCAGAATGATTTTGAACCACTGAACTTGAGAACTTGATTGACTTTTGGCCCGTGTTCGACGCCGCTCAAGCGTGATCAAGATACGATGGATATTCTGATATGACAGATCTTCCCGTAATTCCACAAGCCTTCATGATCCACCAGCTCGAATAGTATCTTTGAAGCAGCGGCGGAATTGGGATAACATGAGACGTCATTACTTGAGAACGGTTTGGCGTCAATGGCAACTGATATGCCCTTCTCCTCGACGTGCAAAATACGACCTGGGGCCAATGTAGCATGGCTAACTTGCCTTTGTACTTCCGCACCGATGAAGGCCTTTCATCAACGGAGTGACGCGGAGGTAGCTTGCTCGCCATGTTTGTATAGACTAATTTCCTGGTGCTTATCGGTCATAGTTGCTCTTTCTGACGAGACTGATCACACTTCACAATGGTTCACGAAAATACGGACTTGTTCTTCAAGCTTGCCTATAATGTCCGGTCCGACGAGTGAGCGTTCCCTCCCCCAGTTTCTGACCACTTCAGAGGTGTTCCCGACACTTCGACCGTATAAAACTTTCAACGGTGCCTCTCTTCAGACTAGCTTGATAGCTCTTGTTGTAAGAGATTCGGCATACCGGGAAGAATTCCTCCCATTTTCGTACCGAAGGAGATGACGCAAGCCTCGAAGCAGCATATCTTCGAGCACTTGATTCACGTCGTTCAAACTGACCCTAGTGATGAGGGTGAAAAGCGGTACTGAAACGAAGATTTGTTCCCCTAGCTTCTTGGAACATTCCAGAATCTGGAAGGTGAAGAGGCTGCCACGATCAGAAGGATCTCCCAACGGAACAACACCGTTGAGTGACACAATTCGGAACTACAGTCTGCTGAACTGGCTAGCAGTGATTGTCTCCTTCAACAGGCGAAAGTGGTCACACCTTAGAGAATCGTCCAATGACAACAAAACTAGCATCATTACCCTTCTGGATTTGGAACACCAGTAATGAAATCCATTTTTGGCCTTGTCCCATTTCCATTCCATGAAATTTCCAGGGGTTGCAGAGTTTCCTGCGGTGCCTCTGATGTGAGCTTTTAACGCGGCGGCAAACGTCACACTCATGAACATCACGAGCAATGTCCCGCTTCATAGTAGCCCCCAGAAATCTTCGACAATGTCCACTGTACGTCTTTGTGCTAACCAAGGGTGATGGACAAGGGCGTGTCCTGAAGCGTTCCTTCTAACGTTTTCCCCCTCTCATTCTTGAACTTGGGTACGAGAGACGGTGTTTGGAAAAATAGGATCCCATCTGCATCAAGATGGACTTCCGACGGCTTTCCCTTTCTACGAGTAATCGCTATGCACCTTTCAAAACTCAGTTGTCATACCTTTGCATAACCTTAATGCCGTGTTCCTAAATCTGGTTTTCGAACAACCGGGTTTGAGATACCTGTTGAACAATTGGAGGTTAATTTGTCCAAAGCGCTTCATTAAGAAGAAGGTTGTGTTTCTATGAACCTAGATTGCTGCAATAAGCCTTGCGCTCAAGCGAGCGGGCTCATTACATTTGCTTTGCCTGGGGTAATCTGAAATATCATATCATAATCTCAATTGTTTTCGAGCCATCTTTTGTTTTACGAAGGTTTCAGATCTGGTTGAGTATATAAATATTCAAGCTTTGGTGATCCGTGTATACTCGCAACGGTTACCGAGGAAGGTAATGTCGCCATAGCTTTCAGCAATAGATAACGCATAAAGTTCAGATGCAACGGGAATTTTCCTTCATGAGGACCACAATTGCGGGAGGCATTAAGCAATCACTTTGCAACTCTTGCCTTAGGACACAAAGCCTAATCCTTGACGAGATGGCATCACAGTATATCACGACATCCTTTGGGCAATCCGGTGGGTGCTAGTACTGTATTGGCACGATGTCAATGTATCTTTTAGTGTCTGCAAAGCTTTTTCTTGATCATTGTTTCTGTCCACTCTACAACTGTTAACACCTTTGGAAGCAATTTGTCCAACGGTACAAGAGAAGTTTAACACAATCTCGAGACGAGAAGTCAGTCTTAAACAAAACAATGGTAGAATGAAAATCATTATCAGTACTAATAGATCAACAATCAGGGGAAAATCGACAAGTATATCCAGATGCTCTGCGTCGGTAGACTAGACGGGATTTACGAGATTCCTCCTACAGTGTCGCATCGTTAGTAAAATATTTTTTACATTATAACCCGAATAGAGAGATACTCTGTCCCGCAGTCCCGAGTAAGACGAGGATTAAATAAAAGATCCTTAATACCACCCAGTGGCGATCGTCGTGGCGGGCCCGTCAAGGCCACACAGCCAAGCCTGAGTAAATTAGTTGCTCTATTTCGTCGTTTCAGACTCAACTTCGGCCCAAGGCACAATTTGCAGGGGGCTTTCTACACAGGCAGTCGGCTGGCTGATACCCAACTTGTGGCGCCCCGTTGTGCAATGTTCCGTATTCACTACATCATACACGCACAACGTTTTCCTCTTGTAATACATCAAACCTCATGGACTCACACAGGAAGATATCATCAACAACACTCTAAAACAATAAACGGAGGGTCCCAATATTACAGACCAGGACCGAAGTATCCGAATACATTTTTAAGTCAGTCATACACATAATATCCTGGGTACAGACATATGTAGACAAGTTTCTGCCTTAAGAAGGATAGCACTAAACCACAGCGACACTACGATCAAAGGCGTTTGGCCTCCTGCCGGGACGCCTACGATCACTAATCTGGTCAGGCTTTCCCTGGCTGATCCAGTAGTATGTCCCCTATGTCACAGTCCCTGTCGTTCATCTTTCCCCGGTCTTCCCCATAGCTCCCTTTTTTGGTGGTTGGCGTCTGGCTCCTCTCTGGGGTATCCACTTCATCGTTTCCTGGTGGTCTCGCATCAGGTTTGGGGTAATATGGGGGAAAAAGGATAATATAAAGCAACCGGTTTCTGAGTACTCAATCGAAAGTACTCAGCAAGCAAATTTCTATACTACATGAACTTACCCAGGCACAAAAAGTTGTTTGTTTGTTTCTGGCTGTTCAACTTAAGTCTTGTATCTGTGGACTGCCGGCCTGCACCGACTTACATGCCATTGTAATAGAGAGAAAGGGCCTACGTCTATCCGAAGACTATTCTATCGTTTTTCATAACATTCTTCCTATCATATGTAGCTCTCTTACGCAGTAGAGAGTAGAGTAGACTAGCAGTTTTATTTTTAGGCAACACATGCCTTGAAGTACCAGCTCAAAGATCCTTTCCTCCGCTCCCACGAGAAATTATCCCGAAGCTTCAATTAAGTAAAAAGATCCAGTTAAGTAGGTAGATCGGGATACACAAACTGAGCGTCCTTTACCGTAGGGAACGCTATCGATACGAAGATTCATCCCTGCAGGGGGTGCACTACTGTTACCAACAACCTCGATCAACTCTGGTCGTGACATACTTGATGGGTAATGCCCACTCCTCGAAGATCAAACACGAAGCACGCGCTCTACCTAGACTCCAGGCAGAGAGAGTCAGCACGCCGGACTAACCTATGCAACCCAGGGGTCTCGGCCTCGCCCGGGTCACCCTGCGCGTGCGTGGCTGCCGGGGTCAGGCGCGACACTAACTCGCTCAGTGAAGTATCCAGCCCAATCCCGACATCAGCCCGGCCACGTGAATCGTGACATTCTGATAACTTTCGGCGAAACGTCCATCCCCGCAAATGGCCCCATAACCTTATCCCATCCCGCGTTTTTGCATTGCGTATAGGGCAACGTGAACCACTCGATACAGCACCCCAAATCTAGGCTCAATTAGTACAAGCGGAGACAATCAAGTCCTCTGATGCTCCTCCACAGTGTCACACTCGAGTGCCCCTTCCGACACCACACCCCCGAAATCATGATCCCCACGGGGTACCCACCAGGTGGACCCGCCTGTGAAAAAGTCAGTAACCGTGTGGTCATAATCATCAGGTGTGAACGTAAGAGGTATCACCCTCGATGTTCACACTGAGGTTGCACGACAAGTGGATCGGACCATGAAAGGAGGAATCACACCTCGCTGACCAGACCGTACAGCTATGCTGCAGAGTATTCATCAGGAGTGCGTTTCGAGGTATCACCCCACCTCGGCACTCGATAGTTACTACCAGAGTCCGACAACTAAGGGGTGGGAATGAGGCGTCTGTCCTCTGATCGCGATCACGTTGAATCGAGTCGTCGATACAAGACAGGGGCGACCAAGTAAGGTGGTGGTGTCACAGATGGGTCACTCCAACCTATCTAAACCGTTTATCAGCAGGTAAGATAGCATGAACAGGTTCCAACAGCAGGCTATGCAATCAGAATAGGAGCATACATAACAGTAGGAAATCTAATGCCAGCAGGAGAATAGACTGGGCGATATCTGGATGCTCAAGGGTGGGGCTTCCTGGTTGCTCTGGCAAGAGAGGAGGTCGTCAACGGCTGCTCGTCATATCGTTAGTCGTACCGACATCAGCGACGTCGTCTCGCGTCTATCGAGAGAGAAGGAGGGGGAGAGAAACACTAAATTCACGGCAATAATGCACACAATATGTAATGACATGCCTAATGATATGCCGGGGTGGTTCTACTGCTACCTAAATGATTTAGTTAATTTAGGAATTTATTCGATTTATTTAATTAAAGTTGGACACTATTCTTTATCGAAATCGGTCTATTGTTCCACGTTCTTATAGGTTGCGGGCATCTGACGGAGATACCGAGGGCGTATCCCCGGGTTCGTCTCGTCCGTTCTGAGCAAGTTTCATGTACAAAGTAATTTCATCATCGGAGTTACGGTTTAAAAAGATAATGATGTTTTCTCAAGTTTTTTTATTTCTGAAATTTTATTAATATTTACTTCCCCATTTCCGAACAGTGATTGATGACTCAGCTGACATCCTGCTGACGTCATCAGCACCTTACAGGTGGCTCCCACCTGTCATAGGCTGTTAGGTTAATTAGGTTTATTACTTTAATTACTGATTAATTACACTAATTAGTTATTAGATTAACCTAATCAGGATAATTAACTATTATTAATTAATTAATTATTTTATTTATTTCATTTTTTATTTTCTATTTCTTTAAATCGTTTTAGGGGGGTGGGCCCCTCTGTCAGCGCACAGGGGGGAGCCGTCGGGGGGCAAAGGGCCCCCGTAGCATTGGCCCCATACGCCACACTTGGCGTGCTTGGGCCGCATCCCGAGCGGGCGCCTTCCAGGGTGTGCCCGGGCGCCGCGAGGCGCGGCTCGGAACGGGGCGGCGGTGACGCGGGGCCACGGCGAGCGATGCGGCGAGGTGTGGGGGCGCGCAGCGCTTGCGGTGGCCGCGCGAGCGGAGGCAGAGGCGAGAGGACGATCGCCAAGCGGCGGCTTGGAGTGGGCACGCGAGCGGGGCGGCGCGCAGCGCGGTCTTCGGGCGCGAGCCTGGCGGCGGCGACGCGTGCGCATCGCCAGCGCGGTACCGGCGGCAGGGGGGGGGTGCGCGGTGAGGTTCGGGAGCAGAGAGGGAGGGAGAGGCCGGCCTCACCGTGATCCGTAGGGACGTGGCAAGCGGGGGTCGGGGTGGTCGACGGGGACGACGTCGACGGAGACTAGGTGCACCGGCGGGGGAGGCCGCGGGCTCCGGGCGGCGGCGAGGTAGGTCGTCGCGAGCGTCGGGCGACGGGATGGGGGTTTGCCCCGATCCGATCCAGTCGAGGGAGGGGGCGACCGAGCGCCAGGCGGCTGGTCGGGAAGAGGAGAGGACGGGGCGACGTCGGTTGTGGCGGCGGCGTCCGGCGCTGGCCGATCGGGCTCGGGAGCAGGTCGGCCGTCGGCGAGCCCGTCGTCGGCGACGGGGCCGTTCCCCCCGCGTCCCGATCCCGAGCTGGATCGGGAGGGTTTGGGGGCTGACGAGGGTGCGGCGACGGGCGGCGTCGGCGACCGGCGGGGCGGGGCCGGCGTCGGGACGGCGTAGGCCGACGGGGCGGACGGGACCGGGAGATCCCGATCCAGACGAGGGGGAGGAGAGGAGCCAGGGGAATGGGGGTGGGGATTAGGGTTTGGCCGCTGGGCCATATAAGGCCACAGGGGGGGGGGGGACACAAGTGGGGGGGGGGGGGGGGGGGGGGTGGGGGGGGCTTTTTTTCGTTTTTTTCTTGGCCTGCCGTCTTTGTCTTCGTGCCCCGTTTGTCCTTCTTTTGTGTTTTTCCCTTTTCCCCTTTTCTTCTTTTCTGTTTCATTTTTCTTTTATCTTTTTCTTTATTCTCCTTTCTCAGTTTAGTAAATAGTCAGGCCTCAAAATGGTTTTTGTAAAACATGAGACCTAGTTCATAAATACCAGTGCATTATTCCCTAACACCTAAAATTAGTTTGGACAAAACATAATTCCATATTTATTTCAGATTCAATAAATGGTTATTAAATATTATCTTTATCCACTGTTTGAGGTTGTTCGAGTCACTTATCCAATTCCAATGATGTTGGTTTCAATTTTAGAATAGCCTCTGGAATATTTGTTATTTATCTGACATTTTAGCTCCTATGTTGGACAACTTTTATATTCCACTTTCATTTAAATTTTGAATTTGACTTAGGAGTTGAAATGCAATGTGATGCTAATGATGATTAAGCACTGTTGATCATGCTAACATGTCATTATCAAAAGTGATTACTGTTGCTAATCACCGGGGGTGTTACATATGACCAAAAAAACGTATTTTTAAAGATGTAGCACTAAACTGCACATTCGACGCAAGTTTAGTGACTACCAGTGATATTACCTCCTCGACCGGCCTCGCGCCACCGGCCGCCAGAGCGTGAGACGGCTGGCCGGCCGGCCGGCTCGATAGTCGATACTGCTCCAGCGTATTGTACGGAGTATATTATTATTACCTCTTTGGTCATGTCGGCGGCTCCCCTCCGCCGGCGATCTCGGTCGTCGGTGGTAGGGGGGTCGCCGGATGCACGCGTGTGGTTTGTTTTTACTTTATTGCAGTATAGGTTTTTAGGCTGTTTATCGTCTTGGCTTTGGCGGCGACGATGACAGCGCTGAATAAAGATTCTTCGGATCCATTCCTGACGAGGCCATCGGTCCTATGGTTGGGGATGGATTTGAAAACCAGTCTGTTCAAGTAAGGATGGCGTGGCGGCGGCGGCATCCTCGTGGTGGATATGTGTCCTCGGGCTCCGCCATTGCGACGTTGTTTGCTCCAGTGTCGGCGCGGAGCTTGGGAGGTAGTCCAGGAGCGGATGCAGATTGTGGTCTGCATCGACGACATCTGGAAGACGGAACATGTACTGGGTTCGTGGTTCGTGTATGGCAGGTATGGTTTCCTCCTTCTGCGTCTTAGTCGTGGTGGGGTGCTAGATCTGGAGTTTGATGGCGTGTCCGGGGTGTTGCCCCGGTCTGATTCGTTCAAAGGCAATGGCTTCACTTTTGGCGAGCCACCTTGGAGGTCCGCAAAGCTGCATATCAGCGATGGAGCCGCGTCGAGCTCGGGTGAGGAGGTGATCCGTCATTCTTTTCTTCGGTGGCTGCTGTGGTGGTGCCGGAGGCAGGTGACGGGCGTTCTTCTATCTTTTCAGTTTTGTCATGTCGGTCCTTACGCGACTTGTACTTTGTTCTTTATGATATGAATGAGACACGTATTACCATGCAAAAAAAATGTAGCTAACGTTGATTTTTTTTGGGGGAACTAATGTTGGATATACGAGCAAATTACTACGAGATTTAATCAAATAAACAGTAAATAAATCACGATGACAAATAATAGAGATTGAACTAGTCATGCGGACTAGCATAATAGATGAACAGATCGAATCTAAGGCAAATTAAAAATAGGAATCTACCACGATCTCAAATAAGGAGGACATAATCACGTACGATGCAGTGGGAGCAGAACTGCTAGCGTTGATGTTGTCACCCATGTCGTTGATGAAGTGGTTGCCGAGGTCGGTGAAGAAGTTGTCATTGAGGAAGTCATCGCTGCCAGCAATCGCGCGAGTGCGCTCCCAAAAAATCTGATCGCCCCTCTCTGGTACAGGATCACGAGAGGTGGCGTTCGGGAAGCCTGCTGTCCCTTCTTGCGGTGCACGCCGGAAAGAGGGACGGAGAAGACTTGTGTGGCGGCGTAATGTTCTGAAACGGTGCGAAATCATATGTTGTGGCGGCGACTAGGGTAAACGTCTGCCTATCTATATAGTGCGGGTCGGGTAGGTCGTGGGAGTAAACCCACGTCCAAATCGATAACAGTCCCACGATCCAAAGAATCGAAAACAGCTAAGTAATTAACAGTTTGTTAATTATTAATTAATGACTCATTAATTTTTCCCGAGCAGTAAAAATATAGACAACATGCATAGTTTTATCGTTGACTCGGCTCATTCCCAAAACCCGATGCGTCGTGATAAGGCGAGCGAGAAGGAGGAGCACGCGTATAGGTCTCCTCTTCTCATTCTCGTATAAATGCTAGAAGAGCACACCTTATAAATAGATATAACTTTCACTCATTTAGCAGTATGAGACTAAACATAATGAGCCATGAGAATTTTAGATTTTAGTTGGTTTTTGCGTTAAAAGCCTACTAGCAAATTCCAACAGTTAATTAGGAAGAGAAACAACACGTGCGGTGGCGGCAGCGTGGTGACCAGTCCGACAGTCTGGGGGCCAAATTGGCACCTTTAGCGCCCGCTACAGTTGTTTCTACTAACGGGCGCATACCCCCGTCGTCCTATTGGGCCGGCCATTTTTGTTTTTCTTTTCTATTTTCTAAATTGCGAAAACTCTGTGAGAGCTGGGTTTCGAACCGTGACGGGCGAGTTCCGAGTGCGACGCGACAATCACCTGCCCAATTCACTTGATGTGATTATGTACATGTTTTTTCTCTTTTCTTTTCTTTTTTCTTTCTTTTTTCAAGTTCATGAAACTTTTCTTTCTTCATGAGTTTTCTTCTGCAAAATCGATGAACTTTTTCTCGAATTTGTTGAAAAATTTGATGAACTTTTTTCAAATTCGATGAGCCTTTTTTAATTTGGATGATTTTTTTTTCAAATTTGATGAACATATTTTCAAATTCGATGAACCTTTTTTCAAATTTAATGAACCTTTTTCAATTTCAATGAACTTTTTGAAATTCGATGAACATTTTTGCAAATTCAATGAACTTATTTTTAAATTTGATGAACTTTTTCAAAATCGATGAACTTTTTTTCAAATTCCATGAACATATTTTCAAATTCGATGAGCTTTTTTCTAAGGACAAGAGTATATACTGTAGCAAACCAGGTTTTTTTTTCTAACAAAAACAGTCTATACTGTAGCAGTTTTTAGAATGAAGAAAAAAAAACTGGTCGAGCTGGAGCCAGGGATCATCCCGCTTCGGCGTCGTTACCTCGACCGTCGCTCTCACTCGTCCCCGTCCCGCTTTAATTAGCTAGCTAGCTCGATAGGCCTGCCTATCCCCGCAAAAAAAAAGAGGCCTGCCTATATGTATACAGGGAAGCTGGCTGGATCATGCATGGCATGATCGATGGATCATTCATCCAGGAACGACATGATGAAAGCATAGACACTGTGCGCTAAAGCTTGACATGATGAAAGCATATGACAGGGTGGAGTGGAATTATTTGAGGGCAATAATGTTGAAGCTGGGATTTACACAGAGATGGGTAGATATTGTCATGGGAATGGTTATTTGGGTTCCTTTTCAGTTCTTTTTAATGGGCAGGAACTTGATGCTTTTAATCCTACACGTGGTATCCGTTAGGGGGATCCAATTTCACCATACCTCTTTTTGCTGGCAGCAGAGGGCCTTTAGTGCCTTTTAAAATCCAGAGTTCAGTCATCCAGTCTTTCAGGAATACAAGTGGCTTCATCGGCTCCACCGGTTAACCATTTGTTGTTTGCAGATGATAGCCTGCTGTTTTTTAAAGCAAATAATGAGGGAGCTGAAGAAGTGTCTCACCTGTTGGAAACCTATGCTAAAGCTTCAGGACAGAGAATTAACAAAGACAAGTCTTCCTTATTTTTCAGTTGAACATTCTGAATGTCCCTAATGAACAGTTGAATGAGAAATACCTTGGTATGCCATCTGATGTGGGAGTTTCAAAAAATGGTGCATTTAAATATCTGAAGGATCGTTTGTGGGGTAAAATACAAGGTTGGATGGAAAAACTTTTATCATCAGCTGGAAAAGAGGTTCTTATTAAATCGGTAGCTCAAGCTATCCCGGTCTACTCAATGTCATGTTTCAAGCTTCCAAGAGGATTGTGCAAGAGCCTGACTTCAATGATTAATGCATTTTGGTGGGGTAGCAAAAGGGGACAACGCAAGGCGTATTGGGTGTCATGGGAAGTCATGAGTATGCCCAAGTATATGGGAGGTTTAGGCTTCAGAGATTTTGAAATTTTCAATCTTGCGCTATTGGCTAGACAGGCCTGGAGAATTCTTCAATGTCCAGAATCTTTGAGTGCTAGAATACTTAAAGCAGTTTACTTCCCGGGAGGTGACTTGCTATCGGCTGAACTTCGTAACCACCCATCCCAGATTTGGCGCTCAGTCTTAGAGGGGCGAGATACTCTAAAGATGGGTCTCATCCGAAGGGTGGGAACATGCACGACGACATATATTTGGAATATGAACTGGATTCCGAGGAAAGAAAACATGAGACCTATTGTCTCGTTGGTCGATCAACCCCCACAACTAGTATCTGAATTGCTGGATCAAGGGAACGCTAGATGGAATTCTGAGCTGATACAACAGGTGTTCCTGCCATACGATGCTAGTGCCATCTTGCAAATCCCAGTATGCACACGGAATATCGAGGATTTCTGGTCGTGGGCTTTTGAGAAGAATGGGATATTTTCAGTTCGTTCGACATACAGGATGATAATGGAAACAAAAAAGAGGAGGGAAGATTGGCTGGAAGAACGGCCTGGGGCTTCTGACATGAGCAACATAGCAAAATCTTGGGCCTCCCTTTGGAACACCGTGGTGCCAGCAAAAGTTAAAGTTTTTCTTTGGAGGTTAACAAAACATTCTATACCCACAGAAGATGTCCGCAAGAACAAGAATATGTCGTCCAAGGATGAATGTTTTGCTTGTGGAGCTAGCGACTCTTGGCGGCATAGTTTACTGGAATGTACCACGGCTCAGTGTGTTTGGGCGCTGGTTGATCCTGAGTTGCTGGAGCATATGATAGAAACAAGGGAAGCATCAGCTGAAAGTTGGTTGTTCTCTATGTTTGAGACCCTAAAACATGATGAATTAACTCAGATGGTAGTCACTCTATGGGCCATTTGGTACGCACGGAGAAAGCTGTTTCATGAGTCCATTAGCCAGAGCCCATATGAAACATATTCGTTTGTCAAGAGATTTATCTCCGAGCTCGATCAGCTAAGCGGTTCTTCGGTACCACAAGTAAGAACGAGTCTGCCGGGCCAGCCGAGGGGAAAATGGATTGAGCCAAAGGATGGTCACGTCAAGATTAATGTAGATGCTGGGGTGTCAGTCCATCACAATATGGGAGTAGCAGCTGCAATCTGCCGGAGTCAGGAAGGAGTATATCTTGGATCATCTCTGTTGGCAGTACAAGGTTTTCTCAATCCGGCAGCATTAGAAGCTCTTGCATGTAGGGAGGCGCTGACTCTTGCTCAAGATTTGGGAGTGCAGAATATTCAAGTAGCTTCAGACTGTCAGCAAGTTGTCAACCATATCCATCAAGGAGTCGGAGGAGAGGATGGAGGAATCATCAAAGAGATTGTAGAAAGCCTTAGTCTTTTTTCAGCATGTAATTTCTATTTTGAATCTCGAATTTCCAATGTGGAAGCTCATAGACTTGCTAGGTTTGGTGTCTCTCTTCCACAAGGGAGACATATTTGGCTAGGATTTCCTCATGATCCTATTGCTGTAGCTGTAAACATTACAGTTGATCAATAAAACCTAGCTTTTTCGCTAAAAAAAAGGAACGACGTCCTGCTGCGAACGTTCTCATCTTCCGCATTTAAACTCTCCGGGGTTTGTATGTATCCACGATGTTTCCGATTCCGATCGAGCAAGTTGTGCTTCTGCTAGTGGCGCCAGAGTCAACATCCGGAAAGTGAAAGGGAAAGGGTGTGTGGATTCGGATATTATAAGTCCACTCGCTCACCGGGTAAGAGCTTAGAGCATCTACAACCAGACCTCTCAAACCCGTCTCATACGTTCGGGCGGGTCACCCGGTCACGATTTTTTGGTTCAGACGGGCCTCTCAAACGGCCCTCAAACGCCCGGGCTGACCGACACCCCTCATATCAAGCCTAAATATGGGACGGATATGGGGGCGCCCAGGCACGCCCGTCACGTCGGACCCGACAGCCCGACCCCACCCTAAATTGCACCAAATCCACCCCCGAGCTGCCGGATCCATTTGCTCTCTCCTCTATTCTTCCTCATCCGCGCCGTCCGGCTCACAGCTCCGTCAGCGCGCCCACTCCGCAGCCGTTCCCAGGCTCTCCGCCTCCAGCTCCGGAAGAGCGCTCCCGTCCTCGCCGCGGGGGACGTCGTCGCCGGCCCGGACGCCACCGTGGTACGTCCGGCAACTCTCCGGCTCCGCCTTGCGCTTGATGTGTTCGACACATTGACCGACCGGAATTATTGTGATTTTATTAGGTAAATGATGGATTCCGATGCTTCGTCGGACGAGGAGTATGGACCGACGGAGCTTGACCAAATGATTCAAGATGAGTTCTTCGATTCGTCGGATTCAGACGAAGAAGTGGACATGATCATGCTCATGAGCATGCAAGAGGAAATGGACCGGCAAGTGGAGTATATTCTCAACTTCAAGGGCTCAATCAAAGGGAGAAGAGTGATCAACCGGAACAGGGTGTCCGGAGCAAAGCTACTGCACAATGAGTACTTTGCTCCCACACCTGCTTTCCCGAAAGATCCATGGTTTCGTCGGTGTTTTCGCATGCGGAAACCATTGTTTTTGTGCATTGTGGAGGGAGTGGAGGCACATGACGACTACTTCAAGCTCAGAAGGGATTGCGGCGGCCAACTCTCTTTCTCGGCAAAGCAGAAGTGCACGACTACTCTAAGGATGCTTGCACTTGATACTGCCGCAGACGCCGTTGGTGAGATGGTCAGGATGAGGAAGAGCACATGCCTGAAGACTACTATCAAATTTGCCCGCACTGTGGTTGAGGTGTTTGGACCTGAGTATCTCAGAGAACCAAATGCGCAAGACACGGAGAAATTGTTGGCCATTGGAGAAGCATGTGGGGTTTTTCAGAAATGCTCAGATCAATTGATTGCATGCATTGGCAATGGAAGAGCTGCCCTAGAGGTCTGCGGGGAATGTATCAAGGTCACACAAGAGAGGCCACCATCATACTAGTAGCGGTGGCATCACATGACTTATGGATTTGGCATGCTTTCTTTGGAATGCCCGGTTCTCACAACGACATCAACGTGCTTCAACGATCTCTGGTGTTCAGGAGGCTTTGCAATGGTGAATCACCACTGTGCAACTACACCGTCAACGGCCGGGACTACAACATGGGGTACTATCTTACCGATGGTATCTATCCACAGTGGGCGGCGTTTGTGAAGACCATATCCGAGCCGCGTGGCAATAAACAGAACCACTTTGCAAGGACGTGGAGAGGGCATTTGGTGTGCTTCAGGCTCATTGGGGAATTGTGCGGAGCGCTGCAATAATGTGGGAGTCGGAAACTTTGTGGCAGCTGATGACATGTTGTGTTATTCTGAGCAATATGATCCTCGAGGATGAGGGTGATGGTGTAGCCCAAACCCATGATTTCGAAGCACCCAGAGAACAAGTTGAAATCCCAAAAGATCAAGATGCGGCTCAGCTTATGAACTTTCTGCAGATGCATCAAAATCTTCAAGATCAGCAGGTGCACGCGCAGCTACTCAATGATCTTGTGGAGCACATGTGGATCCACAATGACAACCAAGGAGGCAATGTTTGAGTTTGTCACTTTAAATAAATTTTTTAAACGCTATGTATGCTTGATACGAACAATAGCTATTTACGTGAGACATTGTGTTGCATGATTGACATGCATGTATTTTTATGGATTTGAGAGTCCGAATTTAAAATATGTGGATGCCCGAAACGAGGGCCTGTCCGGATGCGCCCGAGGGCGTGCCCGGACGCATCTGCGGGCGTTTGAGGGGCCGGATTTGTCAAGTCCAGCTGTAGATGCTCTTATGTAATATTTTTTTAATCATGTGATCTGTTCTAACGCCGGCCTCTCAAGGAAGTACCAAACTATACTCATGAGCTAGCTAGCCGGCTAGCCTAGTTACATAAATCCTGGCACAGACGTCCGTACTCATCTTTGCACAACCTCTTTCCCTCCCCTCCCCCCCTCCCCCGTGTTTTTTTCCTTTTTGAGAATTTGCCAAGCTTTATTGATCAACAGAAATGAATGCGGTTGTCTAACATGTTGCGGCCCCGACTAAGAGAATGTGAAAACTCGGCAAGATTGTGGGCCTCGGTGTAGGAGGCTGGGCCTTCAAAGGCAAATTTGTATATACTAATCACCCATGATAATTGATCAATAAAGCGGCCCATGCTGTCTGCAGGCAGATTTCCCTCTGCAAAGACTATATCTCGCTTATAGAGGGTATATCGTCCGTCACATCTGAAGGATTTCCCCCACATGTAGCTGCTGGGCTGGTCCATATTTAGTGTTTTCTTTTTGTTCGCTGGGTTTCCATTGAGACGCGTGTGGTTTTGTTCGACCACTGTACTAGTTTTGGCTTGTTTTCTTAATTTTTTCTGAATTTTTTCTTTGTTTTTTCACTCGTTTTTTACGTTTCATTTATCTGTTTTCGTTGTTTTTTCACCGGGTTTGTTCGTTCCTTTCTTGGTTTTTTTCTTTTTCTTTTTTTTGCACCGATTTCTTTGTTTCTTTCTTAGTTTTCACTGATTTTATCTTCTTTCTTTTTTCTTTTTGTTTTTTTTCTTTGTTGATTTTCATTAGTTTTTTTAACACATGTCTAATTTTTTTAGTACACAATATACATTTTTAGTCCACAATATAAATTTTTAGTGTACACGTGAAATAGTTTTTGGATACATGTTGAACATTTTTCAAAAACATGATGTATATATTTTTTAATATATGGTTTTGAAAACCTTTCTACATGGTCAATATTTTTCAAATACATATTGAATTTTTAATGGCAATTTTTTTTAAAACACAATTGTTTTTTTAACATTGTATAAGCATTTTTAGGAAGCAAATGAATATTGCTTTTAAAATGTAATGTCCATATTTTTAATGGAAATAAGCATTTTTTAACTTACGTGAACATTTCATTACATCGTATAAGCTTTTTTGTGTACATGTTCAACATTTTTTCAAATTCATGATTAATATTTTCAAACATATATTTTGATGTCCACTTTTTTCAATACATATTCTACATTTTAAATATACATGAGTAACATTTTTTATATACATGTTTAACATATTTGCATATACATCATTAACATATTCTACAGCTTATTCACAACCATTGATTTGGACATCACTGGTAATGTAAACTTCAACCGGTAGGAAAACTTGCCGATCATATCTCCATATAACTCTCATTCATCTTTTGATTCTTTGTGCTCCGAACGATTTTTTCTAGAAATTCAAGATAACCGAGTGTTTCTGCTTGTGAGGTCTGACCTTCACACGCCTTACACCTTATAATCCGTTTGTACACATGTGGACATGATGTACTTCGAAAAGCTATGTGTTGTAGACGGTTGCTACACTGGGAAGTGTTGGGAAACGTTGCATGGAAAACAAAATTTTTTCTACGCACACGCAAGATCTATCCATGGAGATGCATAGCAACGAGAGGGGAGAGTGTGTCTACGTACCCTCGTAGACCGTAAGCGGAAGCGTTTGACAACGCGATTGATGTAGTTGAACTTTCTTCGCTATCCAACCGATCGAGTACCGAATGTACGGCACCTCCGCGTTCAGCACACGTTCAGCTCGGTGACGTCCACGCCTTCTTGATCCAGCAAGACGGCGAGGTAGTGGATGAGTTCCGGCAGCACGACGGCGTGGTGACGGTGATGGTGAAATTATCTCCGCAGGGCTTCGCTTAAGCACTACGAAAATATAACCGGGGTGTAAACGGTGGAGGGGGGCGCCGCACACGGCTAAGACAATGTTCTGGATGTGCTAGGCGCCCCCTCCCATATATATATATAGGTGGGGGGGGAGGGAGGATGCAGCCTGGAGGCGCCCCAAGTGGGGCCGAATCCCACTTGGGGTCCTGCCCCTAGCCGCCCCCGCCATGTATAGGTGCGGTGGAAAGGCAGGGGAGGGAGGCGCCCCCCCTTTCCTTTCTCCCATGAGAGGGGAAGGCAGGAGGGGCTAGCCCTTCCCCTTTCCTTCCTTAGGGCTGGCCGGCCAGGGAGAGGGGCGCACCAGCCCCCTGTGGGCTGGTCTGTCCCTCCCTTGGCCCATTAAGCCCATATACCTACCGGGGGTGTCCGGAACCCCTTCCGGTGACCCGATGGCTACCCGGTGCATCCCGAAGCTCTTCCGGTGTCCGAATACCATCATCCTATATATCAATATTTACCTCTCGACCATTTCGAGACTCCTCGTCATGTCGGTGATCTCATCAGGGACTCCGAACAACATTCGGTCACCAAATCGTATAACTCATATAACACTATATCGTCAACGAACGTTAAGCGTGCGGACCCTACGTGTTCGAGAACTATGTAGACATGACCGAGACACCTCTCCGGTCAATAACCAATAGCGGAACCTAGATGCCCATATTGGCTCCTACATATTCTACGAAGATCTTTATCGGTCGAACAGTTATGACAACAAACGTAATTCCCTTTGTCCATCGGTATGTTACTTGCCCGAGATTCGATCGTCGGTATCTCTATACCTAGTTCAATCTCGTTACCGGCAAGTCTCTTTACTCGTTTCATAATACATCATGTCGTAACTAACTCATTAGTCATTTACTTGCAAGGCTTCTTATGATGTGTATTACCAAGAGGGCCCAGAGATATCTCTCCGATACTCGGAGTGACAAATCCTAATCTCGATCTATGCCAACTCAACAAACACCTTTGGAGATACCTATAGAGCATCTTTATAATCACCCAGTTACGTTGTGACATTTGATAGCACACAAGGCATTCCTCCGGTATTCGGGAGTTGCATAATCTCATAGTCGAAGGAATATGTATTTGACATGAAGAAAGCAATAGCAATAAATTGAACGATCATTATGCTAAGCTAACGGATGGGTCTTGTCCATCACATCATTCTCCTAATGATGTGATCCTGCTATCAAATGACAACACATGTCCATGGTTAGGAAACCTTAACCATCTTTGATCAACGAGCTAGTCTAGTAGAGGCTCACTAGGGACACGGTATTTGTTTATGTATTCACACATGTATTTAAGTTTCCGATCAATACAATTCTAGCATGAATAATACACCTTTATCATGAATAAGGAAATATAAAATAACAACTTTATTATTGCCTCTAGGGCATATTTCCTTCAGTCTCCCACTTGCACTAGAGTCAATAATCTAGATTACGTTGTAATGAATCTAACACCCATGGAGTCTTGGTGCTGATCATGTTTTGCTCGTGGAAGATGCTTAGTAAACGGGTCTGCTACATTCAGATCCGTATGTATTTTGCAAACTTCTATGTCTCCATCCTTGACATATTCACGAATAGAATTGAAGCGTCTCTTAATGTGTTTGGTTCTCTTGTGAAACCTGGATTCCTTGGCTAAGGCAATTGCTCCAGTGTTGTCACAAAAGATTTTCATTGGACCCGATGCACTAGGTATTACACCCAGATCGGATATGAACTCCTTCATCCAGACTCCTTCATTTGCTGCTTCCGAAGCAGCTATGTACTCTGCTTCACACGTAGATCCCGCCACGACGCTTTGCTTGGAACTGCACCAACTGACAGCTCCACCATTCAATATAAACACGTATCCGGTTTGTGACTTAGAGTCATCCGGATCAGTGTCGAAGCTAGCATTGATGTAACCATTTACGACGAGCTCTTCATCACCTCCATAAACGAGAAACATATCCTTGGTCCTTTTCAGGTACTTCAGGATGTTCTTGACCGTTGTCCAGTGATCCACTCCTGGATTACTTTGGAACCTCCCTGCCAAACTTATGGCAAGGCACACATCAGGTCTGGTACACATCATAGCATACATGATAGAACCTATGGCTGAGGCATAGGGAATGGCTTTCATTTTCTCTCTATCTTCTGCAGCGGTCGGGCTTTGAGTCTGACTCAACTTCACACCTTGTAACACAGGCAAGAACCCTTTCTTTGACTGATCCATTTTGAACTTCTTCAAAACTTTATCAAGGTATGTGCTTTGTGAAAGTCCTATTAAGCGTCTTGATCTATCTCTATAGATCTTGATGCCCAATATATAAGCAACTTCACCGAGGTCTTTCATTGAAAAATTCTTATTCAAGTATCCTTTTATGCTATCCAGAAATTCTATATCATTTCCAATCAATAATATGTCATCCACATATAATATCTAAAATGCAACAGAGCTCCCACTCACTTTGTTGTAAATACAGGCTTCACCGTAAGTCTGTATAAAACCATATGCTTTGATCACCTCATCAAAGCGTATATTCCAACTCCTAGATGCTTGCACTAGTCCATAGATGGATCACTGGAGCTTGCATACTTTGTCAGCACCTTTAGGATCGACAAAACCTTCTGGTTGCATCATATACAACTCTTCTTTAAGATATCCATTAAGGAATGCAGTTTTGACATCCATTTGCCAGATTTCATAATCATAAAATGCGGCAATTGCTAACATGATTCGGACAGACTTAAGCATCGCTACGGGTGAGAAAGTCTCATCGTAGTCAACCCCTTGAACTTGTCGAAAACCTTTTGCGACAAGTCGAGCTTTGTAGACAGTAACATTACCATCAGCATCAGTCTTCTTCTTGAAGATCCATTTATTCTCTATGGCTTGCCGATCATCGGGAAAATCCACCAAAGTCCACACTTTGTTCTCATACATGGATCCTATCTCAGATTTCATGGCCTCAAGCCATCTGTCGGAATCTGGGCTCATCATAGCTTCTTCATAGTTCGTAGGTTCGCCTTGGTCTAATAACATGACTTCCAGAACAGGATTACCGTACCACTCTGGTGCGGATTGTGCTCTGGTCGACCTACGAGGTTCGGTAGTAACTCGATCTAAAGTTTCATGATCATCATCATTAGCTTCCTCTCTAGTTGGTGTAGGCATCACGGGAATGGTTTTCTATGATGTGCTACTTTCCAATTCGAGAGAAGGTACAATTACCTCATCAAGTTCTACTTTCCTCCCACTCACTTCTTTCGAGAGAAACTCCTTCTCTAGAAAGGACCCATTCTTAGCAACAAAGATCTCGCCTTCGGATATGTGGTAGAAGGTGTACCCAATTGTTTCCTTAGGGTATCCTATGAAGACGCACTTCTCCGATTTGGGTTCGAGCTTCTCAGGCTGAAGCTTTTTGACATAAGTGTCGCAACCCCAAACTTTAAGAAACGACAACTTAGGTTTTTTGCCAAACCACAGTTCATACGGTGTCATCTCAACGGATTTAGACGACGCACTGTTTAACGTGAATGCGGCTGTCTCTAATGCATAACCCCAAAATGATAGTGGTAAATCGGTAAGAGACATCATAGATCGCACCATATCTAATAAAGTACGGTTACGACGTTCGGGCACACCATTACGCTGTGGTGTTCCAGGTGGCGTGAGTTGTGAAACAATTCCACATTGTTTTAAATGAAGGCCAAACTCGTAACTCAAATATTCGCCTTCATGATCAGATCATAGAAACTTTATTTTCTTGTTGCGATGATTCTCCACTTCACTCTGAAATTCTTTGAACTTTTCAAATGTTTTAGACTTGTGTTTCATCAAGTAGATATACCCATATCTACTCAAATCATCTGTGAAGGTCAGAAAAAAACGATACCCGCCGCGTGCTTCAACACTCATCGGACCACATACATCGGTATGTATTATTTCCAATAAGTCATTAGCTTGCTCCATTGTTCCGGAGAACAGAGTTTTAGTCATCTTGCCCATGAGGCATGGTTTGCAAGTATCAAATGATTCGTAATCAAGTGATTCCAAAAGCCCATCTGCATGGAGTTTCTTCAAACGCTTTACACTAATATGACCTAAACGGCAGTGCCACAAATATGTTGCACTATCATTATCAACTTTGCATCTTTTGGCATCAATATTATGAACATGTGTATCACTACAATCGAGATTCAACAAGAATAGACCACTCTTCAAGGGTGCATGACCATAAAAGATATTATTCATATAAATAGAACAATCATTATTCTCTGACTTAAATGAATTGCCGTCTCACAATAAACAAGATCTAGATATAATGTTCATGCTCAACGCGAGCACCAAATAACAATTATTGAGGTCTAAAACTAATCCCGAAGGTAGATGTAGAGGTAGTTGATATGTTTCCAACGTATCTATATATTTTGATTGTTCCATGCTATTACATTATCTGTTTTGGATGTTTTATATGCATTAATATGCTATTTTATATTATTTTTGGGACTTACCTATTAACCTAGAGCCCAGTGCCAGTTTCTGTTTTTCCTTGTTTTTTAGCTTCGTGGAGAAGGAATACCAAACGGAGTCCAAACGGAATAAAACCTTCGCGATGATTTTTCTTCGACCAGAAGACAACCAGGAGACTTGAAGATGAAGTCGGAGGAGCCATGAGGCCACCACAAGGATGGAGGGCACGCCCCCCATCCTTGTGGGCCCCTCGTGCACCTGCTGACCTAATCCTTTCGCCTATATATTCCCAAATATCCCCAAACCACCAGAGGCATCCACGGAAACACTTTTCCACCGCCGCAACCTTCTGTATCCGTGAGATCCCATCTAGGGACCTTTTCCGGCACCCTGCCAGAGGGGAATTCGATCATGGAGGGCTTCTACATCGACCCTATTGCCCTCTCGATGAAGCGTGAGTAGTTTACCTCAGACCTACAGGTCCATAGCTAGTAGCTAGATGGCTTCTTCTCTCTCTTTGATTCTCAATACCATGTTCTCCTCGATGTTCTTGGAGATCTATTCGATGTAATACTTTTTTGCGGTGTGTTTGCCGAGATCCGATGAATTGTGGATTTATGATCAGCTTATCTATGAATATTATTTGAATCTTCTCTGAATTCTTTTATGCATGATTTGATATCTTTGTAATTCTCTTCGAACTATCGGTTTGGTTTGGCCAACTAGATTGGTTTTTCTTGCAATGGGAGAAGTGCTTAGCTTTGGGTTCAATCTTGCGGTGTCCTTTCCCAGTGACAGTAGGGGCAGCAAGGCACGTATTGTATTGTTGCCATCGAGGATAAAAAGATGGGGTTTTCATCATATTGCTTGAGTTAATTCCTCTACATCATGTCATCTTACTTAATGCATTACTCCGTTCTTTATGAACTTAATACTCTAGATGCATGCTGGATAGCGGTCAATGTGTGGAGTAATAGTAGTAGATGCAGAATCGTTTCGGTCTACTTGACACGGACGTGATGCCTATATTCATGATCATTGCCTTAGATATCATCATAACTTTGCGCTTTTCTATCAATTGCTCGGCAGTAATTTGTTCATCCACCGTATTATTTTCTATCTTGAGAGAAGCCTCTAGTGAAACCTATGGCCCCCGGGTCTATTTTCCATCATATAAGTATTTATTTTCCATCATATAAGTTTCTGATCTACTATTTTCTATCATACAAGTTTCCGATCTACTATTTTGCAATCTTTTACTTTCCGATCTATAAACCAAAAATACCAAAAATATTTACTTTATCGTTTATCTATCTCTATCAGATCTCACTTTTGCAAATAACCGTGAAGGGATTGACAACCCCTTTATCGCGTTGGGTGCAAGTTGTTTGATTGTTTGTGTAGGTATTCGGTGATTTGTGCGTTGTCTCCTACTGGATTGATACCTTGGTTCTCAAACTGAGGGAAATACTTATCTCTACTTTGCTGCATCACCCTTTCCTCTTCAAGGGAAAAACCAACGCAAGATCAAGAAGTAGCAGGAAGAATTTCTGGCGCCGTTGCCAGGGAGATCTACGCCAAGTCAAGACATACCAAGTACCCATCATAAACTCTCATCTCTTGCATTACATTATTCACCATTTGCCTCTCGTTTTCCTCTCCCCCACTTCTAAAACGATTTTAGAAAAGATTTGCCTTTTCTTCGCCCCTCTTCCGTTCGTCTTCTTCGTTTGCCTTTTGTTTGCTCATGCATTTGATCGTTTGTCTCGTTCCCATGCCTAGTCCTCATCATTGTTAGCACTCCCGATAATGAAGTTCTCAATTTTAAACAAAGGGAGGGAGAAAATTTAAAAGATGCTTGGTATAGAATTTGCAATGCTCAAAATAGATCTACTCAAAAGCAATCTACTGCCGTTCTTCTTCACAATTTTTATGTAGGCATTACTCCTTGGAATAGATATGTTCTAGATACCATTACCGGGGGAAATTTCTTGGGGAGCCATACTTTTGATTCTTACAATGCCATGATAGATTTGCTAGGCCCACCACCTCTTTTGATCAATGGAACTGTTTTAACCTTGGAACACGTGATGCAAAGGTTGGATATTATTGAGAATAAAATTGCTACCGCAGAGTTGATTGAAAATTTGGATAAAAAGATTCATAATCATATTACTCAATATGGATCTAAGGTAGGAGTTACTTTAAAAAACCTTAGGGAAAAGGAACCCATAGTTAATGAAAAGATAGATCAAGATTCTACTAGAATTGGCAAACTAGAAGATATTATTACCAACTTGGGATCCGCTTTTTCCTCCGTTAAAACTACTCAAAATCTTCCTCCTACTAAGATTGCTAAGTTTACTTACGTTCCTAAGAATAAGGGTGAATCTTCTAGTAAGGAAAATGAAGATCTCAAAACAATAAGTGTTCACCCCAATTTTTTTTGATTTTATTAAGGAACCAATTGCTACAAGTGAATTTCTTGATTTCTTGCCTAGGAGTTTGATCATTGACAAAACCAAAGAACCTCCTAAGGATTATAAGTTTGTGATTAAAGAATTTCATACCAAAGATGACAATACCTAGATCTATTCGTTTTTTTTTTTGCCTAGCTAAGGGCGTTAAACAATAGCGCTTGTTGGGAGGCAACCCAATTCTATTTTTTGTTTTTGCTTTTTTTGGTTCTGTTTTGCAATAAATAATTCATCTAGCCTCTGGTTAGATGTGGTTTTGTGTTTTAATTAGTGTTTGTGCCAAGTAAGACCTTTGGGATGGCTTACGGTGATAGTTGATTTGATCCTGTTGAAAAACAGAAACTTTTACGCCCAGTCACAGAATTGTTTAGATTCTCTAGATCGTGGAAAACCCCTGAATGTTTTACAGAAGATTTATATACGAATTTAATATGTTTTCCTAATTTTTCAGAATTTTTGGAGTTACATAAGTATTAGAACAATTCAGATCTTCGCAGACTATTCTGTTTTTGACAGATTCTGTTTTCTGTGTGTTGTTTGCTTATTTTGATGAATCTATGGGTAGTATCGGGGGGTATGAACCATGGAAAAGTTGGAATACAGTAGATATTACACTAATATAAATAAATAATGAGTTCACAACTGTACCAAAATTGGTGATTTATTTTCTTATACTAACGGAGCTTATGAGATTTTCTGTTGAGTTTTGTGTTGTGAAGTTTTCATGTTTTGGGTAAGGATTTGATGGGCTATGGAATAAGGAGTGGCAAGAGCCTAATCTTGGGGATGCCCAAGGAACCCCAAGGTAATATTCAAGGACAACCAAGAGCCTAAGCTTGGGGATGCCCCGGAAGGCATCCCCTCTTTCGTCTTCGTCTATCGGTAACTTTACTTGAGGCTATATTTTTATTCACTACATGATATGTGTTTTGCTTGGAGCGTCTTGTATGATTTGACTCTTTGCTTTTTAGTTTGCCACAATCATCCTTTCTATACACACCTTTTGATAGGGACACACATGAATCATGATTTATTAGAATACTCTTTGTGCTTCACTTATATCTTTTGAGCTAGGCAATTTTGCTCTAGTGCTTCACTTATATCTTTTTAGAGCACGGCGGTGGTTTTATTTTATAGAAATTAATGAACTCTCATGCTTCACTTATATTATTTTGAGAGTCTCTAAACAGCATGGTAATTTGCTTTGGTTATAAATTTAGTCCTAATATGATAGGCATCCAAGAGGGATATAATAAAAACTTTCATATAAAGTGCATTGAATACTATGAGAAGTTTGATTCCTTATGATTGTTTTGAGATATAAAGATGGTGATATTCGAGTCATGCTAGTGAGTAGTTGTGAATTTGAGAAATACTTGTGTTAAGGTTTGTGATTCCCGTAGCATGCACGTATGGTAAACCGTTATGTGATGAAGTCAGAGCATGATTTATTTATTGATTGTCTTCCTTATGAGTGGCGGTCGGGGACGAGCGATGGTCTTTTCCTACCAATCTATCCCCCTAGGAGCATGCGCGTAGTACTTTGTTTCAATGACTAATAGATTTTTGCAACAAGTATGTGAGTTCTTTATGACTAATGTTGAGTCCATGGATTATACGCACTCTCACCCTTCCACCATTGCTAGCCTCTCTAGTGCCGTGCAACTTTCGCCGGTACCATACACCCACCATTTACCTTCCTCAAAACAGCCACCATACCTACCTATTATGGCATTTCCATAGCCATTCCGAGATATATTGCCATGCAACTTTCCACCGTTCCGTTTATTATGACACGCTTCATCATTGTCATATTGCTTTGCATGATCATGTAGTTGAGATCGTATTTGTGGCAAAGCCACCATTCATAATTCTTTCATACATGTCACTCTTGATTCATTGCACATCCCGGTACACCGCCAGAGGCATTCATATAGAGTCATATTTTGTTCTAAGAATCGAGTTGTAATTCTTGAGTTGTAAGTAAATAAAAGTGTGATGATCTTCATTATTAGAGCATTGTCCCATGTGAGGAAAGGGTGATGGAGACTATGGTTCTCCCACAAGTCGGGATGAGACTCCGGACGAGAAAAAAGAGGCCAAAAAAATGAGAGAAGGACCAAACAAAAAAAATGAGAGAAAAGAGAGAAGGAGCAATGTTACTATCCTTTTACTACACTTGTGCTTCAAAGTAGCACCATGATCTTCATGATAGTGAGTCTCCTATATTGTCACTTTCATATACTAGTGGGAATTTTTCATTATAGAACTTGTCTTGTATATTCCAATGATGGGCTTCCTCAAATTTCCCTAGGTCTTCGTGAGTAAGCGAGTTGGATGCACACCCACTTAGTTTTCTTTTTGAGCTTTCATAAACTTATAGCTCTAGTGCATCCATTGCATGGCAATCCCTACTCACATTGATATCTATTGATGGGCATCTCCATAGCCCGTTGATATGCCTAGTCGATGTGAGACTATCTCCCTCTTTTTGTCTTCTCCACAACCACCATATTCTATTCCACCTATAGTGCTATGTCCATGGCTCACGCTCATGTATTGCGTGAAAGTTGAAAAGGTTTGAGAACATCAAAAGTATGAAACAATTGCTTGGCTTGTCATCGGGGTTGTGCATGATTTGAATATTTTGTGTGATGAAGATGGAGCATAGCCAGACTACATGATTTTGTAGGGATAAGCTTTCTTTGGCCATGTTATTTTGAGAAGACATAATTGCCTTGTTAGTATGCTTGAAATATTATTGTTTTTATGTCAATATTAAACTTTGGTTTTGAATCCTATGGATCTGAACATTCATGCCACAATAAAGGAAATTACATGGAAAAATATGTTAGGTAGCATTCCACATCAAAAATTCTGTTTTTATCATTTACCTACTCGAGGACGAGCAGGAATTAAGCTTGGGGATGCTTGATACGTCTCCAACGTATCTATAATTTTTGATTATTCCATGCTAATATATTATCTATTTTGGATGTTTTATATGCATTAATATGCTATTTTATATTATTTTTGGGACTAACCTATTAACCTAGAGCCTAGTGCCAGTTTCTATTTTTTCCTTGTTTTTTAGCTTCGTGGAGAAGGAATACCAAACGGAGTCCAAACGGAATGAAACCTTCGCGATGATTTTTCTTGGACCAGAAGACAACAAGGAGACTTGGAGATGAAGTCGGAGGAGCCACGAGGCCGCCACAAGGATGAAGGGCTCACCCAGGGGGTAGGGAGCGCCCCCACCCTTGTGGGCCCCTCATGCACCTCCTGACCTAATTCTTTTGCCTATATATTCCCAAATATCCCCAAACCACCAGAGGCATCCACGAACCACTTTTCCACCGCCGCAACCTGCTGTATCCGTGAGATCCCATCTAGGGACCTTTTCCGGCACCCAGCCGGAGGGTGTTCGATCACGGAGGGCTTCTACATAAACCCTATTGCCCTTTCGGTGAAGCGTGAGTAGTTTACCTCAGACCTACGGGTCCATAGCTAGTAGCTAGATGGCTTCTTCTCTCTCTTTGATTCTCAATACCATGTTCTCCTCAATGTTCTTGGAGATCTATTTGATGTAATACTTTTTTGCGGTGTGTTTGCCGAGATCCGATGAATTGTGGATTTATGATCAGCTTATCTATGAATATTATTTGAATCTTCTCTGAATTCTTTTATGCATGATTTGATATCTTTGTAATTCTCTTCGAACTATCGGTTTGGTTTGGCTAACTAGATTGGTTTTTCTTGCATTGGGAGAAGTGCTTAGCTTTGGGTTCAATCTTGCGGTGTCCTTTCCCAGTGACAGTAGGGGCAGCAAGGCACGTATTGTATTGTTGCCATCGAGAATAAAAAGATGGGGTTTTCATCATATTGCTTGAGTTAATTCCTCTACATCATGTCATCTTACTTAATGCATTACTCCATTCTTTATGAACTTAATACTCTAGATGCATGCTGGATAGCGGTCGATGTGTGGAGTAATAGTAGTAGATGCAGAATCGTTTCGGTCTACTTGACACGGACGTGATGCCTATATTCATGATCATTGCCTTAGATATCGGCATAACTTTGCGCTTTTCTATCAATTGCTCAGCAGTAATTTGTTCATCCACCGTATTATTTTCTATCTTGAGAGAAGCCTCTAGTGAAACCTATGGCCCCCGGGTCTATTTTCCATCATATAAGTATCTATTTTCCATCATATAAGTTTCCGATCTACTATTTTCTATCATACAAGTTTTCGATCTACTATTTTGCAATCTTTTACTTTCCGATCTATAAACCAAAAATACCAAAAATATTTACTTTATCGTTTATCTATCTCTATCAGATCTCACTTTTGCAAATAACCGTGAAGGGATTGACAACCCCTTTATCGCGTTGGGTGCAAGTTGTTTGATTGTTTGTGTAGGTATTCGGTGATTTGTGCGTTGTCTCCTACTGGATTGATACCTTGGTTCTCAAATTAAGGGAAATACTTATCTCTACTTTGCTGCATCACCCTTTTCTCTTCAAGGAAAAAACCAACGCAAGCTCAAGAAGTAGCAGTAGTGTGCCGACGGCGATCACATCGACCTTGGAACCATTTCTGACGCGCATCGTCACCTCGTCCTTAGCCAATCTTCGTTTATTCCGCAGCTCCTGTTTCGAGTTACAAATATGAGCAACCGAAGCAGTATCAAATACCCAGGTGCTACTACGAGCATTAGTAAGGAACACATCAATTACATGTATATCAAATATACCTTTGTTCACTTTGCCATCCTTCTTATCCGCCAAATACTTGGGGCAATTCCGCTTCCAGTGACCATTCCCTTTGCAGTAGAAGCACTCAGTTTCAGGCTTGGGGTCCAGCTTTGGGCTTCTTCCCGGGAGTGGCAACTTGCTTGCCATTCTTCTTGAAGTTTCCTTTCTTTCCCTTGCCCTTTTTCTTGAAACTAGTGGTCTTGTTAACCATCAACACTTGATGCTCCTTGATTTCTACCTCTGCGGCCTTAAGCATTGCGAAGAGCTTGGGAATTATTTTGTTCATCCCTTGCATATTATAGTTCATCACGAAGCCTTTGTAGCTTGGTGGCAGTGCCTGAAGAACTCTGTCAATAACACAATCAACTGGAAGATCAACTCCCAGCTGAGTCAAGTGATTATAATACCCAGACATTTTGAGTATGTGTTCACTGACATAACTGCTCTCCTCCATCTTGCAGCTATAGAACTTGATGGAGACTTCATATCTCTCAATCCGGGCATTTGCTTGAAATATTAACTTCAACTCCTGGAACATCTCATATGCTCCATGACGTTCAAAACATCTTTGAAGTCCCGGTTCTAAGCCGTAAAGCATGGCACACTGAACTATTGAGTAGTCATCATATCGAGCTTGCCAGACGTTCATAACATCTGCATCAGCTCCTGCAGTAGGCCTGTCACCTAGCGGTGCATCAAGGACATAATTCTTCTGTGCAGCAATGAGGATAATCCTCAAGTTACGGACCCAGTCCGTGTAGTTGCTACCATCATCTTTCAACTTAGCTTTCTCTAGGAACGCATTAAAATTCAGGGGAACGGTAGCATGGGCCATTGATCTACAACATAGATATGCAAATACTATCAGGACTAAGTTCATGAGAAATTAAGTTCAATTAATCAAAATTACTAATGAACTCCCACTTAAATAAACATCCCTCAAGTTATCTAAGTGATACATGATCCAAATCAACTAACCCATGTCTGATCATCACGTGAGATGGGGTAGTCATCAATGGTGAACATCTCTATGTTGATCATATCTACTATATGACTCATGTTTGACCTTTCGGTCTTCAGTGTTTTGAGACCATGTCTGTACATGCTAGGCTCATCAAGTTTAACCCAAGTATTCCGCATGTGCAAAACTATCTTACACCCGTTGTATGTGAACGTAGAGTCTATCACACCCGATCATCACGAGGTGCTTCGAAACGACGAACTTTAGCAACGGTGCATACTCGGGGAGAACACTTTTATCTTGAAATTTAGTGAAGGGATCATCTTATAATGCTACCGTCGTTCTAAGCAAAATAAGATGCATAAAAGATAAACATCACATGCAATCAAAATATGTGACATGATATGGCCATCATCATCTTGTGCTTTTGATCTCCATCTCCAAAGCATCGTCATGATCTCCATCGTCACCGGATCGACACCTTGATCTCCATCGTTGCTTCGTGGTCGTCTCACCAACTATTGCTTCTACAACTATCGCTAACACATAGTGATAAAGTAAAGCAATTACATGGCGTTTGCATTTCATACAATAAAGAGACAACCATAAGGCTCCTGCCGGTTGCCGATAAATTACAAAATATGATCATCTCATACAATAATGTATATCACATCATGTCTTGACCATATCAGATCACAACATGCCCTGCAAAAACAAGTTAGACGCCCTCTACTTTGTTGTTGCAAGTTTTACGTGGCTGCTACGGGCTTCTAGCAAGAACCGTTCTTACCTACGGCAAAAACCACAACGGTGATTTATCAAGTTTGTTGTTTTAACCTTCTTCAAGGACTGGCCGCAGTCAAATTCGATTCAACTAAAGTAGGAGAAACATACACCCGCCATCCACCTTTATGCAAAACTAGTTGCATGTCTGTCGGTGGAACCGGTCTCATGTACGTGGACATGTAAGGTTGGTCCGGGCCGCTTCATGCCACAATGCCACCGAATCAAAATAAGACGTTGGTGGTAAGCAGTATGAACATCACCGCCCACAACTCTTTGTGTACTACTCGTGCATATCATCTACGCATAGACCTGGCTCATGATGCCACTGTTGGGAAACGTTGCATGGAAAACAAAAAAATTTCTAGGCACACGCAAGATCTATCCATGGAGATGCATAGCAACGAGAGGGGAGAGTGTGTCTATGTACCCTTGTAGACCGTAAGCGGAAGTGTTTGACAACGCGGTTGATGTAGTCGAACTTTCTTCGCGATCCAACCGATCGAGTACCGAACATACGTCACCTCCGCGTTCAGCACACGTTCAGCTCGGTGATGTCCATGCCTTCTTGATCCAGCAAGATGGCGAGGTAGTGGATGAGTTCCGGCAGAACGACGACGTGGTGACGGTGATGGTGAAGTTATCTCCGCAGGGCTTCGCATAAGCACTACGAAAATATGACCGGGATGTAAACGGTGGAGGGGGGCGCCGCACACGGCTAAGACAATGTTCTGGATATGCTAGGCGCCCCCCTCCCACATATATATAGGTGGGGGGAGGGAGGAGGCAGCCTAGAGGTGCCCCAAGTGGGGCCGAATCCCACTTGGGGTCCTGCCCCTAGCCGCGCCCCCTGCCTTGTATAGGTGCGGGGGAAAGGCAGGAGAGGGAGGCGCCCCCCTTTCCTTTCTCCCATGAGAGGGGAAGGCAGGAGGGGCTAGCCCTCCCCCCTTTCCTTCCATAGGGCCGGCCAGCTAGGGAGAGGGGCGCACCAGCCCCCTGTGGGCTGGACTGTCCCTCCCTTGGCCCATTAAGCCCATATACCTACCGGGGGGGTGTCCGGAACCCCTTCCGGTGACCCGATGGCTACCCGGTGCATCCCGAAACTCTTCCGGTGTCCGAATACCATCGTCCTATAGATCAATCTTTACCTCTCGACCATTTTGAGACTCCTTGTCATGTCCGTGATCTCATTCGGGACTCCGAACAACATTCGGTCACCAAATCATATAACTCATATAACACTATATCGTCAACGAACATTAAGCGTGTGGACCCTACGGGTTCGAGAACTATGTAGACATGACCGAGACACCTCTCCGGTCAATAACCAATAGCGGAACCTGGATGCCCATATTGGCTCCTACATATTCTACGAAGATCTTTATCGGTCGAACCGTTATGACAACATACGTAATTCCCTTTGTCCATCGGTATGTTACTTGCCCGAGATTCGATCGTCGGTATCTCTATACCTAGTTCAATCTCGTTACCGGCAAGTCTCTTTACTCGTTTCATAATACATCATGTCGTAACTAACTCATTAGTCATTTACTTGCAAGGCTTCTTATGATGTGTATTACCAAGAGGGCCCAGAGATATCTCTCCGATACTCGGAGTGACAAATCCTAATCTCGATCTATGCCAACTCAACAAACACCTTTGGAGATACCTATAGAGCATCTTTATAATCACCCAGTTACGTTGTGACGTTTGATAGCACACAAGGCATTCCTCCGGTATTCGGGATAGTTTCGAGAGGATCCGGAAGCATTTCGGGGTCAGCGAAAGGGTTTCAGAGAGCATTGGGTAATACCGGGTATTACCGATAAATTATAAAATGGTCTAGAAGTATTCAGAACATTTTATATTTAATTTAAATATCAAAGGGCCTAAAAAGGCCAAGAGGTGGAAGGCAACTTGGGCCAAAAAGGCCCAAGTGGGAAAGTGCCTCCCTTCCGTAAGGAAGGGGGCCGAATTGGAGTGGGGGAGGAGTCCAACTCCTACTCCCTTGGTCGGCCAAAGGGCAGTAGTCCCCTTGTGGTGCCCCTCCTCTCCCCTCCAACCTATATATACTAGAGGATTTCCACCCTTTGGACATACAAGTTTTGGAGCCTGCTCTTGTTCTTCTAGTTCTAGTTCTAGTTCATCCTAGTTGACTAATTAGAGCTAGGCTAATCCTCTTGTCCTCATAATTAGAAGCCCTATGTGGTTATAATCTCCTCCCTCTGGATGGCGAAGCGCTGCCGGATCGTGAAGGTTGCATGTTGGCAACCAAGTAGAGAGGCCGTGCTTTTGGTCTTCAGTTCGAGGGACTGTCCGTGGGCGGTACAAGGGATCTTTCATTGACGGTTCGAGGGACTCCAGGTACGATCTACGACACGTTCTTTTTCCGCTGCAATTCGGTGATGGTAACAATCATGATCCCAACCCGTTATGCATCTTCATATTGATCATGGGTGATCGTAGGCTCGATTTTTTTTGTTTTCTACTATGTTTCCCAACACGATCGTGATCCAACCCGTTATTTGTTTTCTACCATGTTTCCCAATAGTCGCGGCACAAAAATTTCTGCCCTTCTCCTCCCACGCCTTGATGAATCCCTCTTGCTCCGGGGTCCTCCGTAAAATGCTCGTCACTTCCATCGATGTCGGGGTACGACACCTATGGGATCCCGAGAGACTCCTTTACGATTCGGCGGGGGGAGAGGTATACGCAAAGAGCAGAACCAATGATCGACGCGGGAAGTTTTTACCCAGGTTCGGGCCGCTGATCAGCGTAAAACCCTACTCCTGCTTTGTGTTCTTATTGATGTTCTTGAGCCCTGCCTTCAGGAGCGCTCGCAATGAACAGTACGTTCAAAGAGCAGCTACGCATGCAGAATGGGCCAGAAGTTCTCTTCCCCTGTAGCAGTTGCCTTGGGCCTCCTTTTATATGCTCAAAGGGGTCTCCACAGTGGCAAAATGTACATACATTGAGGTGTAAAGTAGCTACAGGGTATCATACCTAACCCCTGACGGATTAGGACAAGCGCATTTAATGCACCGTGAGGTGTCCGTTTAGGTGTCCTCACTTTCTTGGGGATGGAAAAAGGGGCCATCCCATCAGCACCGCTTAAGCTCTCCTCCACTGGCGCGTCGCCACGCATCCAGAGAAGGACCCAGAATGTCAGACTTGTTACCATGCCAAAGCGATGGCACAGTGGCAGAACCTCGCCAGGCGCCGAATCTTGCCGGGCGCCAAGCCTTGCCGGACGCCAAGCCTTGCCGGGCACCTACTCTTGCTGGGCTCCACAGGCCATCCCGGCAAGAATCTTGCCGGGGAAGCTGGCCTTCGGATCCCAGCTTTGCTTATCCGTTGACCCTCAGATCTCTGACTTGATGATTTCCTTGGTGACTTGAATCGACCTCGAGCTGTTCCCGGCAAGCCTTGCCGCGAGGATGGCTACAACAGCCCGTGCACAAGTACGGGGTACTAGTGGCCCAATACTTAGTACACCGACAGGAGCCCCCGGGCCTAGGCCATACACGAGTGCGAGGCATTGTTGGGCTAGGCCCAAATAGTGCACGGGCACGCGTGGCAGGGAATTAACTGCTCGTAAATATGTCGTTTTACTGTGCCCCCCACTACGCACACGGAGTTCGCAACGTGGGAAGTGTGCCAAAAAGGCTGCAACTGTCTCGCGCCTATAGAGGCGCATTCACATTGGGGAATAAAAGAGGCGGCCCCGCTCCTTCCCCATAAAAAGGAGAAGCCGCAGAGGCACAAACCTATTTACCCCCCTCTTCTTCTCAATCTGGCCATCGCCATCGCCCTCCTCCTCTTGAGCTCAGAGCAAAGGCTTTTCCTCTTCCGCCCGCTGCTTCCGCGTTCGCTCCATCCCCCGCTTCCGCTCTCACCGTCGCCATGGCGCCCAAGGCTAGCAAAGGCAAGGGCAAGGAGGCGAAAGCCGACGTCCCGGAGAGCGATCTAGCAAAGATGCGGAAGAGGCTCGTCGTCTTCCCTCCGACGCTCGATGCTGGAGCTCTGAAGGGGCGATACCAATGCATGTGGGCGAAGGGAACGCAAGCTCACCCCGCCACACACGTAATCCCAGGTGCTTGCTCCGAAGGCGGATCGGACAGATACCCTTTCTTTACTGCATATTTCTATTGCGGGCTCTGTCCCCCCTTTTCCGACTTCTTCAACGACATCATGTACACATACGGCTTCCGTCTTCTTGATTTCACGCCGAATGCAGTACTTTGCATGTCTATCTTTGCCCATCTCTGTGAGAATTTTGTTGGCGTGATCCCCAATTCTGCTCTTTTTTGCCATTATTTCTTACCTCGTATCCAAAAAGGAGAGGCTCTCTCTGGTTCTATTGCCTGGATTCCAAGGGCTTGGAATAAAGAAATATACCCAGAGGGAGTTTACCGCGAAAAGTGGGACGAGTGGCAGGCCGAATGGTGCTGGATCCAGGAAGCAGATCCCCATCCATTTTGTCATCCCCGGCAACAGAAGGTGGTCCGCGGCAAGGATTGGAGCGACCCCGCAGCGGAGGACGAGAGGCTCACAATCGCCACTACCAGGATCCTTCGCCTGAGGGCTGCCGGACTGACGATGGAGATGATCGGCTTCGACTTTCTCCGGCGGCGCATCGCCCCTCTGCAGAATAGGGGAAGGCCAGCTTGGGAGTACAAGAACATGGCAGATGTCATTAGATTGCGCCCCGTGCTGAACAACAATCTGACCGCCATGCAGCTTGGCGCTCTTCGTAAAAAATTATTCCAGCGCGAAGACAAGCACCGGCTGCCGGTAAGGATTGTCCCCTTGTGCAACAATTCTGCCTTGGGGTCAATCATTGCCTTCATGCCGATGTTCAATGCCCACGGCCTTGACCCGACCTGGGCCGAGCCAAGCGAGGAGGAAGCGCAGAAGTTCTTTGACAATTTGACGGAGAAGCCTGTCCGGCAAGAGTCAGATTTTATCCGAGCCACCACTGATCAGGAAGTAGCTTACATTGCTACTAGAGTGGAGGAGGCAAATCTTGCCGCGGAGGCCGGCAGCGTCGGCTTCACAGAGTGGGAAGCCAGCGATGCAGAGGTGGTAGTGGAGGTAAAGCCTGCCGGGGAGGACAAGGTTGCTGGGGAAGAGAGCAGCGCAGCTGCTGAGAGCTCGTCTGGCGAGGACACGATTGAAGAAGAGACGCGAGAAGAGCCCCCACCTCCAAAGAAGACGAAGCGCGTTCTTCGGAAGGCTGCATCTGGCATCCCGGCAAGCCAGCCTTCTTCGAGCGGCGAAGCCCCCGGCAAGAAAGTGGCCGGCAAGACTGGACCGCGGCAGGGGGCTCGTCAACAGCCTACGCGGCGCGCGAGACCCACACCAGCGGCCCCTGCTGGGGCGGCAGGAGGGTCTCGTACTGCCGCACCGGAAGCTGCCCCGGCGCCTGCCACAGCCAAGCGGCCTAGGACTCCTCCTCCACCTCCCCACTCAGACATCGCAACGGAGGTCGACTTCGACATCTCTGGCTTTAGTCCGGAGTGAGAGGAAGAAGTGTGAGTACTTTGCCACAGCTCTTACCTTCCAATCTTGGATCAATCTTGCTGACTTGCTTGTACTGTTTTTGCAGCGACACAGAAACCTTGCTGGAGAGGATGACGAAGAGGTCAAGGACTTCTATGGGTGACGAGCCCCCGGCAGGCTCCACGAGCATGCCAGAAACTGTCATTGTCAGCCCGGAGTCCAGTCCTCAACACAGCCCCCAGCGCAGCCCCCAGCACAGCCCCCAGCGTAAGTTCATTGTTCTTTTTCCGCTGACTGATGCTGAGGCTTTCGTTCTTGCCGCTGATATCTTTGGGTTCGCAGGAGAAGAACGGCAACAAGGAGAAGACGTCCCCATCGTGCCTCCCTCATCGACTGCTCCGCCCACAAGCATGTCCCCGGCAAGGGATCCTGCCGACGAGCCCATCCTAACTGAGAAGGAGCCGGCAAGCGCGGACTCCGACGACACGCCCCCGGCAATCGGAGTTGCCGGGAGGGGCGAAGCCACCTCCCAACAGCTCGACGTAGGTACTCGATTGCCTCAGAGTGCTTGTTACTCTTTTTCTCTTATCTCTCTGTCTTTAGTCACTTCAAACTTCAACCTTGATCTTATTCTGTTTTCCTCCTTCGCCCTTCAGAGTTCCCTGTGATGGAACACATGGACGTCGACGTTGTGATCGAGGAGACCGCCAGGGATGCCACCGCCGAAGCAGACAGGATCGCTGCCAGTGAGGCCACCAAGGATGACACTGTCGAGGCTGGTGGTGCTCTTGACGGGGAGGCCGCCAAGACAGCACAAGAGGAAACCGCCGAAGAACCTGCTGAAGGGGGCGACAGGGAGGCTGAGGACCGCACTGATAGCATTCCTGCCACAGGAGCGCCAGGCGCTGCACCAGCCACAGAGCCCCCTGTCTCTGGTGAGGCGGCCACTGAAGACCAGCCATCAACATCTGAAGTCCCCTCATCCAGCAAGTACCTCAAGGTTGGCGAGAACCTGTTCGTCAACTTGCCGGGGACGGCAAGCGCTGGGGCACCAGCCGAAGGAGAAGTTTTTGAAGAAATCATCGCTGCTGCCGGGCTTGAAGTTGTTAACGCACCCAGCACTGTAGCGGCAAATTTGAAGAGGATCAGCTCCTTCAGGCCATGGGCGAGAATTTCCGCAAGCTCCAGGCTCTCCATCGCGCCCGAAAAGAGAAAGCGGACTCTAGAATGGCAGTTGTCGAGGCGGCCGAAGCGGATTTTCAAAGGCGCGTCGCACAAATGCAGATCTGGCACGCCGAGGCCCTCCAAGAGTTGGTTGCCGGCCGAGAACAAGTGAGCCACCAGTGGAATGAGATCCTCCTGAAGCAATCCGATATGGAGAAGGCGCATGATGAAGCTGTTCAAAGGATTGCTGCCGAAGATGCCCTCCTAACGGGGCGCCGCGTTGCTCTTGATGCCCATGAGGAAGAACTGACCGCACGTGAGCAGGCGCTCGCCGCCAAGCTTCGTACCAAGGATGAGGATATCGAAAATCTTGTCGCGCGGCGGACCCAGGAGCTGGAGCAAAAACATAAGGAGGCGCTCGAAGCTCTGACTGCAAGTCACGCCGGCAAGCTCAAGGAGGCCGTCGATGCTGCCGAAGCTGCAGAGGCCGCTAAGAACGAGCTGAACGACAAAGTGAAGAGGCTGGAAACAGATCTCGAAGAGCACGGCAAGGAGCTCTCGACGCTCAAGGGGGACAGGGAAAAAACCCTCCACTCCTTAGCAGAGATGCAAGTTGCCCTGTCCGACAAGACCAAGCAGCTCTCCTCCGGCGATATGTTACTTGCCCGAGATTCGATCGTCGGTATCTCTATACCTAGTTCAATCTCATTACCGGCAAGTCTCTTTACTCATTTCGTAATACATCATGTCGTAACTAACTCATTAGTCATTTGCTTGGAAGGCTTCTTATGATGTGTATTACCGAGAGGGCCCAGAGATACCTCTCCGATACTCGGAGTGACAAATCCTAATCTCGATCTATGCCAACTCAACAAACACCTTCGGAGGTACCTGTAGAGCATCTTTATAATCACCCAATTACGTTGTGATGTTTGATAGCACACAAGGCATTCCTCCGGTATTCGGGAGTCGCATAGTCGAAGGAATATGCATTGGACATGAAGAAAGCAATAGCAATAAACTGAACGATCATTATGCTAAGCTAACGGATGGGTCTTGTCCATCACATAATTCTCCTAATGATGTGATCCCATTATCAAATGACAACACATTTCCATGGTTAGGAAATCTTAACCATCTTTGATCAACGAGCTAGTCTAGTAGAGGCTCACTAGGGACACGGTATTTGTTTATGTATTCACACATGTATTTAAGTTTCCGATCAATACAATTCTAGCATGAATAATAAACCTTTATCATGAGTAAGGAAATATAAAATAAAAACTTTATTATTGCCTCTAGGGCATATTTCCTTCAGGAAGAGCACTAACAAGTTAATATTTTCTGTGAGAAAGCTCCCTAATAATCGACTATCGCGCAATCAAAAAGGGATAAACATCTCAGGTAATTCATAATAACATCATATGGTATAGCCCTTGGCGCCGGGAAGTCTTCCCGGTCTTCTTGAATCTTCAGTCAAAACGTTGCCATGGCGGCAGAAAAATCGTTGCCGTGGCAGACATTTCAAAAACGCTGTCGTGGTAGCAATTTCAGAAATTGTTGTCGTGGCGGCCATTTCAAAAACGCAACTGTGACATCAAATTCTAAAAAAAGCTTTCGTGGCAGCCTTTAAAAAACACTGTCACTGTTGAAAATATGCCCTAGAGGCAATAATATTTGTATGATTATATTTCCATGTTCATAATTAAGAGTTTAAATTTCATGCTATAACTGCTATGATCCTGGAATATGCAATTCAGTGGAAAACTCATATGCACGTGTGGAATGATAAAACGGTTAAATAAAAGATTCCTAGTCTTGCCTCTGGGACTAGCTCAAGTGTTATTGATGATCATGTTTTTCGGATCTTAGGATATCGTTAAGTGTAGCGATGATCCTAAAACAACATTGAGATTATGACGTTAGAAGAATGATCATATTGAATCGACCCCTAAAGAGGATTTCCACCCCTCCAACCTATTGAGTTAATATCGTCTACAATCAATTGTAATAACATGGAGTGTTAACTTTTGAAATTGCTCCTTACACCATGAGAGTATCGTGGTCACTTCTTACTGTACGGTGGGCTTTGGGGGTTGCTCAAACGTCACCTGTAACACGGTGATCATAACGACAACTTACAAGTTCATCAGAAAGTTTGACAAGTGGCTAGATAGCTCAAGAGTGGGATTTTTTCCTCCGAGAATGGAGAGATATTCTTAGGGCCCTCTCGGTGTGACATCTTGGATCATCGTCTGGTCAGACACATGTGACTTCATCATGGGAATGCCGGAACACAATAACGAGAAAGAAGAACAAAACCGGTAACGAGGATTTCGGTATAGCGAGCATGGTGATGACTCGGGAGGATACCGATGCATCCCAGGTTTTGTAAATTACTTCAAAGCAAAGGGAACATCACATGATAACCAAAGGTTCACTCGAATATCATTCGTGTACTCATAGGGACTAATATGGACATCCACGGTCCTGCTGCCGGTCATTGAACTAACGGTTTCTTTCATGTCTATGAGTTACCGAACCTACAGGGTCACAAGCTTAAGGCAATCATGATCTGCTGAGTGTTAGTAGTGCCGAAGTCATGAGAATATATTTGTGGAATTATTTCATAAATATTCGGAATAGTTTCGAGAGGATCCGGAAGCATTTCGGGGTCAGCGAAAGGGTTTCAGAGAGCATTGGGTAATACCGGGTATTACCGATAAATTATAAAATGGTCTAGAAGTATTCAGAACATTTTATATTTAATTTAAATATCAAAGGGCCTAAAAAGGCCAAGAGGTGGAAGGCAACTTGGGCCAAAAAGGCCCAAGTGGGAAAGTGCCTCCCTTCCGTAAGGAAGGGGGCCGAATTGGAGTGGGGGAGGAGTCCAACTCCTACTCCCTTGGTCGGCCAAAGGGCAGTAGTCCCCTTGTGGTGCCCCTCCTCTCCCCTCCAACCTATATATACTAGAGGATTTCCACCCTTTGGACATACAAGTTTTGGAGCCTGCTCTTGTTCTTCTAGTTCTAGTTCTAGTTCATCCTAGTTGACTAATTAGAGCTAGGCTAATCCTCTTGTCCTCATAATTAGAAGCCCTATGTGGTTATAATCTCCTCCCTCTGGATGGCGAAGCGCTGCCGGATCGTGAAGGTTGCATGTTGGCAACCAAGTAGAGAGGCCGTGCTTTCGGTCTTCAGTTCGAGGGACTGTCCGTGGGCGGTACAAGGGATCTTTCATTGACGGTTCGAGGGACTCCAGGTACGATCTACGACACGTTCTTTTTCCGCTGCAATTCGGTGATGGTAACAATCATGATCCCAACCCGTTATGCATCTTCATATTGATCATGGGTGATCGTAGGCTCGATTTTTTTTGTTTTCTACTATGTTTCCCAACACGATCGTGATCCAACCCGTTATTTGTTTTCTACCATGTTTCCCAATAGTCGCGGCACAAAAATTTCTGCCCTTCTCCTCCCACGCCTTGATGAATCCCTCTTGCTCCGGGGTCCTCCGTAAAATGCTCGTCACTTCCATCGATGTCGGGGTACGACACCTATGGGATCCCGAGAGACTCCTTTACGATTCGGCGGGGGGAGAGGTATACGCAAAGAGCAGAACCAATGATCGACGCGGGAAGTTTTTACCCAGGTTCGGGCCGCTGATCAGCGTAAAACCCTACTCCTGCTTTGTGTTCTTATTGATGTTCTTGAGCCCTGCCTTCAGGAGCGCTCGCAATGAACAGTACGTTCAAAGAGCAGCTACGCATGCAGAATGGGCCAGAAGTTCTCTTCCCCTGTAGCAGTTGCCTTGGGCCTCCTTTTATATGCTCAAAGGGGTCTCCACAGTGGCAAAATGTACATACATTGAGGTGTAAAGTAGCTATAGGGTATCATACCTAACCCCTGACGGATTAGGACAAGCGCATTTAATGCACCGTGAGGTGTCCGTTTAGGTGTCCTCACTTTCTTGGGGATGGAAAAAGGGGCCATCCCATCAGCACCGCTTAAGCTCTCCTCCACTGGCGCGTCGCCACGCATCCAGAGAAGGACCCAGAATGTCAGACTTGTTACCATGCCAAAGCGGTGGCACAGTGGCAGAACCTCGCCAGGCGCCGAATCTTGCCGGGCGCCAAGCCTTGCCAGACGCCAAGCCTTGCCGGGCACCTACTCTTGCTGGGCTCCACAGGCCATCCCGGCAAGAATCTTGCCGGGGAAGCTGGCCTTCGGATCCCAGCTTTGCTTATCCGTTGACCCTCAGATCTCTGACTTGATGATTTCCTTGGTGACTTGAATCGACCTCGAGCTGTTCCCGGCAAGCCTTGCCGCGAGGATGGCTACAACAGCCCGTGCACAAGTACGGGGTACTAGTGGCCCAATACTTAGTACACCGACAGGAGCCCCCGGGCCTAGGCCATACACGAGTGCGAGGCGTTGTTGGGCTAGGCCCAAACAGTGCACGGGCACGCGTGGCAGGGAATTAACTGCTCGTAAATATGTCGTTTTACTGTGCCCCCCACTACGCACACGGAGTTCGCAACGTGGGAAGTGTGCCAAAAAGGCTGCAACTGTCTCGCGCCTATAGAGGCGCATTCACATTGGGGAATAAAAGAGGCGGCCCCGCTCCTTCCCCATAAAAAGGAGAAGCCGCAGAGGCACAAACCTATTTACCCCCCTCTTCTTCTCAATCTGGCCATCGCCATCGCCCTCCTCCTCTTGAGCTCAGAGCAAAGGCTTTTCCTCTTCCGCCCGCTGCTTCCGCGTTCGCTCCATCCCCCGCTTCCGCTCTCACCGTCGCCATGGCGCCCAAGGCCAGCAAAGGCAAGGGCAAGGAGGCGAAAGCCGACGTCCCGGAGAGCGATCTAGCAAAGATGCGGAAGAGGCTCGTCGTCTTCCCTCCGACGCTCGATGCTGGAGCTCTGAAGGGGCGATACCAATGCATGTGGGCGAAGGGAACGCAAGCTCACCCCGCCACACACGTAATCCCAGGTGCTTGCTCCGAAGGCGGATCGGACAGATACCCTTTCTTTACTGCATATTTCTATTGCGGGCTCTGTCCCCCCTTTTCCGACTTCTTCAACGACATCATGTACACATACGGCTTCCGTCTTCTTGATTTCACGCCGAATGCAGTACTTTGCATGTCTATCTTTGCCCATCTCTGTGAGAATTTTGTTGGCGTGATCCCCAATTCTGCTCTTTTTTGCCATTATTTCTTTCCTCGTATCCAAAAAGGAGAGGCTCTCTCTGGTTCTATTGCCTGGATTCCAAGGGCTTGGAATAAAGAAATATACCTAGAGGGAGTTTACCGCGAAAAGTGGGACGAGTGGCAGGCCGAATGGTGCTGGATCCAGGAAGCAGATCCCCATCCATTTTGTCATCCCCGGCAACAGAAGGTGGTCCGCGGCAAGGATTGGAGCGACCCCGCAGCGGAGGACAAGAGGCTCACAATAGCCACTACCAGGATCCTTCGCCTGAGGGCTGCCGGACTGACGATGGAGATGATCGGCTTCGACTTTCTCCGGCGGCGCATCGCCCCTCTGCAGAATAGGGGAAGGCCAGCTTGGGAGTACAAGAACGTGGCAGATGTCATGAGATTGCGCCCCGTGCTGAACAACAATCTGACCGCCATGCAGCTTGGCGCTCTTCGTAAAAAATTATTCCAGCGCGAAGACAAGCACCGGCTGCCGGTAAGGATTGTCCCCTTGTGCAACAATTCTGCCTTGGGGTCAATCATTGCCTTCATGCCGATGTTCAATGCCCACGGCCTTGACCCGACCTGGGCCGAGCCAAGCGAGGAGGAAGCGCAGAAGTTCTTTGACAATTTGACGGAGAAGCCTGTCCGGCAAGAGTCAGATTTTATCCGAGCCACCACTGATCAGGAAGTAGCTTACATTGCTACTAGAGTGGAGGAGGCAAATCTTGCCACGGAGGCCGGCAGCGTCGGCTTCAAAGAGTGGGAAGCCAGCGATGCAGATGTGGTAGTGGAGGTAAAGCCTGCCGGGGAGGACAAGGTTGCCGGGGAAGAGAGCAGCGCAGCTGCTGAGAGCTCGTCTGGCGAGGACACGGTCGAAGAAGAGACGCGAGAAGAGCCCCCACCTCCGAAGAAGACGAAGCGCGTTCTTCGGAAGGCTGCATCTGGCATCCCGGCAAGCCAGCCTTCTTCGAGCGGCGAAGCCCCCGGCAAGAAAGTGGCCGGCAAGACTGGACTGCGGCAGGGGGCTCGTCAACAGCCTACGCGGCGCGCGAGACCCACACCAGCGGCCCCTGCTGGGGCGGCAGGAGGGTCTCGTACTGCCGCACCGGAAGCTGCCCCGGCGCCTGCCACAGCCAAGCGGCCTAGGACTCCTCCTCCACCTCCCCACTCAGACATCGCAACGGAGGTCGACTTCGACATCTCTGGCTTTAGTCCGGAGCGAGAGGAAGAAGAGTGAGTACTTTGCCACAGCTCTTACCTTCCAATCTTGGATCAATCTTGCTGACTTGCTTGTACTGTTTTTGCAGCGACACAGAAACCTTGCTGGAGAGGATGACGAAGAGGTCAAGGACTTCTACGGGTGACGAGCCCCCGGCAGGCTCCACGAGCGTGCCAGAAACTGTCATTGTCAGCCCGGAGTCCAGTCCTCAACACAGCCCCCAGCGCAGCCCCCAGCACAGCCCCCAGCGTAAGTTCATTGTTCTTTTTCCGCTGACTGATGCTGAGGCTTTCGTTCTTGCCGCTGATATCTTTGGGTTCGCAGGAGAAGAACGGCAACAAGGAGAAGACGTCCCCATCGTGCCTCCCTCATCGACTGCTCCGCCCATAAGCACGTCCCCGGCAAGGGATCCTGCCGACGAGCCCATCCTAACTGAGAAGGAGCCGGCAAGCGCGGACTCCGACGACACGCCCCCGGCAATCGAAGTTGCCGGGAGGGGCGAAGCCACCTCCCAACAGCTCGACGTAGGTACTCGATTGCCTCAGAGTGCTTGTTACTCTTTTTCTCTTATCTCTCTGTCTTTAGTCACTTCAAACTTCAACCTTGATCTTATTCTGTTTTCCTCCTTCGCCCTTCAGAGTTCCCTGTGATGGAACACATGGACGTCGACGTTGTGATCGAGGAGACCGCCAGGGATGCCACCGCCGAAGCAGACAGGATCGCTGCCAGTGAGGCCACCAAGGATGACACTGTCGAGGCTGGTGGTGCTCTTGACGGGGAGGCCGCCAAGACAGCACAAGAGGAAACCGCCGAAGAACCTGCTGAAGGGGGCGACAGGGAGGCTGAGGACCGCACTGATAGCATTCCTGCCACAGGAGCGCCAGGCGCTGCACCAGCCACAGAGCCCCCTGTCTCTGGTGAGGCGGCCACTGAAGACCAGCCATCAACATCTGAAGTCCCCTCATCCAGCAAGTACCTCAAGGTTGGCGAGAACCTGTTCGTCAACTTGCCGGGGACGGCAAGCGCTGGGGCACCAGCCGAAGGAGAAGTTTTTGAAGAAATCATCGCTGCTGCCGGGCTTGAAGTTGTTAATGCACCCATCACTAGTAGCGGCAAATCTGAAGAGGATCAGCTCCTTCAGGCCATGGGCGAGAATTTCCGCAAGCTCCAGGCTCTCCATCGCGCCCGAAAAGAGAAAGCGGACTCTAGAATGGCAGTTGTCGAGGCGGCCGAAGCGGATTTTCAAAGGCGCGTCGCACAAATGCAGATCTGGCACGCCGAGGCCCTCCAAGAGTTGGTTGCCGGCCGAGAACAAGTGAGCCAGCAGTGGAATGAGATCCTCTTGAAGCAATCCGATATGGAGAAGGCGCTTGATGAAGCTGTTCAAAGGATTGCTGCCGAAGATGCCCTCCTAACGGGGCGCCGCGTTGCTCTTGATGCCCATGAGGAAGAACTCACCGCACGTGAGCAGGCGCTCGCCGCCAAGCTTCGTACCAAGGATGAGGATATCGAAAATCTTGTCGCGCGGCGGACCCAGGAGCTGGAGCAAAAACATAAGGAGGCGCTCGAAGCTCTGACTGCAAGTCACGCCGGCAAGCTCAAGGAGGCCGTCGATGCTGCCGAAGCTGCAGAGGCCGCTAAGAACGAGCTGAACGACAAAGTGAAGAGGCTGGAAACAGATCTCGAAGAGCACGGCAAGGAGCTCTCGACGCTCAAGGGGGACAGGGAAAAAACCCTCCACTCCTTAGCAGAGATGCAAGTTGCCCTGTCCGACAAGACCAAGCAGCTCTCCTCTGCGGCTGATAATATCACGGTTCTGGAGCTAAAGCTGACCACGCTGCAGAAGTCTCTCGAGGCCGGCAAGGCCCGTGAGAAGGCTCTACTCAAGGATCTCCAAGGAGAGAGGAACCTGCTCAAGAGCGTCGCCGCTGCCCAAAACGAGTACGAGAAGGGAGTGGAGATCTGGACTGGCCGTCTCATCGCCACCGCGGAGAAGCTTACCGTAGAACTGTCAACCATGGGCTTGTCGAACTTCAGGTATTCTTCCGAGGAAAGAATATCTCCAAGTGCCAGGTTGACGATGTTCTTTGAAAGCATCGTCAATGCGTTGAGGGCGCTCCAGTCTAGCCGGGCGACCCAACTGGCGAACGAGACTCGCCGGCTTTGCCGGGCCGTCCTCCGCAAGGTGCTCATCAAGGTGGTGCACAGCAATCCCGACATCGACCTCTCCAACGCGCTCGGCCATCTGCCAAGGGATGCAAATGTTGAGGCGCTTGAAGAGTGCATCGCACCTATCCTTGAGAAGGTGGACTCCATCAAAAGGATCGAAGGCCAGCGCAGGGATTGAGTGCCTCCCCCTTTTTCTTGCCGTCGTCATCTCATGTAAAAGACAATTAAGTGTCAAGTTAGAGTTGCGGCAACCCATGGATGTAATATAATTTGACTATATTTGGGCTCATGCTTGCTATTTTCCTTGTCTGATTCCTTTATGTATAGAGTTCATCCTACGCTTATTGAAAAACTTGCCGGCGCACAACCTGCCGCGAGCGCTGGGTGCGGGACTTCAGCAGCCTGCTGGAGGCGCAGCGGCCGGCAAGACTCCTTGGCGTTCTCAGTGCAGCCACTTAAATCGTTGAGCGGACTCGAAACAAAATAAGGGCGCAACCGATTACAGCAAGGGTTCCTTCGCGTGCAGATTTTCCATACAAAGGTCGGAATCGTCCAAGGAAATAACTTTGTAATAAAAGAAAAACTTGCTCTGAGTTTTTAAGACTTAGCTTTCTATCACTGTCCTTCCTCCGGCAAGCGTCGATTCCGAACGTCGCCAACTGGTATTCACATCTTCCTTCCCCCCCGGCAAATGTGCACGCGAGGAATCCTTCTGTCTTTTGAGAAAAAGAAAGAAGAGAAAATATAGACATGAAACCTTGGCGGTTCGTTAGAACTTACCGGGATTAGGTGTCATACAACATCTTAGACAAACATGCATATATATAAATATGAACATGGGAATCAATAAGGAAATGTACAACACTTAAATTTATTCATCTGTGCTCAGGGTCTGCGCCTGGCTTTGTACAAAGGATCACATGCCTTGCCGACAAGACTTGTACAAAAAGGTGGTTGCCGGGAGCCCCCGGCAACCGCGCCTTATGGGTAGAACTTGCGAAGATGTTCGATATTCCAGGAATTGCTCACTGGAACGCCATCTTCGGTCTCCAGGCGGACAGCGCCATGCCTGGTGACTCGTACTACCCGATAAGGGCCTTCCCACTTTGGCGTCAACTTGTTTGAATTCTTGGCGGACTGAATCCGTCGAAGAACAAGGTCGCCTTCCTCAACGCTTCGGGCATGAACTTTGCGGCTATGGTAGCGGCGCAAAGCTTGCTGGTAGCATGCAGCTCGCACAGCAGCCTGAAGACGATTCTCCTCAAGGAGCACAGCGTCATCTTGCCGCAGTTGCTCTTGCTCGAGCTCATCATAAGCGAGCACTCGAGGAGACCCGTATATGAGTTCCGTGGGGAGAACTGCTTCCGCTCCGTAGACCAGAGCGAAGGGCGTCTGGCCGGTGGCTCGATTTGGTGTCATTCTGATTGACCAAAGAACCGCCGGCAACTCATCAATCCAGCGTCTTCCGCACTTTTTCAGCCTGTCAAAAGTTCTGGTCCTGAGACTGCGCAGCACTTCAGCATTGGCCCTCTCCGCTTGGCCGTTGCTTCTCGGGTGAGCAACAGAGGCAAAACAAATCTTGCCGCTAAGGTCTTGGACGTACTGCATGAAGGTGCGACTTGTGAACTGCGTGCCGTTGTCGGTGATGATCCTGTTGGGCACACTGAAACGGCAAACAATTCCCTTGAAGAACTTGACGGCTGATTGTGCTGTCACCTTCCTCACTGCTTCCACCTCCGGCCACTTTGTGAACTTGTCGATAGCAACGTACAAGTACTCAAAGCCCCCGGTAGCACGGGGGAAGGGGCCCAGTATGTCGAGCCCCCAGACCGAAAATGGCCAGGAGAGAGGGATTGTTTGAAGAGCTTGAGCTGGCTGATGTAATTTCTTCGAATGAAACTGGCACGCTTCACACTTGGTTACTAGTGCAGTCGCATCCTGGAGAGCTGTAGGCCAAAAGAAACCTTGCCGGAATGCTTTCCCGGCAAGCGCTCTTGACCCTATGTGAGAACCACATATGCCCCCATGTATCTCCGCCAACAGCTCTAGCCCATCCTCCCGAGGAATGCACTTCAATTTCACACCGTTCGGTCTCTTTCTGTACAGGACGTCATCGACGAACTTGTACATAACAGATCGACGGGCTACTCTCTCCGCTTCTTCCTGTTCCTCAGGGAGTTCACCTGTCTGAAGGAAATGGACAATGTGCTGTGCCCATGCTGGAGCCTGAGGCTCGACAGCTAGGACTAAAGGCATCTCCTCTGCCGGGGGACCGTTTGTCTCGACAGCAAGGGCCTGAGGCCCTGCCGGAGCTTGTTGTTCCCCGGCAGGTGTGTCGATCCCGGCAACTTCCTTGCCGGCGGCTCCGGGGAGCTCTGCCGGGAAGTACTGGCCAGAGTTCAACTTTCTTCTCTTTTCTTGCCGCATCGATGGTGCCACGGACGGTTGAGTCAATTGAAGCACAAAAGTTCCTGGTTCCACAGGCAACTTGAGGGCGGCACGCTTTGACAGGTCGTCAGCAATATTGTTCTCGGCACGAGGAACGTGCTCCATCTGCAGACCGTCAAAGCGCTCTTCCAATTTCCTCACTTCATCTACGTAGGCCTGCGTCAATGGACTTTGATAACTCTTGTTAACTTGCCTGACGACAAGTTGTGAATCGCCTTTGATGATGAGCTTTCTAATACCAAGGTCTACCGCGATCCTGAGACTGGCAAGCAAACCCTCGTATGCTGCAGTGTTGTTGGTTGAACTCTCCCGGGGAAAGTGCATTTGGACTACGTACTTGAGGTGCTCTCCGGTGGGTGCGACAAGCAGCACGCCAGCACCGGCGCCTTGCAGCGAGAAAGCCCCGTCAAAGTACATAACCCATTGCTGATCGATTTCCTTGCCGGGGAGGGTTGTTTCTTGAACTTCTTCGTCTGGCGTTGGGGTCCATTCTGCAATGAACTCCGCCAAGGCCCTGCTCTGGATCGTCGAAGTGCTTTCAAACTTAAGGCCAAAGCTGGACAACTCCAACGCCCATTCCACGATCCTGCCGGTTGCCTCCGGATTTTGCAAAATCCGTTGCAACGGAAAGCGAGTGACGACGGTGATCTCATGTGCTTGAAAATAATGGCGCAGCTTCCTCGAGGCCATAAGGAGGCCGAAAAGCAACTTCTGCACACCAGAATATCTTGACCTAGCTCCTTGTAAAAGAGAGCTAACAAAATAAACTGGGCGCTGCACCACCTTCTTCTTCTGCACGGGTTCTTCTGTTTACGCAGATCCTGTCTTGCCGGGATCAACCCTTGCCGGGGAAGATCTTGCCGCGTCATTTGGCGGTCCTGCCGCTGGTGTTGCTTCCTCATCAGTTTCTCTCTGCGCCACTAGCGCAGCGCTGACCACTTGATTTGTTGCTGCCAGATACAGCAGCAACGGCTCTTGAGGTTTAGGCGCGACTAGCGTCGGTGGAGAGGAAAGGTATTTCTTCAAATCTTGCAGCGCAGCCTCCGCCTCCGGAGTCCATTTCATTGGACCCGCCTTCTTCAAAATTTTGAAGAAGGGCAGGGCGCGCTCAACAGATTTGGAAATAAACCTGCTTAGAGCAGCAACACAGCCGGCGAGACGACGCACATCCTTGACGCGTCTCGGCACTTCAATTTACTCAATAGCTTTGATCTTGTCGGGGTTCGCTTCGATTCCCCGACAAGATACAAAGAATCCGAGGAGCTTGCCGGAAGGAACACCGAACACGCACTTCTCAGGATTGAGCTTCAAATTGATCTTGCGCAAGTTTGCAAATGTTTCTTCTAAATCTTGAATGAGCATTGCTTTGTCTTTGGTTTTGACCACTATATCATCCACATACGCCTCCATATTTCTATGGAGTTGTGGCTCAAAACCAATCTGGATTGCTCTGGCAAATGTTGAACCAGCACTTTTCAACCCGAAAGGCATTCGTATGAAACAATACGTACCACATGGGGTGATAAAGGCGGTCTTCTCTTCATCTTCCTTTGCCATAAAAATCTGATGATACCCTGAATAGGCATCAAGGAAGGACAGGAAATCACAACCAGCGGTGGCATCCATAATCTGGTCGATGCGCGGCAAGGGAAAAGGATCCTTTGGACAAGCTTTATTGATATCTGTATAATCGATACAAAGCCTCCATTTCCCATTCGCTTTCCGCACTACGACCGGAGTGGCCAACCAGGTTGGGTGCAGCACTCCTTTGACCAGTCCTGCCGCCTCCAGCTTCTTAATTTCTTCGGCAATGAATTCTTGCCGCTCCAAGGCCTGCTTCCTGACCCTTTGCTTGACGGGCCGTGCATGAGGACAGACAGCAAGGTGGTGCTCAAATACCTTCCTGGGAACACCGGGGATGTCAGACGGTTGCCATGCAAACACGTCGACATTCGCCCGTAGGAAAGCAACGAGTGCGCTTTCCTATTTGTCATCTAGGGTGGAACTTATGGTGAAAGTTCCCCCTGTTCTGTCCTCTCTGACAGGCACCTTCTTAGTCTCCGGCGGAGCAGCCTTGGACTTCTTGTTCTTGCTGGTGGAACTCTCTGGTACGTCCTTGACGGAAGCGCAGCACTCCGAGGAGGTGCGCTTGCCGGAGTTCGCGCCAAGGTTCTTGCCGGTCTTCTTCTTCCCCCCGGGAGTTCCAGTGGCAGGAGCAGATGCCTTGATGGCAGGTGCTGCAACTGCTTCCCGGTAAAGTTGATCGGCACAGATGAGCGCATCCTTCTTATCGGAATGGATAGTGATGACGCCCAACGGCCCAGGCATCTTCAAGATGTTGTACATGTAGTGTGATGCCGCCATAAACTTAGCCAGCGCTGGCTGACCAAGGATCCCATTGTATGACATGGGGATCTTGGCGACATCAAACACCACCTTCTCGGTCCTGAAGTTAAGCTCGCTGCCAAATGTTACCGGCAGCGTAATCTTGCCCTTAGGCTGGGTTCTTCCCGGGTTGACCCCTTGAAACGTACCCGTTTCCTCGAGGTCCTCGTCGGGAATCTGGAGCTTTCTGAGCACATCCGGTGAGATTAAGTTTAGGCCGGCCCCGCCGTCAACTAACATCTTCGTCACCTTGAGGTTGCGAATCGTTGGTGAAACCAACAATGGCAAGCACCCGACCGCAGTTGTGCGATCAGGGTGATCCTCGGCGTCAAAGATAATAGGCGTGCTGGACCACTTCAGGGGCCTACACGCATCGGGAGATGGCTCTGCCGCATTGACCTCCCGCACCCACTGTTTGAGTTGGCGGTGGGAGGAATGCAGCGAGGCACCCCCATCAATGCACATGGCCTCCGTAGCCTTCTGGAATTCTTGCTCACTGGATTCATCATCTTCATCATCATCATCTCCTTCTTTGTCTCGGCCCCGAGTGGGCTGATCCTTTTGCTGCTTGGCCTTGCCGCGGCGACCCCCTCGGCCACCGCGTTTCTTGCCGGATCCCTCAGCACCATCTTGGGCCTTCTCCTTGTCTCGCCTCTCGTATTCGGCTCTCTGCTTCTCGGCAAGCTGCTCAACTTGCCGGCAGTTCTGGAGATCGTGGCCCTTGGTGCGATGGATCTTGCAATACTGCTTGCCGGAGTTCTCCGACTTGTCGGCAGCCGCCAAGGCCTGACAGGAAGGGCACCCGGCAAGATCCTTGCCGGGGTCACCGACCTTGGCCTTCTTGGCGGCGTCGGGGTTGTCGGATTCCTCGACAGCAAGCACGGCCTTGCCTCCGCGCTTCCTGTTCCGCCGCCGGCCTTTCCTTGATGGGGCCGCGGCGTCTTCATCTTCGGACTCGCCCGCCGTGCCAACAGCCTCACCAGGAAGTTTCCTCCTCTCTTCAGCTCGAGCGCACTTATCGGCCAGAGCGTACAGCTCGGCGATACTCCTGACTTTGTTCATTGCCAGCTCTTCCCGCATTTTTCGGTTACGCACGTTCTGATGGAACGCGCTAACAACAGCGACAGGATGAACGTCAGGAATATTGTACTGCACCCGGCTAAATCTCTAGATAAACTTGTGCAGGGACTCGCCCTCCTTCTGAGGGATGATGTGCAAATTGCTCTCTTGGCCAGGAGCTTGGTGGCCTCCAACGAAGGCGCCAACAAACTGATGGCACAAATCTGACCAGGAAGAAATAGAATTCTCCGGCAGATGCATCAACCACGACCTGACGTTGGGCTTGAGCACCAATGGGAAGTAGTTGGCAAGTATCTTGTCATCTCGGCCCCCGGCAGCCTGCACCGCAATGGTGTAGATGCTCAGGAACTCCGAGGGATGGGTCTTTCCGTCATACTTCTCCCGGACCTCTGGTTTAAAGGTTCGGGAATTGGGCCACCGGACTTGTCGCAGCTCACGGGTAAATGCTGGAGTTCCTACCTCATAAGGCAAGTCTCCTACGTCTCCTGGCGCAGGCTCGTCAACAGCCGGCCCCGCGCGCTTATCAGACTGATAGCGCGCTTCTCGTCGCCGCTCGATGGTAGTTCGAGCGTCCTCCTTGCCTCGCTCCTGGAGAACTTGACGCTGATCGCGGCGCATCCGTGGATCGGACGACGCCGTGGAAACTTCTTCATGGCGGTCGACTTGCTGAATTGTCGGCCCCCGCTGGTGCCGCAGAGGAGAGTGCACTATGGTTGCACCACCTCCGGTTTTCTCTACATCGGCTCGCGCTGGATCGATGGGCCTCCGCTGCGAGGGCCCTGCCTCTTGTGGTCCATCTTTGTTGGCGAAGCCGATGAGGCTCTGGATGGTAGCTCGCCACTCCTCCATCTTCTCCGGGGCAGGAGGAAAATCGAGGATCAGCTGCGCACGTGCCAAGGCTTCCACTGGCGTAGGTGGCGGCGACAAGTGCGAGGTACGTGAGGTGCTCTGACTCCTAACCATGTTAGAAGGAGCACCACCACGGTCACGCGACCGTGCGCCACCTCCGCCAGCAGCTTGGTGTGCATGCTGGCCCCGCGCATCTTGAGATCGATGCACAGAAACCTTTTCATGGGGACGCCCTGAACCACCAGCGCCATGACGTCGCTCATCATGCACGACCTGGGTAGGTCGCGAGGCTTGCGCCAGCGCGGGGGCTCCAGCAGGCGCCCTTCGATCTCTCGAGTTCGTTGTGCCACCCGTAGGCAACACAGCGCCATCTCTAGATCCAGCGGCGTGCAGGTTACCACTGCCACTGCGAACGATACCGCTCGTTTGGCTCGGATCACCAGAACGCCGCGGGGGTTCTAGTCCTCTTCCTTCTGCACCCACACCGTCGCCAGTACGCGAAGGTGTAGGCAAAACGGACGCGGACGGTTGCGCTATCGCAGCACTCTTCTTCTTGGGTGGCATGATGATGAAGATGATGAAGAAACTAAGGCGCCGATCACCAGATCAGGTTCACGCAACCTTTAATCCCCCTACCTGGCACGCCAAAGATGTCGGGGTATGACACCTATGGGATCCCGAGAGACCCCTTTACGATTCGGCGGGGGGAGAGGTATACGCAAAGAGCAGAACCAACGATCGACGCAGGAAGTTTTTACCCAGGTTCGGGCCGCTGATCAGCGTAAAACCCTACTCCTGCTTTGTGTTCTTATTGATGTTCTTGAGCCCTGCCTTCAGGAGCGCTCGCAATGAACAGTACGTTCAAAGAGCAGCTACGCATGCAGAATGGGCCAGAAGTTCTCTTCCCCTGTAGCAGTTGCCTTGGGCCTCCTTTTATATGCTCAAAGGGGTCTCCACAGTGGCAAAATGTACATACATTGAGGTGTAAAGTAGCTACAGGGTATCATACCTAACCCCTGACGGATTAGGACAAGCGCATTTAATGCACCGTGAGGTGTCCGTTTAGGTGTCCTCACTTTCTTGGGGATGGAAAAAGGGGCCATCCCATCAGCACCGCTTAAGCTCTCCTCCACTGGCGCGTCGCCACGCATCCAGAGAAGGACCCAGAATGTCAGACTTGTTACCGTGCCAAAGCGGTGGCACAGTGGCAGAACCTCGCCAGGCGCCGAATCTTGCCGGGCGCCAAGCCTTGCCGGACGCCAAGCCTTGCCGGGCACCTACTCTTGCTGGGCTCCACAGGCCATCCCGGCAAGAATCTTGCCGGGGAAGCTGGCCTTCGGATCCCAGCTTTGCTTATCCGTTGACCCTCAGATCTCTGACTTGATGATTTCCTTGGTGACTTGAATCGACCTCGAGCTGTTCCCGGCAAGCCTTGCCGCGAGGATGGCTACAACAACCCGTGCACAAGTACGGGGTACTAGTGGCCCAATACTTAGTACACCGACAATCGATAAAATAAAGTAACGAGGTTTGACACGCAAGTCATTAAAGTGACAATCCCTAGGCTACAACCATCATGCCGTATGTTGACGTGCAGGTCACTTAACGTTACATCATATAACCATCTCATACATAAACTCATTATCATGACGAAGGCTATACCATATCACATGCTTTCTGCAAAACCAAGTTAGACCACGTCCTCTAATCGGTTTGGCAAATTTTTAATTACATGGCTTCTAGGGTTTCCGGAGAACTCTAGCTACCTATGACCACCATCAGGGCGATAATTCTTGTTGCTAGATTAACTTTCCGGGTGTGTGAGGGAAGAGACTTAATTAAAAATCTCTAACCCCACACTAAACTTTGTCAATACGCGTGACCCCCCAAAAGATCGAACATCTTCATTGCCCTCTCGTGTTTGTGACAGTTCACTATTCTTGGCTATTATGAAGTCCAGAGATCTGTTAGCAGATCATCGACAGCCAGAGCCGATCGATTGTTAGAACTTTATACAAAGCTACATCATGTCGTCAATGAACTGAACCGAAGCAACACTCGAGGAAAGCAAAAACAAGAACATCAAAACTTCACATCCACATGCGATCTAGATTGAAACCATCATCTACTCATAGAACCACTCATGATGCCACTGTTGGGAAGGTAGTAGAAAATAAAAAAAATCATCTTACGATCAAACTAGGAACAATATGAAGATGCATTAGAGGTTTAGATCATTACCAATTTTGAGTTGCAGTGGAAGACGAGTCAATGTAGATCATACTTGAAGTCCCTCAAACCGTCCACGGTGATCCCCCGAACCATCCACGATGATCCCTCAAACAAAAGACCGAAAGCATGGCCTCTGTACAATTTGCAAGCGTACATGCTTCATGATAGGGCAACGCTTCGCCGTCCAGAGCTAATCATCACCAGAGAATTAGAGGGAGAAGATTATAGCCACACGAGGCCTCTAATTATGAGGATTAGAGAGAACTAGATGTAGCTCTAATTGGATCAACTAGAACTAGAGAACTAGAGGAGGCTCCAAAATCTTGTATCTACAAAGGCCAAAATCCTCTAGTATATATAGGTTGAAGGGAGAGGGAGGGGTGGCTGACTTTGGGTGGGGTTTCCCCTCCCTCGCGCCGTCCTAGGGGCTGGTGGAGTCCAAGTCCACTTCCCCAATTCGGCCTCCCCTTTGGGCGCCTCCACTAATGGGTCATAGGGCCCATTAACTCTCCCCTAATAGTACTTTTCTTATTTTCTTTAGCCCATTGACTATAAATAAATTCTAGGGGCCTCCTAATCATATTAGAGCTCTTCATTATTTATATTTAAGTCCTTGAAAAAAATTTCCACCTATATATCAATTCTTCGTATTACCCGGTAAACCCCAAAACTCTTCTGGTGACTCTGAAACGCTTCCAGTTTCTCTGGAAACTATTTCTAATATTAATGAAAATATTTCATGAATATTTTATCATAACCCTTACTCCACTAACACTCAACATATCGTGATTCCCTTAAGTTTGTGCCCGTGTAGGTCCGGTAAATCATAGACATGAACAAAGTCCCTTTTGTTCAATAATCAATAGTGGAACCGTGGACATCCATATTGATCTCTATGAATACACTAATGACATTCGAGTGAATATTTTGGTTATCATGTGCTATTCCCTTTGCTTCGTGATACTTTACAAAAACCTGAGGTGAGATGTATTGGGATCCTCTTGAGTCATTCTCAGGCTCACTATACCGGTCTTCTCATTACCGGTTTTGTTCTTCTTTCTCATTGACATGTTCCGGCATCTCTGTGACCTAGTCACATGTGTCTAGCCAGACAATGATGGATGTGTCACACCAAGATGGCCCTAAGAATATCTCTTCATCGTCGGAGGAGCAAATCCTACTCTTGAGCTATCTAGTCCATTGTCAAACTTTTTGATGTACCTGCAAGTTATCGTTATGATCAACGTGTCACAATTGATGTTTGAGCAACCCCACTGTCCATCGTACGGTAAGAAGTGACCAGGATACTCTCATGGTCTAAGAAACTAAAGATGTTAACTCTTTGTGTTATATTGATTGTCTTGTGACGATAGCATCTCAAAGTATAACTATCAAGTTGGGTCAATTCAATATGATCATTCTTCCAACGTCATATTCTCAAAGTAGTTTTGGGACTATCGTTACACTTAATGATATCCCAATATATGAAAAACATGATCACAAACAACACTTGAGTTAGTCCTAGAGATGAGGCTAGGAATCAGATTTTACATTTTACCATTCCACACATGCATATGAGTTTTCCACTAAATCACATATTCCATGATCATAACAGTTATAACATAGAATATAAATCTTAATTATAAAGGTGGAAATAAATAATACAGTATTATTGCCTTTAGGGCATATTTCCAACAATTAGCCCATCATGTAATGACGACCATAGTTGCAAGGATGAGCATCTTCGGCAACAAGCCTTCCGAATAGTGGTGATCTCAAAAGCACATTCAGGTCATTATGAGAGCCAGGCAATCCATAAACTGAATGTCAAATCCATAGATCCTCTAATGCAACTCTCTCAAGAATAATTTTTCGATCTTTGGAATGCCCTTTGCATTGACCTTCCCATCCCGTATGAGAATTCTTTCATGTTCGATGCATGCAATCAATTGATCCAATCATATCTGATCATCCTCATTCTTCACTCAAACCCAAGAGTCTCTAGATGTCTTCATATTGGGCGCCCTGAAATACTCCGGTCCATAGAGTCAATAATGGCTTGTGTGCATCTTTGAACAACCTCTAGGATTGTATATTCCCATTGCGTACATAGTTATCAATGGCGTTGGCCGAACACCCATAGGGAAGCACTCGAACATCTGCGACACACTTCGTTGTTGAGCTCACACTTATTTCTCCCGATGCACTCCTCCTTAGTTTAAACTATGGATCATGCTCCTCAATAGCTTTTGCAATGGTGTTGAAGAGACTTCGACGCGTCCGAAATCACCACTGAAAATACTTCTCCAATAGGTTGAATTGGGTGTAAATTAAATCTTGATAAGTTTGGCATAGCCTTCTTCTCTATCCCGATTGACATACAAGCGGCCAAACTGTGATCCTAGTCTTGGTTTCCAAAATTCCTTGTGAACGATCACGACAGTGGTCATTTTAAAATCATCATCGTATTCTTCCTCCTTCTCGGATCAAGAGTCTTCGAAGAACATCTTCCTTAACCTCTTCATCTACACTATGCAATATTTCATGTTGGATTTGATTGCAAAACTAGAAAAACACAATGAAAAAAGCAATAAAAATCTTACCTATGCAATTCATGGAGCACTTTGCGAACGGAGGGGGTGAGAGCCTCCGCCGACGACATTGAGGCGACGCTGAGTGTCAGTGTCAAAACTGGCAGACCTCGAGGTAGGGGTCCCGAGCTGTGGATCTGAGATCGATGGGGAACAAGGGATGATGAACACGGTATTTACCCAGGTTCGGGCCCTCTCGAAGAGGTAATACCCTATGTCCTGCTTGATTATATTGGATGTATAGAATGGTTACAGAGTAGATCTTCCTCGAGATCAGCATGAGTAAACCCTAAGGTGATGAGGTGATGGATGTAGCTCTACCTCTAAAGACTACAACCCTCGGTTTTTATAGACACCGGTAGGGTTAGGGTTACCGAAGATAGATTACAATGAGGGATAAAGAAATCCTGCATATCCTTGACTTGGAGGGCACACCACGGCTTCATAGATCTTCTGTCGTTATGCGGCTTCACCAGTTCGGCCTATGTTCAATGGGCCGATGCCCTGAGGACCCCTTATTCCATGACTCCCTCAGTAGCCCCCGAACTTGCCTCCAATGCCGGGGATTGTCCTCTGGAATCTTCATATCATCGGCTTGCGAGACGAGTTCTTCCATTCCTTTATTTGGTTTGGAGCCATATCAATCTCATCGGATACTATTCGGAACCCGGACCAATATAGTGTTCGGGCCCGGACAGTCTCAAGAATCCGAGATCCAAAGATATCTCGAGATTGGGGTGGGACCGTCGGAATTAATCGCCATACCTCAGGGCAAGGGCTCTATGCACCTTTTCAGAAGGCGTGCGGCCCAATGCCATCCTTCCATGAGCCTGTCCTTCCAGCTTCAAGGTGATACACCTATTTATAGATCCAAGGGCGCGAGGGACGGTTTACCTCCCCCTTTCACAAGGAACAACACCGAAAAAATTCCTAGGCGCCATGGCCCACCTCCCAGGTTCATCCTCGCGCCCGCATGGCCCGCTCCCAGGCGATTGGTCGAGCTGTTTAGTTTCACACCTTCAGCTGAGCCGCCTGCAGACGCATCGCTTCCTCCCTCCGGCAGATTTGGTTTTCATCCGCGCCGGTCTCATCTCCGTCGATGGCCATGCCCTCGCCGAGAACTCCCCCGCTCCGGGCAGGGAGGAGAGGGTATGTCTTGTGCCCTTCCTCCTAAGAGGTTTGGGCTTCCCCATCCATCCCTTTTTACGGGGTTTGTTGGAGTTCTATGGGATCCTGCTCCACAACCTCACCCCGTGGTCCATATTGCATATTTCTGGCTTTGTGGCCCTTTACGAGATATTTTTGAGTTGCGAGGCCCACTTTGACTTGTGGAGGAAGTATTTCTGTCTTGTCCCTCGCCTCCGAGGGGGATCCATATTCAAGGTTGGCGGTGCCGAAGTGTGGCGGATAGCCGAGACAGGGTACCCGATGGGACCTCCACTAAAAGATCCCAAAGGATGGACCTCGGAGTGGTTTTATATTGAAGACGTTCCTCTCATCGATCCAATTCGGCAAGGGTTGCCCGAATACTCAAACGACCCACCTATAAAGTGGTTCAACTGGTGGCCCAAAGGCCCTTCACAAAAGGACAGCGAAGAGGTGCGTTCGTTGGCAGCCAAAGTCAGGCTGCTAACTAGCAGTAAGCTGACCATGATCGAGGTGATGGCGATTGCCATTACCCGATGCGTGCAACCCCTCCAGCAAAGGGGTCATCCTTTATGGTGCTATAATGGGACTAGCGATGTAACCCGCTACCAGTGACAAGGGCCAAACGATGAGGCGGCTCTGGCCAAAATATTTGCCAATATCTTCAAGGGAGAGGAGGCAGATTTTGCTCAAATGAGTATTCGGGAAGGTTGCTCCGGGTACAATCCGTCAGATTGGGTAAGCCATAATGCATTGTCTTGAGCTAAGGGAATACGTCCAAACTCTAACTGGTTGTAATTAAACAGGGCTGGAGGCGGCAAGTTGCGTCCATTAATTGCCCTCCTCCTCAATCGGAGGATCATTCCCGTGACGACGATCCGGGGTATCCAGACGACCCAGAGACGTCGATCAATTTTGAAGACGGGGTGTTTTATCAGGAGAGCCTTGACGGCACCAAGGTCGCTCTGACAGTCGATCACCCAGGGGCTCTTCCCTCTTCCACAGTAAGTGAAAAGAGGACCCTCTCCCGAACAGGGCGCTCATCTTGCGCTATTCCCAACATGCTGACTTCTGCTCCCAAGGGTCGCCGCACCACGCGTCAGACCGTCTTGGGAGGAGCGCAAACCGCGCCAGCTTCAGCCCCTAATGGGAGATCAAAGCGGAAAGCCTCCGCCGAAGCGGAAGCACCTGCCTCCTCGGCCTAGAGGTGACGTGTTTCGGAATTACAGCGAGGGTTGGTTTTAACACACTTTTATTAAAGCTTGATTAATTTTGCAGAAGAAGAATGCCCCTGCATCAGTCCAAAGACTCCCCGGGTGCGCTGAATCGCAGCTCCGGTCCTAAGTCCGTGGCACAAGCTGGAGCTTCCTCCGAACACGCGGCAGCCGGCGTGCCTCCGGCGGATTCCGATGATGTTTCGGTCACCAACTCCGAAGTCGAGAGCGCAATGAATCATCGCCGCTGGAGAGAAACTCTACGTCATACCGCCCTTGCCGAACAGGAATTTAGTGCCTTTAATTCGGTGGATGCGTACCTTGGAGTGGCCCGGACAGGTCTTGAAGGTATCGCCGGCCTTTTTGCCGCCAGAGTGCAGGTATGTAACTAAAATATCTTAAAAGCAGATCATGTTCCCTGACCAACTAGCCCCCAAGACTTAATTTGGGCGGGACGACCGAGGTAAGGATTTGTAATGATATGATGTTTATAGGCCGCGAGCGAGCAGAGCAAAAAGTTGTCCGAGGACCTTGAGGTAAGCCGGGCACAGTTGGTCGAAACCAGGGCCAACTGGATGCGGCTCGAAAAGCTAGCAGCGATTTGTCCAGTAATAGAGAAAAAAACTGTTTCTCAATGCGTAGAAAGGTGTACGGTGTATTCTATGTGTTAACACCTTTTTCCCCATATAGCCGTGGAAGCCGTAAGCGGGCTATGGAAGGAGCTAGAGGCTGGTAAACGAGTGCTGACGCGAAGTCATGAAGAGAAAAATGAGCTCAAGATCAGTGGAAAGCCGAGGAAATTGAGAGTTTGAAGACTCGGTTGGCACAAGCCTTAGAGGAAAACCAGAAGCTAAAAGGTGGCATATTTGGTAAGCACTGATCTTGCTGTTCTGTTAGCAAGTACCATTATTGTTTTAATCACAAAATGCAACATCTGCTTTTTAGCTCTCCTGACTGGGCTGCCCGAGGAAGAAGTCAGCGCCTATGGCGGGAACCTTTTAAAGGAGCTGACGAAGACTCATGAGAGGGCCCGAAAGGCCATGAAGAGCATGGTCAAGGCGTTATGGCCGTTAGATGTGCCGCCGGAGGGTATGGCCGAACTGGCTGGACGCTTTAAAGGAGCTCGGCGATGTTTTGAATTGTGGAAGATCTCAGCTTGTCGAGAGGGAGCGCGCGAGGTCTAGGCGATGGTAAAGACCCGTTACAACAAACTGGTTGCTACTTCTTGAGCTTGCGTTGGTTTTTCCCTTGAAGAGGAAAGGGTGATGCAGCAAAGTAGAGATAAGTATTTCCGTCAGTTTGAGAACCAAGGTATCAATCCAGTAGGAGACAACGCACAAATCACCGAATACCTGCACAAACAATCAAACAACTTGCACCCAACGCGATAAAGGGGTTGTCAATCCCTTCAAGGTTATTTGCAAAAGTGAGATCTGATAGAGATAGGTAAAACTAAACAAAAGATAAAGTAAATATTTTTGGGTTTTTTGGTTTATAGATCTGAAAATAAAAGATTGCAAAATAGTAGATCGGAAAGTAATATGATGGAAAATAGACCCGGGGCCATAGGTTTCACTAGAGGCTTCTCTCAAGATAGAAAATATTACGGTGGGTGAACAAATTACTGCCGAGCAATTGATAGAAAAGCGCAAAGTTATGATGATATCTAAGGCAATGATCATGAATATAGGCATCGCGTCCGTGTCAATTAGACCAAAATGATTCTGCATCTACTACTATTACTCCACACATCGACTGCTATCCATCATGCATCTAGAGTATTAAGTTCATAGAGGATGGAGTAACGCATTAAGTAAGATGACATGATGTAGAGGAATTAACTCAAGCAATATGATGAAAACCCCATCTTTTTATCCTCGATGGCAATAATACAATACGTGCCTTGCTGCCCCTACTATCACTGGGAAAGGACACCGCAAGATTGAACCCAAAGCTAAGCACTTCTCCCATTGCAAGAAAAACCAATCTAGTTGGCCAAACCAAACCGATAGTTCGAAGAGAATTAAAAAGATATCAAATCATGCATAAAAGAATTCAGAGAAGATTCAAATAATATTCATAGATAAGCTGATCATAAATCCACAATTCATCAGATCTCGGCAAACACACCGCAAAAAAGTATTATATCGAATATATCTCCAAGAACATCGAGGAGAACATGGTATTGAGAATCAAAGAGAGATAAGAAGCCATCTAGCTACTAGCTATGGACCCGTAGGTCTGAGGTAAACTACTCACGCTTCATCGAAAGGGCAATGGTGTTGATGTAGAAGCCCTCCGTGATCGAATCCCCCTCCGGTAGGACGCTGGAAAAGGCCCCTAGATGGGATCTCACAGGTACAGAAGGTTGCGGCAGTGGAAAAGTATTTTCATGGATGCCTCTGGTGGTTTGGGCATATAAGAGTATATATAGGTGAAAGAATTAGGTCAGGAGGTGCACGAGGGGCCCACAAGGGTGGGGGGCGCGCCCTACCCCCTGGGCGCGCCCTCCATCCTTGTGGCCGCCTCGCGGCTCCTCCGACTTCATCTCCAAGTCTCATGGTTTCCTTTTGGTCCAAGAAAGATCATCGCGAAAGTTTTATTCCGTTTGGACTCCGTTTGGTATTCCTTTTCTGCGAAACTCAAAAACAGGGAAAAAACAGGAACTGGCACTGGGCTCTAGGTTAATAGGTTAGTCCCAAAAATAATATAAAATAGCATATTAATGCATATAAAACATCCAAAACAGATAATATAATAGCATGGAATAATAAAAAATTATAGATAGATTGGAGACGTATCAAGCATCCCCAAGCTTAATTCCTGCTCGTCCTCGAGTAGGTAAATGATAAAAACAGAATTTTTGATGTGGAATGCTACCTAACATATTTATCCATGTAATTTCTTTATTGTGGCATGAATGTTCAGATCCGTATGATTCAAAATAAAAGTTTAATATTGACATAAAAACAATAATACTTCAAGCATACTAACAAGATAATTATGTCTTCTCAAAATAACATGGCCAAAGAAAGCTTATCCCTACAAAATCATATAGTCTGGCTATGTTCCATCTTCATCACACAAAGTATTTAAATCATGCACAACCCCGATGACAAGCCAAGCAATTGTTTCATACTTTTGATGTTCTCAAACTTTTTCAACTTTCACGCAATACATGAGTGTGAGCCATGGACATAGCACTATAGGTGGAATAGAAGGTGGTTGTGGAGAAGACAAAAAGAAGGAGATAGTCTCACATCAACTAGGCGTATTAACGGGCTATGGAGATGCCCATCAATAGATATCAATGTGAGTGAGTAGGGATTGCCATGCAACGGATGCACTAGAGCTATAAGTTTATGAATGCTCAAAAAAGAAACTAAGTGGGTGTGCATCCAACTCGCTTGCTCACGAAGACCTAGGGCAATTTGAGGAAGCCCATCATTGGAATATACAAGTCAAGTTCTATAATGAAAATTCCCACTAGTATATGAAAGTGATAACATAGGAGACTCTCTATCATGAAGATCATGGTGCTACTTTGAAGCACAAGTGTGGTAAAAGGATAGTAACATTGCCCCTTCTCTCTTTTCTCTCATTTTTTTCTCTCATTTTTTTCGGGCCTTCTCTCATTTTTTCTTTTTTGGCCTCTTTTTTTTTTGTCCGGAGTCTCATCCCGACTTGTGGGGGAATCATAGTCTCCATCATCCTTCTCCTCACATGGGACAATGCTCTAATAATGAAGATCATCACACTTTTATTTACTTACAACTCAAGAATTACAACTCCATACTTAGAACAAAATATGACTCTGTATGAATGCCTCCGGCGGTGTACCGGGATGTGCAATGAATCAAGAGTGACATGTATGAAAGAATTATGAACGGTGGCTTTGCCACAAATACAATGTCAACTACATGATCATGCAATGCAATATGACAATGATGGAACGTGTCATAATAAACGGAACGGTGGAAAGTTGCATGGCAATATATCTCGGAATGGCTATGGAAATGCCATAATAGGTAGGTATGGTGGCTGTTTTGAGGAAGGTATATGGTGGGTGTATGGTACCGGCGAAAGTTGCGCGCACTAGAGAGGCTAGCAATGGTGGAAGGGTGAGAGTGCGTATAATCCATGGACTCAACATTAGTCATAAAGAACTCACATACGTATTGCAAAAATCTATTAGTTATCGAAACAAAGTACTACGCGCATGCTTCTAGGGGGATAGATTGGTAGAAAAAGATGATCGTTCGTCCCCGACCGCCACTCATAAGGAAGACAATCAATAAATAAATCATGCTCCGACTTCATCACATAACGGTTCACCATACGTGCATGCTACGGGAATCACAAACCTTAACACAAGTATTTCTCAAATCCACAATTACTCACTAGCATGACTCTAATATCATCATCTTTATATCTCAAAACAATCATAAGGAATCAAACTTCTCATAGTATTCAACACACTTTATATGAAAGTTTTTATTATATCCCTCTTGGATGCCTATCATATTAGGACTAAAATTATAACCAAAGCAAATTACCATGCTGTTTAAAGACTCCCAAAATAATATAAGTGAAGCATGAGAGTTCAATAATTTCTACAAAATAAAACCACCACCGTGCTCTAAAAAGTTATAAGTGAAGCACTAGAGCAAAATTGCCTAGCTCAAAAGATATAAGTGAAGCATATGGAGTATTCTAATAAATCACAATTCATGCGTGTCCCTCTCAAAAGGTGTGTACAGCAAGGATTATTATGGCAAACTAAAAAGCAAAGAGTCAAATCATACAAGACGCTCCAAGCAAAACACATATCATGTGGTGAATTAAAATATAGCCTCAAGTAAAGTTACCGATAGACGAAGACGAAAGAGGGGATGCCTTCCGGGGCATCCCCAAGATTAGGCTCTTGGTTGTCCTTTAATATTACCTTGGGGTGCCTTGGGCAACCCCAATCTTAGGCTCTTGCCACTCCTTATTCCATAGTCCATCAAATCCCTACCCAAAACTTGAAAACTTCACAACACAAAACTCAACAGAAAATCTCATAAGCTCCGTTAGTATAAGAAAATAAATCACCACTTTGGTACTGTTGTGAACTCATTCTTTATTTATATTGGTGTAATATCTACTGTATTCCAACTTTTCCATGGTTCATACCCCCCGATACTACCCATAGATTCATCAAAATAAGCAAACAACACAAAGAAAACAGAATCTATCAAAAACAGAACAGTCTACGAAGATCCGAATTCTTATTATCCTTATTTAACTCGAAAAATTCTGAAAAATTAGGAAAACATAGGAAATTCGTATATAAATCTTGTGTAAAAAATTCAGGGTTTTTTCGAGCTCAAGTGTATATAAACATTTCTGTGACTGGGCGCAAAAGTTTCTGTTTTTCAACAGGATCAATTCAACTATCACCGTAAGCCATCCCAAAGGTTTTACTTGGCACAAACACTAATTAAAACATAAAACCACATATAACCATAGGCTAGATGAATTATTTATTGGAAAACAGAACCAAAAAGCAAAGAACAAAAATAAAATTGGGTTGCCTCCCAACAAGCGCTATTGTTTAACGCCCTTAGCTAGGCATAAAAACACGAATAGATCTAGGTATTATCATCTTTGGTATGCAATCCATAAGTGGCTCTCATAATAGATTCATAAGGAAATTTAATTTTCTTTCTAGGAAAGTGTTCCATGCCCTTCCTTAATGGAAATTTAAATCTAATTTTTCCTTCTTTCATATCAATAATTGCACCAATCGTTCTAAGGAAAGGTCTACCAAGAATAATAGGACATGTAGGATTGCAATATATATCAAGAACAATGAAATCTACGGGCACATAATTCCTATTTGCAACAATAAGAACATTGTTAATCCTTCCCATAGGTTTCTTAATAGTGGAATCCGCAAGATGCAAATTTAAAGAACAATCATCAAATTCACGAGAACCTAACACATCGCATAAAGTTTTTGGAATCGTGGAAACACTAGCACCCAAATCACACAAAGCATGGCATTCATAATCTTTAATCTTAATCTTAATAGTAGGTTCCCACTCATCATAAAGTTTTCTAGGGATAGAAACTTCCAATTCAAGCTTTTCTTCAAAAGATTGCATCATAGCATCAACGATATGTTTAGTAAAAGCTTTGTTTTGTTTATAAGCATGAGGAGAATTCAACATGGATTGCAATAAGGAAATACAATCTATTAAAGAAAAATTTTCATAATTAAATTCCTTGAAATCCAAAAGAGTGGGTTCATTGCTACTTAAAGTTTTGACCTCTCCAATCCCACTTTTATCAATTTTTGCATCAAGATCTAAAAACTCCGAATCATTGGGATGCCTTCTAACTAAAGTTGACTCATCTCCAGTCCCATCTTTATCAAGTTTTATATTGTAAAACAAAGATTCAACAGGAGTCACATCAATCACTTTAAGATCTTCATCATTATTTTCACGGAAACCAGAAGAACATATTTTTACAAACCAATCCTTTTTTGCACGCATCTTGGCGGTTCTTTCTTTGCACTCATAAATGGAAATTCTCATAGCTTTGAGAGACTCATTGATATCATGCTTGGGTGGAATAGATCTAAGTTTCAAAGATTCAACATTAAGAGAAATTCTATCCATGTTCCTAGCCAAATCATCAATCCTAAGCAATTTTTCTTCAATCAAAGCATTGAAATTCTTTTGCGAACTCATAAATTCTTTAACACTATTCTCAAATTCAGAGGGCATCTTATTATAATTTCCATAAGAATTTTTGTAGGAATTACCATAATTATTAGAGGAATTACTAGGAAATGGCCTAGGATTAAAATTACCTCTATACGCGTTATTACCAAAATTGTTCCTACCAACAAAATTCACATCCATAGATTCATTATTATTTTCAATCAAGGTAGACAAAGGCATATCATTAGGATCCAAAGAAGCACTCTTGCTAGCAAATAATTTCATAAGTTGATCCATCTTTCCACTCAAAATATTAATCTCTTCAATTGCATGCACTTTTTTACTAGTGGAAGATCTTTCGGTATGCCATTGAGAATAATTAACCATAATATTATCTAGAAGTTTAGTAGCTTCTAATAGAGTAATTTCCATAAAAGTGCCTCCCGCGGCCGAATCTAAAAGATTTCTAGAAGCAAAATTCAATCCGGCATAAAAAATTTGTATAATCATCCACAAATTCAAACCATGAGTAGGGCAATTTCGTATCATCAATTTCATCCTCTCCCAAGATTGTGCAACATGCTCATGATCAAGTTGCTTAAAATTCATAATATCGTTCCTAAGGGAGACAATCTTAGCGGGAGGAAAATACTTGGAAATAAAAGCATCTTTACACTTATTCCATGAATCAATACTATTTTTAGGTAAAGATGAAAACTAAGTTTTAGCACGATCTCGAAGTGAGAATGGAAATAGCTTCAATTTAACAATATCATTATCCGCATCTTTTTTATTTTGCATATCACACAAATCAACGAAATTGTTTAGATGGGATGCGGCATCTTCACTAGGAAGGCCAGAAAATTGATCTTTCATAACAAGATTCAGCAAAGCGGCATTAATTTCACAAGATTCCGCATTAGTAGCGGGAGCAATCGGAGTACTAATAAAATCATTGTTATTGGTGTTGGAAAAGTCACACAATTTGGTATTCTCTTGAGCCATCGTGACAAAGCAAGCAATCCAACACAAGAGCACGCAAAAAGTAAACGAAGAAGACGAATGGAAGAGGGATGAAGAAAAGGCAAAGAGAGGGGCGAAGAAAAAGGCAAATCTTTTCGAAAATCGTTTTAGAAGTGGGGGAGAGAAAAATGAGAGGCGAATGGCGAATAATGTAATGCGAGAGATGAGAGTTTATGATGGGTACTTGGTATGTCTTGACTTGGCATAGATCTCCCCGGCAACGGCGCCAGAAATTCTTCCTGCTACTTCTTGAGCTTGCGTTGGTTTTTCCCTTGAAGAGGAAAGGGTGATGCAGCAAAGTAGAGATAAGTATTTCCCTCAGTTTGAGAACCAAGGTATCAATCCAGTAGGAGACAACACACAAATCACCGAATACCTGCACAAACAATCCAACAACTTGCACCCAACGCGATAAAGGGGTTGTCAATCCCTTCACGGTTATTTGCAAAAGTGAGATCTGATAGAGATAGGTAAAACTAAACAAAAGATAAAGTAAATATTTTTGGGTTTTTTGGTTTATAGATCTGAAAATAAAAGATTGCAAAATAGTAGATCGGAAAGTAATATGATGGAAAATAGACCCCGGGGCCATAGGTTTCACTAGAGGCTTCTCTCAAGATAGAAAATATTACGGTGGATGAACAAATTACTGCCGAGCAATTGATAGAAAAGCGCAAAGTTATGACGATATCTAAGGCAATGATCATGAATATAGGCGTCACATCCGTGTCAAGTAGACCGAAACGATTCTGCATCTACTACTATTACTCCACACATCGACCGCTATCCAGCATGCATCTAGAGTATTAAGTTCATAAAGAACGGAGTAATGCATTAAGTAAGATGACATGATGTAGAGGAATTAACTCAAGCAATATGATGAAAACCCATCTTTTTATTCTCGATGGCAACAATACAATACGTGCCTTGCTGCCCCTACTGTCACTGGGAAAGGACACCGCAAGATTGAACCCAAAGCTAAGCACTTCTCCCATTGCAAGAAAAACCAATCTAGTTGGCCAAAGCAAACCGATAGTTTGAAGAGAATTACAAAGATATCAAATCATGCATAAAAGAATTCAGAGAAGATTCAAATAATATTCATAGATAAGCTGATCATAAATCCACAATTCATCGGATCTCGGCAAACACACTGCAAAAAAGTATTACATCGAATAGATCTCCAAGAACATCGAGGAGAACATGGTATTGAGAATCAAAGAGAGAGAAGAAGCCATCTAGCTACTAGCTATGGACCCGTAGGTCTGAGGTAAACTACTCACGCTTCATCGAAAGGGCAATGGTGTTGATGTAGAAGCCCTCCGTGATCGAATCCCCCTTCGGCAGGACACCGGAAAAGGCCCCTAGATGGGATCTCACGGGTACAGAAGGTTGCGGCAGTGGAAAAGTATTTTCATGGATGCCTCTGGTGGTTTGCGCATATAAGAATATATATAGGTGAAAGAATTAGGTCAGAAGGTGCACGAGGGGCCCACAAGGGTGGGGGGGTGCGCCCTCCGTCCTTGTGGCTGCCTCGCGGCTCCTCCGACTTCATCTCCAAGTCTCGTGGTTTCCTTTTGGTCCAAGAAAGATCATCGCGAAAGTTTTATTCCGTTTGGACTCCGTTTGGTATTCCTTTTCTGCGAAACTCAAAAACAGGGAAAAAACAGGAACTGGCACTGGGCTCTAGGTTAATAGGTTAGTCCCAAAAATAATATAAAATAGCATATTAATGCATATAAAACATCCAAAACAGATAATATAATAGCATGGAACAATAAAAAAATTATAGATACGTTGGAGACGTATCACTGGTCCCGGAGCATATGGCTCGAGTTGGACCAGTGGGTCCTGACGGTCAAGAGATACCCCTCAACTTGGTATATGAAGATGTGATGCCTGCCGCTCGCTATTCTTAGCGAGATTGTGCTTTGGACCGGCTGATAGACAATGTCGACCAGGAGTAGTTTTGTCAATTCTATGTATCTATGTACTTTACATTGACTGAGCTCGATCCATATTTTTTTTATTTGTAAGAAATGTTGTCTTGACTGACCATCGGCTTCTACCTCCCCGCCCAGTGATTGGGAAGTGTTCCATATTACGTGCCTCGAGAAACAAGGCAACACTTTAGGAACCAGGCAATCCGGCCATCTGGCTTGAACAGATGAAACATGTGCGGAGAGTTATGTTATATTACTGTTTGACGTAAGAAACATCTTCCGATGAAAATAGTTCCTCCAAGGGTTCCTTTCTTCGGGCAAAATTATAGTCCGGATACGTAAGATCAACGGAAACCAATGGCTTCGAGAAACCCTGGTGGTGAGCGCGAGGCCCTAATCACTTCCCTTGGGCCGACTTAGTATATTCTGTAAAAACACTAGCTTTCAGCTTCACCCGTCTGAGGTACGGTCCCGGATAACCCGGTCGTAACAATCGCAGAGGTGCTCCCTTTACTCCCTAGACGAACAATCGGGAACGTAGGGGTAACTGCAGGAGCCAGACAACCCAGCTTGGTAAAGATCTTTAGTCAAATAAGTGCATATGTTGGCTTAACATGTATGAGAAGGATGCAATCGGCACGAATGCGATTTATACGTTATTCGGCTCTTCTAAGGGAGCCCCCATGCAAAGCTGGGTGGTACATTCAATGATGTATATAGTACGAGTTTGGTATGGTTCGGTTTAGCCGAATGCTCGCCATGTTGAAAAGAAAGAAAGAAAAACAAAAGAAGGAAAAGGTAAGGATGTATGTCAAACTTAGGCGTAAAAGCGCCGCAGCCGGGCTACATTCCACTGGTTCGGCTCGAGGCAGTCATCGGACGGGCAGCGAAGGCGATATGCTCCTCCTATAAGTACTTCATCAATGATGTACGGGCCCTCCCATTTGGGTGATAGTTTATTCTTCTGTCTTTCGGGGAGTCGGAGGACGAGATCTCCCACGTTGTATGTCTTCGCCCGGACTTCACGGTCGTGGTAACGCCGTGCTTGCTATTGATAGAACGTGGATCGAGCCCGAGCTATATCCCGTTCTCCTTCCAGAGCATCCATATCATCCTGCCGATCCAGCTCGGCTTCCTTTTCTTCGTACATGCGCACTCTCACTACAAAAAAAGACACATCCATGACATTTTGGCCCAAACGAATTTTTTTGGTCATGCTTATGACACTTCTATGATGATAATTGTGACAAAAGCAGTATCATCATAGATGTGGTGGGCTCCTACTTCTATGACAAAAAATCATGACAGAAAATGGGCTTTTCGTCCTGGGCGGGCCGGGCACGCACCTGCATGACATTCTTTGGTCCGTCCATGATGGAAAAAATCATGGTAGAAGCGAGGGCGAGGAAAATATCGGGGAGTTCTCGGTTACGGTGGGTGGTCAGGGCCGAGCAATGCATGGAGGTTTGCGCATTTCTCTTGTGTACGCGCGTGTGTGCGAGGCGTTCACTTACTGAACCCGAGCGATTGCACTGCTTGCTACGTTACTGAACTAGAGCGATCGATCCCTTGGCTGTTAACTGAACCCGAGCAATTCCTTCGCTGCTGCTGCTAATTGAACCCGAGCGATTCCTTCGCTGCTGCTGCTAACTAAACCCGAGCGATCAATCACTGCTGCTGCTTACTAAAGCCGATCGAGCCCCCGTGCGAGGCGTAGCCAGCCGATGTTGGGTTGCCTCTCGATGAACAGAGACCGTTGCTACCGTGCGCGCGGTACATAGAACGAGTCGAGATGTGGTGAGTCAAGCCGGTTGGTTGGCTGTGGATGAATAGTTCCCGGTGGGGGTTGGATGAACAGGACCCCCGTGGTAGTAGGCCGTTGCCGCTGGATGAACAGGACCCCGAGGAGGCCGCCGCACCCCAGCCGGTTGGGGGTGGATGAACATGACCCCGTGGAGGCTGGATGAACAGTAGCCGATGAAGGCTAGATGAATAGTAGCCCATGGATGAACAGTAGCAGGTGGAGGCTGGAGGAAGTCGACGGTGGATGAACAGTAACCCGTGGAGGCTTGAGCGAGGCAGTAGACGGTGGATGAACATGACCCCGTTTCACCGTAGGCGCTCCAACAGAAGTCTATTTCCTCCGTTTTGCGGTACGCCACACCCCTCCCGATCAACAGGACCCCGTTTCGACCGTAGGCACTTGAACAGAAGTCCATTTCCTCCATTTTGCGGTACGCCAGACCATTCCCGATGAACAGGACCCCGTTTCGACCGTACGCGGTCGAACAGAAGGCCATTTCCTCCGTTCTGCGGTAAGCCAGAACTCGTTTCGGCTGTTCCGTCCAAGCCGGTTGGCTCTCGATGAACACGACGCCGTTGCTGCCGTCCGCTGCCTCTCCATGTACACGAGCCCTGGCCGTACGTATGCACGAGTAGGCGTTCAAGACCCGCCCGTATGTACGTACGTGGCCGTATTTTTTGGCATCTGGCTGTACATACGTGTACACAGTTTATAAGGGACTGCCTGAACTGCTACGTCGGGGGCTCTACTACTAGACGTGCCACTGATTGATTGGCCACGGTTCATCGTTGCAGAGAGACCGATCGACCAGTATGTACGTACATGTTCGCGACCAGACAGACAACCCTACGTACGGTTCGACCGGGTGGGTCCCAGCCGTCAGGGAGGATAAGGAGGCACTCCCTTGCATGTGAAGATATATGTGGTGGGTCCCAGCTGTCAGGGGGAGGAATAATTTTTTTTGCACGTAATAAGGAGGCACTTCCTTGTGTGCGAAGATATAGATGGTGGGTCTCAGCTGTCAGGGGGGATTTTTTTCCCGCAAAATACGGTGGCCCTTTCTGTGGGTCCCTGCTGTCAGGTGGAGGAATCATTATTTTGTGCGTAATAAGGAGGCACTTCCTTGCTGCGGCTGTGGACCCAGCTGTCAGCCTCTCGATGTACAGTCCTATTTCGATGGAAGTCGTTCCTTGACCACGTTAACCACGCCGCGCCGAGAGCACCAAGGCGGTGGACGACGGCGAGGCCTAGGATGGGAATGACCCGGAGCTGGGGAAGACTCGGTAGTTGTTTCCCACGTGGACAAGAGTACGAGGGTTTACTGGTTTGGCTATAGTGTGAGGCTGCCATCACCGGAGAATAATAGGATGGCCAGGCCAGCAATGGGAGTAGGGTGGGGCGGTGAGGCCTGCGCGACAGCACAGCCGGCCACAGGAGGAGGGAGCAGGCAGTCCCGCCGGCGCTGGTTTGAGCGGCTGGAGCAAAAAGAGCAGAGATTGAAGAAGCACGACGGCCGTTGGATGGACATCCAACAGTCACTGCTCTCGTGTGTTGACTAAGTTGACACGGCCTTGCGTGCGCGTCAACCTTTTTTTTAGGAAAGCGTACGCGTCAACCTAGTAGGCCCACAAGTCAGCCTCAAATATGTGGAAAACAGCATACAACCCATCTGCCCTAATAAATGTATAGCCCATTGGCTAATTCTTAAGGATTTTTTTTAATCCCATATTCTTTTTGTTACCATTACGACCCATATTCTGGCCACTGTTAAAAATTCAACAAAATTTTCATATTTTGGTGCGGTCCGAACTGTTTTTAATCCTGAAATTTTGAATCTCGTTCAAACTAATTTTAAAATAATAAATTTATATGAATTTAAAATCCAACATAATTTTCCCCACAAAAAAACAAGTAAATTCAAAATCTTGAAATCTTAAAAAAATGATATTTGAAACTAATTGCCGGTTTGCTGTGTTTTTAAAATTTACATCCCATTTCTTACTACTTCATTTTCTGGGCAAGCGAATACATCGCTCTCATCTTGAAAGATTTGCAGCCCAGCAGGGCTGAGAAAGCAAGTAGGCCTTTGTTCGGTTTTTCTTTAAAAAAAAGTAGTACTGGGCTAGCCATTTTCAGAAAGAAAAAAACACAACTGGGCTCATCATGTGGTAAATATAAAATAAAACCCTTGCTAGACGGGCCACAGCCCCCGCACAACCCCGTTGTTACCTTGATCTGTCTCTAAAACTAGTAAATAACAACTGTTTGTTCCTAAAAAAAGTAAATAACAACTGCGCGACCTGCTGGGTCCCTGGTGTCAGCCGCTCGTTGTGTAATTCTCTTGTTTATTAACTACGTTGACAATGGCGTGGGCCCCAGATGTCCAACCATTAGGAGGAACCATTTTTTGGGCTTGTAATAACGAGGCGCTTGCTTGCGTAGACCCTGGTGGGTCCCTACTGTCATCCTCTCCACATACAGTCATCTCCTTATTCCTCTCGGTTGTTGACGGCGTTGACAACGCCAGACAGCGGCGCACCGCGCACGGCGAGCGAACCAAGGCGGAGGACGACGGCGAGGCCTCAGACGGAACAAACAGGGGCCGTGGAAGATGTGCCAGTCTAGTCGCAGGCGGAGGGGAGTATGAGGGTTGGCTGGTTCAGGTGCGGGTGCGTGTTGGGGCTGACGTCGCCGGAGAATAACAGGATGTGTGGGGGAATAAAGGGATGGACTGGCGAACGTTTGAGGGTACGGTAGGGCGGCGGAGGCGCAGCCAGCCGTGGGAGGTGGGAGCAGGCAGAACCGACGGGGTGGTTTGGTTTGGGCGGCTGGAGGAAGAAGGCAAGAGACAGAAGATACACATCAGATGTTGGATGTCAATCCAACGGCTGGTAGGCAGAATCGTTTGTTGACTAGTAAGTCGACACCACCTTGGATAGGCTTTTTCCTCGTGGGTCCCAAATGTCAGAATCCAAATCTGTCACGGGCATGCAGCCTTTCTTATGAAAATTTACAGCCCATTTGGTGTGCTATTTCAAAATAAGTTTGTGGGTGCTAGAGGGGGCTAATCACTTGGGTTCTGTAATGCACAATGAGCTCAAGCAACCGGCGAGAGTGATGGTATTTGCCTTGGTTGGGATTTATTATAATATTTCTCTCTTTAATAAAGGAAATGGCAAGCCATTTGCCTTGTTTCAAATAAAATATGACAGTCACAGCCGAGTTGAAAAGGGCAACAACATCTAACTCAAGCTTACAAACGGTACAAAAGCCCAAGGATTAATTGTTCATCAGGTTTAGACAAAACCCAGACTGAACATGCATGGCAATAACATCTAACCCAACCACTATTTTTGGCAGTCACAAACAAATGGGTCAGTCTGATCCATAAAATCAACATCCTATGCCAAAAAGTTTACTGGCATATGACGACAAGTTGTTGTAAATAGAAGCCGAGCACGTTCAGAAGCCCATTTGTTGACCTGAAACTTCTTTTTTTGCTATTCAACATATCCATCCGTGAGAAATTTCTTGTTGAAAAACTTAAGCCTCATGGACAATAGTAACCTCGCATTCAACAGGAAGAATGTGATGACGTTTCTGTTTGCCTGATTGGATGCATAACCTTCCATCGTTATTGTCCTCAAACGAATGTCATGAGAACTGAGAAAATCCCGGTACTTATTACGCCACCGATTGGTTATATGTTTTTCTCCATGTGTTGCTGCCTATGTAGACATGAAGATTGAAAACGGTTAAGTTCTAAAAAAAGAGTATGTCGATAGAGCGACAGCCAAACGGTAATTCTAGTATAATATATATGGGCTTTCAATGTGCATGAAATAATCACCTCTATATACAAATTCTCCAGACATGGAAAGCATCGCATCAAGCCAATAATTTTGTTTAGATCAATACTAAACATTCCGATATATAAGATCTTGACAGAACCCAACACCATTGGTAGGCTATCGATGGACGAACTCTTCATTGAGCACATAATATTAGTATCCAAAGTGTACTCCAAGATGATATAAAACTTATGCGCACAAATGAAAAATGCAGCTTGTGATTACAAAAATTAGATGATAATATACAGTACCTAAATAAGTGTGGAGCCAAACACCATGTCGTGATGTTCAAATGGATAAAAAATTACACCCAAGGCCTCAAGTTTAGGTGGAGAGACGACAATTATTTGCGAAGGTTTATAACAGTAATCAAGGAGTAACCTTTGAAGTGAAGGGGCATATTCGATGATGAGCTGCTGTCCTCCGAAACAAATTCCAATGCTTTTAAGGTGAGGCGACTTTATTTGGAGACAATGGATACAGATTTCTAATCCGAAAACAAGCAGCAAGCACTCCAGGGCAGGGTAACCAGATTGGATGATGCTGTGTAGCGAGTCCTCCGACAGATCAACCACCACAAGCGAAAGTGTTTTTAGCAGTGGGAGTCGAATCATTAGTACCAGATTGTTTGGTAGATGGCACCGGGCTATGGTGAGGGTGTGGAGAGAGGAGGAAAACCACGAGATGGACAACGGTGGTGTGGGCACAAATACATGGAGTTGGGGTGGCGGTATGTATTTTTTGTAGTAATGGTAGAACTCAAGCTGCTGGAGTCTTTCGAATTGAGTGGATATCAGCTAGGTGTCCACCGTGCTGGGTATGGATAGTAGGTAGCATGTCGGGATGCAGAGGCATTGAACGGGGCCCTGGTGGGAGGAGACGATGGCTCTGAGGAGTTCAAATTTAGGAAGGACAAATATCTGACGACAGTCGAGATTAAGAGGCGCGGTGCGCCAGAGAGTGTGCCACCGAGATTTGAGGACTTGTGTGCGGCAGCCATCCTTGGTGGGGAGAAGGGAGATGATCTCCCCAAGGATGGCATCCAGGAGATCGCTGATGCGGTCCACCAGAGATTCTACGGGTTCCTCAGAGCCTCATCTTCTTGGCGCTCGGGCCAGCCGACTCCATTTGCCTTGCGGGCGTCGCGCCGAGCTCAAGGGTTTGAGCAGAGTAGCGAGAGACGAGCCTAGTGGCAGTGCGAGTGGGGAAGAACGAGGGCTGGGGTTCTGTAGGAGTGAGGAAGAAGAGGAGTAGGCGTTTTCTATACGAGTGAGGAAGAAGGTGAGCGGGGGTTTTCTGTACAAGTGAGGAAGATGGGGAGCGGGGGGATTGGGGGGAGACGGAAGCGGGAGAGTCCAGCGAGCTGCAGTAAGTGGAGGCGAGGAGGAAGGAGGGGTTTTCTGGGATCGCCCCTCTTCAAGAAATATGGGCTTTTCCTCGCAAAAAACAAAAACAAATGTGCTTTAAGATGGATAGGCTTTTGTATTGACCTAGTTGGCTGCCCGTGTTTCGTACTTGACGACCTTGTCCTAGAGGCAGCCCATTAGAGACACTCCCTAGCTCTCCAACTTATTGCCCATTCAATAGAAAAAAGAGACACCTCCAGCTTATGGCTCCTCATCGGTAACATTTTTCAACTTGGAAAAAAGTTATAGCTCCTTCTCGGGCCAGTTTGGCATCCACCAAATTAGAGGATGCGGTACTGCATGCAGACACTCACACTGGTCGTAGCGCGGAAAAATGAGGTGTTAAATAACAGGCCCACAATATAATTACTAGTAGATTGTAAAGGTTCATAGGCTAGTCAACATTCACATTAAACTAAGCTTCAGAAGATACGGTATGCATACTAACATTCACAAGCACAAAAGTTCAGCATGTTTATGCATCTCAATGATTCACCATACTATAACCAATACAAAGCTATGAGAAGGTGTAGAAATAAAGAAAAATGATCGATGCTTCTCTGAGCAAAGGGCCTCCCTGCGCACGCATTAATTTCCTGGGCATGCTTGCTTCTTCTCAATGTTGCGAGCACTTTGAGCATGTTGGCAACTCCACAGCTAGCTGGCTTCCTCATCTTGCAATTGATTCTAACACATTTGCAGCAAACACAGGAGGCAATAGAGATGACTCAACATCAGACCATATTGTGCAGTTCCCCTGAAATCATCTTGATTGTCCTGAATTTGAAAAGATAGGAAAACAATAGCTATACTTAAATGGTGTTGCAAAACAGTAGCACATATCAATAGCTCAGCATGACAAAACACGATCATCTGGACGAAGGGGATACTGACCTGCCTGAGGAAGATTATAAATAATTTCATAAGTCGTTAGTTGATTTCCACCTTAGGGTCTCATCGCATGCCATGGAGGAAATTCTATCCAATCGATCAGTGCAATTCCTTCCGTGTGGCTGTAGAAAATTTGTGAGACACCCCAATATCTTTTTTGTGCAGTTCCACTAAAATGATGCACCGCTGTTTGCACGACCCCTACTCACTGGCCAGGCCATATATGACTCGGGACTCTTTTATCTTGCGTTGACGTTGCGGCTGCACTGCTTGTTTGCTCCTCCACACATGACATGATTGTTCCGCCCTACAATCAGCAAGTCAACGTACGAATAAGCTTATTTCATCTTGCGGTGGTCATTGTACCTAGTTACGAATGTAGGGATACCTGGAGCACCATGAGGTTCACTGACAGGAGGTAGATGCAGCCATATAATTTTGTGCGGTGCTACCAAAATTGAGGTTTGTGTCCCTTCCCCTTATGAGAATTCTTCTTGAAGTTGGTAGAATGTGATGGCTTGTTCTTTGCATCAAACTTGCCTTTCCCCTAAGATTTGTTCTTGTTGTTTTTGCGCTTGTTGGGCTGGAAGTTCTTCTCGTGTACCATGTGGGCACTAGAAGCCCCCTCAGTGACTCGAGCACGTGTGTCTTTTGCTCTCGCCTTCTCTTCAAAATCAAGAGTGCTAATGAGACCCGAAACGGAAAACTCATGTCTCTTGTTTTTCAGAGAAGTAGCAAAATTGTTCCACGAAGGTGGAAGCTTGGCAATGATGGTCCCAGCAACAAATTTGTCTGGCAACACACACTTAAATTACTCAAGTTCCTTAGCAAGTGACTGTATCTCATGAGCCTACTGAACAACAGAGCGCTCATCAGTCATCTTGTAGTCACAGAATTGCTCCATGATGTACAACTCGCTGCCAGTGCCCGAGGCCCCAAACGTGGCCTCGAGCATAGCCCACATGTCTTTGTCGCTGTCAAACAACATATATGAATCCACAATGGAATCGTTAAGAATACTCAGAAGGGCAGCTTTGAAGAGGGTATCCATGTTCTCAAAAGCTTCCTGTTGTGCAGGATTAAGATCGCCCTCAGGATTGCCCTTAGTGGCGTCATAGCAGTACATGATCTGAAACCAGTATACTGCTCTCGTGCGCCACCTTTTATATTGCACCCCCTTAAAGGTAGGCGGCTTCAAAAGTGCAGCAAAACCACTCGGAGTAAATTGCCTATAATCAGGTTTTTGGATTGGATTGTTGAATATATGAGCAAATTACTATGAGATTTAATCTGAATCAATAGTAAATAGATCATGACGATAATTGCAAAGATCAAAGTAATGATGCGGACTAAACCAGGAGGACAGAATCACATACTGTGCAGCGGGAGCAGAACCACTGTGATTGATGTTGTCACTCATGTCGTTGATGAAGAGGTTACCGAGGTCGGGGAAGAAGGTTGTCGTTGAGGAAGTCGTCGCTGGCAGCAGTCGCACGAGTGTGCTCCCCAAAAACCTGATCGCCCCTCTCCCGTACAGGATCACGAAAGGTGGGGTTCCGGAGGACTGCTGTCCCTTCTCGCGGTGCACACCAGAAGGAGGGATGGAGAAGACTTGCGTGGCGGCACTATGATCTGGAATGGTGCGAGACCATATGATACAGCGGCGGCTAGGGTAGAGCCTGTCAGGTCAGTCGTGCGAGTAAGAGAAAGTAGGCCGGCCGAGCAAGTACTAGTAGGCCTTTGGCCCAAACCCCACATCCAAGTCAATAATAGTCCCACTATCCAAAAGAATCGGAAACGGCTGAGTAATTAAGGCGTCCATTAATTATTAATTAATGACTTAATAAATTTTTCGACCAACAAAAATATAGACCACGTGCATAGCTTTTGTCCTTGGACAGGCTCGTTCCCGAAGAGCGCGCGTGTAGGTTTCCTATTATCATGCTCATGCAAGTGCTAGAATAGATCACATTATATCTCCATTATATTGGTGCAACTCACACTCACCTAGCAGTATGGGACTAAACTTTAGTCCCACTCACACCACACCATGCTATAAAGTTACTCTCCACTGTGAGTAGTCTAAAATGCCGGGCGTGCAGCGGGCGGCACCCTCAGCCGGTGCGCCGCTTCAATGGCGGATGCAGTGAGAGGCCGCGTCGCTCTGACTTGCCATCAATGTGGAGCAGTGGGCTCAGCTGGCGCCGGGCAGGAAGCGCGCACGGAAGGGGGGAGGGGTTTTTGGTGGGCCAGGAAGGTGAGAAACCAGCTTGGGATCGGTCCAGACGGGGAAATATCAGGTGCTCCCATCCTTTCGGTGCTCCCATACTCCAACTGCTAGTACAACTGTAGTATGTCGAGGGTGTAGTAAGCAAGCTTCTCATCGTTCTGCGAGTTGACATGACACATCAAAGTAGTAGTTTTTTTAAATGTACATCAAACTACTAGTGTAGGCAAAGAGGGCCGACCATGTCCATGACTACCATCCCATCCCGTGCTCCGTCATTGAGTACGTGCACGATTCACGTGCCATTCAAGAAAAAAACTGCGTACGTGCCATTGAAGAAAAAAAAATAAAAACAAACACGCCACCGCGTCATGATCGAACTTTGATTCGTTCACGCATGGTTCCCGACCCTTCACTAAGTGAAAAACTACTACACGCGTCAAATTATCACGTGAGCTGCCTCTTCATCCAGAAATGAGCTCCACCGTGTACCCGCGCGTGTGTGTTAGGGAATGAGGCATAGAGTACGTGCGTCCGTGCGTGCAATTCTTCTCTTCGTGCACGTACTCCTTTTTTTTGCGGGTGATTCGTGAACATACTCGGTCTACGTTGGTGACCGTTGGTGAGTCTCATTTATCTCTACATCTCTACATGTACATCTGCATCTACGTCTACACTACATCTACATGTACTATAGTACAACAAGTTTTAAACATGAGACCAGCCATTTTCTTGCATGACACGACCAGCCCGTATTGCTTCTCGCTCCTCGTCTTTCTCAAAGTGCGTCTGGCAGGAGATTTTGCCGTTGATTGAGGTCGGTTCGCTCACACTCGCTCCCACATGTTATAAATCTAAAAAGAATAGTGATATGACAATACGAAGCGCTCTGACCGGCGGACCAAACGCGACAGGCGTGCCGTGAGTGGGTCCAGTTTCTCGTAAGGTGACTTATTATGCACCTCGACGGAGGAAGCACCTTGCTCAAATTTGGCACTTTTTCGGGCTCATTATGTGCATTCTCTAGACATTTATTAGCCCAGATACTCCCTCCGTTTTTATTTACTCTGCATATTAGATTTGACTGAAGTCAAACTTTATAATGTTTGACCAAGTTTATAGAAAAAAATATGAACATTTACAATAGCATATCTATATGATAGGAAAGTGTATTCAATAATGAATCTAATGGTATTCATTCGTTATTGTATATGTTAATATTTTTTCTATAAAAACTTTGTCAAAGTTTACAAAGTTTGACTTTGACCAAAGCTAATATGCAGAGTAAATAAATATGGAGGGAGTACATCAAAAACCCAGCTACAGCTACACGGGTGTGATGAGAGGGACGTGGATTGCCGTTCGATCACGATGCATCCTACGGTGCACACGCGCGATCCGGGTGCCTGTGGTTCCGGCTAATCACAACGCAACCCCGGTCGGGTGAGCGCACACAGTTTCCAGAGGCGACGGAAATGAAGCGTGTGCGATAGTAAATGACCAAGATTGTAGGGGAATCCGAATTTCCTGCGTTGTTTGTCCTTGAGCTCTAAAAAACCACCGCACTGTACGGTTGTCCTTCCTCTCTCACAAAATGTCGCCCGCTTCTCTTCTCCCCCCCTTCCGGTTTACAATCCTAGTACAAATCAAACAATGCACATAGGAAAAATTCCTAAGGATTAGCATCCTCCAAAGTTCCTTTGAGAATCCTTTGAATCAAATAAGCCCTTATAGGGCTAAATTAACAAATCTCACCAACCATTGGCACCGTGTACTTAGAGCAAGTACAATAGTTGGCTTACAGCCCGCTTACACGGCGTTTTTGCCTATGTGGAGGAAAGAGATGTGAAAAAGTAAGGTGAGTGGGCTCTCATGCAAGAGCCTAGCTATATACGCATTCCTAGGTAAATGCAATAAATGTGAAGAAAGAGATAGAGAGAAAATGAAAAAAAGTACTAATGTAATAGCCAACCTTATAGCCCACACTATTGTATGAGTGCATATAGATGATGGCTATAGATGACATGGCGGTTCCTTATAGCCATTAGTTGGCTATATTTATTAACCATGCTCTTATGGTTTCTTCGTCAGAGCAACTTACTCTTGGAATATTGGAGTACGAGCGCATTTAACGAAGAGTGAAATGATGGTTGCTTCGCCCGAGCAACTTTTACTAGTACTGCGGGAAAGGTGGGGCTCTGTGATTTGACTGCTCATTAGTCATTATTACTGCGGCGCAACGAGCGGCGTGAATCTCGCCAGCGGTTGTGCACTCAATATTGGCGCATGGCACGTGGACCCGGATTCTGGCTGTCCCACATGTGGGCGAAAGGAAGTTTGAATGATTTGTGGCATTGCTATCAAGCTTCCGGGATATGTTTATATGTACACATAATTTTCCAGCATAATGAAATTGTGTTGTATGCTATGAAGCTTTCAACTTTGGTTTCATGTGTCCTCTTGCCTCCAAAGTTGTCTCGTTACAACATTCCATTAGAGTACAAAGGAAACTAACATGCATGCTAATGCATCTCAATGATTCACAGATCAGTGTCAAAATTTACATCACAACTGAATACAAAGTTGTGAGAATGTGTACAAATAAAGAAAAATAAAAAATTGAAGGATGATGTCCGCAGGCACGGTTCCATTTCCTGGCGTTTATTTGTTTGCAGCTAGTTTCACGCAGCTCTGTGGAACTGAACAAGACATGTTAGCCAAGAAAGGATTCTATGGTGGACATGGACCATCCGATCATTTTTTGCAGTTCCATTAAAATCAAGCTGAGCATCCCTGTTCGCAAAGATATTGAACAAGTGTGATTATATTAATAGTGGCACCAGTAGTAGTTGATGAAACATACACACACAAGTAGAAGCCGATCACCTTTGTAATCTCTCATAAAACTAACCACTTGTTGGAGAAGATTAGGCTGGGAGTTGGATGAGGAGGATAGCAAAACCAATCTCCCTTTGTGCAGTCAACAAAAAAAGAGGTAGAAAGGAAACAATTACTGGCGAATAACAGTTGATGACACACATGCCGACAAAAAAAGAAGCACATTCCTTGTCCTAAGGGAAGATAGCAGCACAATTGTTTATGTAAAATGGTGTGAGGACGAGATTGCAACATGGAAAGTACGCTAGCCGAGCTACGTTTTGGGCAAAGAACTAGGGAAGATTCACATGCAAGATTTTCCACATGCAGCAACGTGGGAAGATGGGCAGTGGAGCAAGGCCGGAGGAAGCTGTACCCGAGGGTCGTCGGGATGTAACTAGGAGGGCGCCGGCAGCTGGGATCTGCCCGTACTGCGGCAGCGAGCAAGTGGCGAAGGCCCTACCATGTCGGAGCTTGGTCAGAGAGGACGACGGGTACCGCAGATTGGGACGTGCTGCCTCGACGACGTCGAACGGAGAAATGATGCACATCCTCCCTTTCCGCCGACGGACGGGATGCGGCCGGATTAGTGACCAACGGTGAGAGAGAGAGGCCACCGCCGCCTTGTGTGAGATAGTGTGATGAGAGACAAACCCCGGCAGGCAGGCTCCACTGTAGTATATAGTGGAGCAGATTTCTTTTTTCTCGATAACAATCATTTTATATTCTGTACTTGCCATTGAGGAATATAACTTTATTTAAAACTAACGCATCAAGTCGAACTTTGTTCCGTGTACGCGTGGTACATGACCCTCCTTCAAGTACGTGGGCTGCCTTTCGTACAGAAATGAGCTCCACCATGTACCCGCGCGGGTGTGGCCGGGAACGAGATGTGAGTATGTGTGTCGTGCGTGCACCTCTTCTCTACGTGCAGGTACCCCACGTACGTAGGTGTGTGTGAGAGAGATGGTTTTTTTTTACTAAAAAAAGATGGTTTGTGCGAACCAGAGGCAATGTGTCGATGATATCTCAAAGAACAAAATGTAACATATGCAATATGTGTGAAACAGAGGCCTGGATATATCATATATAGAGGGAGCGATCCACGAGAAGAGAGTGGATGGATCATCGGCGTGAGATATCGATAGAATCAAAGAGAGGGGTGAAGTGTGTGGGTGCACGATCGATGAAGAGTGCCATCAAATTTGTGTTTGCCCACGTCAAAGATATAGGGTGGCTGGCCTACTGGAATGTGAGAGGGAAGAGGTGCATTTTGTCTGTGTGGCATGGATACCTACCTACGGCGTTCGACTATCGGTGGGGGGGGGGGGGGGGGCGCAGAGACCTAACTATAGAAAGGTAGATCGACTGGTATATGTGTGGAGAAGGAGAGAGAACTAGCTATGTATTGAGGGAGATCGATCGGCATCCATGCATATGTGTAGCAGAGGAATAAGGTTCGAAGAGAGACACATCTAGAGTGTCAGAGGGTTGCTGGTCGAGTTGCTTCTCACAAATGGCGGGAGAGGCCTGCTAGACAAACGGAGGGTACGACTGCAATATCAATAAGAGAGGGGATGCGTGCCTGTCTGTGCACATGCGTGTGAGAGACGGGTCGGAAGGCATGCAAGGATGATGAGGGGGACGATATGGCTAGGTGGGCGATATGACTATGGTAAGCAGACGTAACTATATAGGAAGATCAATCATCGTGTGTCGGAGAAAGGAAGAGACATAACTAGTGAGGTACGTCGATCGGTGCGTGGGGAGAAAGAGTTATAGTCAACCTAGCTATATGTAGGGAGATCGGTAGGTATACATGCATGCATGTGTTAGAAGCAAACAAGCCCTGGAGAGGTGGATAGAGAGAGAGGGATGCGGCTAGGAGGTGGTGCGAGAGGCCCACTATATCGAGGGGGGAGGAGTGTGCGAGTATGAGATCGATGAAAAGAGGGGCGGGAGTGTGCACGTGCGTGGAACCGTATTAGACAGAGGAGGGCATGGACGGTGAGAAGAGAAGAGGGAAAGCGTGTGTTTGTGGTAGGTTCGCCTGGCTAGAGAGGTATATCGATGGGTGTGTGCCGGAAAGAAGGAGCTGGAGGGCCTACACACACCGTGGATGAACGACCTAAAGAGAAATAATGAATGTGCGCGATGGAGAGAATGCCGAGGGATGGTGAGAGGGAGGTGGGCGTGTGCATGCACGAGCGAAAGTTAGCGCTAGCTACAAAGAGAAGAGGATTGTGTGGGTGTAAAAGATGAACAGATATCATAATTCATTATAAAAGTGGATTGAGATATTTGAACAAGAGATCATAGTGTTTTAAACCGATGCATATGCATGAATATAATGGTGATACACATGGTGTGGTCATGAACATGTTATAGTACATTTTTTTTAATTTGTGATAATGTGTGGCTTTTGCAGCTTAGGGCTAAATACTTGTCATAATGTAGGGGGCGGGGCACTATACTTTGTGTGATAAATACAGTGTACATATGAAACATGGTTTAGATTATGAAGATCTAGCTAGTACTTCAAATGTATTATTATTTGGAATCAACATCAAGTGTATTCAAAATTTTGAATTCGAGTTCATATATATAGTACACATAGTTCATATCTAACTCTATAGTAATCATGTGGTGTGTTGTTAAGATAATATACAAATGATGGTTTAACTTGTCAACAATCATGATTGTAGATTCTTATTCAAATAGAGAAACGAATTCAAATTTAGTTCGAATTGCAGCGCTAGTATATACATTTGGAATGCACTAAAATGTTCGTATGAGTAGGTTACATGCATTATATAAGTAGCGAAAAAATTTAATTGCACATAACATGGATTCATAGTTTTGAATAACATTTATTTGTACAGTAAAACGGGACAAGACTCTCCCTTTGTGTGGTGCGAATAGTTTTTGTTTTTATTTTTTTTGTCGAGGGAAGTGCGAATTGATTTGGTACGTACATTATTACACGTTAGCCTTGTCCCGAAATTTCAACCCGCGCCTTGTTATCCCAAAAATTCAGATATCGCTTTGTTTGTTTGTGTTCCGAAAAGTCGCGCCTTCACAACCCGCGCCTTGCTATCCCGAAATTACAACGCGCGCGAAAACTCCCTCCAGCTGCCAAATCCCGACACGCGAAATCCCCCTTCTAACCCTGAGCTGAAAGGGCCGCTAGTTCAAATCGGTGGGGGTACTTTGGTAACACACCCTACATTTTGGACAAGCGCGTCCCTAAGTCATGGTTCCCTCCTCCCATCACCTCCTTTTCGCCTTTCGAAAACCCAGGCCGCCATTACCTCTCTGCTCCAGCCGTGAAACCCCACCCTCCGCCGTCCGCCACCCCACCGCTGCCCAGCCGGAGCCTCTTCCCCGATGACGTCGTCCACCACAACAGCTCGACGTCCCTCATCCACCGCCCCGGATGAGGATCCGTCGTCGATCTCGTTGTCCCACCGGTTCAGCCACCCCGTTCTCCACCTCCAAGGAGCTGCTCCGACGATCGCCTCGTCTATCGCGGCTGCTCCATCCCCACAGCACCGCCTTAACTTGCTCCACTGGAACCGCAGCATCCTCACCGACTCCTCGGACGAAGCCGAGGCCTACTCGGCGCCACCAAAGAGGTTGTACACTCATCGCATCGTACCTTCTCCTTAACTTGACCTCCGGGCGCCGCCTGTGCTCGATCCCGCTCCCCCATGGCACGGCTACCTCATAGTCGGCGCCGCCGGTGACATCTCCATGGCGGCTCTCCCCCAGTGCGAGGCTCCCTCGGCAGTGGCGTCCATACCAGCCGGAGCTGCTGCTCTGACTCTCGCTCGCTCGCGCTGCTGCTCTGCTGCTGCTGCCGCTGCTTCGGCTCTCGCTCGCTCGCGCTGCTGCTCTGCTCTTCCCCTTGCTCGTGCTGCTGCTCTGCTCTTGCTCTCGCTTGCGCTACTGATGCTGCTACATGGGCAGCTGCAGCTACACGAGTTGCTGCTTTGGCTCTAGTTCGCGCTGCTGCTCCAGGCGCTGCTGCTCCGGCTGCTATCTGCTACTGTGTTCCTTGTCGATCGCCTGCTGATTTAGATCACTGTTTCTCTACTACTAGTGCTTGAGTGGCCTAAACTACATGTGAAGTGCATCTCTGCTACTAGTGCGTTGAGTTTCGACAGTAACATTCAGATTCCACAGTAAATTTCAGTTTCGACAGTTAAGTTCAGAGTCAACAGTTTTTACCTCATCTGTTCTAGTCAGGTGTTTTTTGGTGATGTAAATTTTACATCTACCACTTTTTGGTAATGTATTTTACATCATCTATTGGAGATGCTATTAGAATCCCACTTGAGATTAACGATGTTTGTCTTGTGTTGCTTCAGCCTCGACGTCTTACGGCTCGCCGGAGCTGCTCCAATGATGGAACCATCCATCACAATAGACCAGTACCCTGGACGCTGTCTGCAGACGCCTCAGATCTTCCACCACACCTCCGACAGCCACCTCTGCCGTCTTCAGCGACCAACCCAATGATGCTGAGGTTGACACGGCTACGCCAAAGAGGTTGTACACTTGTCACATCACTTATTACTCTACATTCATGTCGATCCATTAGGGCTATTTTGGTTCAAAGGAAAAAGTGAAGGAAAAACATAGCAATAGGAAATTTTCCCATGGTACTCTACTATTCAATTATTCATGCATTTGGTTGAAAGGAATGGAGCAAAACATCCACCTGGACCTACTTTTCAAAATCCTATGCATGAAAACAAGACTAAGTGCATTAGTGGCAGAATAACATTCTAACTGTACACACTTTCATATGGTTTCACTTTAATTTGGCCATGTTTCTTTACATTCCTTTGCTCTTCCAATTCCTGTGAACCAAACACCCAAGTTGACAGAAATCCTGTGTTTACAAATGCTCTGTTTCCCACGTGCATTCCTATCCTATTCCGGTGTTTTTCCTATCCCTGTGTTTTTAGAATCCTGCAAGCCAAAGGATCCCTTACAGAATTACTTCAGTTACAGATAGGTGTCGAAGAAAACTTTGTGTGGTTTGTCCTGCTCCTGCCGCGACGCCGTCCACCTCACCTGAGCTGCTCCATCGACAAAAGCATCCACCATACCAGACATCACAACTCCCGACCATCTTTCGCCGCCTCAGATCTCCTTCCCTGCCGCCGGTACCTACCGCAACTGCATCACCATCATCGACTCAGCAGACGAACCTGAGGAGTACACGGGTCCACAAGAGAGGTCACACTCTTTTGTTTGTGCTTATGTTATATATTGCTTAATATTACTTGCTACTTTATCGTCCTGTTCACCTCTTAGACTCCAAGTCAGGTCTGAATTAATGTTCAAACTTGACTTTTAAAATGCTTGTGGGGCACATATCGAGGCATCAATGAATAGTATCTATGTCTATTTTCTGGTTCACCTAGTGTATGTCTATGTTGTTCATCTTGGGTTGGAAACAAACAGTATAGCAATGATCATCTGTCTTTTTATTAAAGTAAAGCTATCATCAGCCTGCTATCATTATTTTTGGATCTATCCACTAGTTGTTACCATCACTCTAGATTTCTGCATGCTCTCCTTACATAATCTCACTATATTTTTTTCGTATGCATGTCAGATATTGTACACAGACATGCTGAACATGTAGAGAAAAAGAGAAGAGTTTTGCGCGGCAATACAATGTCATGCAGACATCACTCCATGGTGGGTGCAATGGCAAACCCTCCCCCCCTCCAGATTGTAATCTAGAGGAAGATATCTGTTCTAAGGTGTATTCAGACGGAGCTGAACACTCCTATTTACCCCCCGAGATGTTTGCTCTAACTTGGCATGATGATGTTGGTCATATCATGCATATGTTGCCTTGCAGTGCCTACTTTCGACATCATATATGTCATCTGCTTAGTTTAGACATGTTCTGTAATACCACCTGTTTAGTTTCTATATCATACATGTGAATTATGCAATCTCATCTCTTTTAGCCAGCCATAATATATGTGAAATATGCAATGCCATCCTGTTTAACCAGACATCATATATTTGAATTATATCTTGCCAATCCTTTTCTTCATTACATTTCCATTTGTCGACAATGTTTGTACATTCAACTACTCTTCCTTTGAATCAGCCATTTGAGTGGGTGATGGAAAAATCTAGAGTGAAAACAAGGTCTTCAGAGCAGACAGTGCTACCTGTCAAAGCAGATCTCTTGCTGGGTCCCGATAGCTCCTCAGAGATGGATTCGGGGACAGATGACCAGTCCTATTCCCCCACCAAGGTGTATGCTCTAACTTGGCATGGTTATACTGCTCATATCATGCATATGGTGTCTTGCATTGCATAGTTTAGACATCATATACACAATATTCAACACCATGTTCTTAGTTCATACATCATATATGCGAATGCCCTCTACTTAGTATATAAATCACAAGTGTGAATTATATCATGCGATCCTGATTACTTAGATAACATGTATGTGAATTATGTCATGCGAACCTGTTTACTAAAGACATCATATAATTATCTCATGCCATCCTGTTTAGTTAGTAATCATATCTTTGAATTATGTCATGCTATGCTATCCAGTTTAGATAGACATCATATATGTGAAATTATGTCATGCTATCCATTTTAGTTAAACAATATACATGTGAACTATTTCATGCCCTCTTTTTTCCACACTATCTATTGCATCTGTCTCTCACACAAGGTCTGTACATTCAACTACTTTTCTTGTTTATCAGCCATTTGAATTGGAGGGGATGATGGCAGTATCTAGCGGAGTAAAAACACGGTCTTCAAATAAAACAGTGCTACCTCTTGGTGGAGATAGCACCCCGGTTGTACATGCACGGGAACCAGCCCTACCACACATAACCCAGACTCCTGCAGATTGTACCCCTACTTCGATGGACAGAGAACCAGCTTCATCCAATCTAACCGCAACCCCAGCAGATAGTAACCCAGTTCCAGTTGACACAACACCATCTCCAGCACAGAGCTCTCAAACAAGAGCAGTTAGTATGGCAGCTCCAGTGCCCAAAGCGCCAGTACTACCACGGCGAACCCCAACTCCACCATTTAGTACGCCTATTCCTGTGGACGAAGCACAACCAGCCATTCATAGTTTAGCATCTATCGCATTTGATGTTGTTAAATCCTATGTGCGTATCTTCCCATCATGGAAGTATTATACTAAAGATGAAGGAAAAAGCCAGTTGCAGGCGTTCGTCCAGGAGTTATGTGTAAGTAATGTTATTCATGGCAAATACTTTGCTTTGTCCCATACATTCTACCTCCATGCTGGTTATAATACATCAAATGTTCCCATTTTTCTCTATAGAGAAGGACCGATTTGGAAACTTAGGATGAGGTAACCTGTGCTAATACCTCTGCTATCTTCAAGAATGCTTGGTGGCAATACCAGAATTACCTGAAGAAAACGTACTTCACTGGCAAAGAAACTCATCAAATTCCCTTACTTTCTCCTGAGACACATTTCCAAGACGATGACTAGGAACGCCTTGTTCTGTATTGGTCCCGAACCAAGAATGTGGTAATGTTTATGAGCTCATTTTTTATTTTGAAGTACTATATGCCTGTGTCTTACTATACTCTGTTCGTGTAGAACAAGTGCTTAAACCTGAAGAAGAATTGTTCTCATTTAAGATTCCATTGCTATGGTGCATACTGCTTTGCTCTTGTATCACTGTATTTACTCATACAAACTTATTAAATTGAAGGATCCAATCGAAACTCCAATGGCACAACAGGTATGTTTAAACATGTTTCTTTAACAGGTTTGCTCTTCTGAATTTCTCTGTTGATTTCAATTTCAATTATGTATACAGTTGACTTCTCATATCATGCACATTACTAGCATCACAATAGAGCCAATAGTGTTGTTGTACATGTATACCCGTGTTACCCATCTGAAATCTTGTTGTGCTGTGTAGTTTCCCACACTTTATTCTTTCAATGCTACTTTGTCTTGAACTGATATGATTTGAACCGTGTCTCTATTTTGATTTGGCAAGACAATGCAGTGACCATAGCACATACACACATGTTTGTTTGATGCTTTTATTATGTACTTCTTGGCAATAGAAGACTTGGTAGTTTAATCCTGTCCACCTTACTACTGAACTGGTTCACCGAAATGAGTTTCATATACTACATGCTAAACCTGTTATGTGTCTTCTTGTTTCTTCTTTTAGAATACTAATAGAATATTTGGGAAGAGTACCTTATTAAGCAATGGTAAAGGAAGTAATGCAGATAAGGTTCAGGATAGTGAGACATCCTTGTTGGTCTCCAACAAAGCTGATAAACCAACTAAGGAAAACTATCTTGAAGACAATGAGACAACCCCAAAGTCCTGTCTTGATGTAGTGTTCGAGTTACTGGCCACTACCACTGGCACAAGCTCTTCGAACTCACTGTCTGAATAAGTTCAGTTTCTTGAGTCTCAACTACAAGCTGAAAGACATCGATCAGCTGTGCTACGACAAGAAGCTAAAGGACTACGGAAGTCCCTGGAGAATTCAGATACATACTTTCTGGTGCAACAACAAGCGTTGGAGGATTTTAGCGTCAAATAGGAGAAAGCTAATAAGCTTGCTAAGCTTATTGCCAACATGGTGGATACCCAGGATAACGTTTCTTGAGCTCTTGTGAAGTTGTTTCAGTTATGGACTTGTTTTGCTGTCGCGTTTATTTGCACTGGTGGCCAATTTAAACGGCCAGTGTATGTAATATGCTGCTTTGTTCCCTATATTTGCACTGGTGGCAAACTTTGATGCCCAGTGGATGTAATATGTGTAATAGCCGTAATAGCCAAGCGTTAGTTGCTTGCTTATTTATTTCCTTGTTGTCTTCTTTATTTGTTTGCTTGTAGTCAGTGCAGTTCTTTTTCCGCGGTTTGCTAGTGGTCGCAATAACCTATTTTTTTAAACTAGGCCACAATAACCATGGGGAACATACGGACCGTTGCCACGATGGTCCTGCTATCTGTTGTAGTGACCATGGGCCTCCTACGGGCCTTCTACAGGCCGTAGAATCAATGGGCCTTCTACGGTCCGTATGATCGATTGGCCAAACGTGGGCCAATAACGGACCGCATTGTGGGCCGAAACGGGCTAGAGTGAGAATCGTCCATTCATGGGCCGACCATAATGGGCCGTTAATAGGCCGATGAGGATAACGGGCTTAATTCTATCGACAGACATAACAAGCCGTTAATGGGCCTTATTTGATGACGCTATGAAAACGGCCCAACAGATTAACGGGCCACAAGCGGTCGACTTTAACCAGGGGCTGAATTTGGCCCACAACCGGAATAGGCCAGTAACGGACCATAAGTAATCGATCGCTGCAAATCAGTCCAAGAATAAATGGGCCCTTAGAAGGCCAAAAGATAACACGGGCTGGAAACGGCCCAACGGAATAATGGGCCTTTAATGGGCATAAAGCGATATAGTGTTCATTATGGGCCAGTTTCACCATGGGCCGTTAGTGGGCCAAGAGTTACACAGGGCCTCATATGGGCCGAAAGACGTCATGGGCCATACATGGGCCGGAAGTTAGAACAGCCTGAAATCATATTGAACGGCCCAGATGACGCTACTGGGCCTAATTCGGATAGGCCATAATGGGTCGTGTGTTAGCGGGCTATAAATGGGCTATATGCGAACAGGCCGTTAACAGGCTTTCAGTGGGCTGGGCCGTTACCTTTTGACCAGGTCAAACGGGCCGGCCTTTTGACCTGAATGGGCCACTGTTGGACCGAGCCACGTGTCAACGTATCATAGGCGCGTCCCGTCTATTCGCTGGATGACATCTGTCCCAACGCTGAGCCAACACGTGGATCCGCCGACGAATGAGAATTTTACGCGTGGAAAATCCCCATTGGTCATTGCTTTTAACGGGTTATCGGATCCAAAACCGGAGCCGATAGCTTAACGGCAACCCGTTACGGTGGATGCCACATGTCGGTTACCCTTGACGAAAGCACTTCAATGACGCGTCATTTATCGTCATGGAAGTGAACACTTCCGTGATGATAATTTTGGTATTGTCATGGAACACTTCTACGACAGCACAGGTATGACTATCTTGATTCTGTCATAAAATCGTCATGGATGTACATGCATGACAGAAAATGTGACCTACTGTGACAAACACGTATCATCACGGAAGTGTTTTTTTGTAGTGTCTAGGCGCGTCATGGATAAGGTCGCATGGGAGGACAGCTTCCGCACCGTATACCATAAAAAATGGTGTGTATCCGGTTGACTGGTTAGGAGTGGTGCGCAGCCCTCATAGTACGGAATCGAGTTCCTCGAACCAATGGCAGTCTGATTGTTTAAGTGATCGGACTAGGCGAGGCTTGATGCCGCTCATAATGAGCCCGTTGGCCCGTTCTACCTGTCCATTGGTTTGCGGGTGGTATACCGAAGCATAATCGAGCTTGATGCCCATTTTGCCGCACCAGTCTTTGACTTCCTGGGCGGTAAAGTTGGTACCATTATCGGTAATTATGCTGTGGGGGACGCCATAACGGTGTACGATGTCGGACAGGAAATCAACGACCGGTCCGGATTCTGCTAAAGTGACGGGCCTTGCCTCGATCCACTTGGTGAATTTGTCGACCATGACCAATAGGTACTTCTTTTTGTTTGTCCCCCCTTTGAGTGGCCCAACCATGTTGAGACCCTAGACCGTGAAAGGCCATGTTATCGGTATCGTCCGAAGAGCTGTGAGTAGCATGTGGCTTTGATTTGCGAACAGCTGGCATTCGACGCAATGTTGGACTAACATCCGGGCATCTTCACGGGCGGTAGGCCAGAGGAAACCTGCTCGGAAAGCCTTGCTGACCAAAGCCCGAGCTGTCTCGTGGTGTCCGCCCATGCCCGCGTGTATTTCTGCCAGGAGCTGCTGCCCCTCTTTTTTGGAGATGCACCTTTGTAAGATTCCCGTGGTACTCTTCTTATAGAGTTTACCCTCATGGACCTTGTATGCTTTAGAGCGCCGAACTATACGTCGTGCTTCGGTCTGATCCTCCGGAATCTGATGTTGTGTGAGGTAGGCTAGCAGGGGCTCTGTCCAGGGTGGGATTACGGACATGACTTCATAGGCGGAAGGTGTTTCCTCGAGTGCGGAGCCGTCGATGACATGATCGTCAGGTTCGTTTTCTGGTGAATCATTGTGAGCGGGCTCATTGGTTGGTGCGCCGGTGACGTCGTCCTGCCACACCACGGAGGGTTTAAAGAGCCGCTCGAGGAAGGTGTTTTTGGGAACCTGGTCACGCTTGGCGCCCATGCGGGCGAGGACGTCCGCTGCTTGATTGCTGTCTCTAGCGACATGGTGGAATTCTAGGCCCTCAAATCGGGCTGATATCCGGAGGTCCGCGTTCCTGTATGCCGCCATCTTGGGGTCCTTGGCATTGAATTCGCCGTTGACTTGAGAGATCGCTAGGTTTGAATCTCCCCTCACCTCAAGGCACTGCACTCCCATTGACGTGGCCATACGAAGACCATGTAGTAGTGCTTCGTACTCGGCTGCGTTGTTGGAGTCCATGTACATTATTTGTAGGACATACTGAACAGTGTCGCCTGTAGGGGAGATTAGGATGACCCCAACCCCCAGTCCGGCTACATTTTTGAGCCGTCGAAGTACATTGTCTAGTGCGGATATGTACTGTAGTCCCCGGGTAGTTCGGCTTCGATCCATTTTGCTATGAAATTGGCCAGCACCTGAGATTTAATAGCTTGGCGTGATTTGTATGTTATCTCGAAGGGAGGGAGCTCGACGGCCCATTTGGCGATGCAGCCCGCGGCGTCCGTGTTGTTGATTATATCATTCAAGGGGACCTCTGATGCCACTGTGATCGAACATTCTTAAAAGTAGTGTCGTAGCTTTCGGGACGCCATAAAAACCGTATAGGCTATCTTTTGATAGTGCGGGTATCGCGATTTGCATGGCGTAAGTACCTCGGACACATAAAAGACCGGCTTCTAGACTTGGAACTTGTGGCCCTCAGACTCCCGCTCCACGACGAGCACTGCGCTAACCACCTGATTGGTGGCTGAAATGTATAGTAGCATGGGCTCGCCGACGCTGGGTGCGGCCAAGATAGGGTTGCCAGCAAGAAGTGTTTTAATATCCTCGAGCGCCGCAATTGCTTCGTCTGTCTATTGGAAGTTCTTGGTCTTTTTGAGCAGTTTGTAGAGTGGCAATGCCTTTTTTCCGAGGTGAGATATGAAGCAGCTCAAGGCTGCCACGCATCCTACCGGCTTCTGAACATGCTTGAGCTCTGTTGGTATTGCGAGCTGAGACAGCGCTCTAATTTTGGCTGGATTGGCCTCGATTCCTCTATGGGAAACGATGAATCCGAGCAACTTTCCGGCAGGGACCCCGAAGACACATTTTTCCGGGTTGAGCCGTATGTCGTAAGCTCGCAAGTTGTCAAAGGTTTGGCGTAGGTCGTCTACCAGTTGGTCGATGTGTTTAGTTTTGACAACCACGTCATCCACGTATGCCTCGACCGTTCTGCCAATTTGGTTTTCGAGGCATGTTTGAATCATGCGCTGGTATGTGGCTCCTGCGTTTTCAGCCCAAACGGCATGGTGTTGAAGCAGAAAGGCCCGTAAGGAGTGATGAATGCGGTTGCCGCCTGGTTGGACTCCTTCATCTTGATCTGGTGGTATTCGGAGTATGCATCAAGGAAGCATAGCGAGTCGTGTCCGGCGGTGGCATCGATGATCTGGTCTATTCTTAGCAGGGGAAAGGGTCCTTGGGGCAGGCCTTGTTAAGGTCTTTGAAATCGACACAGAGCCGCGAGGACTTGTCCTTCTTGGGTACCATAACCAGGTTTGCTAACCACTCGGGGTGCTTGATTTTGCGAATGAATCCGGCCTCTAGCAGTTTTGCGAGCTCCTCGCCCATGGCTTGCCGTTTAGGTTCAAAAAATCGGCGTAGAGTTTGTTTCACTGGCTTGAAGCCTTTGAAGATGTTTAGGCTGTGTTCTGCCAGCCTGCGTGGGATTCCCGGCATGTCTGAGGGGTGCCAGGCGAATATTTCCCAGTTTTCACGTAGGAATGTTCTTAGTGCCTCGTCGACTGCGTTGTCCAATTGTGCTCCTATGGATGTCATTTTATTGGGATCTGTTGGCTGCACTTAGAATTTTACGATTTCATCTGCTGGCTTGAATGATGTGGATTTTTATCTTTTATTGAGGACCACATCGTCCCTGTCGACTGTAGTGTGCAATGCTGTCAACTCTTCGGCCGTGAGGGCTTCGGATAGTGCCTCTAGGGTGAGGGATGCCGTCTTGTTTTCAGCTCGCAAGGCTTTGCTCGGGTCGCTTTTAAGTGAGATTACCCCGTTGGGCCCTGGCATTTTGAGTTTCATATACCCGTAATGTGGTATGGCCTGAAATCTCGAGAATGCCTCGCGTCCTAGCAGGGCGTGGTACCCGCTGCGAAAGGGCACAATGTGAAATAGCAAGGGTTCGGATCTGTAGTTGTCGAGTGTGCCAAACACCACCTCCAGGGTTATGCGTCCCGAGCAGTGTGCCTCCCTACCCGGTATTATACCTCGAAATGTGGTGTGGCTGCGTTCGATGCGAGATCTGTTGAACTGCATCTTGTCGAGAGTATCCTCATAAATGAGGTTGAGGCCGCTGCCTCCGCCCATCAGCACTTTAGTCAGCCGAAAACCATCGATAATGGGGTCGAGGACCGGTGCGGCCGGTGCGTGATTGCTATGGGGGCTTGGCTCGTCCTTCTCGTCGAATCTGATAGGCGCGGCTACCCACAGCTGTGCGGCCGTCACTTGATATATCTGGCCGAGCTCTCGAAGAGCCTTTTTCCTTTTACTGTTTGAGGCGAATGTCTCTTAGACCGTAAGGACATTGTGGTCCTGTGGTGAAGCCGCGGACTGCTTATCTGGAGGTGTAAGGCCCAAGATTGACTCGCCATGTTTGGCCACTTGTCTTACTACCCAACATGCTCGAAGTCTGTGGGTTGGGTTTGCGTCTAGCAAGACCGAGTGTATTGGGCACTGTTTATCCAGCAACTCGTCCAACACTGATCCAGGTCTGGTTTGTGTATGCTCGTTTGACGCGAGACTTTCCGTGCTGCGTGGCAGGCGATGTCCCCATGTTCATCTGTTGTGCCCTCCACGTGTTTTCCATGGCGCAATACTTGCGTACCATGTCTGATAGTTCGGTGAAGCTTTGAACTCGGCGACGAGCGAGGGCGTTCAAGAGGCCCTCGCCCTTGCAGGTGAACTGGAAAGCTTTGATTACCTCTTTGTCGTAGCAAGATGCCATCTTCTTTTTCACAAGGAGAAATCTAGCCCAATAATGATGGACTGTCTCGTTTGGCAGCTGTTTGACATACATGAGGTCCCATATGTCCGGAATTCCCAAATCTAGGGAGTATTCCGCATGGTGGGTGGGTGAGAAAAATTCCGGGATTCCCACCTGCGGCGGACCCGGATTATCCTCAATAGGAAGTTGAGTTGCGGCTGGTCTTGGTCGCGCAGGGTTTGGATCCGGACTGATGTGCGACTGGATCGGTTTGAGGCCGGATCCTGCTTTAGGGCTCAAGTCCGGATGTATTTCTGGGCTGGTGTCTGACTCTGAGCTAGAGACTCGAGTGTACACCGTTTTTAGCTTATAAGGCTGTGGCTCCTCCTAGGCCTCTTCGACGGTGGCGACGAGGTGCGTGACCGGAGGGGTGTTGATTTCTCGGTCGTCGGGTTTAAGTCCGACCTGATCATAGGCTGTGGGCCTGATAACGGAGATTCCCATTGCGCGGAATAGATTTGCAAGGTGGTCTGCCGGCTGGGCACACGGGGGTGCCGAGTACTCCGGCGATTCGGCGGGGGATCTTGTGGACGGTCTGTCGGAGTCAGGCTTCAAGGCCGGACCCTGAGAGATAGTTGATTCTTTTAGGTCCACTGGCCCCGGGGTTGATGCCCCCGAGCCGGCTAGTCCCTCCATGGGGGCGAAGTCCTCGATCTGGTCGAGGCGACCAGTGGGATCGGCGCGTAGTAGCACGCCACCGAACACGAAGAGATGACCAGGGGCGGGGAAGCCCCCGGCACGGTTGTGGTCTCTAATGACAGGTTGAGCCATCGATTTTTTCGGCGATCCAACAACGGAACTCTCAATGAAAGCACCAATGTCGGTGTCAAAACCGGCAGACCTCGGGGTAGGAGTCCCGAGCTGTGGATCTGAGATCAATGGGGAACAAGGGACGATGAACACGGTGTTTACCCAGGTTTGGGCCCTCTCGAAGAGGTAATACCCTACGTCCTGCTTGATTATATTGGATGTATAGAATGGTTACAGAGTAGATCTACCTCGAGATCAGCATGAGCTAAACCCTAAGGTGATGAGGTGATGGATGTAGCTCTACCTCTAAAGACTACAACCCTCGGTTTATATAGACACCGATAGGGTTAGGGTTACCGAAGATAGATTACAATGAGGGATAAAGAGATCCTGCCTATCCTTGACTTGGAGGACACACCACGGCTTCATAGATCTTCTGTCGTTATGCGGCTTCACCAGTTCGGCCCATATTCAATGGACCGGCGCCCTGAGGACCCCTTAGTCCATGACTCCCTCACCGAGGCTGCTGGCGGATGGTTGGGCTGTGAAGTGGCCTGCAAGCTCTAAGGAGGAAGATTCTCCTTCCAAGTCATGCTCATGATTGTTGACTAGGATCGCCGCGGTTGAAGTCCAGTTTTCAAAATAACACAAGTGTGGCCACAATTCCGACGCTGCCTAGCTCTTCCACGGGTGCTCGATGGCATTATGGTCGTCCGCCGGTTCTGTTTTGGACGAAACCGAGCTCAACGGTGGCCTTTTTCGCCCACGAGACCCTGGAGGCGACGGGGAGGATATGTAATGATTCCAGTTGTAGCATTGTCGGCGAGCGAATCTACCATGGCCCGAGAGGTGGGCGGGGTTGCTTGGGTCGAGGGCGTTGAGCGATATGAAAGCGCCGCTCAAATTTGAGAGCCGGTGAAGGGTTTTCCTTAATTTTGTGAGCAGCTAAACCGAGTAGGAGTTCAGCTGGGTTCAGTTTGAGTTAAGACTTTTTAGCGGTTCGGCTAGAGATGCTCTTAATAGCTCAGCATCATAGCAAAAACCATGACCCCAACTGTAACAGCTTAATTCTATCTAACTGTACCAAGCTTTGAGTACAATTAGGTCTGCACTATTGTGCGGGAAATTCTGTTTGAACGCACCAATATTAGATGCGCACTTCATTTTGATACTATTGCAACAACAAAAAATACTCGGCATTTTAGATAATGTAGTTTACTATATATAGAAGAGCAAAATGCAAGTTCTGATTTACATACGAAATTCGAAACTAGATATTCGGCACTACAATTCCAATCAAACAATCTCTAATATATAGATATATAGTCTACATAATGGCTTTAACGAAGCACTATTTTTCCAAGCTTAAGCGATGATGAGCCGCAAAAAAAAAAAAAAAAAAAAGCTTAAGCGATGATGGGTTTGGGCGGCAATTCCTTGCCGGCGAGGAAGTGCGCGAAGAGCTGCCTGGCCTGCACGGGCGTGACGGTGGGCACCATGTGGCCGGCGCCGCGGATGGTGACGAAGGTGAGGCCGTCGTAGTCCACCTGGTAGCCGCCGACCTGGTCGCTGGTGAACCACTCCCTCCACTGCTTGAGGGTCTTGAGGCCGAGCTTGCGCAGCGCCTGGCGGGTGGACGAGACGGGCACGCGGGCGTCCGTGTCGCCGCTGTACGCCCACACGCGGAGGCCGGCGTCGACCATCCTCTTGATCACCGGCAGCGTCGACGCCGGCGAGTCCTTCCAGTGCTGGAACAGCGGGTCGCTGCACGCGGTCCACGCGTAGGGGATGCTCCCGGTTGTGTTGGCGTGCAGCGCGTCCTGCACGTCCCGGCGGTTCAGGTATTCGGCGGCGTAGTTGTCCAGGCACGGGTCGTAGCTATTGTACCGCGGCCGCATGGACCTGCTGTAGTCGGATTGAGCGGAGGACCGGTGGAGGCGGCGCGGCAGCTGGCCCGCCGTGTCGGTGGAGGCAGTGCAGGCGGGGGTGTAGAGGCTGTAGATGTCGATGTGGTCGAACGCCTCGTAGAAGCCGTCCATGGCGCGTTCGCAGGCGGCGTTGCTGGGGTTCTGGCCCGATGAGGAGAAGTCGCTGCTGTTGCCGGCCTGGTCGAACTTGCAGTTCTTGTTGATGGCGTCGTAGAGCTCGTCGGAGATGACGGCGTGGTCCCACGCGTAGTCCACCATGCCACGCTCGTCCGACGCCTCGTTGATCGCCGCGTTCCCGATCTCGAAACGTAGCACAAACAATTAGAGATTAACTAAATCATAATTCGTTGATTCCTGTTGAAGCACCACAAAGCTGATTGCGTACCATGAATCCCTTGAAATTGATGTGCCTGCTCTTGTGCACCTTCTTGTTCTGCTCCACGATCTTATCGGCGAGATGGGGGACATAGTGCCCTACAAAATATACAAGATTGATTAGATTTTTTTTCTAGTATTACCTAGTTAATGTGGTGCCATGATCACGAGATTAATCGACGGGTAGTAGCAGTAATCACCGGCGTAGCTCTCTCCGGCGATGTAGAAATCGTGGCCCTTGAACTGTGGGAACCTCTCGAACCAGTTGACGAGGAACGTGTACGCGTCATGAGCTAATTAATTCACGAACGCATCCACTCAAGTTAACTAAGAAAACTGGAGTAGAAAAATAAATGAAGGATAATACTACAATGCATACGTACCAGCGAGGTCGTCGCCGAATCTCTCGAGATCGGCGGTGGTGTTCGTGTAAGAGAATCCGACGCCGGCAGGTTGCTCCAAGAAGAGCAGATTTGCCTCTGCGGTTGCACACACACAAATAATTTTAAAAACTAAGATGAACTGTAACTAGCAACGGCATTGTGACCATCGAATTGTTTGGTACCTTTGTTCCATGCGTGGGGGTTGAGCCTGAGCTCAGGGGTTCCCTTCTGGATGAGCAAGGGCCCCAGCTCTTCCAGTGCTCCGTATCCAAGCGACGAGCATCCAGGCCCTGCATGCATGCATGCAAAGTAGATTTTATATACTACGTATAATATTACGATCGGTGGAAATAATATATGTAATTGACTTTGTTCTCGTATAAGTACCTCCGTTGAGCCAGAGGACGAGGGGCTTGTTGCTGACGTCGTGTGTGGCCTCGAAGAACCAGTAGAAGAGGGCGCGGCCGTGCGTCTGGTTCATCGTCACGTACCCGGAGAACTGCCGGACGCCGAGCTCCGCCGGCTGCCCCGGCAGCGCCTCCACCAGGTCCGCCTCCTGCCGGTCGAACACCTTCGTGAACCCGTCATGGTGGTGGCGGTGGTGCCTCGCCGCCGCCACGGTCGTCGTCGTCGACACGAACGCGACCGCGAGCAGGAGGACGACCGCCGCCGCCCTCGACATCGTGGCTACTCGACGTAGATCGATATCAAAGACGCTCGTGAACTGCTACGTGGTACTCTGCTCTGCGGATATTCCTCCTCGGGGCGTCTGTGCCGTGGGTATATATATGGCATCAGGTTGAAAGTTTTCCAGATCGGGTTTCGACCGTGTTTGGATGGAAATCAAATCTTTCGCAGGGAAAGAGATAGAAAAGGATACGGATATCAGCTCGTAGCTGGCCGTTGCAATGCAGGATTGGTTTGTCTGTTAGGGCAACTCTAACCGACCCTATCCGGTGTTAGAGACGTAAAACTGATTTTTTTACTTCTCTAATGCGCACCTAATCGAACCCCAATAGCCAATGAAGGAGGAAAAATTATCCTCCGGCCCGCATCTCCGTCAATATTTACTCCACCGTTCGGCGGCGGAGTAAAAATTGTTCACATTCTCTCTGCCTCCTCTGCCTCTCCTCCTCCCCCTTCCCGCAGCTGGCGCCTCCTCACGCCATTCCACGCCGTCCATCTCCTCCCAATGGCCGGACACGGTGGCCGGAGGTCCCCGTCGCCGATCCGCAGCGCGGATCCGTGCCGCCACGTGAGCCGCGCGTCCTTCTCCGCCGAATCCTCCTCAAGCAGCCGCTGCGACGACGCCGCCTCCCCGGCCCGCCTCTTCGGCTTCCCCGACCTCCCCGCGCCGCAGCAGCCGCAAAGGAGCTACCATGGCATCCTGCAGCGGGGTGGGGGACATGGGTGGCGGAGATCAGGGACAGAGAGACCCACAAACGCCATTGGCTCGGGTCCTTCCACATGGCCGAACTTGCCGCGCTCGAGCACGACCGGTGGGATGTCTGGCTGCATGGTGATGCACGGTGGCTCTGGTGGAGGTGTCATGTTTAGTCTGTTGCTGTTGGATCGAAGGTGGTGCGACAGTAGCGGGAGGCAGGCGGTATGGGACGTCTTTATCTTCCGTTGTCTTCTTCAGAGGTATCTGGTTATTGAGGCGCCGGTAGACGGATAAGGGTGGATGGTACAGACGGCTTCAACGATGAGTTTATGCACTCCGGTGGAAACACAAGATCTCTGGTCGGGCTATGTCGACGCGCGCCTATGTCGTGTCCTTGCTGAATATGGTGGATTGAAGCTTGGCTTTGGGCATGAGAATCCGGAGTTTAACCTTGTGGTGGACTCGCCATCATGGGCACACGTGCGGCGATTCCTTCTTGAAGGCGTGGCCTAGGAGTTGTGTATTTTTCATTTCTGATGTGTCTTGTAACATAGGTTTAGTGACTATCTGCGGGAGTTACGGTCGTGAGGTATACGATCTCAGGGTTTGTTTTTCGCTTTATTTCCAGGTCGAGGTTGTTCGGCTGCTGGATTTTGCATTATTAATAATATATGGTTGCATATATCGTTCTGATGCAGAGGTCGAGGGTCATCTTCCTTTCCAAAAAAAAAGGCTTAATCCAAACTAGCAGTTCGCGCCACATATTACATCACTGGAGTTCATACAAAAACATAGTCCATAGTAGCATAAACGAAATTAAAGCTAAATCTAAGCAACATCATCATCACCGGGGGGCCTTGACGTGGAGGTGCACTAGTGGAAAACAGGGCTTTAGTGCCGGTTCGTAAGGGCCTTTAGTGCCGGTTCAGCATCCGGCACTAAAGGGTGGAGACTAAAGCCCCCCCCCCCCCTTTAGTTCCGGTTCAACATGGCCCGGGACTAAAGGCCCACCACGTGGCACGAGCCGGCGCCGGGGGCTGGGGGACCTTTAGTCCCGGTTGGTAACACCAACCGAGATTAAAATGATTAGGGGTTTATGAATTATGATTTATTTCCCTTTTAATTTTGTGTTTTTCATTTAATTCTTTTTCATTTCAAAGATATTTTACGCTACTACATACTGCACACGTTATGCATATATATATAAATAGAATTTCTCGTAGAACCGATCATATATATATCATCAAATTTCTCGTATGACCATTCACATACACACACACGCGCGCGCGCGCACACACACACACACATACACACACACATATATATATATATATAATTTCTCCTACAATTTGCGGATCATTACATGGAGGCATTAGGTATAATGATATTCTCCTTTGCGATTTATGACCTCGTCGAGCAAAAATCCCGCTATTTCCTCTTGAATTGCTCGTACGCGATCCGTTGGTAGGAGCCTGTCCCGCATCTCCGACATCTTTAAAGGAAGGAGAACAATATGAATGTATTAGTTGTGTGTATATATTTTAGATAATGATATAAAAATTATGAATAGTATTCTGCCAAACGTATCCAAAGTTGTCTATCATCTTTGTTCCTTTAGGACGCCATCATGCGAATGTTCTCGCAAACGTAGTATGCGCATAAATTATTCCCCGGCATCTGGCGCAGGCACTTTACGAGAATAAAAGTCAATCAGATAATAATTAATCAAGCATGATAATGGTATTGAAACTAGAATTAAAGAGATGCACAGACGTAGCTAGCTAGTACTACTTAATTACCTTGGGTCGCACCTATTTCAGCTGTTGTTTCCATTCGCCTTCAACCTCTTTGATGAACTTTTGCCAAGCCCTGCCCGCCGGCAAAGAAAATGAATAAAGGAGTTATTAATTAGTTGATATCAGGAAATGAACTAAAGAGGCCGACATAGTGCGATAATGATTGAAATTACCTGTCGACCATCCCCTCACGATTGCGTATTCGGATGTTTCTTTATATAGTGAGTCCAGTACTTGAACTTTTCCCTCATCAACTTTAATGATTAGCAGGATCCAGTGAAAACTGCATGCGCACATGTTTGTATAATTAAGCGGGCATGTGCATAACTCATCAACTACACTACTTATCAACATCTAGTAAGCAAAAACAGAATTTGTAGTACAAGACAGTGTCACTCACCCGAAGTTGTAAGGAAGTAGTATTTCTGGTTGGGTATTTAGTCGATTCAAAAACTATAGCAAGTTTTTCTCTGTGTCTTTTCTCGACCATTCTTGTGACCATGTCTCTTGATTAATGGTATTTGGATCAATGAACCCAATGCCATAGCGTCCACCTCTTTTCATTTCATACATCTTTATTCTGCATAATACCACAGAAAAGAATATAGTGAGGATAATTACAGGTAAAAGGTAATGAACGAGCACAGCTAGCTAGAGACTTAAATTACAGAAAGAAATCACTTACAGACAATAGCAACTGACGATAGATTTGTCGAGTGCGTCTTGATTCAATAACTGAAACATTTCTTCAAACTCAACCCACAAATCTTTTGCATGGAAGTAATGCTCTTCCTTGACTTTCACCATGAGGGACTCTCACCCGTTCTTTACTTCTCTCAGGTACCACTCACGCAATTGATACGTTCTCGTTGATAGAAGCGGGATCTCCTCAGGCTTGACCAGAGGTTGCCCGCAGACAAATTTCCATTTTAATTCCTCCTCTGTAAACATTTGGAATTCCTCGATGCCTAGGAGTTGTTGAACAGTGACACCGGCCTCTTTAGCCTGCCTTCCATGATCGTCAGTTATTACCAGCTGATCGGTGGTACTCCCATGTGGTTGTATAATGAGCGGGGGGATCGATTGCACTGCCTGTTCTCCCAGCTAGGGAACAGTTTTCCCGCTTTTTTTGCCAACTGCTTGGCTCGAGCTCGAGCTCGACTCCTTCTCTTTTTGTGCACGATATAACTTCTTGATAGAACGCACATAGTCTGAGTCCCTATGCTTCACAGCTAGTTGAGCATTATCAATAAAGTGTTGTATGACTTTCTCAGGTACTTTCTCCTTTGGCGGCGGCGGGGGGGGGGGGGGGGGGGGGGGTTCGGTGAAAAATGGGCCCTCACTTGGGCATCCACTATGGCCGCGTTTCCTCCTCAGTATAGTCATAAGGCAACTTCGGAAGAGGCTTGAGGCTTGGACCATATTTGTATTTCTTGCCTGTTGTACCGCTAGCCGCCGTAGTTGCGGGGCCTCTCTTCCGCTGCTGCTGAGGCGGTGAAGACCGCTGACGCGGTGCCGGACTTGGAGGAGGAGGAGGAGGCTGACGCCGTGCCGGACTTGAAGAAGGAGGAGTCGACTGATGCGGCGCCGGACTTGGAGAAGCAGGAGTCGACTGACGTGGCGCTGGACTTGGAGGAGGAGGAGGAGGAGGCTGACGCTGTGGCGGACTTGTTGCAGGAGGAGTCGGTGGCCTTGGAAAGACGATGCAATCATTTTTCCATAGAATGATACGATGTATGGCCTATCCCAGTGTGCGCTCCTCGTCTCCTCCAAGAATGTCAAGCTCTAGCTCATAATATCCTGACATCACTTCATCAACCCCGACACGAGCATAGCCAGCTGGAATCGGATTGCAATGGAAGGTTGCTTCATGGGGATTTGTTAAAGCATAGCCGTCCGCCACTGATATGTCTCCGTCGTATCTACTTTTCCTAATGCTTTTCCTCTTGTTTTGGACTCTAATTTGCATGATTTGAATTAAACTAACCCGGACTGACGCTATTTTCAGCAGAACTACTATGGTGTTGTTTTTTGTGCAGAAATAAAAGTTCTCGGATTGGAACAATACTTTGTGAGGATTTTTTACACAATAAAAGAGAATTTCTGGAGTCAAGAACAACCGAAGGGGGGGCACCTGGGTGGGCACAACCCACCAGGGCGCCCCCCTCCTGGCGCGCCCAGGTGGGTTGTCCCCACCTGGTGGCCCCGCAGACCTCAACCCTGACACTATAAAATCACATTTTCGGAGAGAAAAATTAAGGAGAAAGAATTATCGCGTTTCGCGAGATGGAGCCACCGCCACCTCCTGTTCTTCATCGGGAGGCCAGATCTGGAGTCCGTTTGGGGCTCCGAAGAGGGGGATCTTCGATCTTCGTCATCACCAACCCTTCTCCATCGCCAATTCCATGATGCTACCCACCGGGAGTGAGTAATTCCTTCGTAGGCTCGCTGGTCAGTGAGGAGTTGGATGAGATTCATCATGTAATTGAGTTAGTTTTGTTAGGGCTTGATCCCTAGTATCCATTATGTTCTGAGATTGATGTTGCTATGACTTTGCCATGCTTAATGCTTGTCACTTTGGGCCCGGGTGCCATGATTTCAGATCTGAACCGTTTATGTTATCACCATTATATCTATGTTCTAGACCCGATCTTGCAAGTTATAGTCACCTACTACGTGTTATGATCCGGCAACCCCGGAGTGACAGAAGTCGGGACACTTCCTAGTGATGACCGTAGTTTGAGGAGTTCATGTATTCACTATGTGTTAATGCTTTGTTCCGGTTCTCTATTAAAAGGAGGCCTTAATATCCTTTAGTTTCCATATGGACCCCGCTGCCACGGGAGGGTAGGACAAAAGATGTCACGAAAGTTCTTTCCATAAGTACGTATGACTATTTACGGAATACATGCCTACATTATATTTATGAACTGGAGCTAGTGCCGCATCGCCCTAGGTTATAACTGTTATATGATGAATATCATCCAACGAATTCACTAATCCAATGCCTACGAATTTCTCTCATATTATTCTTGCTAAGTTACTACTGCTATCGTTACTGTTACACTTGCTACAAAATTATTGCTATCATTGTTACTGTTACTATTGCTGTTGCTACTACTATCAAAACTATCATATTAGTCTGCTACTGATCACTTTGCTGCAGATAATTAATCTCCAGATGTGGTTGAATTGACAACTCAACTGCTAATACTTGCAAATATTCTTTGGCTCCCCTTGTGTCGAATCAATAAATTTGGGTTCAATACTCTACCCTCGAAAACTGTTGCGATCCCCTATACTTGTGGGTTATCAGCCACCTTCATGGATATGTTCTTCACTTTCATGTGCAGCTCACAAGTAGTCCTATCTTTGATATCATCCACAGGGTATCTAGTCAGCAGTGCATCATCGGCCTGGGTGGAACCCACACTGCTTCTCAGCATAGATGGGACGGTGCTATCCAATGCTGGATCTGCTTGCTGCTGCAGCTGAGACGCCCTTTCCTGTCTAAGTGAATCGATCTGCTCCTGCTGCCGCCTGAAAGCGCGTTCCAACTCCGCGTGCTTTGATTCTACCAGTTGAAGGCGATCTGCTTCCTCCTTCCTCTTCTCCTCCTCCAGCTTCCTCTTCTCCTCCTCCTGCTGCCTCTTTCTTGCACGACTTCTGTAATCAGTGTTCCAACCCGCAAACCCCTCAAACCACGGAACAACGCCTTTGCCTTGTGTTCTTCCCGGGTGTTCAGGATTCTTCAGGGCGCGCATAAGCTCGTCGTTCTCTCTGTTGGGCGTGAACACCCCTGTTTGAGCCTCTTCTATTGCAAGAAGTAAACCGTCGGAGGCTTCTTTAAGACTTGCCCGCTCCAAAACCAGACCTGTCTTTGGGTCCAACTTCCCCCCATGCGCATAAAACCATGTTCTGCACCTTTCGAGCCAGCTCAATATAATTGAGTGACCTCTGCAGGAATTATCTCTTGCTCAGTGATATCCCACTTAGGTCGGGCCACCTCGTAGCCACCTGGCCCCAGATTATGGTGCCACTTCTTTTTCGCAGCATTAATCTTGTTTTTTCTCGACCGTTCCGGAGCTGTTTCGGATTCCTTGAACTTCACGAAAGCGTCCCAGTGATCTCTTGCCTTCTCCAGTGTTCCCTTGAATTTTGGAGTCTGCATTCCTGCTTTGACGTACGCGGCCCATATATTTTTCTTGTGGTTGTTGAATGCTATCGCCATCTTCTTAAGAGCACTCTTCTTGACTTTCTCCATATCTGCATCTGTCAAACGATCTGGTAGGGTGAAATGTCACATGAGCGATTCCCGAAGCAGATCTTTTGCTCTTTCGGAGACAAAAGTAACATCTGGATCTCCATTTGCTAGCTTTTTCCATTCTTGAACGGAGATCGGGATTTGGTCCCTGACAATAACTCCGCATTAACGAATGAACTTGTTCGCATTCTTCTTAGGTTCAAGCGGTTCGCCATTTGGTTTGATGGCATCGATGTTGTACTTTACGCCAGCCTGCAACTTTTTGGCCGGGCCTCGAACTGTCCTACTGCTTGTAGAAGATTTGCTCGATCCGGAGGGCTAAAAGAAGAAAGATCGATTCATTAATATATATATATATAAATCAATTAATACATGTAATGATCATCGGATGGCTTATATAATAAATATACCTCGCCGGTCTTTGTTATTTGAAGAACATTTCCTTCGTCATCAATGTTGTGGCCTTCATCTATTCGTTCGTCTTCATCAAACATCATACCCTCACCGGCATTGTTCAGATATTGCGAGCCGTCATCATCTGGGCTCGGGGAGCGTATGATGTCGAACAGAGTCTCTTCTTCTTCTCTGTCGGTATTGTCCATAGCTTTTATTTAACTAATCCAGAAGAAAGTTAAAACAATTTAGTATTCAAATTAAAATGCATGCAATCAATAAGGAAAAACTAAATCATAGTAGATAATATGCATCTCAAATAATATCACTAATATATACATCTTGAATAATCTAGATAATTAATATGCATCATCGAATATAATCTCGAATATTATCGAATAATATAATCTTGAATAGTTTGTCTCGAATATTATCTCGAATACATCACTAGCTAATACATATAGAATATTATCGAATAATCTAGTTCACTCGCGGTTCCTGAGGCGCGGGCGGTGGACACCCAAAGAGAAGGAACCATCACAGGATCATAGCTCGGGTGAGATCCCTGAAGAACCTGCCAGGAATTGGAGAACCTGACGTTCAACGCAGCCATGTAGCAACGGACGTGCTCGTCCTCCTCCCTGACATGGTGACGTACCACCTCCGGCGGGGCTGGCTGCCTCCGCACCGAAAGTGGCCCATGCGAACGCCACCAAAGAAGCTCCGGGTCGACGACGGGAGCACGGTTCCTCACCAAGCTGCGCGCCCCGGAAGGTAGCACCTCCCAGTGCCAGCCCGGCGGAGCCCAGTCCCGGACATGGCATCTCTGAAGTAGGACGTCGTCGCGAACGAGTCGACGACGAGGATGCGGGCCGGGCATCGTAGACGTCAAGAACAAATTCTATGCAAATTTAACATTTTTTAAATTCTTGATTCTGATTTTTGTAATTCTTTTTCACTTGATTTTGCAATTACAACATTAAGATATATATTAACACTAAAATATTATTAATACATGGTCAACTTTTTTCTATGCAACTTTTTCCTATAAATATAAAAAACCAGTGAAAAAAAGAGAAAAAAAAACTAAAATACATATATATATATATATATACATACATTGTATAAAAAAACATTCATGCATACATTGTAAATTCCACCGTTCATCTCTACAATACATACATATATATATATATATATATATGTATGTATATAGAACATCTAAAACATTCATGCATATATACATTGTATAAAAAACTAGTGAAAAAAATCGTCGTGGAGGCGGGGGGCGCGAGCTCACAGCGTCGGTAGGCGAGGTCGAGGCCGGCGGGCATGGGCGGCGCGTCGGGGGCGACGACGGTGTCGGGGCAGGCGGCCGCGGCTAGGAGGTCGGGGAGGACGGCGCGGGCGGCGCCGGGGCTCGGGGAGGAGGGCGCGTTCGGCGTCAGGGATCAGGGAGGAGGCGCCTGCGTCGGGGAAGGCGACGAGCTCCGGTGTCGAGGGAGAGGTGAGACGGCGGCGCGCGGCAGCCTGGCGGCGTCCTGGTTCGGCGGCGTCGATGTGTGTGGTGGCGTCGGGGGAGGAAGATGATGGAAATGAGATGGAGTTCTGAAAATTCGCAAGTCCCCGCTTATATACAAATACCTTTAGTCCCCGTTGGTGGCTCCAACCGCGACTAAAGGTACCTCTAGTCGCGGTTGGAGCCGCCAACCGGGACTAAAGGTGAATTTTCACCAGGCCAAGCGGCGAGAAGCTCAGGCCTTTAGTCCTGGTTGGTCGCTCCAACCGTGACTAAAGGGGGGCCTTTAGTCGCGGTTGGAGCCACCAACTGGGACTAAAGGCCTATTCCTGCCACGACGCGATGTTGTACTTTACGCCAGCCTGCAACTTTTTGGCCGGGCCTCGAACTGTCCTGCTGCTTGTAGAAGATTTGCTCGATCCGGAGGTCTAAATGAAAAAAGATCGATTCGTAAATATATATATATATATATACAAATCAATTAATACATTTAATGAGCATCAGATGGCTTATATAATAAATATACCTCGCCGGTCTTTGTTATTTGAAGAACATTTCCTTCGTCATCATTGTTGTGGCCTTCATCTATTCGTTCGTCTTCATCAAACATCATACCCTCACTCGAATTGTTTAGATATTGCGAGTTGTCATCATTTGGGCTAGCGAAGCGTATGATGTCGAACAGAGTCTCTTCTCCTTCTCTGCCGGTATTGTCCATAACTTTTATTTAACTAATCCAGAAGAAAGATAAAACAATTTAGTATTCAAATTAGAATGCATGCAATCAGTAAGGAAAAACTAAATCATAGTAGATAATATGCATCTTGAATAATATCACTAATATATACATCTCGAATAATCCATATAATTAATATGCATCATCGAATATAATCTCGAATACATCATCTCGAATACATCACTAGCTAATACATATTGAATATTATCGAATAATCTAGTTCACTCGCTGTTCCTGAGGCGCGGGCGGTGGACACCCAAAGAGAAGGAACCATCACAGGATCATAGCTCGGGTGAGATCCCTGAAGAACCTGCCAGGTATTGGAGAACCTGACGTCCAATGCAGCCATGTAGCGACGGACGTGCTCGTCCTCCTCGCTGACACGGCGACGTACCACCTCCGGCGGGGCCGGCTGCCTCCGCACCAAAAGTGGCCCACGCGAACGCCACCAAAGAAGCTCCGGGTCGACGACGGGAGCCCGGTTCCTCACCAAGCTGTGCGCCCCGGAAGGTAGCACCTCCCAGTGCGAGCCAGGTGGAGCCCAGTCCCGGACATGGTGCCTCTGAAGCAGGACGTCGTCACGAACGAGTCGACGACGAGCATGCGGGCTGGGCATTGTAGACGTCGAGAACAAATTTTATGTAAATTTAACATTTTTTAAATGCTTGATTGTGATTTTTGTAATTCTTTTTCACTTGATTTTGCAAATACATGACAAACTTTTGTAAATACAACATTAAGATATATATTAACATTAAAATATTATTAATATATGGTCAAATTTTTTCTGTGCAACTTTTTCCTATAAATATAAAAAACTAGTGAAAAAAAACCTAAAATACATACATATATATATATATACATACATTGTATAAAAAAAACATTCATGCATACATTGTAAATTCCACCGTTCATCTCTCTCTCTCTCTATATATATATATATATATATATATACATTGTATAAAAAACTAGTGAAAAAAAATTAAATATCTAAAACATCTAAAACATCCAAATAGAAAATCTAAAACATTCATGCATATATACATTGTATAAAAAACTAGTGAAAACAAATCGTCGCGGAGGCGGGGGCGCGAGCTCACAGCGGGCGGCGGGCGAGGTCGAGGCCGACGGGCGCGGGCGGCGCGTCGGGGGCGACGATGGCGTCTGGTTAGGCGGCGCGGTGAGGAGCACGGGGAGGACGGCGCGGGCGGCGTCGGGGCTCGGGGAGGAGGGCGCGTTTGGTGTCGGGGATCGGGGAGGAGGCGCCGGCGTCAAGGAAGAGGCGAGACGACGGCGCGTGGCAGCCTGGCGGCGTCCTAGTTCGGCGGCGTCGAGGTGTGTGGTGGCGTCGGGGAAGGAAGATGATGGAAATGAGATGGAGTTCTAAAAATTTGCAAGTCCCCGCTTATATACAAATATCTTTAGTCCCGGTTGGTGGCTCCAACCGCCACTAAAGGTACCTTTAGTCGCGATTGGAGCCACCAACCGGGACCAAAGGTGAATTTTCACAAGGCCAAGCGGCGGAAAGCCAGGCCTTTAGTCCCGGTTGGTGGCTCCAACCGCGACTAAAGGGGGGTCTTTAGTCGCGGTTGGAGCCACCAACTGGGACTAAAGGCCTATTCCTGCCACGGCGCAATGTTGTACTTTACGCCAGCCTGCAACTTTTTGGCCGGGCCTCGAACTGTCCTGCTGCTTGTAGAAGATTTGCTCGATCCAGAGGGCTAAAAGAAGAAAGATCGATTCGTTAATATATATATATATACAAATTAATTAATACATGTAATGATTACCGGATGGCTTATATAATAAATATACCTCGCCGGTCTTTGTTATTTGAAGAACATTTCCTTCGTCATCAATGTTGTGGCCTTCATCTATTCGTTCGTCTTCATCAAACATCATACCCTCACCGGAATTGTTCAGATATTGCGAGCTGTCATCATCTGGGCTCGGGGAGCGTATGATGTCGAACAGAGTCTCTTCTCCTTCTCTGCCTGTATTCTACATAGCTTTTATTTAACTAATCCAGAAGAAAGATAAAACAATTTAGTATTCAAATTAGAATGCATGCAATCAATAAGGAAAAACTGAATCATAGTAGATAATATGCATCTTGAATAATATCACAAATAAATACATCTCGAATAATCCAGATAATTAATATGCATCATGGAATATAATCTCGAATACATCGTCTCGATTATTATCAAATAATATAATCTTGAATACATCGTCTCGAATACATCACTAGCTAATACAGATCGAATAATATCGAATAATCTAGTTCACTCGCGGTTTCTGAGGCACGGGCGGTGGACACCCAAAGAGAAGAAACCATCACAGGATCATAGCTCGGGTGGGATCCCTGAAGAACCTGCCAGGTATTGGAGAACCTGACGTCCAACGCAACCATGTAGCGACGGACGTGCTCGTCCTCCTCCCTGACATGGCAATGTACCACCTCCGGCGGGGCCGGCTGCTTCCGCACCGAAAGTGGCCCACGCAACGCCACCAAAGAAGCTCCGGGTCGACGACGGGAGCACGGTTCCTCACCAAGATGCGCGCCCCGGAAGGTAGCACCTCCCAGTGCCAGCCCGGCGGAGTCCAGTCCCGGACATGGCGCGTCTGAAGCAGGACGTCGTCGCGAACGAGTCGACGACGAGGATGCGGGCCGGGCATTGTAGACGTCGAGAACAAATTCTATGCAAATTTAACATTTTTAAATGCTTGATTGTGATTTTTGTAATTCTTTTTCAGTTGATTTTGCAAATACATGACAAACTTTTGCAAATACAACATTAAGATATATATTAACATTAAAATATTAGTAATACATGGTCAACTTTTTCCTATAAATATAAAAAACTAGTGAAAAAAACTATTGAAAAAAAACTAAAATACATATATGCCCTAGATAGACCATTGCGCTAGTTAATGCAAAATGAGTCGGATGGTTGAAAAAAAGGGATGATGCTAGAATAAAATGAAAAAAATTCGACGGTCATACCAACTTATAGCCACCCTATTGTATGTTCATATATATGATGGCTATGATGACATGATGGCGGTCCTTATAGAGCGCATTAGGGTTGTCTATATTTATGAACCATTCTCTTAAAGTGGTTTCCTGGGTCGTCAGAGGCAGACTTACGTCGTTGTAATATGTGACAGTGATCGATGGCGGCAGTTTGAAACGAATGAGTGTGAAAGGGTGAGTGGGTTGCTGTCTCCCAGAGCACTTTATAGCTAGTAGTGCGAATCGGGAAGTGTGGTGGCTCATGGTGATTGTGAGCGCTGCTGCAATGGGTAGTCATTAGGGTTCGCTGCAGCGCACCAACGAAGGCGACCGTTATGCTCGGCACAGCGGTTGTGCACTCAAATCTTGGCTGCATGGCCCGTGGACCCCTGATTCCTGGCTGTCCCACATTGTAGCAAAGGAAGTTGAATGATTTTGTGGCATTGCTATCAATCTTCCGGGATATGTTTATATGTACACATAGATTTTTCCAGCGAGGTACAAATAAATGTGTTGTACGCCCATGAAGCTGTTTCAAACTTTGGTTTCATTTGTCCTCTGGTAGGGCCTCGTTGCACTCGCGAATTTCTCGTTTACAGAGGCATTACCGATTAGAGCACACAGGACACTAACATCCTGCTTATTAGCATCTCAAATGTATTATAACACAGATCAAGTGTCAAAATTTACATCACACTGAAGTACAAGAAAGTTTGATAATGTTGTACAAGTAACGGAAAAATAAAAATTGTAAGGATGAGTCCGCGATGGCGCGGTGCCATTTCCGTGGGGCGTGGGTTAATTTGTTTGGCAGCTAGTTTCGGACAGCAGCTCGTGTGGAACTGACCAAGGCTGTTTTAGACCAACGAAAGGATTCTAATGGGGACATGGGAGCGCAGTCCGATCATTTGTTTGCATTCCATTAAGGATCAAGCTGGGGACATCCCTTTCGCAAAGATTTGAACAGTGTGATTATATTAATAAGTGCACCATAGTAGTATGAACGATACACCACAATAAGAAAGGCCCGATCACCTTTTGTAATCTCTCCTAAAACTACAACTTGTTTGGGAGAGATTAGGCTGAGTTGGAGGAAGAGATAGCAAAACCAACTCGCCGTTTGTGCCGTCAACAAAAAAAGACGTAGAACGGAAACAATTACTGGCTAATAACAGTTGATGACACACATTCCGCAAAAAACGAAGCACATTCCTTGTCTAAGGGAAATGCAGCACAATTGTTTATGTAAATGGTGTGAGGCCAGATTGCAACATGGAAAGTACGCTAGCCGAGCTACGTTGGGCAAGAACGAGGGAAGATTCCACATGGCACGGATTTTCCACCTGCCACAACGTGGTAAATAGGTCAGTGGAGCAAGTCCGGAGAAAGCTGTACCCGAGGGTCGTTCGGATGGTAACTAGAGGGGGCGCCGGCAGCTGGGATCTGCCCGTACTGCGGCACACGAGCAAGTATGGCTAAGGCCTACCTATGTCCGGAGCTTTGGTCCAAGAGGACGACGGGTACAACGGCACCGATTGGGTACGTGCTGGCCTCGACGACGTCGAAACGGAGATGATGCACACAATCCTCCTTTTTCCGCCGACGTCGGGATCGGCCGGATTAGTGACCCAACGGTGGAGAGAGAATGGCCACCGCCTCCTTGTGTGAGACTAGTGTGATGAGAGACAAACCCCGGCCAGGCAGGCTCCACGAGTATATAGTGGAGCAGAGTTCTTTTTTTCTCGATAAAATCATTTTATAATTCCCTGTACTTGCCATTGAGGAATAGAACTTTAGTTAAAACTACGCATCAAGCGAACTTTGTTCCGTGTACGCGTGTACTGAACCCTCTTAAGTACGGGGGGGGCTGCCTTCGGACAGAAATGATGACTCCACCATTTACCCGCGGGGCGGGAATGTTGGCACGGGGGCGCGAGATGTGAGGTATGGTGTGGATCGAGTAGAGCGTGACACCTCTTCTGCTACTGCAACAGTAGACCACCCACGTACTAGGTTTGTGTGAGAGAGAGTTGTTTGGTTTGTTTTACGACAGAAAAGATGGTTTTGGTGCTAACCAGAGGCATGTGTCGATGAGATCTCCAAGAACGAAAGATGGTAACATATGGACATAGTGTGAAACAGAGGCCTGGATATAATCATATATAGAGGGAACAATCAGAGGGGCACTAGTGTAATGGGGGATGTGCTCATCGGCGTGAGATGTCGATATGAATCAAAGAGAGGGGGGTGAATGGTGTGGGTGCACGATACTATTAATAGTGCGCAGTGGAAAACAATTTGTGTTGGTGGCGCCACGTGTCAAATACGTAGTGGTGTGCTGGCCTAGCTTAGAATTGAAGGGAAGAGGTGTCTCTTTGTCATATGTGGGCGCGATGAAGACACATCCTACAAGCGTTCGGAGCTATCGGTGGGGAGGGGGGGGGGTAGGGGGGGGGGCGCATGGGGGAGGACCCTAACTCTTAAAGGTGTATCGACTGTTAATGTGTTGTAGAATGGGAGAACGTAGTGCGTATGTATTTAGGATAATCGATCGGCATCGCTGTCATAGTGGTTAGCGAGAAAAGTAGGGTGTGCATAAAGAGAGAGACAGCATCTAGAGTGTCAGATGGTTTGCTGTCAGCGAGTTGCTTCTTCGCACGAAATGTACGAGTAGAGGCCTGCTAGACAAACGGAGGGTAAACGGACGATATCGAATATCATAAAGAGAGGGGCTTCGTGCCTGTGGCCTGGGGCACGATCGTGGGTGGTAGAGAGACGAGTAAGTCAGGGAAGGATGCACGGATGCAAGAGGGGTGACATGGCTGGCGTAGTGGAAAAGGGTGGGCGATTGAAACAAATGGTAGGAAGTACGTAACTATATATGGGAAATGGCAATACATGCGTTGTCGGACTAAGATGGGAAGAGCAACACTCACTAGTGAGTAGCGTTGCGGATGCGGGTGCGGTGGGGAGAGGAGGGTTCATATGGTCGCAGCGCACAAGAATATATTAGGGAGATCGTGAGGGGTAGAGCTGCAGTGCAGGTGTGGTTCAGTAATCAACAGGACCTGGACAGATATGGAATAGATCCGAGAGGGACTACGCTAGTAAAAAAAGTAGTGGGTGTCGCTGGAGAGCCCAGCTATAGGAGGGTGCGAGGGGGTGAGGAGTGTGCGGCAGTATGCAGATGCGGATTAAGGAAGAGAGGGGCGGCGGGAGTGTGCACGGTAGCGTGGAACGCGTATGTCACAGAGGTGAGGTTGCATGGACGGGAGTGAGGGGGGAATAGGGACAGATGGGAAAGCGTGTGTTTGTGTAGGTTCGCCTGCTGATAGTGAGTTTCAATGGATCGAGGGGTTTGTAGAGATGCCGGAAAAGAAGGAACTGGAGGGGCCACACACACCGGAGTGATGAACGGACCTCAGAGAAATACTGACTATTGCGGGCGAATTGGATAGAATTCCGCGGGCATAGGTGGGTGAGAGGGGAGGTGTGGGCGTGTTCAGGCACGAGCGGAAGTTAGCGCTAGCTACAGAAGAGAAGATGATTGTGTGGGTGTAAAAGATGACGGATATCACTGAAGTGACATTGATATAAATTTGTCATTAATAATATTATTGTAAACACAGAGCTCGTCGTGTTTAAACGAGGAGCAGATGGACATGCATATAGATGGTGGATAGGCACATGGTGTGGAATCCGTGAACTGTTAAAGTGGATACGTTTTTTAATTGTGAATAAATGTTGTGGCTTTTGCCGCTTAGGGCTAACATCCTTGGTTCCATAATGTAGGGGCGGGGCACGAACTTTGTTGTGATAAAGTGACCGGAGTGTACATATGAAGAGCAGGTTTGATTATGGAAAGGGGCGGCTATTCTAGTCAAATGTTTATAATATTTGAATCAACATCAAGTGATATTCAAATTGTGGGGAATTCGAGGTTCGAAATAATATAGGTACACTAGTTCCTAATCTAACTCTATAGTAATCAGGTGGTGTTTGTTTAAATATATCAGGATGATGTGTAACGTTGTCAACAATCCTGATTGGTAGATTGCTTATTCAAAAATAGAGAACCGAATTCAAATTTATTCGATGCAGCGCTATTATATACATTGGAATTGCACTAAATGGTGTTCGTATGATAGGTTCCATGCATTATAGTAAGTAGCGAAAAATTTATTGCACATAACATTGGAATTCATAAAAGTTTGATACATGTTAATTTGGTAACAGGTAAACGGCAAGACTCGTCGCTTTTGTGTGGTGCGAAATGGGAGGTGGTGGATTGTTTTTATTTTTGTGTCGATGGTGGTGCAGTGGCTGAAGTTGATTGGGGGGGTACGTACATTAATACACGTTAGGCCTTGGCCCGAGGCTGTTCAACCGGAGGCCGTCCAGCCGTTTATCCCCAAAATTATGCAGATATGCGGGGCTTTGATTTGTTTGTGTTCCGAAAGTCGCGCCTTCCCACCCCTCGCCTTGCTATCCCCGAAATTACAACGCGCGCGAAAAACTCCCTCCAGCTGCCAATCCCGACACGCGAATCCCCCTTCTAACGACTGAGCTGAAAGGGCCGCTAGTTCAAATCGGTGGGGGTACTTTGGTACACACCCACATTTTGGACAAGCGCGTCCCTAAGTCCTGGTTCCCCTCCTGCCATCACCGCCTTTCCTTTCGCCTTTCGAAAACCCAGGCCGCCATTACCCCCTCTCTTCTCCGCCGTGTACCCCACCCTCCCGTCCCCGTCCGCCACCCACCGCTGCCCAGCCGGAGCTCTTCCCCGATGACGTCCGTCCACCCAACAGTCCGTCCTCATCCACACCGCCCCGGATGAGGAGCCGTGCGTCCGATCTCGTTGTTCCCCACGCGTTCAGCCACCCCGTTCTCCACCTCCAAGGAGCTGCTCCACGTCCGCCTCGTCGATCGCGGCTGCTCCATCCCCACAGCACCGCCTTAACTTGCTCACTGAAACAGCGCATCCTCACCTACTCCTCGGACAAGCCTAGGACCTACTCGGCGCACCAAAGAGGTTGTAACCTCATCGCATCGAACCTCTCCTTAACTTGACCTCCTGGCTCCGCCTGTGCTCGATCCCGCTCCCCCATGGCACGGCTTACCTCATAGTCGGCGCCGCCGTTGACATCTCCATGGCGGCTCTTCCTCCCCCCGTGCTGGCTCCCTCTGCATGGCGTCCATACCAGCCGTAGCTGCTGCTCTGACGCTCGCTCGCTCGCGCTGCTTCTCCTGCTGCTTCTGTTAGTCAGTTTGCCTGACTCTTCTGTCTTCTTTCATCTCTCTCCCCTATACTTCAGGCTTCTGGCTCTGTCTTCCCCTTGCTCGTGTGCCTGCTCTGCTCTGCTCTCGCTTGCGCACTGATGCTGCTACAATGGGCACTGCATCTACACTGTGCTTCTTTGGCTCTAGTTCGCGCTGCTGCTTCCAGGCGCTGCTGCTTCAGGCTGCTGGCTTCTTCCTGCTGCTATCGTTCTACTTGTGTTCCTTTCGATTCGCGCTGCTGATTTAGATCACTGTTTCTCTACTACTAGTGTCTTGAGTGGGCTACTAGACAGTGAAGTGCATCTTCCTGCTACTAGTTGCTTTGAGTTCGACAGTAACATCAGATTCCACAGTAATTTCAGTTTTCGACATTAAGTTCATAGTCAACAGTTTTTTTACCTCACTGTTCTAGGTCAGGTTTTTTTGGTTAGTAAATTTTACATCTACCACTTTTTGGTAATGTATTTTACAATATCTATTGGAGATCATTAGAATCCCACCTTGAGATTACCGATTTGTCTTGTGTTGCTTTCACAGCCTCGACGTCTTACGTGCTCTCCGGAGCTGCTCCAATGAAATGGAACCATCCATCACAATAGACCATACCCTGGAACGCTGTCTGCAGACGCCCCCCTCAGATCTTCCATCCAAACGCACACCTCCTACATCCCCTCTGCCGTCTCCCGCCCAACCCAATGATGCTGAGTTGACAACACGGCTACGCCAAAGAGGTTGTACACTAGTTCACATCACTATTTACTCCTACATTCATGTCGATCCATTAAAGGGCTATTTTGGTTCAAAGGAAAAAGTGAAGGAAAACATAGCATAGGAATTTTCCCATGGTACTCTCTACTATTCAATTATTCATCGCATTTGGTTGAAAGGAATGGAGCAAAACATACACCTGGACCTACTTTTCAAATCTATTCATGAAACAATAACTAAGTTGCTTAGTGGCAGAATAACATTCTAACTGTACACCTTCACTATGGTTTCACTTTAATTTGCCAGGTTTCTTTACATTCCTTTGCTCTTCGCAATTCCGTGAACCAAACCCCCAAGTTGACAGAAATCCTGTGTTTACAAATGCTCTTGTTTCCCACGTTCATTCCTATCTATTCCGGTTTTCCTATCCCTGTGTTTTTTTAGGAATCCTGCAAGCCAAAGATCCCTTACCGAAGTACTACTACTTCCGTTACAGATAGGTGGGTCCTAAGAAAAACTTGTGTTGTTTGGTCCTGCTCCTCCCTCCCCCCGGCGACTCCGTCCACTCACCTGAGCTGCTCCATCGACAAAGCCATCCACCATACCAGACACACAACTACTCCCCGACCAGCTTCGCCGCCTCTTTCGCCGCCCTCAGATCTCTCTCCCTGCCGCCGGTACCTACCGCAACTGCAATCACCATCATCGACTCAGCAGACGAACCTTAGGAGTACACGGTCCACAAGAGAGGTCACACCCTTTTGTTTGTGCTTATGTTATATATTCGTTAATAATTACGTGCTACTTTAACGTCCTGTTTCACCTCTTAGAACTCCAATCAGTCTGAATTAATTGTTCAAAACTTGACTTTTATTTTAAAATGCTTGTGGGGCACATATCGAGCATCAATGAATATATCTATGTCTATTTTCTCTTGTTTCACCTAGTTATGTCTAATGTTTTTCATCCTTGGGGGGTTGGAAACAAACAGTATAGCAATGATCATCTGTCTTTTTATTAAAGTAAGGCTAATCATCAGCCTTCTAATCATTATTTTTTGGATCTATCCACTAGTTGTTACCATCACTCTAGATTGCTGCATGCGCTCCTTCACATAATCTCACTATATTTTTTTTCACGTAGCATTCGATATTGTACACATACATGCTGAACATGTAAGAAAAAGGAAGAGTTTTGCGCTGCAATACATTTCATGCGACATCACTCCATGGTGGGGTGCAATGGCCAACCCTCCCCCCCCCCTCCCTATTGTAATCTATAAGGAAGAATCGTTCTAAGGTGTATCAGACGAGCTGGAACACTCCTATTTACCACCCCCCCGAGATGTTTGCTTCTAACTTGGCATGATTAGGTTGGTCATATCCATGCATATGTTGCCTTCGTGCCCTACTTTCGAACATCATATAGGTCTCGCGTAGTTTATACATGTTCTTTAAGACCACCTGTTTAGTTTCTATATCATACATGTGAATTATCCAATCTCATCTCTTTAGCGCCAGCCATAATATCGTGTGAAATAATGCAATGCCATCCTGTTTAACCAGACATCATATATTTGAATTTATCTCTTGCCAATCCTTTCTTCATTACATTTCCATTGTCGCAATGGTTTTGTACATTCAACTACTCTTCCTTTGATCAAGCCATTTGAGTGGTATGGAAAAATCTAGATTGAAACAAAGGTCTTCATAGCAGACAGTGCTACCTGTCAAAGCAGAATCTCTTGCTTGGGTCCCGATAGCTCCTCAGAGATGATTTCGATCGGGGACAGATTACCAGTCCATTCCCCCACCAGGTGTATGCTCTAACTTGGCATGGTTTCTGCTCATATCATCATATGGTGGTCTGTGCATTGCAAGTTTTAGACATCAGATACACAATATTCACACATGTTTCTTAGTTTTCATACATCATAATGCGAATGCCCTCTACTTAGTATATACATCACAATGTGTGAATTATATCATGCGCTCGCTGTTACTTAATAACAATGTCTGTTGAATTAGTCATGCGAACCTGTTTACTAAGACAATCATATAATTATCTCATGGCCATCCTGTTTAGTTATAAATATCTATCTTTGAATTAGTCACTGCTATATGCTATCCGTTTAGATTAGACACAATATGTGAATTAGTCTGCTATCCATTGTATTTAACTATTAACATTGAACTATTCATTCCCTCTTTTTCACACTATCTATTGCATCTGTCTCTCACACAAGGTCTGTACTTCAACTACTGGTCTTGTTATCAGCCATTTGAATTGGAGGGGATGATGGCAGTATCTAGCGGAGTAAAACACGGTCTTCAAATAAAACAAGTGCTACTCTTGGTGGAGATAGCACCCCGGTTGTACAGGCCCACGGGAACCAGCCCTACCACACATAACCCATACTCCTGTCTGATGTACCCCTACTTCGATGGACAATAACCAGCTTCATCCACTCTAACCGCAACCCCAGCAATAGTAACCCCAGTTTCCAGTTTGACACAACACCATCTCCAACCACCTAGCTCTCAAACAAGAGCCAGTTAGTATGGCAGCTCCAGTGCCCAAAGCGCCAGTACTACCACGTGGCGAACCCCGAACATTCCACCACTTTGAGTAGCCTATTCCTGTGGACGAACACACCAGCCATTCATAGTTTAGCATCTATCGCATTTGATTTTGCTTAAATCCTATGTGCGTATCTCCCATTCAGGGAAGTATTATACTAAAGCATGAAGGAAAAAGCCAGTGTCGCGTTCGTACCAGGAGTTTATGTGTAAGTTAATGTATTCATGATGGCAGATACTTTGCTTTGTCCCATACATTCTACCTCCATGCTGTGTTATAATACCACAAATGTTCCCATTTTTTCTATAGAGAGGACCCGATTTGGGAAACTTAGATGAGGTACGCTGTGTGGCTAATACCGCTGCTAAAAAATAATCTTCAACGCGTGGTGGCCAATACCAGAATTACCTGAAGAAACGTATTCACTGGAAAGAAACTCATCAAAATTCCCTTACTTTCTCCTCCTGTACACATTTCCAAAGACGATTACTAGGAACCCTTGTCTGTATTGGTCCCGAACCAAGAAGTGTAATGTTTTTATGAGCCTCATTTTTTTATTTTGAAGTAATCTATATGCCTGTGTCTTACTATAGCTCTGTGTCGTGTAGAAACCAAGTGCTTAAACCTGAAGAAAGAATTGTTTCTCATTTTAGATTCCATTGCTGGTGGGGGGGCAAATACTGCGTTGCTCTTGTATCTACTGTAGTTACTCATACAAACTTATTAATTGAAGGATCCAATTCGAAACTGGGGGAAATGGGTGGGGGGGGGAGATGGAGGAAAGGTAGATAGGGAGGTGGGGGAGAGAGGGGGGGTAGTGTTGAAGGGGATGTGGGGCAGCGGGGGTAGAGTAAAGAAAGGGATGGGAGAGATGGTGAGAAAGGGGAGTAGTTGAGGGAGAGGGCTGGAGTGGGGATTGGGGAAGGTGGGGGGGGTGGGGGGGGGGGGGGAGGTTAGTGAGGGGTTGGAATGGGGGGGGTAGTATTGGGGTTGGGGGGGGGGGGAGGGGGGGGGGCGGTGGGGAGAGAGGGGTCGGGGGAGGGGTGTAGGGGGGGTCGGGAGGAATAAGGGTGAGGGGGGGAGGATATATGGGGGGTGGGGGGGGGGTAAGGAAGGTAGAAGTGGGGACTTTATTTACTCATACAACTTATTAAATTGAAGGATCCAATCGAAACTCCAATGCACAACAGGTATGTTTAAACATGTTTCTTTAACAGGTTGCTCTTCTGAATTTCTCTGTTATTTCAATTTCAATTATGTTACAGTTGACTTCTCATATCATGCACATTACTAGCATCACAATAGAGCCAATAGTGTTGTTGTACTGTATACCCTGTTACCCATCTGAAATCTTTGTTGCTGCTTGTAGTTTCCCACACTTTATTCTTTCAATGCTACTTTGTCTTGACTGATATGATTTGAACCGTGTCTCTATTTTGATTTGGCAAGACAATGCCGTGACCATAGCACATACACACATGTTGTTTTGTGCTTTTATTATGTACTCTTGCGGCAATAGAAGACTTGGTAGTTTAATCCTGCCACCTTACTTACTGAACTGTTCACCGAAATGAGTTTATATACTACATGCTAAACCTGTTATGTGTCTCTTGTTTCTTCTTTTAGAATACTAAGAGAATATTTGGGGAAGAGTACCTTATTAAGCAATGGTAAAGGAAGTAATGCAGATAAGGTTCAGGATAGTGAGACATCCTCTTGTTGGTCTCCAACAAGCTGATAACCAACTAAGGAAAACTATCTTGAAAACAATGAGACAAACCCAAAGTCCTGTCTTGATGTAGTGTTCGAGTTCCACTGGCCACTACCACTGGCCAAGCTCTCTCAACCACCACTGTCGAATAAGTTCAGTTTCTTGAGTCTAACTACAAGCTGAAAGACATCGATCAGCTGTGCTACGACAAGAAGCTAAAGGACTAAACGAGTCCCTGGAGAATTCAGATACATACTTTCGTTGCAACAACAAGCGTTGGAGGTTTTAGCGTCAAATAGGAGAAAGCTAATAAGCTTGCTAAGCTTATTGCACACATGGTGGATAACCCCAGGATAACGTTTCTTGAGCTCTTGTGGAAGTTGTTTCAGTATGGACTGGTTTTGCTTCGCGTTTATTTGCACTGGTGGCCATTTAAACGGCCAGTGTATGTAATATGCTGCTTTGTGCCCTATATTTGCACTGGTGACAAACTTTGATGCCCAGTGGATGTAATATGTTAATAGCCGTAATAGCCAAGCGTTAGTTGCTTGCCTTATTATTCCTTGTTGTCTTCTTTATGTTGTTTGCTTGTAGTCAGTGCAGTTCTTTTTCCGCGGTTTGCTAGTGGTCGCAATAACCTATTTTTTCTAACTAGGCCACAATACCATGGGGAACATCGACCGTTGCCACGATGGTCCTGTATCTGTTGTTAGTGACCATGGGCCTCCTACGGGCCTTCTACAGGCCGTAGAATCAATGGGCCGTCTACGGTCCGTATGATCGATTGGCCAAACGTGGGCCATAACGGACCCGCTGTGGCCGAAACGGGCTTAAGTGAGAATCGTCCATTCATGCAACCCTAATGGGCCGTTAATAGGCCGATGAGGATAACGTGGCTTAATTCTATCGACAGACATAACAAGCGTTAATGGGCCTATTGATGACGCTATGAAAACGGCCCAACAGATTAACGGGCCACAAGCGGTCGACTTTAACCAGGGGCTGAATTTGGCCCACAACGGAATAGGCCAGTAACGGACCATAAGTAATCGATCGCTGCAAATCAGTCCAAGAATAAATGGGCCCTTAGAAGGCCAAAAGATAACACGGCCTGGGAGAACGCGCCCAACGCATAATGGGCCTTTAATGGGCATAAAGCGATATAGTTTCATTATGGGCCAGTTTTCACACATGGACCGTTAGTGGGACCAAGAGTTACACAGGGCCTCTAACTGGCCGAAAGACGTCATGGGCCATACACCTGGCCGGAAGTTAGAACACAGCCAAATCATATTGAACGGCCCCAGATGACGCTACTGGGCCTAATTCGGATATAGGCCCAATGGGTCGTGTGTTAGCGGGCTATAAATGGGCTAGATGCGAACAGGCCGTTAACAGGCTTTCAGTGGGCTGGGCCGTTACCTTTTGACCAGGTCAACGGGCCGCCTTTTGACCTGAATGGGCCACTGTTGGACCGAGCCACGTGTCAACGTATATGGCTCGTCCCGTCTATTCGCTGGATGACATCTGTTCCCACGCTGAGCCAACACGTGGATCCGCCGACGAATGAGAATTTACGCGTGGAAAATCCCCATTGTGTCATTGCTTTTAACGGGTTATCGGATCCAAACCGAGCCGATAGCTTAAACGGCAACCCGTTACGGTGGATGCCACATGTCGGTTACCTTGACGAAGCACTTCAATGACGCGTCATTTATCGTCATGGAAGTGAACACTTCCGTGATGAACATTTTGGTATTGTCATGGAACACTCTACGACAGCACAGGTATACTATCTTGTATTCTGTCATAAAATCGTCATGGCTGTACCTCATGACAGAAAATGTGACCTACTGTGACAAACACGTATCATCACGGAGTGTTTTTTGTAGTGTCTAGGCGCGTCATGGATAAGGTCGCATGGGAGGACCAGCTTCCCCCCGCACGTATACCAAAAAATGGTGTGTATCCGGTTGACTTGTTAGGAGTGGTGCGCAGCCCTCATAGTACGGAATCGAGTTCCTCGAACCAATGGCAGTCGATTGTTTAAGTGATCGGACTAGGCGAGGCTTGATGCGCTCATATGAGCCCGTTGGCCCGTTCTATCTACCTTGTCCATTGGTTTGCGGGTGGTATCCGACAGCATATCGAGCTTGATGCCCATTTGTGCCGCACCAGTCTTTGACTTCCCTCTGTCGTAAAGTTGGTACCATTATCGGTTAATTATGCTGTGGGGACGCCATAACGGGTGTACGATGTCGGACAGGAATCAACGACCGGTCCGATTCTGCTAAAGTGACGGGCCTTGCCTCGATCCACTTGGTGAATTTGTCGACCATGCAGACCAATGGTACTCTTTTTGTTTGTCCCCCCTTTGAGTGGACCCAACCATGTTGAGACCCTAGACCGTGAAAGGCCATGTTATCGGTATCGTCCGAAGACTGTGAGTAGCATGTGGCTTTGATTGCGAACAGCTGGCATTCGACGCATGTTGTGACTAACATCCGGAACGGCATCTTCACACGGGCGGAGCAGAGGAAACCTGCTCGGAAAGCCTTGCTGACCAAAGCCCGAGCTGTCTCGTGGTGTCCGCCCGGCCCGCGTGTATTTCTGCCGCAGAGCTGCTCCGCCCCCTATTTTTTGGAGATGCACCTTTGTAAGATTCCCGTGGTACTCTTCTTATAGAGTTTACCCTCATGGACCTTGTATGCTTTAGAGCGCGAAACTAACGTCGGCTTCGGTCTGATCCTCAGGAATCTGATGTTGTGTGAGGTAGTCTAGCAGGGGCTCTGTCCAGGGTGGATTACGGACATGACTTCATAGCGGAAGGTGTTTCCTCGAGTGCGGGAGCCGTCGATGACATGATCGTCAGGTTCGTTTTCTGGTGAATCATTGTGAGCGGCTCATTGGTTGGATGCGCCGGTGACGTCGTCCTGCCCAACCACGAGGGTTTAAAGAGCCTCTCGAGGAAGGTGTTTTTGGGAACCTGGTCACGCTGGCCGCCCATCGCGGGCGAGGACGTCCTGCTGCTTGATTGCTTCTCTAGCGACATGGTGGAATTCTAGCCACTCAATCGGGCTGATATCCGAGGTCGCGTTCCTGTATGCCCCATCTTGGGGTCCTTGGCATTGAATTCGCCGTTGACTTGAGAGATCGCTAGGTTTGAATCTCCCCCACCTCAAGGCACGCACTCCCATTGACGTGCCATACAGACCATTTAGTAGTGCTTCGTACTCGGCTGCGTTGTTGAGTCATGTACATTATTTGTAGGACATACTGAACAGTGTCCCTGTAGGGAGATTAGGATGACCCCACACCCCCAGTCCGGCTACATTTTTGAGCCGTCGAAGTATCATTGTCTATGGGTGGCGGATATGTACTGTAGCCCCGGGTAGTTCGGCTTCGATCCATTTGCTATGAAATTGGCCAGCACCTGAGATTTAATAGCTTGGCGTGATTTGTATTTATCTCGAAGGGAAGGGAGCTCGACGGCCATTTGGCGATGCAGCCCGCGGCGTCCGTGTTGTTATTATATCATCAAGGGACCTCTATGCAACTGTGATCGAACATTACTTAAAGTAGTGTCGTAGCTTTCGGGACGCCATAAAACCGTATAGGCTATCTTTTGATAGTGCGGGTATCGCGATTTGCATGGCGTAAGTACCTCGACACATAAAAGAGCCGGCTTCTAACTTGGAACTTGTGGCCCTCAGACTCCCGCTCCACGCGAGCACTGCGCTAACCACTAATTGGTGGCCTGAATGTTAGTAGAGTGGCTCGCCGAGCGTGGTGCGGCCAAATAGGGTTGCCCAGCAAGAAGGTTTTATCATCCTCCGAGCGCCGCAATTGCTTCCGTCTGTCTATTGGAAGTTCTTGGTCTTTTTGAGCAGTTTGTAAGTGGCAATGCCTTTTTCCGAGGTGAGATAAAGCGCTCAAGGCCCACGCATCCACCTCGCCTTCTGAACATGCTTAGCTCTGTTGGTATTGCGAGCTGAGACGCGCTCTAATTTTGGCTGGATTGCCTCGATTCCTCTATGGGAAACGAATGAATCCGAGCAACTTTCCGGCAGGGACCCCGAAGACACATTTTTCTCCGGGTTGAGCCGTATGTCGTAAGCTCGCAAGTTGTCAAAGGTTTGGCGTAGGTCGTCTACCAGTTGTGATGTGTGTTATTGTTTTGACAACCACGTCATCCACGTATGCCTCGAACCGTTCTGCCAATTTGGTTTTCGAGGCATTTTGAATCATGCGCTGGTATGTTGGCTCCTGCGTTTTCAGCCCAAACGCATGGTGTTAAGCAGAAAGGCCCGTAAGGAGTGATGAATGCGGTTGCCGCCTGGTTGACTCCTTCATCTTGATCTGGTGGTATTCGGAGTATGCATCAAGGAAGCATAGCGAGTCGTGTCCGGCGGTGGCTCGATGATCTGGTCTATTCTTAGCAGGGGAAAGGGTCTTGGGCAGGCCGTGAAGGTCTTTGAAATCGACACAGAGCCGCGAGGACTTGTCCTTCTTGGTACCATAACCAGGTTGCTAACCACTCTCGGGTGCTTGATTTTGCGAATGAATCCGCCTCTAGCAGTTTGCGAGCTCCTCGCCCATGCTTGCCGTTTAGGTTCAAAAAATCGGCGTAGAGTTTGTTTCACTGGCTTGAACCTTTGAAATGTTTGGCTGTGTTCTGCAGCCTGCGTGGGATTCCCGCATGTCTGAGGGGTGCCAGGCGAATATTTCCCAGTTTTCACGTAGGAATGTTCTTAGTGCCTCGTCGACTGCGTTGTCCAATTGTGCTCCTATGGATGTCATTTTATGGGATCTGTTGGCTGCACTTAGAATTTTACGATTTCATCTGCTGGCTGAATGATGTGGATTTTTTATCTTTTATTGAGGACCACATCGTCCCATGGTCGACTGTAGTGTGCAATGCTGTCAACTCTTCGCCGTGAGGGCTTCGGATAGTGCCTCTAGGGTGGGGATGCCCGTCTTGTTTTCAGCTCGCAAGGCGTTGCTCGGGTCGCTTTTAAGTGAGATTACCCTTTGGGCCCTGGCATTTTGAGTTTCATATACCCGTAATGTGGTATGGCCTGAAATCCGAGAATGCCCTCGCGTCCTAGCAGGGCGTGGTAACCCGTGCGAAAGGGCACAATGTGAAATAGCAAGGGTTCGGATCTGTAGTTGTCGAGTGTGGCCAAACACCACCTCCGGGTTATCGTCCCGACAGTGTGCCTCCCTACCCGGTATTATACCTCGAAATGTGGTGTGGCTGCGTTCGATGCGAGATCGTTGAACTGCATCTTGTACGAGAGTATCCTCAAAATGAGGTTGAGCCGCTGCCCTCCGCCATCAGCACTTTAGTCAGCCGAAAACCATCGATAATGGTCGAGGACCGGTGCGGCCGGTGCGTGATTTGCCTATGGGGGCTTGGCTCGTCCTTCTCGTCGAATCGGATAGGCGCGGGCTACCACAGCTGTGCGGCCGTCACTTGATATATCTGGCCGAGCTCTCGAAGAGCCTTTTTCCTTTTACTGTTTGAGGCGAATGTCTCTTAGCCCGTAAGGACATGGTGTCCTGTGGTGAAGCCGCGGACTGCTTATCTGGAGGTTTAGGCCCAAGATTGACTCGCCATGTTTGGCCCTTGTTCTTACTACCCAACATGCTCGAAGTCTGTGGTGGTTTTGCGTCTAGCAAGACCGATTGTATTGGGCACTGTTTATCCAGCAACTCGTCCAACACTGATCCAGGTCTGGTTTGTGTATGCTCGTTTGACGCGAGACTTTCCGTGCTGCGTGGCAGGCGATGTTCCCCATGTTCATCTGTTGTGCCTCCACGTGTTTTCCATGGCGCAATACTTGCGTACCATGTCTGTAGTTCGGTGAAGCTTTGAACTCGGCACGAGCGAGGAGCGTTCAAGAGGCCCTCGCCCTTGCAGGTGAACTGGAAAGCTTTGATTCCTCTTTGTCGTAGCAAGATGCCACTCTTTTTCACAAGGAGAAATCCAGCCCAATAATGATGGACTGTTCGTTTGGCAACTGTTTGACTAATGAGGTCCCATATGTCCGGAATTCCCAAATCTAGGGAGTATTCCGCATGTGGGTGGGTGAGAAAAATTTCGGGATTCCCACCTGCGCGGACCCGGATTATCCTCAATAGGAAGTTAGTTGCGGCTGGTCTTGGTCGCGCAGGGTTTGGATCCGGACTGATGTCGACTGGATCGGTTTGAGGCCGGATCCTGCTTTAGGGCTCAAGTCCGGATGTATTTTGGGCTGGTGTCTGACTCTAGCTAGAGACTCGAGTGTACACCGTTTTTAGCTTATAAGGCCTGTGGGCTCCTCCTAGGCCTCTTCGACGGTGGGCGACGAGGTGCGTGACCGGAGGGGTGTTGATTTCTCGGTCGTCGTTTAAGATCCGACCTGATCATAGGCTGTGGGGCCTGATAACGGAGATTCCCATTGCGCGGAATAGATTTGCAAGGTGGTCTGCCGGCTGGGCACACGGGGGTGCCGAGTACTCTCTCCGGCGATTCGCGGGGATCTTGTGGACGGTCCTGTCGGAGTCAGGCTTCAAGGCCGGACCCTGAAGATAGTTGATCTTTTAGGTCCACTGGCCCCGGGGTTGATGCCCCGAGCCGGCTATCCCTCCATGGGGGCGAGTCCTCGACTGGTCGAGGCGACAGTGATCGGCGCGTAGTAGCACGCCACCGACCACGAAGAGATGACCAGGGGCGGGGAAGCCCCCGGCCGGTTGTGGTACTCTAATGACAGGTTGAGCCATCGATTTTTTCGCGATCCAACAACGAACTCTCAATGAAAGCACCAATGTCGGTGTCAAAACCGGCAGAACCTCGGGTAGGAGTCCCGAGCTGTGGATCTGAGATCAATGGGGAACAAGGGACGATGAACACGGTGTTTACCCAGGTTTTGGGCCCTCTCGAAGAGGTAATACCCTACGTCCTGCTTGATTATATTGAGATGTATAGATGGTTACAGAGTAATCTACCTCGAGATCACATGAGCTTAAACCCTAAGGTGATGAGGTATGGATGTAGCTCTACTCTAAAGACTACAAACCCTCGGTTTATATAGACACCGATAGGGTTAGGGTTACCGAAATAGATTACAATGAGGGATAAAGAGATCCTGCTATCCTTGACTTGGGACACACCACGTCTTCATAGATCTTCTGTCGTTATGCGGCTCTTCACCGTTCGGCCATATTCAATGGACCGGCGCCCTGAGACCCCTTAGTCCATGACTCCTCACCGAGGCTGCTGCGGATGGTTGGGCTTGAAGTGGCCTGCAAGCTCTAAGGAGAAATTCTCCTTCCAAGTCATGCTCATGATTGTTTGACTAGGAATCGCGCGGTGAAGTCCAGTTTTCAAAATACACAAGTGTGGCCACAATTCCGACGCTGCTCTCTCTTCCACGGGTGCTCGATGGCATTATGGTCGTCCGCCGGTTCTGTTTTGGACGAACCGAGCCTCAACGGTGGCCCTTTTTCGCCCACGAGACCCTGGAGCGACGGGAGATATGTAATGATTCCATGTTGTAGCATTGTCGGCGAGCGAATCTACCATGGCCCGAGAGGTGGGCGGGGTTGCTTGGTCAGGGCGTTGGAGCGATATGAAAGCGCCGTCTCACATTTGAGAGCCGGTGAAGGGTTTTCCTTAATTTTGAGCAGCTAAACCGAGTAGTAGAGTTCAGCTGGGTCAGTTTGAGTTAAGACTTTTTAGCGCGGTTCGCTAGAGATGCTCTTAATAGCTCAGCATCATAGCAAAACCATGACCCCAACTGTAAACACTTAATTCTATCTAACTGTACCAAGCTTTGAGTATACAATTAGGTCTGCCCTATTGTGCGGGAAATTCTGTTTGTAACCACCATAATTAGATCGCCACTTCATTTTGATACTTTGCAACACAAAAAATACTCGGCATTTTAGATAATGTAGTTTACTATATATAAAGAGCAAATGCAAGTTTGATTTACATACGAATTCGAAACTAGATATTCGGCACTACAATTCCAATCAAACAATCTCTAATATTAATATATAGTCTACATAATGGCTTTAACGAAGCACTATTTTTCCAAGCTTAGCGATGATGAAGCCCACAAAAAAAAAAAAAAAAAAAGCTTAAGCGATGATGGTTTGGCGGCAATTTCCTTGCCGGCGAGGAGTGCGCGAAGAGCTGCCTGGCCTTCACGGGCGTGACGGTGGGCACCATGTGGCCGGCGGCCGCGGATGGTGACGAATGTGAGGCCCGTCGTAGTCCACCTGGTAGCCGCCGACTGGTCGCTGGTGAACCACTCCCTCCACTGCTTGAGGGTCTTGAGGCCGAGCTTGCGCAGCGCCTGGCGGTGGACGCAGACGGGCACGCGGGCGTCCTGTTCGCCGCTGTACGCCCCACCGCGGAAGGCCGCGTCGACAATCCTCTTGATCCACCCGGCGCGTCGACGCCGGTCGATTCCTTCCAGTGCTGGAACAGCGGGGTCGCTGCACGCGGTCCACCGTAGGGGATTCTCCCGGTTGTGTTGGCGTGCAGCGCGTCCTGCACGTCCGGCGGTTCAGGTATTTCGGCGCGTAGTTGTCCAGGCACGGGTCGTAGCTATTGTACCCGGCCGCATGGACCGTGCGTAAGTCGGATTGACGGGAGGACCGTGGAGGCGCGCGGCAGCTGGCCCCCGTGTCGGTGGAGGCATTGCAGGCGGGGTGTAGAGCTGTAGTGTCGATGTGGTCGAACGCCTCGTAGAAGCGTCCATGGCGCCGTTCGCAGGCGGCGTTGCTGGGGTTCTGGCCCGATGAGGAGAAGTCGCTGCTGTTGCCCGGCCTGGTCGAACTTGCAGTCTTGTTGATGGCGTCGTAGAGCTCGTCGGAGATGACGGCGTGGTCCCACGCGTAGTCCACCATGCCACGCTCGTCCGACGCCTCGTTGATCGCCGCCGCGTTCCCGATCTCGAAACGTAGCACAACACAATTAGAGATTAACTAAATCATAATTCGTTGATTCCTTTTGAAGCACCACAAGCTGATTGCGTACCATGAATCCCTTGAAATTGATGTGCCTGCTCTTTGTGCACCTTCTTGTCTGCTCCACGATCTTATCGGCGAGATGGGGGACATAGTGCCCTACAAATATAACAAGATTGATTAGATTTTTTTTCCTAGTATTACCTAGTTAATGTGGTTGCCATGATCACGAGATTAATCGACGGTAGTAGCGGTAATCACCGGCGTAGCTCTCTCCGGCGATGTAGAAATCGTGGCCCTTGAACTGTGGGAACCTCTCGAACCAGTTGACGAGAACGTGTACGCGTCATGAGCAATTAATTCACGAACGCATCCACTCAAGTTACTAAGAAACTGGAGTAGAAAATAAATGAAGGATAATACTACATGCATACGTACAGCGAGGTCGTCGCCGAACTCTCGAGATCGGCGGTGGTGTTCGTGTAAGAGAATCCGACGCGGCAGGTTGCTCCAGAAGAGCAGATTTCGCCTCTGCGGTTGCACACACACAAATAATTTTAAAAACTAAGATGACTGTAACTAGCAACGGCATTGTACCATCGAATTGTTTGGTGACCTTTGTTCCATGCGTGGGGTTGAGCCTGATCTCAGGGGTTCCCTTCTGGATGAGCAAGGGCCCCAGCTCTTCCAGTGCTCCGTATCCAAGCGACAGCATCCAGGCCCTGCATGCAGCATCAATAGATTTTATATACTACGTATAATATTAACGATCGGTTGGAATATATATGTAATTGACTTTGTTCTCGTATAGTACCGTCCGTTGAGCCGAGGACGAGGGGCTGTTGCTGACGCGTGTGTGGCCTCGAGAACCAGTAGAAGAGGGCGCGGCCGTGCGTCTGGTTCATCGTCACGTACCCGGAGAACTGCCGGACGGCCGAGCTCCGCCGGCTGCCCCGTCAGCGCCTCCACCAGGTCCGCCTCCTGCCGGTCGAACACCTTCGTGAACCCGTCATGGTGGTGGCGTGGTGCCTCGCCGCCGCCACGGTCTCGTCGTCGACACGAACGCGACCGCGAGCAGGAGGACGACCGCCGCCGGCCCTCGACATCGTGGCTACTCGACTAATCGATATCAAGACGCTCGTGAACTGCTACGTGGTACTCTGCTCTGCGGATATTCCTCCTCGGGGCGTCTGCCGTGGGTAATATATAGGCATCAGGTTGAAAGTTTTCCAGATCGTTTCGACCGTGTTTGGATGGAAATCAAATCTTTCGCAGGAAAGAGATAAAAAGGATAACGGATATCAGCTCGTAGCTGGCCGTTTGCAATGCAGATTGGTTTTGCTGTTAGGGCAACTCTAACCGACCCTATCCGGTGTTAGAGACGTAAAACTGATTTTTTTACTTCTCTAATGCGCACCTAATCGCCCCCCAATAGCCAATGAAGAGGAAAATTATCCTCCGGCCCGCATCTCCGTCATATTACTATACTCCACCGTTCGGCGGCGGAGTAAAAATTGTTCACATCTCTCTGGCCTCCTCTGCCTCTCTCCTCCCCCCCTTCCCGCAGCTGGCGCCTCCTCACGCCATTCCACGCCGTCCATCTCCTCCCAATGGCCGGACACGGTGGCCGAGGTCCCCGTCGCCGATCCGCAGCGCGGATCCGTGCCGCCACGTAGCCGCGCGTCTTCTCCGCCGAATCCTCCTCCTCAAGCAGCCGCTGCGACGACGCCGCCTCCCCGCCCCCTCTTCGGCTTCCCCGCCCTCCCCCGCGCCGCAGCAGCCGCAAAGGAGCTACCATGGCATCCTGCAGCGGGGTGGGGGACATGGGTGGCGGAGATCAAGAGCAGAGAGACCCCACAAACGCCATTGCTCGGGTCCTTCCACATGGCCGAACTTGCCGCGCTCGAGCACGACCGGTGGGATGTCTGGCTGCATGGTGAATGCACGTGTGGCTCTGGTGGAGGTGTCATGTTTAGTCTGTTGCTGTTGGATCGAAGGTGGTGCGACAGTAGCGGGAGGCAGGCGGTATGGGACGTCTTTATCTTCCGTTGTCTTCTTCAGAGGTATCGGTTATTGGGGCGCCGGTAGACGATAAGGGTGGATGGTACAGACGGCTTCAACATGAGTTTTATGCACTCCGTGGAAACACAAGATCTCTGGTCGGGCTATGTCGACGCGCGCCTATGTGTCCTTGCTAATATGGTGGATTGAAGCTTGGCTTTGGTGCGAATCCGGAGTTTAACCTTGTGGTGACTCGCCATCATGGGCACACGTGCGGCGATTCCCTTCTTGAAGGCGTGGCCTAGGAGTTGTGTATTTTTCATTTCTGATGTTTCTTGTACACTAGGTTTAGTGACTATCTGCGGGGTTACGGTCGTGAGGTATACGATCTCAGGGTTTGTTTTTTCGCTTTATTTCCAGGTCGAGGTTGTTCGGCTGCTGGATTTTTCATTATTAATAATAATGGTGCATATATCGTTCTGATGCAGAGGTCGAGGGTCATCTTCCTTTCCAAAAAAAAGGCTTAATCAAACTAGCAGTTCGCGCCACATATTACATCACTGGAGTTCATACAAAACATAGTCCATAGTAGCATAAGAAAATTAAAGCTAAATCTAAGCAACATCATCATCACCGGGGGGCCTTGACGTGGAGGTGCACTAGTGAAAACAGGGCTTTAGTGCCGGTTCGTAAGGGCCTTAGTGCCGGTTCAGCATCCGCACTAAAGGGTGGAGACTAAAGCCCCCCCCCCCCCTTTAGTTCCGGTTCAACATGGCCCGGACTAAGGCCCACCACGTGGCACGAGCCGGCGCCGGGGGCTGGGGGACCTTTGTCCCGGTTGGTAACACCAACCGAGTAAAATGATTAGGGGTTTATGAATTATGATTTATTTCCCTTTTAATTTTGTGTTTTTCATTTAATTCTTTTTCATTTTCAAGATATTTTACGCTACTACATACTGCACACGTTATTGCATATATATATAAATAGAATTTCTCGTAGAACCGATCATATATATATCATCAAATTTCTCGTATGACCATTCACATACACACACACGCGCGCGCGCGCAACACACACACACACATACACACACCCAATATATATATATATAATTTCTCCTACATTTGCGGATCATTACATGGAGGCATTAGGTATAATGATATTCTCCTTTGCGATTTAGACCTCGTCGAGCAAAATCCCGCTATTTCCTCTTGAATTGCTCGTACGCGATCCGTTGGTAGGAGCCTGTCCCGCATCTCTCCGACATCTTTAAAGGAAGGAGAACAATATGAATGTATTAGTTGTGTTGTAATATTTTAGATATGATATAAAAATTATGAATAGTATTCTGCCAAACGTATCCAAAGTTGCTATCATCTTGTTTCCTTTAGGACGCCATCATGCGAATGTTCTCGCAAACGTAGTATGCGCATAACTTATTCCCCGGCATCTGGCGCAGGCACTTTACGAGAATAAAGTCAATCAGATAATAATTAATCAAGCTATAATGGTATTGAAACTAGAATTAAGAGATGCACAGACGTAGCTAGCTAGTACTACTAATTACCTTGGGTCGCACCTATTTCATCGCTTTGTTCCATTCGCCTTCAACCTCTTTGATGAACTTTTGCCAAGCCCTGCCCGCCGCAAAGAAAATGATAAAGGAGTATTAATTAGTTGATATCAGGAAATGAACTAAAGAGGGCCGACATAGTGCGATAATGATTGAAATTACCTGTCGACCATCCCCTCACGATTGCGTATTCGGATGTTTCTTTATATAGTGAGTCCAGTACTTGAACTTTTCCCTCATCAACTTTAATGATTAGCAGGATCCAGTGAAAACTGCATGCCACATGTTTGTATAATTAAGCGGGCATGTGCATAACTCTCACCTACACTACTTATCAACATCTAGTAAGCAAAAACAAAATTTGTATAAAAGACAGTGTCACTCACCTCCCGAAGTTGTAAGGATAGTATTTCTGGTTGGGTATTTAGTCGGATTCAAAAACTATAGCAAGTTTTTTCTCTGTGTCTTTTCTCGACCATTCTTGTGACCATGTCTCTTGATTAATGGTATTTGGATCAATGAACCCAATGCCATAGCGTCCACCCTCTTTCATTTCATACATCTTATTCTGCATAATACCAACAAAAAGAATATAGTGAGGATAATTACAGGTAAAGGTAATGAACGAGCCACAGCTAGCTAGAGACTTAAATTACAGAAAGAAATCACTTACAGACAATAGCAACTGACGATAGATTTGTCGATGCGTCTTGATTCAATAACTGAAACATTTCTTCAAACTCACCCACAATCTTTTGCATGGAAGTAATGCCTTCCTTGACTTTCACACCATGAGGGACTCCACCCGTTCTTTACTTCTCTCAGGTACCACTCACGCAATTGATACGTTCTCTTGATAAAAGCGGATCTCCTCAGGCTTGACCAGAGGTTGCCCGCAGACAATTTCCATTTTAATTCCTCCTCTGTAAACATTGGAATTCCTCGATGCCTAGGAGTTGTTTGAACTATGCAAACGGCCTCTTTAGCCTGCCTTCCATGATCGTAAGTTATTACCACTGATCGGACATGGTGTACTCCCTGTGGTTGTATAATGATCGGGGGATCGTTGCACTGCCTGTCTCCCAGCTAGGGAACAGTTTTTCCTCCGCTTTTTTTGCCACTGCTTGGCTCGAGCTCGAGCTCGACTCCTTCTCTTTTTGTGCACGATATAACTTCTTGATAGAACGCACATGTCTGAGTCCCTATGCTTCATCAAGCTAGTTGGCATTATCAATAAAGTGTTTATGACTTTCCTAGGTACTTTCTCCTTTGGCGGCGGCGGGGGGGGGGGGGGGGGGTTGTTGGTGAAAAATGGGCCCTCACTTGGGCATCCACTAGGCCGCGTTTCCCCTCATATAGTCTAAGGCAACTTCGGAAAGGCTTGAGGCTTGCGCCATATTTGTATTCTTGCCTGTTGTACCGCAGCCGCCTAGTTGGGGCCTCTCTTCCGCTGTCTGCTGAGGCGGTGAAGACCGCTGACGCGGTGCCGGACTTGGAGGAGGAGGAGTGGCTGACGCCGCCGGACTTGAAAAGGAGGAGTCGACTGATGCGGCGCCGGACTTGAGAAGCAGAGTCGACTGACGTGGCGCTGGACTTGGAGGAGGAGGAGAGGAGGCTGACGCTGTGGCGGACTTGTTCAGGAGGAGTCGGTGGCCTTGGAAAGACGATGCAATCATTTTTCCATAGAATGATACGATGTGGCCTATCCCAGTGTGCGCTCCTCGTCTCCTCCAAGAATGTCAGCTCTCGCTCATAATATCCTGACATCACTTCATCAACCCCGCCACGAGCCATAGCCAGCTGGAATCGGAGTGCATGGAAAGTTCAATAATGGGATGGGGATTTGTTAAAGCATAGCCGTCCGCCACTGATATTCTCCGTCGTATCTACTTTCCTAATGCTTTTCCTCCTGTTTTGGACTCTAATTTTGCATGATTTAAATTAAACTAACCCGGACTGACGCTATTTTCGCAGAACTACTATGGTGTTGTTTTTTGTGCAAAATAAAAGTTCTCGGATTGGAACAATACTTTGTGAGGATTTTTTTACACATAAAAGAGAATTTCTGGAGTCAAGACAACCGAAGGGGGGGCACCTGGGTGGGCACAACCCACCAGGGCGCCCCCCTCCTGGCGCGCCCAGGTGGTTGTCCCCAACCTGGTCCCCGCAGACCTCAACCCTGACACTATAAAATCACATTTTCGGAGAGAAAATTAAGGAGAAAGAATATCCGTTTCGCGAGATGGAGCCACCACCCCACCTCCTGTTCTTCAATCGGGAGGCCAGATCTGAGTCCGTTTGGGCTCCGAAGAGGGGGATCTTCGATCTTCGTCATCACCAACCCTTCTCCTCGCCAATTCCATGATGCTACCCACCGGAGTGTAGTAATTCCTTCTTAGGCTCGCGTGGTCAGTGAGGAGTTGGATGAGATTCATCATGTAATTGAGTTAGTTTTGTTAGGGCTTGATCCCTAGTATCCATTATGTTCTGAGATTGATGTTGCTATGACTTGCCATGCTTAATGCTTGTCACTTTGGGCCCGGTGCCATGATTTCAGATCTGAACCGTTTATGTTATCACCATATATCTATGTTCTAGACCCGATCTTGCAAGTTATAGTCACCTACTACGTGTTATGATCCGGCAACCCCGGAGTGACAAGAAGTCGGGACACTTCCTAGTGAATGACCGTAGTTTGAGGAGTTCATGTATTCACTATGTGTTAATGCTTTGTTCCGGTTCTCTATTAAAGGAGGCCTTAATATCCTTTAGTTTCCATATGGACCCCGCTGCCACGGAGGGTAGGACAAAAGATGTCACGAAAGTTTCTTCCATAAGTACGTATGACTATTTACGGAATACATGCCTACATTATATTTATAACTGAGCTAGTGCCGCATCGCCCTAGGTTTAACTGTTATATGATGAATACATCCAACGAATTCACTAATCCAATGCCTACGAATTTCTCTCATATTATTCTTGCTAAGTTACTACTGCTATCGTTACTGTTACACTTGCTACAAATTATTGCTATCATTGTTATGTTTACTTGCTTTGCTACTATACTATCAAAACTATCATATTAGTCTGCTACTGCTCACTTTGCTGCAGATAATTAATCTCCAGATGTGGTTGAATTGACAACTCAACTGCTAATACTTGCAAATATTCTTTGGCTCCCCTTGTGTCGAATCAATAAATTTGGGTTCATACTCTACCCTCGAAACTGTTGCGATCCCCTATACTTGTGGGTTATCAGCCACCTTCATGGATATGTTCTTCACTTCTTTCATGTGCGCTCACAGTAGTCCTATCTTTGATATCATCCACAGGTATCTAGTCAGCAGTGCATTCATCGCCTGGGTGGAACCCACACTGCTTCTCAGCATAGATGGGACGAAAATGCCAAAAAAAATCCAATGCTCTGGTCTGCTTGCTGCTGCTTGTCTGAGACCTGTCGCCTTTCCTGTCTAAGTGACTCTCTCATCTTGTCCAGTGACTCCGTGGCGTGGTATTGAAACGGCAAGACTGAATTGATGTAATGGGAAGAGTGTCCGTGTGTCACTGCGGAAAGCGTGAGCGGGGTGGAGACAGCCAAAAAAAAGCCTAGAAAGCGGCGTTCCCAACTCCGCGTGCTTTTGATTCTAAAAAAAAAAACCAGTTTAAGGCGATCTGCTTCCTCCTTCCTCTCTCTTCCCTCAGCTTCACACTTCCTCCTCTTCCATCCTCCCTGCTTCAAAACCCTCCCCAGAGAGAAAAACAAAAAAAAAATAAAAAAAACTTTCCTCTCGAGAAAGAAAGGACCTATAGAGCTTTCTTGAAAAAAGCACGACTTACTGTATCATTGTTCGAGATAGAAAACCAACACCTCAAACCCCATACGCAACCAACGGAAAAAGAAAGAGGAAAGGAAAAAACAACGCCTTGCCCCATAAAAATAAGAATGTGTTCTTCTTCCCGGGTGTTTCAAGAAAAAAAATATTCTTCAAGGGCGCTCAAATGCTCGCGTTCTCTCTGTTGGGCGTGAACAAGAAACAACCCACCCCTGTTTTGAGCCTCTTCTAATTTGCAAAGTAAACCGTCGGGGCTTTTTAAGACTTGCCCGCTCCAAACCAGAACACTGGTCCTTTGGGTCCACACTTCCCTCCCATGCGCATAAAAACGCGATGTTTTCTGCACTTTCGAAGGCCAGCTCACATATGAATGATGACCTCTGCAGGAATTAATCTCTTGCTCCAGTTATAATCCCTTCAGGATCTGGCAAAACCAGTCCACCTAAAAAAGCTCCCATGATTGACCTCCCGAAACTCTTGGTGCCACTAAGAGTCTATTTTCTCATTAGAGTGCAATTAAGCTTTTTTTTCTACTCCTTCGACCGTCAAAAAAGGGAGGGTTCGAGGATTGAAACTTGCAGGAAAGATCCTGTCTTTCCCGTGTCCTTACTCTGCCTTCTCACAGGCTCCAAAGTAATCCGTCTAACAAAAACTTGCAATTTTCGCTTTTGAGTTCTCTATATCCTGGTCCTGCTGTTTACGGTACGCTGCCCCAGTCGATATTTTTCCTTATTGGGTCATTGTTTTGAATTCTCTGAGAATACCCTATAAAAAGATGTTCTTAAGAGCACTCTTCTTGACTTTCTCCATATCTGCATCTGTCAAAAGACTCTTGTAGGTGAAATGTCACATGAGCTTTCCCGAAGCAGATCTTGTTAGCTCTTTCGGGAACAAAAGTAACATCTGGTCTCCATTTGCTAGCTTTTCCATTTCTTGAACGGAGATCGGGATTTGGTCCCTGACAATAACTCCGCATTAACGAATGACACTTGTTCGCATTCTTCTTGGTAGTTTCAAGCGGTTTCGCCATTTGGTTTGATGGCATCGATGTTGTACTTTACGCCAGCCTGTCAACTTTTTGGGCCGGGCCTCGAACTGTCCTACTGCTTGTAGAAGATTTGCTCGATCCGGAGGGCTAAAGAGAAACATCGATTCATTAAATATATATAATATAATACAATTAATACATGTAATGATCATCGGTATGGCTATCTATAATAATATACCTCGCCGGTCTTTGTTATTTGAAGAACATTTCCTTCGTCACATGTTGTGGCCTTCATCTATTCGTTCGTCTTCATCAAACATCATACCCTCACCCGCATTGTTCGATATTCGAGCCGTCATCATCTGGTCGGGGGAGCTTATGATGTCGACCAGAGTCTCCTCTTCTTCTTCTTGGTCGGTAATTGTCCATTAGCTTTTATTTAACCTAATCCCAGAAGAAAGTTAAAACAATTTAGTATTCAAATTAAAACTGCATGGCAATCAAAATATTGAACTAATCATAGTAATAATATCATCTCAAATAATATCACTATTAATACATCTTAATAATCTAGATAATTAATATGCATCATCGAATATAATCATGAATATTAATCGATAAAATATAATTCTTGAATAGTTTTGTCCTCGAATATTATCTCAATACATCACAGCTAGCTAACATATAGAATATTATCGAATAATCTAGTTCACAGAGAAAAAAAAAAATCAAGAAGTCGTTTTCCCTGCTGTAACACGAAAAGAATGAGGGAAAGAGAGCGGTGACACCAAAACAAGGAACCATCACTGTATACTCGGTAATCCCTGAAAACCTGCAGATTGGAGAACTGACGTCAACAGCATCAGCAAACTGACGTGCTCTTCCTCCCCTGACATGTTGACGTAACATACCGGGGCGTGGGCTGGCCAGAAAGATAGCAAAGAACGTCTGTTCACCGGTCCTCACCAATCGAAAAAGTGGCCCATGCGAACGCCAGCCCAAAAAAGAAAGACTCTCCGGTCGACGAAAAGAAAAAAACAAATTTAGCATTGATAACGTTTCTTACGAGTTCTCGATCAGCCAAGTAAGGTTCCCAGGAATTCAGTTCACCTTCGAAGAAGAAAAAAGAAAGAGAGAAAAAGACCCGTTTTTTCCTCTTGGACGAAGCATCTTCTTCAATTATGAGACATATAAAACAAAAAAAAAAAGGATCAAGCAAACAGAGTCGGATAATCGGGGATTCGGGCCAGGTATCGTAATCTCAAGAACAACATTCTATGACAAATTTAACATTTTTAAATTCTTGATTCTGATTTTTGTAATTCTTTTCACTTGATTTTGCAATACAAACATTAAGATATATATTAACACTAAAATATATTAATACATGGTCAACTTTTCTTAATGCAACTTTTCCTATAAATATAAAAAACAATGAAAAAAAAGAGAAAAAAAACTAACATACATATCATATATTATATAAATACTGTATAAAAAAACATCATGCATACATTGTAAATTCCACCGTCATCTCTACAACATACATAATATATTATATATAGTATATGTATGTATATAGAACATCTAAACATTCATGCATATAATTGTATAAAAACTAGTGAAAAAAATCGTCGTGGAGGGCGGGGCGCGATCTCAAGCGGCGAGGCGGGTCAGGCCGGGCATGGGCGGCGCGCTCGGGGCGCGCGACGGTGTCGGGGCAGGCGGCGCGGCTAGGAGGTCGGGGAGGACGAGCGGGCGCGCCGGGGCTGCGGGGAGGAGGGCGCGTTCGGCGTCAGGATCGGGAGGGCGCCTGCGTCGGGAAGGCGACGAGCTCCGTGTCGAGGAGAGGTGAGACGGCGGCGCGCGGCAGCCTGGCGGCGTCCTGGTTCGCGGCGTCGATGTGTGTGGTGCGTCGGGGGGAGAAGATGATGGAAATGAGATGGAGTTCTGAAAATTCGCAAGTCCCGCTTATATACAATACCTTTAGTCCCCGTTGGTGGCCCAACCGCGACTAAAGGTACCTTAGTCGCGGTTGGAGCCCCAACCGGGACTAAAGGTGAATTTCACACAGGCCAAGCGGCGAGAAGCTCAGGCCTTTAGTCCGGTTGGTCGCTCCAACCGTGACTAAAGGGGGGCCTTTAGTCGCGGTTGGAGCCACCAACTGGACTAAGGCCTATTCCTGCCACGACGCGATGTTTGTACTTTACGCCAGCCTGCAAATTTTTTGCCGGCCTCGAACTGTCCTGCTGCTTGTAGAAGATGTTCTCGATCCGAGGTCTAAATGAAAAAGATCGATTCGTAATATATTATAATATATATACAAATCAATAATACATTTAATGAGCATCAGAGTGGCTTTATAATAAATAACCTCGCCCGGTCTTTGTTATTTGAAAACATTTCCTTCGTCATCATTGTTGTGGCCTTCATCTATTCGTTCGTCTTCATCAAACATCATACCCTCACTCGAATGTTTAGATATTGCGAGTTGTCATCATTTGGGCTAGCGAAGCGTAGGATGTCGAACAGAGTCTCTTCTCCTCTCTGCCGGTATTGTCCAATACTTTTATTTAACTAATCCAGAAGAAAGATAAAACAATTTAGATTCAAATTAAATGCATGCAATCATAAGGAAAAACTAAATCATAGTAGATAATATGCATCTTGAATAATATCACTAATATATACATCTCGAATAATCCATATAATTAATATGCATCATCGAATATAATCCGAATACATCATCTCTCGAATACATCATAGCTAATAATACATATTGAATATTATCGAAATACGTTCACTCGCTTTCCTGAGGCGCGGGCGGTGGACACCCAAAGAGAAGGAACCATCACAGGACATAGCTCGGTGAGATCCCTGAAGAACCTGCCAGTATTGGAGAACCTGACGTCCAATGCAGCCATGTAGCGACGGACGTGCTCGTCCTCCTCGCTGACACGGCGACGTACCCCCTCCGGCGGGGCCGGCTGCCTCCGCACCAAAGTGGCCCACCAAACCCACCAAAAACTCCCTCACGAGAGCCCGTTTCCTCACCAAGCTGTGCGCCCCGAAGGTAGCACCTCCCAGTGCGACCAGGGAGCCCAGTCCCGGACATGTGCCTCTAACAGACTCGTCACAACGTCACACAGCATGCGCTGGCATTGTAGACGTCGAGAACAATTTTATGTAAATTTAACATTTTTTAAATGCTTGATTGTGATTTTTTAATTCTTTTTCACTTGATTTTGCAAATACATGACAAACTTTTGTAAATACAACATTAAGATATATATTAACATTAAATATTATTATATATGGTCATTTTTTCTGTGCACTTTTTCCTATAAATATAAAAACTAGTGAAAAAACAACCTAAAATACATACATATATATATTATACATACTGTATAAAAAAAACTTCATGCATACATTGTAATATCCACCGTTCATCTCTCTCTCTCTCTATATATATTATAATATATATATACATTGTATAAAAAACTAGTGAAAAATTAAATATCTAACACTCTAAAACATCAAATAGAAAATCTAAAACATTCATGCATATATACATTGTAAAAAAACTAGTGAAAAAATCGTCGCGGAGCGGGGGCGGCGAGCTCACAGCGGGCGGCGGGCGAGGTCGAGGCCGACGGGCGCGGGCGGCGCTTCGGGGGCGACGATGGCGTCTGTTGGCGGCGCGGTGAGGAGCATCGGGAGGACGGCGCGGGCGGCGTCGGGGCTCGGGAGGAGGGCGCGTTTGTGGTCGGGGATCGGGAGGAGGCGCCGGCGTCAAGGAAGAGGCGGACGACGGCTCGTGGCAGCCGGGCGCGTTCCTATTCGCGGCGTCGAGGTGTGTGGTGGCGTCGGGGAAGGGAAGATGATGAAAATGAGATGGAGTTCTAAAATGCAAGTCCCCGCTTATATACAAATATCTTTAGTCCCGTTGGTGGCTCCAACCGCCACTAAGGTACCTTAGTCGCGATTGGAGCCACCAACCGGACCAAGTGATTTTCACAAGGCCAAGCGGCGGAAAGCCAGCCTTTAGTCCCGGTTGGTGGCTCCACCCGCGACTAAAGGGGGTCTTTAGTCGCGGTTGGAGCCACCAACTGGGACTAAAGGCCTATTCCTGCCACGGCGCAATGTTGTCCTTTACGCCAGCCTCAACTTTTGCCGGGCCTCGAACTGTCCTGCTGCTTGTAGAAGATTTGCTCGATCCAGAGGGCTAAAAGAGAAAGATCGATTCGTTAATATATATATATATACAAATTAATTAATCCATGTATGATACCGGATGGCTATATATAAATATACCTCGCCGGTCTTTGTTATTTGAAGAACATTTCCTTCGTCATCAATGTTGTGGCCTTCATCTATTCGTTCGTCTTCATCAAACATCATACCCTCACCGAATTGTTCTATTTGCGAGCTGTCATCATCTGGGCTCGGGGAGCGTATGATGTCGAACAGAGTCTCTTCTCCTTCTCTGCCTGTATTCACGCTTTTATTTAACTAATCCAGAAGAAAATAAAAACAATTTAGTATTCAAATTAGAATGCATGCAATCAATAAGGAAAACATGAATCATAGTAGATAATATGCATCTTGAATAATATCACAAATAAATACATCTCGAATAATCCAGATAATAAATAGCACATGGAATATAATCTCGAATACATCGTCTCGATTATTATCAAATAATATAATCTTGAATACATCGTCTCGAATACATCACTAGCTAATACACGATCGAATAATATCGAATAATCTGTTTCACTCGCGGTTTCTGAGGCACGGCGGTGGACACCCAAAGAGAAGAAACCATCACAGGATCATAGCGGGTGGGATCCCTGAAGAACCTGCCAGGTATTGGAGAACCTGACGTCCAACGCAAACCATTGTAGCGACGGACGTGCTCGTCCTCCTCCCTGACATGGCAATGTACCACCTCCGGCGGGCCGGCTGCTTCCGCACCGAAAGTGGCCCACGCAACGCCACAGAAGCTCCGGGTCGACGACGGAGCACGGTTCCTCACCAGATGCGCGCCCCGGAAGGTAGCACCTCCCGTGCCAGCCCGGCGAGTCCAGTCCCGGACATGGCGCGTCTGAAGCAGGACGTCGTCGCGAACGTCGACGACGAGGATGCGGGCCGCGCATTGTAGACGTCGAGAACAAATTCCTATGCAAATTTAAAACTTTTTAATGCTTGATTGTGATTTTTGTAATTCTTTTCAGTTGATTTTGCAAATACATGACAAACTTTTGCAAATACAACATTAAGATATATATTAATCTAAAATATTAGTAATACATGTTCAACTTTTTCCATAATATAAAAAACTAGTGAAAAAAACTATTGAAAAAACTAAAAATACCTATATATCTATATATATATATATATATATATATATTTTATACATACATTGTATAAAAAAACATTCATGCATACATTGTAATTCAACCGTTCATCTCTACAATATATATATATATATACATGTATAAAAAACTAGTGAAAAAAACTAAAATATCTAAAACATCAAAATAGAACATCTAAAACATTCATCATATATAATGTATAAAAAACTAGTGAAAAAAAAATTGTCGCGGATGCGGGGGGAGCGAGCTCATAGCGGGGGGGGGTGCGAGCTCACAGGGGGCGGTGGGCGAGGTCGAGGGCGGCGGGCGCAAGCGCAGGCGGGGGAGGAGGCGCGGCGAGGAGCTGGGGGAGGACGCGGGGGCGGCGTCGGGCTGGGGAGGAAGGCGCGTTCGGCGTCGGGGATCGGGGAGGAGGCGCCGGCGTCAAGGGAGAGGCGAGACGGTGGCGCGTGGCAGCCTGGCGGTGTCCTGGTTCGGCGGCGTCGAGGTGGTGGTGGCGTCGGGGGAGGAAGATGATGGAAATGAGATGGAGTTCTGAAAATTTGCAAGTCCCGCTTATATAAAATATCTTTAGTCCCAGTTGGTGGCTCCAACCACGACTAAAGGTACATTTAGTCGCGGTTGGAGCCACCAACCGGGACTAATGGTGAATTTTCACCAGGCAAGCGGCGGGAAGCCCAGGCTTTTAGTCCCGGTTGGTGGCTACAACCGCGACTAAAGGGGGGTCTTTAGTCGCGGTTGGAGCTACCAACTGGGACTAAAGGCCTGTTCCTGCCACGGGCGATGTTTGTACTACGCCAGCCTGCAATTTTTGGCCGGGCTCGAACTGTCCTGCTGCTTGTAGAAGATTTGTTCGATCCGGAGGGCTAAAAGAAAAAAGATCGATTCGTTAATATATATATATTATAAATCAATAATACATGTAATAGATCACCGGATTGCTTATATAATAAATATACCTCGCCGGTCTTTGTTATTTGAAAAACATTTCCTTCATCATCATTGTTGTGGCCTTCATCTATTCGTTCGTCTTCATCAAACATCATACCCTCACCGGAATTGTTAAGATATTGCGAGCGTCATCATCTGGCCTCTGGTAGCGTATGATGTCGAACAGTCTCTTCTCCTTCTTGCCGGTATTCTACATGGATTTATTTAACTAATCCAGAAAGAAAGATAAAAAAATTTAGTATTCAAATTAGAATGCATGCAATCAATAAGGAAAAACTGAATCATAGTAGATAATATTCATCTTGAATAATATCATTATATACATCTCGAATAATCCAGATAAATAATATGCATCATCGAATATAATCTCGAATACATCGTCTCGAATATTATCGAAAATATAATCTTGAATACATCGTCTCGAATATATCTCGAATACATCATAGCTAAACAGATCGAATATATCGAATAATCTAGTTACTCGGGTTCTGAGGCGCGGGCGGTGGACACCTAAAGAGAAGGAACCATCATAGGATATAGATCGGGTGAGATCCCTGAAGAACCTGCCAGGTATTGGAGAACCTGACGTCCAACGCAACCATGTAGCGACGGACGTTCTCGTCCTCCTCCCTGACACGGGAACGTACCACCTCGGCGGGGCCGGCTGCCTCGCACCGAAAGTGGCCCACGCGAACGCCACCGAAGAAGCTCCAGGTCGACGACGGGAGCTCGGTTCCTCACCAAGCTGCGCGCCCCAGAAGGTAGCACCTCCCAGTGCCAGCCCGCGGAGCCCTGTCCCGGACATGGCGCCTCTGAAACAGACGTCGTCGCGAACGAGTCGACGACGACGATGCGGGCCGGGCATCGTAGACATCGAGAACAAATCCATGCAAATTTAACATTTTTAAATGCTTGATTGTGATTTTTGTAATTCTTTTTCAGTTGATTTGCAAATACATGACAAACTTTGCAAATACAACATTAAGATATATATTAACATTAAAATATATTAATAACATGGTAAATTTTTCTATGCAATTTTTTCCTATAAAATAAAAAGCTAGTAAAAAAACTAAAATACATACATATATAATACATACATTGTATAAAAAAAACATTCATGCATACATTGTAAATTCAACCGTTCATCTCACAACATATATATTATACATTGTTAAAAAAAATAGTGTAAAAAAAACTAAAATATCTAAAACACCTAAAAATCCAAATAGAACATCTAAAAGATTCATGCATATATACATTGTATAAAAAACAGTGAAAAAAAATCGTCGCGGAGGCGGGGGGCGCGAGCTACAGCGGGGGCGGGGAGGTCGAGGCGGTCGGCGGCGGCGGGTTGTGGGGGCGACGAGGGTGGGGCAGGCGGCGAGGCGAGGAGCTCGGGAGGAGGCGGCGGCGTGCGGGCTCGGGGAGGAGGGCGCGTTCGGCGTCGGGGATCGGGGAGGAGGCGCCGGCGTCGGGGGAGAGGCGAGACGGTGGCGCGTGGCAGCTGGCGGCGTCCTGGTTCGGCGGCGTCGAGGTGTGTGGTGGCGTTGGGGGTGGAAGATGATGGAAATGAGATGGAGTTCTGAAAATTTGCAAGTCCCCCCTTATATACAAATACCTTACCTTTAGTCGCGGTTGGAGCCACCAACCGGGACAAATGTGAATTTTCACCTGCCAAGCGGCGGGAAGCCCAGGCCTTTAGTCCCGGTTGGTGGCTCCAAACGCGACTAAAGGCCCCCCTTTAGTCGCGGTTGGAGCCACCAACGGGAACTAAAGGCATGTTCCTGCCACGGCGCAGTGTCGTGGATGTTTAGGAACCTCGCCCAGCGAAGGGACCGCACTAGTTTATAAACCCCGACGCGGTAGCTCTTCGAGCTCCTCTCTAAAGGAGACCTTGTGGGCCTACCGATCTGTCCTGCCCTGTGGGCCATACGGGTCGTGCGGGCCTGCATCCTGGCCCAACTAGTAGTTGGGTTTCTAGTCGTATGCAGGCCGGGGCGGCCCAGTAGGCGGGCTTTTTTTAATTTATTTATTTTTCGTTTTTTTTTGTTTTCTGCTTATTTATTTTCTTTTGTTCTGAGTTTTTTTCTCTTTATTTTGAGTTTCTGAGTGAATCTTTTTGCTTTAGGCCACAAAAATTATAAACTTTGTTAGTGCCAGTAGTTTCCAAATTTGAATTATTTGAAATTTGTGTGAATCACTAGTTTGGGAATAACTTGACTTTAAAAATAGAATTTTGAGTTTAAAGAATGAAATGCCTTTGAACAGATGAGTTTTCGTCTGAAACCCTGATACTTCGAAAGAGATTCTCCATTTTTTACACGAAGTGCATCCAGTTTTTGCCGTAACCCTATCAACTTTTAGCACATGCTATGTGGGTGAAATGATGATACCATGCTAACTTTCAACATTTTCAGAGTTCATTTGTAGTGCTTTTCAATTTCAGGGTCGTTTAGCTCAAAAAGTCAGTAAATGCATGGAAAATAGCAAATGAAGTCGAAAGGGTTGAAAATTGATGATGTGGCTTTGAATGGTGCATACAAACGCACAAAAAGTCTAGAGTTGAAATAAGTTTAAAAAAATGAAATGCCTTTGTAACAGATGAGTTTTCGTCTGAAACCCTGATACGTCGAAAGAGATTGTCCATTTTGTACACGAAGTGCATCCAGTTTTTGCCGTAACTCTCTCAACTTTTTAGCACATGCTATGTGGGTGAAATGATGATACCATGCCAACTTTCAACCTTTTCAGAGTTCATTTGTAGTGCTTTTCAATTTCAGGGTCGGTTAGCTGAAAAAAAATCAGTAAATGCATGAAAAATAGCAAATGAAGTCAGAAAGAGTTGAAAATTGATGACGTGGCTTTGAATGGTGCATACTGAACGCACAAAAAGTCTGGAGTTGAAATAAGTTTAAAAAAAAGAAATGCCTTTGTAACAGATGAATTTTCGTTTGAAACCCTGATACTTCGAAAAAGATTGTCCATTTTGTACACGAAGTGCATCCAGTTTTTGCTGTAACCCTCTCAAATTTTTAGCACATGCTATGTGGATGAAATGATGATACCATGCCAACTTTCAACCTTTTCGAGTTCATTTGTGTAGTACTTTTCAATTTCAGGGTCGTTTAGCTCAAAAAGTCAGTAAATGCATCAAAGTAGCAAATGAAGCCAGAAAGGGTTGAAAATTGATGACGTGGCTTTGAATGGTGCATACTGAACGCACAAAAAGTCTGGAGTTGAAATAAGTTTTAAAAATGAAATGCCTTTGTAACAGATGAGTTTTGTCCGAAACCCTGATACTTCGAAGAGATTCTCCATTTTGTACACGAAGTGCATCCAGTTTTTGCCATAACCCTCTCAACTTTTTAGCTCATGCTATGTGGGTGAAATGATGATACCATGCCAACTTTCAACCTTTTCAGAGTTCATTTGTAGTGCTTTTCAATTTCAGGGTCGTTTAGCTCAAAAAAGTCAGTAAATGCATGAAGAGTAGCAAATGAGTCAGAAAGGGTTGAAAATCGATGACGTGGCTTGAATGGTGCATACTGAACGCAAAAAAGTCTGGAGTTGAAATAAGTTAAAAAAATGAAATGCTGTGTAACAGATGAGTTTTCATCTGAAACCGTGATACTTCGAAAGAGATTGTCCATTTTGTACATGAGTGCATCCAGTTTTTGCTGTAACTCTCTCAACTTTTTAGCACATGCTACGTGGGTGAAATGATGATACCATGCCAACTTTCAACCTTTTCAGAGTTCATTTGTAGCGCTTTTAAATTTCAGGGTCGTTTTGCTCAAAAAAATCAGTAAATGCATGAAAAGTAGCAAATGAAGTCGAAATGCCATACACATAAGTACCCTAACTATTACCAAGATTCCCTCCGGTTTGTCTGAAGGGGACTTACCATATATATAAGTCCGGAACTCACTAAAGAAGAAAGTGATGACAGTGAAGCCGGTCACATCCCAGAGGGGATCTTTGGATATAAAACTTTTTCTTCGCGTGTGTCCCTTTGTGCCGAACTATGGACAATCTTCATCATTAAAATGGATGCTCTGGTCAATATTCACTGTGAATGGAGCAATTTCATGAAACTTTTCATAATCTTCTGACAGTATATCTTGTCGTCCACTCCCATGATGTTTTTTCCCTGAAAGAACTATCTGGCACTTTGGCTCATCGTATGAGTATTCGCTTCCTTATCTTTTCTTTTCTGGCTTGGTAGACATGTCCTTCACATAGAAAACCTGCACCACATCATTGGCTAGGATGAATGGTTCATCTGCGTAGCAAGATTTTTGAGATCCAGTTGTCATTCCGTACTGCGGGTCTTCCTTACCCCGCCTCCTGTCAGATTGACCCATTTGCACCGAAACAAAGGGACCTTCAAACCACTTCCATAGTCAAGTTCCCATATCTCTTCTATGTAACAATAATATGTGTCCTTTGGACTATGGTGTTTACTGCATCAAAGCGGACACCACTGTTTTGGTTGGTGCTCTTTTTATCTTGGGCGATCGTGTAAAATGTATTCCCATTATCTCGAACCCTTTGAAAGTCATATATTCGGGGAACTGGGACAGCAAGTACAGCTCATCTTCAACAGCGTCGTCATGCATAGAGACATGTCTACAACCAACCGGTGAAAGTCCCCGTTTGTTCACATGTAATCAGTCGTCAGACTGCTCCGAGTGTTAGGAGCGTAGATGATTTCTGTGTTTCCTCGATATACGGAGCCACCAAGGAGGAATTTTGTAGAACTGTGTAGTGTGCTTGCGCCCAAGAATGCCCGTCCATACATATTATTGCTTTCGGTCCTAGCGTGCTGTGAGCTCCCTGCTTAATCGGGCACTAATCATACACGCAAATGCACACGATCAAGCCTAAGGACTCACTTGAAGGAATCACAACACAACTCTAAAACAAAAAAAGTCATACAAGCTTATATACAAGCCAGGGGCCTCGAGGGCTTGATACATAAGCTCGCATACAAGCGTCAGCGGAAGCATCAGATATCTGAGTACAGATATAAAAGATAAAACAGATAGGCCTTTAAAAGGCGAGGCAAAAGAAAACATACGATCGAAAAAGGCGCGGGCCTCCTGATTGGGACCCTCCGAACCTACTCCTGATCGTCGGCAGCTCGTAGTAGTAACTACCCTGTGGTGGTTGTAGTAGTCGTCGGCGGGACAGCTGGCTCGGGGCTCCGTCATCTGGTTGCATCAAACAGATATGGGGAAAAGAGAAAGCAAAGCAACCGTGAGTACTCATCCGAAGTACTTAGCAAGCAAGGATCTACAACATATGCAACATTATCAAAGAAAGGCTGTATATGTGGACTGGGCTGCAGAAATGCCAGAATAGAGGGAAGGCCTAGTCCTATCGAAGACTAGCATCTTCAGAGTTTTGCAGCATTAGAAGAGTGTAGATTAGCATAGTATAAAGTAGTAGTATTGTTATCAACCTCGCCCAGAGATCCTCCTCGACTCCCTGCGCGAAAGCGATCTCAGAGCCCTAATATCCAAGTATCAACCTTGGCCAGAGATCTTTCTCGACTCCTGGCGAGAAAGCAATCCAGAGCCCTACTATCATATCTCATGACAAGTATCCAGTTCTAGTTGTATCGATCAGATACAACTCTGAGCATCCGTTACCGAGGACCCGGCTCTATGCATAGTTTAGTTCTCCCTCAGGGGTGCACAACTTACCCACCATGTCGATTAACTCCGGCCGGACCAACTTTTCTGGGTCATGCCCGGTCTCGGCCAAACGACACGCCGTAGTCCTACCTAGGCTCAGCAGAGAGGTCCCCGTCGGTCTACCATCCTAAGTGCTCGGGGTCTTGGGCCATTGCCCTGTGCACTCTGGGTCGTTGCGCACACGGTGAAGCCAGGCACCACCTCTACCTGGATGGTGCCGGTCCGTCCGTGCCGCTATGCTGAACTGGACGCTGACAAAGCTTTCGGAGAAACGTCGAAGCAGAGTGCCCCTACTTATTCCCGTGTGATGTTAGTGCTATCGGGCCAGAGGCCCACTTAGATCAAATACCAAATTGTTAGTGGATTGGTAGGGCGGTAACGAGCAGAGACTCATGATCGATGTGACCTCGTCGCCCGTCTCGAGGACTTGTGGCAAGGGCTAAGAATGCCCGGCCATGCCTTGTAATTAACTCACGGGCCCCTCAGGCCAACCCTTCTCCACATCACTCGCGGGTACCCTCTCAGGGTCGACCCGCCTTTCCAAGTAACAGTTGTAAAGTCCAAGTATCCGTGTGTCCAAACATCAGGGAGTCTGAGGTACCACCCTCGTTGGATTCCTACTCGATGTATCCGTCAAGGTGAACTTAGGAGGAATCACCCTCGAGGTTCAACCAATTGAGCTGTTACACATGGCGTCGTTATCGGAAGTGGTGAAGGAGGAATCACCCTCGATGACCATGACCGAATAGCTACTCTACAGAGTTAACATCAGGAGTGCTAAATGAGGTATCACCCTCGGCACTCGATAGTACGCTACAGTGTCGTACAACTAGGGGGGTGATGTGCGGGGTGTCGGGGCTGGTTGTCGATCACGTTGATCGAGCCTTCTGAAATCAGTGGGGGCAACTGGGTCAAAGTGGGGTCTCTGGTGGATCTCTATCCAGCCAACTAAGCAGTTTAGGATAAGCAGGTAATTATCAAAGCAGGTTACAAAAATCTGGATATGCATCAGAATAGGTAAAGCAGTAGTGCAGCAACAATTCTAATGCAAGCACAGAGAGAGAGAGAATAGGCGATATAGGCATGCTCAAAAGGGGGGGGCTTGCCTGGTTGCTTGGGGCAAAGGCAAGGTCGTCAACGGTGTTGTCGGGCTCCTGAGCTGCGTCAGTCTCGGGAACGCGTCGAGTACGGGATCTACCGAGAGAGAAGAGAGGGGAGGAAACAGATAAATACACAACAAACATAGCAACAAAGAGCATGCTATGCTATAGTGCGTAGTGCGGGTTTCCTAAAAGCATTTCTAAGTCATTTTTAGTTATTTTAGGATTAAAGTTGGATATTAACCTGTGTATATGCACTATTCATCTACCGAAAATAGGCTAAAAGTTGCGGGTTCACTCCGTAGAGGGTCCTGACACGGAACCGATAGCACAGACGATTGTCTCGTCGTTCTGAGCAACTTCATGTAGAAAGTTTTGATCTGAGCTACCGTTTAATTTCTATGATTTTCAAAGGTTTTTGACATTTTCTGGAATTTTTTATTTATCTAATTCAACATATCCAGAACAGTGTATGGTGTGTCGTAGCCTGATGTAATGGTGACGTAGCAGTCAACTGGTCGGCTGACCTGGTAAACCTGACAGTGGGACCCACATGTCAAACTCAGGGGCTAACAGAGTTTAGGTTAAAAAATAAATTCAGTTAATTAGGCTTCTGGGCCCACCTGTTAGTGTCTACTTAACCTAATTAATTAAATTAACTAAATATCCCGCTTAATTAGTCAAACAGTGGGGTGGACCCACATGTCAGCTGTTGGGGCCGGCCCAGTCAGCAGTTGACCGAAGTCAAATGGTAAAGTGGGGTCAGCGGGGCCCCTGGGCCACCAGTCAGTGGCTCAGGCAATGGGGCCCAAAAGCCGAGGTTAGTGCGGCCGCGGAGCTCTCCGGCGAGCCCGAACAACGGCGACAACTCGGCGAGCTCGGGTTTCTGCTACGTGCATCATTTCGGGTCGTTCCTCTTGCGTTCGAATGAGTTAGTGCGGGCGCGCATCCAACAGTGACGGTCGCCGGGCGGAGGTGGCCGGAGGAAACGAATGGCGATGACTGGGCGGCCACCAGTGTTTGGACCTTCGCTGTTTTGGTGAAAGCAAATGCGGGACGGCAAGTTAGCTAGCTAGGCGGCCGTTCGGGAGCTCCATGAGCACGGGTGCGCCACTGGTTCGAGCGGAGAAGCCCGGACAAGTGCCCGGTCGGCAATGGCGGATGGCGGAGCTGCAGCATTGGTGACGGCCAATAGTGATGGCTAGGCGAGCAGCGAGGGAGGAAGAGGATGGTGCTCACCGAGGGGTCAAGGAGGCCCGGCGATGGATTAGGAGCGTAGACGGCGTCGAGAATGTCGACGAACGCCGGCGACAGCACGGGAGGGGATCGGCTTGATCGGTTACGTGGTGGTCCCGGTTCAAGTGAGGGCGGAGCCGTCGTGGACGACAGTGGCGGGCCTCCTGGGCACCTCGGCTGGCCATGGGGAGGCCAGTGGCCACGGCAGTGGAGGCGGGCGCGGTGACGGCAGGCGCGGGACGAGGAGAGGAGCTAGGGGAAGGGGGAAAATGGGACTACGGTTCGCTGGGGGTGCCTGGGGTGACTTATCCCACGTCGGGTGGCAGTGGCACCGGGGGATGGAAACAGCTGCATCGCGGCTCGGATCCGCACGTGCCGCTGGAAACGGGAGGAGGGAGACGGCAAGGCATATTGGGTGGGTACACACTGTGGAAAATCATCTCTACAATATATATATATATATATACATTGTATAAAAAACTAGTGAAAAAAAACTAAAATATCTAAAACATCAAAATAGAACATCTAAAACATTCATGCATATATAAATTGTATAAAAAACTAGTGAAAAAAAAATTGTCGCGGATGCGGGGGGCGCGAGCTCATAGCGGGCGGGGGGTGCGAGCTCACAGCGGGCGGTGGGCGAGGTCGAGGCCGGCGGGCGCAAGCGGCACGGCGGGGCAGGCGGCGCGGCGAGGAGCTCGGGGAGGACGGCGCGGGCGGCGTCGGGGCTCGGGGAGGAAGGCGCGTTCGGCGTCGGGGATCGGGGAGGAGGCGCCGGCGTCAAGGGAGAGGCGAGACGGTGGCGCGTGGCAGCCTGGCGGTGTCCTGGTTCGGCGGCGTCGAGGTGTGTGGTGGCGTCGGGGGAGGAAGATGATGGAAATGAGATGGAGTTCTGAAAATTTGCAAGTCCCCGCTTATATACAAATATCTTTAGTCCCAGTTGGTGGCTCCAACCACGACTAAAGGTACATTTAGTCGCGGTTGGAGCCACCAACCGGGACTAATGGTGAATTTTCACCAGGCCAAGCGGCGGGAAGCCCAGGCTTTTAGTCCCGGTTGGTGGCTACAACCGCGACTAAAGGGGGGTCTTTAGTCGCGGTTGGAGCTACCAACTGGGACTAAAGGCCTGTTCCTGCCACGGCGCGATGTTGTACTTTACGCCAGCCTGCAACTTTTTGGCCGGGCCTCGAACTGTCCTGCTGCTTGTAGAAGATTTGTTCGATCCGGAGGGCTAAAAGAAAAAAGATCGATTCGTTAATATATATATATATATACAAATCAATTAATACATGTAATGATCACCGGATTGCTTATATAATAAATATACCTCGCCGGTCTTTGTTATTTGAAAAACATTTCCTTCATCATCATTGTTGTGGCCTTCATCTATTCGTTCGTCTTCATCAAACATCATACCCTCACCGGAATTGTTAAGATATTGCGAGCCGTCATCATCTGGCCTCTGGTAGCGTATGATGTCGAACAGTCTCTTCTCCTTCTCTGCCGGTATTCTACATGGATTTTATTTAACTAATCCAGAAGAAAGATAAAAAAATTTAGTATTCAAATTAGAATGCATGCAATCAATAAGGAAAAACTGAATCATAGTAGATAATATTCATCTTGAATAATATCATTAATATATACATCTCGAATAATCCAGATAATTAATATGCATCATCGAATATAATCTCGAATACATCGTCTCGAATATTATCGAATAATATAATCTTGAATACATCGTCTCGAATATTATCTCGAATACATCATTAGCTAATACAGATCGAATATTATCGAATAATCTAGTTTACTCGCGGTTCCTGAGGCGCGGGCGGTGGACACCTAAAGAGAAGGAACCATCATAGGATCATAGATCGGGTGAGATCCCTGAAGAACCTGCCAGGTATTGGAGAACCTGACGTCCAACGCAACCATGTAGCGACGGACGTTCTCGTCCTCCTCCCTGACACGGGAACGTACCACCTCCGGCGGGGCCGGCTGCCTCCGCACCGAAAGTGGCCCACGCGAACGCCACCGAAGAAGCTCCAGGTCGACGACGGGAGCTCGGTTCCTCACCAAGCTGCGCGCCCCAGAAGGTAGCACCTCCCAGTGCCAGCCCGGCGGAGCCCTGTCCCGGACATGGCGCCTCTGAAACAGGACGTCGTCGCGAACGAGTCGACGACGACGATGCGGGCCGGGCATCGTAGACATCGAGAACAAATTCCATGCAAATTTAACATTTTTAAATGCTTGATTGTGATTTTTGTAATTCTTTTTCAGTTGATTTTGCAAATACATGACAAACTTTGCAAATACAACATTAAGATATATATTAACATTAAAATATTATTAATACATGGTCAACTTTTTCTATGCAATTTTTTCCTATAAATATAAAAAGCTAGTAAAAAAACTAAAATACATACATATATATATACATACATTGTATAAAAAAAACATTCATGCATACATTGTAAATTCAACCGTTCATCTCTACAATACATATATATACATACATTGTATAAAAAAACTAGTGTAAAAAAAACTAAAATATCTAAAACACCTAAAACATCCAAATAGAACATCTAAAAGATTCATGCATATATACATTGTATAAAAAACTAGTGAAAAAAAATCGTCGCGGAGGCGGGGGGCGCGAGCTCACAGCGGGCGGCGGGCGAGGTCGAGGCCGGTCGGCGCGGGCGGCGTGTCGGGGGCGACGACGGCGTCGGGGCAGGCGGCGAGGCGAGGAGCTCGGGGAGGACGGCGCGGGCGGCGTCGGGGCTCGGGGAGGAGGGCGCGTTCGGCGTCGGGGATCGGGGAGGAGGCGCCGGCGTCGGGGGAGAGGCGAGACGGTGGCGCGTGGCAGCCTGGCGGCGTCCTGGTTCGGCGGCGTCGAGGTGTGTGGTGGCGTTGGGGGTGGAAGATGATGGAAATGAGATGGAGTTCTGAAAATTTGCAAGTCCCCCCTTATATACAAATACCTTTACCTTTAGTCGCGGTTGGAGCCACCAACCGGGACTAAATGTGAATTTTCACCTGGCCAAGCGGCGGGAAGCCCAGGCCTTTAGTCCCGGTTGGTGGCTCCAAACGCGACTAAAGGCCCCCCTTTAGTCGCGGTTGGAGCCACCAACCGGGACTAAAGGCATGTTCCTGCCACGGCGCAGTGTCGTGGATGTTTAGTCCAACCTCGCCCAGCGAAGGGCGACCGCACTAGTTTATAAACCCCGACGCGGTAGCTCATTCGAGCTCCTCTCTAAAGGAGACCTTGTGGGCCTACCGATCTGTCCTGCCCTGTGGGCCATACTGGGTCGTGCGGGCCTGCATCCTGGCCCAACTAGTAGTTGGGTTTCTAGTCGTATGCAGGCCGTGGCGGCCCAGTAGGCGGGCTTTTTTTAATTTATTTATTTTTCGTATTTTTTTTGTTTTCTGCTTTATTTATTTTCTTTTGTTTCTGAGTTTTTTTCTCTTTATTTTGAGTTTCTGAGTGAATCTTTTTGCTTTAGGCCACAAAAATTATAAACTTTCTGTTAGTGCCAGTAGTTTCCAAATTTGAATTATTTGAAATTTGTGTGAATCACTAGTTTGTGAATAACTTGACTTTAAAAATAGAATTTTGAGTTTAAAGAAATGAAATGCCTTTGTAACAGATGAGTTTTCGTCTGAAACCCTGATACTTCGAAAGAGATTCTCCATTTTTTACACGAAGTGCATCCAGTTTTTGCCGTAACCCTATCAACTTTTTAGCACATGCTATGTGGGTGAAATGATGATACCATGCTAACTTTCAACATTTTCAGAGTTCATTTGTAGTGCTTTTCAATTTCAGGGTCGTTTAGCTCAAAAAAGTCAGTAAATGCATGGAAAATAGCAAATGAAGTCAGAAAGGGTTGAAAATTGATGATGTGGCTTTGAATGGTGCATACTAAACGCACAAAAAGTCTAGAGTTGAAATAAGTTTAAAAAAATGAAATGCCTTTGTAACAGATGAGTTTTCGTCTGAAACCCTGATACGTCGAAAGAGATTGTCCATTTTGTACACGAAGTGCATCCAGTTTTTGCCGTAACTCTCTCAACTTTTTAGCACATGCTATGTGGGTGAAATGATGATACCATGCCAACTTTCAACCTTTTCAGAGTTCATTTTGTAGTGTTTTCAATTTCAGGGTCGTTAGCTAAAAAAATCAGTAAATGCTGAAAAATAGCAAATGAAGTCAGAAAGAGTTGAAAATTGATGACTTGGCTTTGAATGGTGCATACTGAACGCACAAAAAGTCTGGAGTTGAAATAAGTTTAAAAAAAGAAATGCCTTTGTAACAGATGAATTTTCGTTTGAAACCCTGATACTTCGAAAAAGATTGTCCATTTTGTACACGAAGTGCATCCAGTTTTTGCTGTAACCCTCTCAAATTTTTAGCACATGCTATGTGGATGAAATGATGATACCATGCCAACTTTCAACCTTTTCAGAGTTCATTTGTAGTACTTTTCAATTTCAGGGTCGTTTAGCTCAAAAAGTCAGTAAATGCATCAAAAGTAGCAAATGAAGCCAGAAAGGGTTGAAAATTGATGACGTGGCTTTGAATGGTGCATACTGAACGCACAAAAAGTCTGGAGTTGAAATAAGTTTTAAAAAATGAAATGCCTTTGTAACAGATGAGTTTTCGTCCGAAACCCTGATACTTCGAAAGAGATTCTCCATTTTGTACACGAAGTGCATCCAGTTTTTGCCATAACCCTCTCAACTTTTTAGCTCATGCTATGTGGGTGAAATGATGATACCATGCCAACTTTCAACCTTTTCAGAGTTCATTTGTAGTGCTTTTCAATTTCAGGGTCGTTTAGCTCAAAAAAGTCAGTAAATGCATGAAGAGTAGCAAATGAAGTCAGAAAGGGTTGAAAATCGATGACGTGGCTTTGAATGGTGCATACTGAACGCACAAAAAGTCTGGAGTTGAAATAAGTTTAAAAAAATGAAATGCCTGTGTAACAGATGAGTTTTCATCTGAAACCGTGATACTTCGAAAGAGATTGTCCATTTTGTACATGAAGTGCATCCAGTTTTTGCTGTAACTCTCTCAACTTTTTAGCACATGCTACGTGGGTGAAATGATGATACCATGCCAACTTTCAACCTTTTCAGAGTTCATTTGTAGCGCTTTTAAATTTCAGGGTCGTTTTGCTCAAAAAAATCAGTAAATGCATGAAAAGTAGCAAATGAAGTCAGAAATGCCATAACACATAAGTACCCTAACTATTACAAAGATTCCCTCCGGTTTGTCTGAAGTGGGACTTACCATATATATAAGTCCGGAAACTCACTAAAGAAGAAAGTGATGACAGTGAAGCCGGTCACATCCCAGAGTGGGATCTTTGGATATAAAACTTTTTCTTCGCGTGTGTCCCTTTGTGCCGTAACTATGGACAATCTTCATCATTTAACTGGATGCTCTGGTCAATATTCACTGTGAATGGAGCAATTTCATGAAACTTTTCATAATCTTCTGACATGTCTATCTTGTCGTCCACTCCCATGATGTTTCTTTTCCCTGAAAGAACTATCTGGCACTTTGGCTCATCGTATGATGTATTCGCTTCCTTATCTTTTCTTTTTCTTGGCTTGGTAGACATGTCCTTCACATAGAAAACCTGCACCACATCATTGGCTAGGATGAATGGTTCATCTGCGTACGCAAGATTTTTGAGATCCACTGTTGTCATTCCGTACTGCGGGTCTTCCTTTACCCCGCCTCCTGTCAGATTGACCCATTTGCACCGAAACAAAGGGACCTTCAAACCACTTCCATAGTCAAGTTCCCATATCTCTTCTATGTAACAATAATATGTGTCCTTTGGCCTATTGGTGTTTACTGCATCAAAGCGGACACCACTGTTTTGGTTGGTGCTCTTTTTATCTTGGGCGATCGTGTAAAATGTATTCCCATTTATCTCGAACCCTTTGAAAGTCAATATATTCGAAGATGGTAACTGGGACAGCAAGTACAGCTCATCTTCAACAGCGTCGTCATGCATGAGACATGTCTACAACCAACCGGTGAAAGTCCCCGTTTGTTCACATGTAATCCAGTCGTCAGACTGCTCCGAGTGTTAGGAGCGTAGAATATTCTTGTGTTCCTCGATATACGGAGCCACCAAGGAGGAATTTTGTAGAACTGTGTAGTGTGCTTGCGCCCAAGAATGCCCGTCCATACATATTATTGCTTTCGGTCCTAGCGTGCTGTGACGCTCCCTGCTTAATCGGGCACTAATCATACACGCAAATGCACACGATCAAGCCTAAGGACTCACTTGAAGGAATCACAACACAACTCTAAAACATAAATAAAGTCATACAAGCTTTATATTACAAGCCAGGGGCCTCGAGGGCTTGAATACATAAGCTCGCATACAAGCGTCAGCGGAAGCATCAGATATCTGAGTACAGATATAAAAGATAAAACAGATAGGCCTTTAAAAGGCGAGGCAAAAGAAAACACTACGATCGAAAAGGCGCGGGCCTCCTGATTGGGACCCTCCGAACCTACTCCTGATCGTCGGCAAGCTCGTAGTAGTAACTACCCTCGTGGTGGTAGTAGTAGTCGTCGGCGGGACAGCTGGCTCCGGGGCTCCGTCATCTGGTTGCATCAAACAGATATGGGGAAAAGAGAAAGCAAAGCAACCGTGAGTACTCATCCGAAGTACTTAGCAAGCAAGGATCTACACTACATATGCAACATTATCAAAGAAAGGCTGTATATGTGGACTGGGCTGCAGAAATGCCAGAATAGAGGGAAGGCCTAGTCCTATCGAAGACTAGCATCTTCAGCAGTTTTGCAGCATTAGAAGAGTGTAGATTAGCATAGTATAAAGTAGTAGTATTGTTATCAACCTCGCCCAGAGATCCTTCCTCGACTCCCTGCGAGAAAGCGATCTCAGAGCCCTAATATCCAAGTATCAACCTTGGCCAGAGATCCTTTCTCGACTCCCTGCGAGAAAGCAATCCCAGAGCCCTACTATCCATATCTCATGACAAGTATCCAGTTCTAGTTGTATCGATCAGGATACAACTCTGAGCATCCGTTACCGAGGACCCGGCTATGCATAGTTTAGTTCTTCCCTACAGGGGTGCACTAACTTACCCACCATGCTCGATTAACTCCGGCCGGACACACTTTTCTGGGTCATGCCCGGTCTCGGCCAAACGACACGCCGTAGTCCTACCTAGGCTCAGCAGAGAGGTCCCCGTCGGTCTACATCCTAAGTGCTCAGGGGTCTTGGGCCATTGCCCTGTGCACTCTGGGTCGTTGCGCACACGGTGAAGCCAGGCACCACCTCTACCTGGATGGTGCCGGTCCGTCCGTGCCGCTATGCTGAACTGGACGTCTGACAAAGCTTTCGGAAGAAACGTACGAAGCAGAGTGCCCATACTTATTCCCGTGTGATGGTTAGTGCTATCGGGCCAGAGGCCCACTTAGATCAAATATCCAAATTGTTAGTGTATTGGTAGTGCGGTAACGAGCAGAGACTCATGATCGATGTGACCTCGTCGCCCCGTCTCGAGGACTTGTGGCAAGGGCTAAGAATGCCCGGCCATGCCTTGTAATTAACTCACGGGCACCCTCCAGGCCAACCCTTCTCCACATCACTCGCGGGTACCCCTCAGGGTCGACCCGCCTTTCCAAGTAACAGTTGTAAAGTCCAAGTATCCGTGTGTCCATAACATCAGGGAGTCTGAGGTACCACCCTCGTTGGATTCCTACTCGATGTATCCGTCAAGGTGAACTTAGGAGGAATCACCCTCGAGGTTCACACTTGAGCTGTTACACGATGGCGTCGTTATCGGAAGTGGTGAAGGAGGAATCACCCTCGATGACCATGACCGAATAGCTACTCTACAGAGTTAACATCAGGAGTGCTAAATGAGGTATCACCCTCGGCACTCGATAGTAACGCTACAGTGTCGTACAACTAGGGGGGTGATGTGCGGTGTCGGGGCCTGGTTGTCGATCACGTTGATCGAGCCTTCTGATAATCCAGTGGGGGCAACTGGGTCAAAGTGGGGTCTCTGGTGGATCTCTATCCAGCCTATACTAAGCAGTTTAGGATAAGCAGGTAATTATCAAAAGCAGGTTACAAAAATCTGGATATGCATCAGAATAGGTAAAGCAGTAGCAGCAACAATTCTAATGCAAGCACAAGAGAGAAGAGAATAGGCGATATAGGCATGCTCAAAAGGGGGGGTGCTTGCCTGGTTGCTTGGCGGCAAAGGCAAGGTCGTCAACGGTGTTGTCGGGCTCCTGAGCTGCGTCAGTCTCGGGAACTGCGTCGATACCGGGATCTACCGAGAGAGAAGAGGGGGAGGAAACAGATAAATACACAACAAACATATGCAACAAAGAGCATGCTATGCTATCGTGCAGTGCAGGGTTTCCTAAAAGCATTTCTAAGTCATTTTTAGTTATTTTAGGATTAAAGTTGGATTTATTAACCTGTGTATATGCACTATTCATCTACCGAAAATAGGCTAAAAGTTGCGGGTTCACCTCCGTAGAGGGTCCTGACACGGAAACAGATAGCACAGCTAGATTCGTCTCGTCGTTCTGAGCAACTTTCATGTAGAAAGTTTTTCGATCTGAGCTACAGTTTAATTTCTATGAATTTTCAAAGGTTTTTGACATTTTCTGGAATTTATTTTATTTATCTAATTCAACATTATCCAGAACAGTGTATGTGTGTCGTCAGCCTGATGTAATGGTGACGTCAGCAGTCAACTGGTCGGCTGACCTGGTCAAACCTGACATGTGGGACCCACATGTCATACTCAGGGGCTAACAGAGTTTAGGTTAAAACTAAATTCAGTTAATTAGGCTTCTGGGCCCACCTGTTAGTGTCTACTTAACCTAATTAATTAACTTAACTAAATTAATCCCGCTTAATTAGTCAAACAGTGGGGTGGACCCACATGTCAGCTGTTGGGGCCGGCCCAGTCAGCAGTTGACCGAAGTCAACTGGTCAAAGTGGGGTCAGCGGGGCCCCTGGGCCCACCAGTCAGTGGCTCAGGCAATGGGGCCCAACCGGCCAGGTTAGTGCCGGCCGCCGGAGCTCTCCGGCGAGCCCGAACAACGGCGACAACTCCGGCGAGCTCGGGTTTCTGCTACGGTGCATCATTTCGGGTCGTTCCTCTTGCGTTCGAATGAGTAGTGCGGCGCGCATCCAACAGTGACGGTCGCCGGGCCGGAGGTGGCCGGAAACAACGATGGCGATGACTTGGGCGGCCACCAGTGTTTGGACCTTCGCTGTTTTGGTGAAATGCAACGCGGGCAGGCAAGTTAGCTAGCTAGGCGGCCGTTCGGGAGCTCCATGAGCACGGTTGCGCCACTGGTTCGAGCGGAGAAGCCCGGACACAAGTGCCCGGTCGGCAATGGCGGATGGCGGAGCTGCAGCATTGGTGACGGCCAATAGTGATGGCTAGGCGAGCAGCGAAGGGAGGAAAGAGATGTGGTGCTCACCGAGGGGGCTCAAGGAGGCCCGGCGATGGATTAGGAGCAGTAGACGGCGTCGAGAATGTCGACGAACGCCGGCGACAGCACGGGAGGGGATCGGCTTGATCCGGTGACGTGGTGCTCCCCGGTTCAAGCTGAGGGGCGGAGCCGTCGTGGACGACAGTGGCGGTCCTCCTGGGCACCTCGGCTGGCCATGGGGAGGCCAGTGGCCACGGCAGTGAGGCGGCGCGGTGACGGCAGCGTCGGGACGAGGAGAGGAGCTAGGGGAAGGGGGAAAATGGGACTACGGTTCGCCTGGGGGTGCCCTGGGGTCGATCTTATCCCCATCGCGGTGGCAGTGGCACCGGGGGATGGCCAACAGCTGGCCATCGCCGGCTCGGATCCGCACGTGCGCTGACACGGGGAGGAGGGAGACGGCAATGGCTCTATTGGGCTGGGCCTACACACTGTGCACTAAGGCCCAGCCAACATTGGCCCTTTTCTTTTTCTTTATTTCTTTTTTTCTATTTCCTGTTTCTAATTCTGTTTTGCAAATTCTTAGGCCACTAAATTACTTCTACAAAATGGGTGACTTAGCTCATAAATTGCAGTGCATTGTTCTCTACCACCAAAAACTTTTTTGGGTAAAATACAATTTCATTTGTAAATTAGGTTATTTAAAATGGATTAAAATGTGTTGTTTGACTACTGTTTTAGGTTGTTAGAGTCACTTAAGTATTTTAGGTGATGATGTTTTCCTGAACATAACTAGAAAGAGATTATTTACTATTTAATGAACATTTTAGTTTCTGATTTGAACAACTTTTATTTTTCACTTTAAATCTGAATTGCAATTTGCATTGGAATTTGAAATGAGATATGATGCAATGATGATCAAACATTGTTTAATCCTGCTGACATGGCATTATCAAAAGTGATTTCTGTGGCTAATGACATGGGGTCTTACACGTGCCTTTTCCACCCAGTCTGCCCTCATGCCGCGATTCAGGAACATCAATCGGCTTAAGGTCAGGAATAAAGTCAACACAAAACTCAATGACCTCCTCATTTTCATGGCCCTTGGAGATTCTTCCTTCTGGCCTAGCACGGTTATGAACATATTTCTTTAAGACTCCCATGAACCTCTCAAAGGGAAACATATTGTGTAGAAATACAGGACCCAGAATGGCAATCTCTTTGACTAGGTGAACTAGGACGTGCGTCATGATATTGAAGAAGGATGGTGGGAACACCAACTCAAAACTGACAAGACATTGCACAAAATTATTCTCTAACCATGGTATGATTTCTGGATCGATTACCTTCTGAGAGATTGCATTGAGGAATGCACATAGCTTCATAATGGCTAATCGAACGTTTTCCGGTAGAAGCCCCCTCAATGCAACCGGAAGCAGTTGCGTCATAATCACGTGGCAGTCATGAGACTTTAGGTTGTGGAACTTTTTCTCTGCCATATTTATTATTCCCTTTATATTTGACGAGAAGCCAGACGGGACCTTCATACTGAGCAGGCATTCAAAGAATATTTCCTTCTCTTCTTTGGTAAGAGCATAGCAGGCATGACCCTGATGTATGCCGTCTTTTCCGTGCATACGTTGCTGGTCCTCCCGTGCCTCCGGTGTATCTTTTGTCTTCCCATACATGCCCAAGAAGCCTAGCAGGTTCACGCAAAGATTCTTCGTCACGTGCATCACGTCGATTGCAGAGCGGACCTCTAGGTCTTTTCAATAGGGTAGGTCCCAAAATATAGATTTCTTCTTCCACATGGGTGCGCGTCCGTCAGCGTCATTCAGAACAGATTGTCCGCCAGGACCCTTTCCAAAGATTACTTTTAAATCCTTGACCATATGAAGTATATCATCACCAGTACGGTGGCAAGGCTTCTTCCAGTGAACTGCCTCACCTTTGAAATGCTTGCCTTTCTTTCAACAGGGATGCCTGCTCGGAAGAAATCGACGATGTCCTAGGTACACATTCTTCTTGCATTTATCCAAATATATACGGTTGGTATCATCTAAACAGTGCGTGCATGCATGGTATCCCTTATTTGTCTGTCCTGAAAGGTTACTGAGAGCAGGCCAATCATTGATGGTTACAAACAGCAACGCTTGTAGGTCAAATTCCTCCTGTTTGTGCTCATCCCACGCACGTACACCTTTTTCATTCCACAGCTATAAGAGTTCTTCAACTAATGGCCTTAGGTACACATCAATGTCGTTACTGGGTAGCTTAGAGCCTTGGATGAGCACTGGCATCGTAAAGAACTTCTGCTTCATGCACAACCAAGGATGAAGGTTATAGATACATAGAGTCACAGGCCAGGTGCTATGATTGCTGCTCTGCTCCCCAAAAGGATTAATGCCATCTGCACTTAAACCAAACCATACGTTCCTTGTGTCATCTGCAAAGTCCTTCCACTTTCTCTCGATTTTTCTCCACTGCGACCCATCAGCGGGTACTCTCAACTTCCCGTCTTTCTTACGGTCTTCTTTGTGCCATCGCATCAACTTGGCATGCTCTTTGTTTTGGAACAAATGTTTCAACCATGGTATTATAGGAGCATACCACATCACCTTGGCAGGAATCTTCTTCCTGGGGCCCTCGCCCTCAACATCACCAGGGTCATCGCGGCTGATCTTATAGTGTAATGCACCGCATACCGGGCATGCATTCAAATCCTCGTACTCACCGTGGTAGAGGATGCAGTCATTAGGGCATGCATGTATCTTCTACACCTCTAATCCTAGAGGGCAGACAACCTTCTTTGCTTCGTACATACTGTAGGGCAATTCGTTGTACTTTGGAAGCATCTTCTTTAACATTATCAGCAACTTTTCGAATCCCTTGTCAGATACACCATTCTCTGCCTTCCATTGCAGCAATTCCAGTGTGGTCCCCAGTTTTTTCTTGTCATCTTCGCAATTTGGGTACAACAATTTCTTGTGATCCTCTAACATGCACTGCAACTTTAGCTTCTCCTTTTCACTTGCGCAGTTTCTCTTTGCATCGGAATGGCCCGACCAAGATCATCATCGGGCTCATCTAATGCCTCTTCTTCAGCTTCTTCCCGCATTGCCGGCCCAACTTCTTCCCCCATTGTTGTACCATCGTATTCAGGGAACCCATGGCCAGGATAGCTGTCTTCATCCTCCTCTTCTTCATTCTCTTCCATTAGGACCCCTCTTTCTCCATGCTTGGTCCAACAGTTATAGCTGGACATGAAACCGGACTCAAACAGGTGGACGTGAATGGTTCTGGAGTTAGAGTAATTTCGATAATTCTTATAGACAGCACATGGACAATACATAAAACCATCCGCCCACTTGTTTGCCTCAGCCGCAACCAAAAAAGTACGCACGCCATTAATGAACCAGGGAGAGCATCGGTCATCGTACATCCATTGCCGGCTCATCTTCATTACACAACACCGAAAAGACCAAATTAATACAAGTTCATACATAAAGTTCATACACACTTATTCTCATAAAACAACATACAAACTCTCTAGCTTAAGCATTTAAATGCAACAACAAATGCGATCAAGATCGCAACTAAGGTAACAATTGATCCAACAGCATAGTGATACCAAGCCTCTTGATTAACGGCATATTTTTTTAATTTCTAATCTTCAAGCGCATTGCATCCATCTTGATCTTGGGACCATCAACAACATCGGCAACATACAACTCCAGTTTCATCTTCTCTTCTTCAATTCTTTTCAATTTTTCTTTCAAATACTCGTTTTGTTTTTCAACTAAATTTGACTTCTCGACAAGAGGGTCGGTTGCAATTTCCGGTTCACATACCTCCTAGATAAAAATATCTGTGTCAACTTGATGGGCATAATTGTCATAAACACGAAATGCAACAAATAGTTATAAAAGAGAATATACCACATCCGAATCATAAACCAGACGAGGGCCGACGGGGACGGATATCAAAACCATGCCACTATGTATAACAAACAACGTACGGGTAAGAAAATTATACAAGTAACTATCTAAATCACACAAACATGATTTTCTTTTTATAAAAAGGATAAGAACAAGAGGCTCACCAAGGTGGTGCCGGCGACGGGTCGGTGCGGGTGATCGACGGTGGTTAGGACGGGGATGGGAAGGCACTAAGTAAACCACACCTACACATGCAAACTAAGAAGTTAATTTGAGCTCAAATTGGATATAAATCAAATAAACTACCAGATATATAAATACTCCCAAACTAAAACCCACAAATCACTATACTTATAGAGCATTGCAAGAGCTAATCTAGCAATGAGAGATGAAAGGACAAAGTTGCTAACCTTTGTGAACACTTGGATGGATGGGGTGCCTTCAAATCTTGACAATTTTTTGCAAAAATGGTGGATGAGCTCGAGCAAGAGGGGAAGAACAAAGAGGAGAGGAAAGGGGAAGAATAGAGAGCTTGGGCTGGACGAAGGGTTTATATAGGAGCATCTTTAGTCCCGGTTGGTTATACAAACCGGGACTAAAGGTGCACCTCTAGTCCTGGTTTGTGACACGAACCGGGACTAAATGTGCTCGTGGGGCCCCAGCCTGACACCAGCCTGCCACCACCCCTTTAGTCCCGGTTCGTGTCACGAACCGGTACTATAGGTTCAACATGAACCGGGACTAATGATGCCTGCCCCCCTAGCCGTTGGAACCGGGACTAATGGTCACATTAGTACCGGCCCGTTTCCAAACCGGGACTAATGGGGCTCACGTAAAGTCATTTTTCTACTAGTGGTGGTACTCTATGAGCGAGTTGGAGAGGACGAACGCCATGTCGTACTCCTCCTTCAACGCCGCCACCCGCGCCGCTGCAGCTTCGTCTCCAGCGGCGGCCGCCTCCTTTGCGTCGAACCACGCGTGCTCCGTCGCCCAGAGTCGCTGGATCACGGGCGACAAGATCTGGTCGAGGCGATCGAAGTTGCTCCACGGCCGCCGGCCGGAGCTGCGGGCGCACCGCACTTCCACGCCTGCTCCTTGCACCACTCCTCCACCGGCAGGCGGAGGGAGGAGCTCCCGACATCATTGTCGTTGCGGTGCTTGCGAGGCGGCTCGCCACCGCGGCCGCCTGTCGGTGTACTAAGTATTGGGCCATTAGTACCCCGTACTTGTGCACGGGCAGTTGTAGCCATACTCGCGGCAAGGCTTGTCGGGGAACAGTTCGAGATTGACTCAGGCCACCAAGGAAATTCTCAAGTCAAAGATCTGAGGATCAGCAGACAAGAAGAGCTGGAATCCGCAGGCCAGCTTCCCCGGCAAGATCTTGCCGGGATGGCCTGCGAAGCCCGGCAAGGTTCGGCGCCCGGCAAGGCTCGGCGCCCGGCAAGGTTCAGCACCCGGCAAGGTTTTGTTGCTGTGCCACCGTTCTAGCACAGCAACAAACCCGACATTCTGGGTCCTTCTTTGGATGCGTGGCGGCGCGCCAGTGGAGGAGAGCTTAAGCGGTGCTGATGGGATGGCCCCTTTTTCCATCCCCAAGAAAGTGAGGACACCTAAACGGACACCTCACGGTGCATTAAATGCGTTCGTCCTAATCCGTCAGGGGTTAGGTATGATGACCCTGTAGCTACTTTACACCTCAATGTATGTACATTTTGCCACAGTGGTGACCCCTTTGTGGTATAAAAGGAGGCCCAAGGCAACTGCTACAGAGGAGGAGGATCTTCTGGCCCATTCTGCATGCGTAGCTGCTCTTTGAACGTACTGTTCATTGCGAGCGCTCCTGGAGCTCGGGCTCAAGAACACTAATAATAACACAAGGCAGGAGTAGGGTTTTACGCTGATTAGCGGCCCGAACCTGGGTAAAATCGCCCTACGTCGATCATTGGTTCTGCTCTTTGCGCATACCTCTCCCCCCGCCGAATCGTAAAGGAGTCCCTTAGGATCCCATAGGTGTCGCACGCCGACATCTTTGGCGCGCCAGGTAGGGGGATTGTAGGTTGTGTGAACCTGATCCAGTGATCGGCGCCTTAGTTTCTTCATCATCTTCATCATCATGCCACCCAAGAAGAAGAGCACTGCGACGACGCAACCATCCACATCCGTTTTGCCTGCGCCTTCGCATACGGGCAATGGCGTGGATGCAGAAGGAAGAGGACTAGAGCCTCCACGGCGTTCCGGTGATCCAAGCCAGGCGAGCGGCGTCGTTCGCAGTGGCAGTGGCAACCCACACGCCGCTGGATCCAGAGACGGAGCTGTGTTGCCTACGGGTGGCACAACGAATTCCAGAGATCGGAGGATGCCTGCTGGAGCTCCCGCGCCGGCGCAAGCGTCACGGCCTACCAGGTCGTGCACGACGAGCGACGTCATGGCGCTGGTGGTTCAGGGCGTCCCCATGAAAAGATTTCTGCGCATCGATCCCAAGATGCGCGGGCCCAGCATGCACACCGAGCTGCCGGCGGAGGTGGCGCGCTGTCGCGTGACCGTGATGGTGCTCCTTCTAACATGGCTATGAGTCAGAGCACCTCACGTACCTCGCACCTGTCGCCGCCGCCTACGCCAGCGGAAGCCTTGGCACGTGCGCAACTGCTCCTCGATTTCCCTCCTGCTCCGGAGAAGATGGAGGAATGGCGAGCTACTATCCAAAGCCTTATTGGCTTCGCCAACAAAGATGGGCCACAAGAGGCAGGGCCCTCACAGCGAAGGCCCATCGATCCGGCGTGAGCCGATGTGGAGAAAACCGGAGGTGGTGCAACCACAGTACACTCGCCTTCGCGACACCAGCGGCGGGCGACAACCCAGCAGGTCGATCGCTGTGATGATGTTTCCACGGCGTCGTTCGATCCACGGATGCACCGCGACCAGCGTCAAGTTCTCCAGGAGCGAGGCAAAGAGGACGCTCGAACTACCATCGAGCGGCGACGGGAAGCGAGCTATCAGTCTGATAAGCGCGTAGGGCCGGCTGTCGATGAGCCTGCGCCAGGGGACGTAGGAGACTTGCCTTACGAGGTAGGGACTCCAGCGTTTACCCGTGAGCTGTGGCAAGTCCAGTGGCCCAATTCCCGAACCTTCAAGCCAGATGTCCCGGAGAAATATGACGGTAAGACTCATCCCTCGGAGTTCCTGAGCATCTACACCATTGCGGTGCAGGCTGCCGGGGGCCGAGATGACAAGATACTTGCCAACTACTTCCCGTTGGTGCTCAAGCCCAATGTCAGGTCGTGGTTGATGCATCTGCTGGAGAATTCTATTTCTTCTTGGTCAAATCTGTGCCATCAGTTTGTTGGCGCCTTTGTTGGAGGCCACCAAGCTCCTGGCCAAGAGAGTGATTTGCATATCATCCCTCAGAAGGAGGGCGAATCCCTACGCAAGTTTATGCAGAGGTTTAGCCGGGTGCAGTACAATATTCCTGACGTTCACCCTGCCGCTGTCATTAGCGCGTTTCATCAGAACATGTGTAACCGCAGAATGCGGGAAGAGCTGGCGATGAACAAAGTCAGGAGTATTGCCGAGCTTTACGCTTTGGCTGACAAATGCGCTCGAGCTGAAGAGGGAAGGAAACACCCTGGCGAGGCTGTTGCGTGGCGGGCAAATCCGAAGATGAAGACGCCGCGACCCCGTCAAGGAAAGGCCGGCGGCGGAACAGGAAACGCAGAGGCAAGGCCGTGCTTGATGTCGAGGAATCCGACAATCCCGGCGCCGCCAAGAAGGCCAAGGTTGGTGACCCCGGCAAGTATCTTGCTGGGTGCCCTTCCTGTCAGGCCTTGGCGGCGGCCGACAAGTCGGAAAGCTCTGGCAAGCAGTATTGCAAGATCCATCGCACCAAGGGCCACGATCTCCAAAACTGCCGGCAAGTTGAACAGCTTGCCGAGAAACAGAGGGCTGAGTATGAAAGGCGGGATAAGGAGAAGGCCCATGACGGTGCTGACGGATCCGGCAAGAAGCGCGGTGGCCGAGGGGGTCGCCCCAGCAAGGCCAAGCAACAGAGAGAGAGGCCCGCTCGAGGCCCGGACAAGGAAGAAGATGATGATGAAGAAGACGATGAGTCCAGTGAGCAAGAATTCCAGAAAGCTACAGAGGCCATGTGTATCGATGGGGGTGCCTCGTTGCATTCTTCTCACTGTCGACTCAAATAGTGGGTGCGAGAAGTCAATGCAACAGAGCCATCACCAGATGCATGTAAGCCCCTGAAGTGGTCCAACACGCCTATCATTTTCGACGCCGAGGATCACCCTGATTGCACAACCGCGGTCGGATGCCTACCATTGTTGGTCTCACCAACAATCCGCAACCTCAGGGTGACGAAAATGCTAGTTGACGGTGGGGCCGGGCTGAACCTAATCTCACCAGATGTGCTCAAGAGGCTTCAGATTCCTGATGAAGATCTCGAAGAAACGGGCACGTTTCAAGGGGTCAATCCGGGAAGAACCCAGCCGAAGGGCAAGATTACGCTATTGGTAACATTTGGTAGCGAGCTCAACTACAGGACCGAGAAGGTAGTGTTTGACGTCGCCAAGATCCCTATGTCATACAATGGGATCCTTGGTCGGCCAGCGCTGGCTAAGTTCATGGCGGCATCACACTACGCGTATAATGTTTTGAAGATGCCCGGGCCGTTGAGTGTCATTACTATCCATTCCGATAAGAAGGATGCGCTCATCTATGCCGACCAACTTTACCGGGAAGCAGTTGCAGCACCTGCCGTCAAGGCATCTGGTCCTGCCGCTGGAACTCCCGGGGGGAAGAAGAAGAAGACCGGCGAGAATCTCGGCGCGAACTCCGGTAAGCGCGCCTCCTCGGAGTGCTGCGCTTCCATCGAGGATGCACCAGAGAGTTCCACCGGCAAGAACAAGAGATCCAAGGCTGCTCCACCGGAGACCAAGAAGGTGCCCGTCAGAGAGGACGGAACGGGAGGAACTTTCACCATAAGTTCCACCTTAGATGACAAATAGGAAAGCGCGCTCATTGCCTTCTTGTGGGCGAATGTCGACGTGTTTGCATGGCGACCGTCTGACATCCCCGGTGTTCCTAGGGAGGTAATTGAGCACCACCTTGCTGTCTGTCCTCACGCGCGGCCCGTCAAGCAGAGGGTCAGGAAGCAAGCCTTGGAGCGGCAATAATTCATGCCAAGGAAATCAGAAAGCTGGAGGCGGCAGGATTGGTCAGAGGAGTGCTTCATCCGACCTGGTTGGCCAATCCGGTTGTGGTGCGCAAAGCGAATGGGAAATGGAGGCTTTGTATTGATTATACAGATATCAATAAAGCCTGTCCAAAAGATCCCTTTCCCTTGCCGCGCATCGACCAGATTGTGGATTCCACCGCTGGTTGTGATCTCCTGTCCTACCTTGATGCCTACTCAGGGTATCATCAGATCTTCATGGCGAAGGAAGATGAAGAAAAGACCGCATTTATCACCCCATGTGGTACGTATTGTTTTATACGAATGCCTTTCGGGTTGAAAAGTGCTGGTTCTACATTTGCGAGAGCGGTCCAAATCGGTTTTGAGCCTCAACTCCATAGAAATATGGAGGCATACATGGATGACATAGTGGTCAAAACCAAGGACAAAGCGACGCTCATACAAGATTTAGAAGAAACCTTTGCAAATCTGCGCAAGATCAACTTAAAGCTCAATCCTGAGAAGTGCGTGTTCGGTGTTCCTTCTGGCAAGCTCCTCGGATTCTTTGTATCTTGTCGGGGAATCGAAGTGAACCCCGACAAGATCAAAGCTATTGAGCAGATTGAAGTGCCAAGACGCGTCAAGGATGTGCGTCGTCTTGCCGGCTGTGTTGCTGCTCTAAGCAGGTTTATTTCCAAATCTGCTGAGCGCGCCCTGCCCTTTTTTAAAATTTTGAAGAAGGCAGGTCCAATGAAATGGACTCCGGAGGCGGAGGCTGCGCTGCAAGATTTGAAGAAATACCTTTCCTCTCCGCCGACGCTAGTCGCGCCTAAACCACAAGAGCCGTTGCTGCTGTATCTGGCAGCGACAAATCAAGTGGTTAGTGCTGCGTTAGTGGCACAGAGAGAAGCTGATGAGGAAGCAACACCAGCGGCAGGACCGTCAGGTGACGCGGCAGGATCTTCCTCGGCAAGGATTGATCCCGGCAAGACAAGATCTGTGCAGTCAGAAGAACCATTGCAGAAGAAAAAGGTGGTGCAGCGCCCAGTTTATTTTGTTAGCTCTCTTTTACAAGGAGCTAGGTCAAGATATTCTGGCGTGCAGAAGTTGCTTTTCGGCCTCCTTATGGCCTCGAGGAAGCTGCGCCATTATTTTCAAGCACATGAAATCACCGTCGTCACTCGCTTTCCGTTGCAACGGATTTTGCGAAATCCAGAAGCAATCGGCAGGATCGTGGAGTGGGCGTTGGAGTTGTCGAGCTTTGGCCTCAAGTTTGAAAGCACTTCGACAATTCAGATCAAGGCCTTGGCGGAGTTCGTTGCGGAATGGACCCCAATGCCAGACGAAGAGGTTCAAGAAACAACTCTCCCCGGCAAGGAAATTGACCAGCAATGGGTTATGTACTTTGACGGGGCTTTTTCGCTGCAAGGCGCCGGTGCTGGCGTGCTGCTTGTCGCACCCACCGGAGAGCACCTCAAGTACGTGGTCCAAATGCATTTTCCCCGGGAGAGTTCGACGAACAACACTACAGAGTACGAGGGTTTGCTTGCCGGTCTCAGGATCGCGGCAGACCTTGGTATCAAGAAGCTCGTCATCAGAGGAGATTCACAGCTTGTCGTCAGGCAAGTTAATAAGAGTTATCAGAGTCCATTGATGCAAGCCTACGTAGATGAAGTGAGAAAAATGGAAGAGCACTTTGACGATCTGCAAATGGAGCACATCCCTCGTGCCGAGAACAGTGTCGCTAACGACCTGTCAAAGCGTGCTGCCCTCAAGTTGCCTGTGGAACCAGGAACTTTTGTGCTCCATTTGACTCAACCATCTGTGGCGCCATCAATGCGGCAAGAAAAGGGAAGAAAATTGAATTCTGGTCAGTACTTCCCGGCAGAGCTCCCGGGAGCCGCCGGCAAGGAAGTTGCCGGGATCAACGACATGCCTGCCGGGGAACAACAGGCTCCAGCAGGGGCTTAGGCCCTTGCCATCGAGACAAACGTTCCCCCGGCGGAGGAGATGCCTTTAGTCCTAGCTGTCGAGCCCCAGGCTCCAGCATGGGCGTAGCACATTGTCCATTTCCTTCAAACAGGAGAACTCCCGAAGGAACAGGAAGAAGCGTAAAGAGTAGCCCGTCGGTCTGTTATGTACAAGTTCGTCGATGGCGTCCTGTACAGAAAGAGACCAAACGGCATGAAATTGAAGTGCATTCCTCGGGAGGATGGACTAGAGCTGTTGGCAGAAATACATGGAGGCATATGTGGCTCTCACATAGGATCAAGAGCACTTGCCGGGAAAGCATTCCGGCAAGGTTTCTTTTGGCCCACCGCTCTCCAGGATGCAACTGCACTAGTAACTAAGTGTGAAGCGTGCCAGTTTCATTCGAAGAAATCGCATCAACCAGCTCAAGCTCTTCAGACAATCCCTCTCTCCTGGCCATTTTCGGTCTGGGGGCTCGACATACTGGGCCCTTTCCCCCGTGCTACCGGGGGCTTTGAGTACTTGTACGTTGCTATCGACAAGTTCACAAAGTGGCCGGAGGTGGAAGCAGTGAGGAAGGTGACAGCACAATCAGCCGTCAAGTTCTTTAAAGGGATAGTTTGCCGTTTCGGTGTGCCCAACAGGATCATCACCGACAACGACATGCAATTCACAAGTCGCACCTTCATGCAGTACGTCTAAGACCTTGGCGGCAAAATTTGTTTTGCCTCTGTTGCTCATCCGAGAAGCAGCGGCCAAGCGGAGAGGGCCAATGCTGAAGTGCTGCGCGGTCTCAGGACCAGAACCTTTGACAGGCTGAAAAAATGCGGAAGACGCTGGATTGATGAGTTGCCGGCGATTCTTTGGTCAATCAGAACGATAACAAATCGAGCCACCGGCCAGACACCCTTCGCTCTGGTCTACGGAGCGGAAGCAATTCTCCCCACGGAACTCACGTATGGATCACCTCGGGTGCTCGCTTATGATGAGCTTGAGCAAGAGCAACTGCGGCAAGATGATGTTGTGCTCCTTAGGAGAATCGTCTTCAGGCTGCTGTGCGAGCTGCATGCTACCAGCAAGCTTTGCGCTGCTACCATAGCCGCAAAGTTCATGCCCGAAGCCTTGAGGAAGGTGACCTTGTTCTTCAATGGATTCAGTCCGCCAAGAATTCAAACAAGTTGACGCCAAAGTGGGAAGGCCCTTATCGGGTAGTACGAGTCACCAGGCCTGGCGCTGTCCGCCTGGAGACCAAAGATGGCGTTCCAGTGAGTAATTCCTGGAATATCGAACATCTTCGCAAGTTCTACCCATAAGGCGCGGTTGCCGGGGGCCCCCGGCAACCACCCTTTTGTACAAGTCTTGCCGGCAAGGCATATGATCCTTTGTACAAAGCCAGGTGCAGACCCTAAGCACAAATGAATAAATTTAAGTGTTGTGCATTCCCTTATTGATTTCCATGTTCATATATATATGCATGTGTGTCTAAGATGTTGTATGGCACCTACTCCCGGTGAGTTATAACGAACTGCCAAGGCTTCTTATCTTTATTTTCTCTTCTTTCTTTTTCTTAAAAGACAGAAGGATTCCTCGCGTGCACATTTGCCTGGTGGAGGGGGGGGAAGGGAGATATGAGTACCAGTTGGTGATGTTCAGAATCGACGCTTGCCGGAGGAAGGACAGTGACATAAAGCTAAGTTCTAAAACTTAGAACAAGTTTCCTTTATTGCAAAGTTATTTCCTTGGACGATTCCGACTTTTGTATGGAAAATCTGCATGCGAAGGAACCCTTGCTGTATTCGGTTGCGCCCTTATTTTGTTTCGAGTCTGCCCAACGATTTAAGTGGCTGCACTGAGAACGCCAAGGAGTCTTGCCGGCCGCTGCGCCTCCGGCAGGCTGCTGAAGTCCCGCACCCAGCGCTCGCGGCAGGCTGTGCGCCGGCAAGTTTTTCAGTAAGCGTTGGGTGAACTCCATACATAAAGGAATCAGACAAGGGAGATAGCATGCATGTACCCAAACATAAGCAAGTTATATTACATTAATGAGTTGCCGCAATTCTAACTTGAGACTTAATTGTCTTTGGCATGGAATGACGATGGCAAGAAGAGGTGGAGCAGTTAATCTCTGCGCTGGCCTTCGATCCTTTTGATGGAGTCCACCTTCTCAAGGATAGGCGCGACGAGCTCTTCAAGTGCCTCGAGATTTGCATCCTTTGGCAGATGGCCAAGCACATTGGAGAGGTCGATGCCGGGATTGTGGTGCACCACCTTGATAAGTACTTTGCGGAGGACGGCCCGGCAAAGCCGGCGGGTCTCGTTGGCCAATTGGGTCACCCGGTTAGACTGAAGTAGCTTCAGAGCTTCAACAATGCTTTCAAAGAACATCATCAACCTGGCACTTGAAGATATCCTTTCCTCGGAAGAATATCTGAAGTTTGACAGGCCCATGGTTGACAGTTCTGCCGTGAGCTTCTCCGCAGCGTCGATGAGGCGTCCAGTCCAGATTGCCACCCCCTTTTCATAATCAACTTGGGCGGCAGCAGCGCTCTTGAGCAGGTTCCTCTCTCCCTGGAGATCTTTGAGTAGGGCCTTCTCGTGGGCCCTGCCGGCCTCAAGAGACTTCTGCAACATGGTCAGCTTCAATTCCAGAACGGCAATGGCTTCATTTGCTGAGGAGAGCTGCTTGGTCTTGTTAGACATGGCAACTTGCATCTCCGCCAAGGTATGGAGGGTTTTTTCCCTGTCGCCTTTGAGCGTTGAGAGCTCCTTGCCGTATTCTTCAAGATCCGCTTCCAGTTTCTTGACTTTGTCGCTCAGCTCGTTCTTGGCAGCCTCTGCAGCCTCGGCAGCATCGATGGCCTCCTTGAGCTTGCCGACGTGATCTACAGTCAGAGCTTCGAGCGCCTCTTTGTGTTTCTGCTCCAGCTCCTAGGTCCGCCGCGCGACAAGCTTCTCGTTATCTTCATCTTTACTGTGAAGCTTGGCGGCGAGCGCCTGCTTACGTGCGGTGAGGTCTTCCTCGTGAGCATCAAGCGCAACGCGATGCCCTGTCAGGAGAGCGTCTTCGGCGGCAATTCTTTGCGTAGCTTCATCTTGCGCCTTCTCCATGTCAGATTGTTTCAGGAGGATTTCTGTCCACTGTTGGCTCACTTTTTCCCGGCCAGCAATCAACTCCTGGAGGGCCTCAACATACCAGACTTGCATTTGTTCAACGCGCCTCTGAAAATCTGCTTCGGCCGCCTCGACAACTGCCATTCTGGAATCCGCTTTCTCTTTCCGGGCGCGGTGGAGAGCCTGGAGCTTGCGGAAATTTTCGCCCATGGCCTGAAGGAGCTGATCCTCTTCAGACTTGCCGCTGCTAGCGCTTGCATCATCAACAACCTCGAGCCCGGCAGCAGCGATGATTTTCTCGTCGAAGACTTCCCCTTCGGTCGGTGCCCCAATGCTTGCCGTCCCCGGCAAGTTGACAAACAGGTTCTCGCCAACTTTGAGATATTTGCTGGATGAGGGGCCTTCGGATGTTGACGGTTGATCCTCAGCAACCGCCTCACCAGTGGCAGGGGGCTCTGTGGCCGGCGAAGCGCCTGGCGCTCCTGCGGCAGGAATGCCGTCAGTACGGTCATCAGCCTCCTTGCCGCCCTCTTCAGCAGGCTCTTTGGCGGGTTCCTCCTGCACAGTCTCGGCGGCCTCGACAGTGGCATCTTTGGCGGCCTCGCTGGCGGCGATCCTGTCTGCTTCGGCAGCGGCGTCCCTGGCGGTCTCCTCGACGACAACGTCGACGTCCATGTGTTCCATCACAGGGAACTCTGAAGGACGAAGGAGGGAAACAGAATAAGATCAAGATTGAAGTTCAAAGGGACCAAAGAAAAAGAGATAAAGGAAAGAATAGCAAGCGCTCTGAGGCAATCAGTTACCTGCGTCGAGCTGTTGAGAGGTGGCCTCGCCTCTCCCGACAACCTCGGTTGCTGGGGGAAGGTTGCCGGTGTCCATGCTTGCCGGCTCCTCCTCAATCAAGATGGGCTCGTCGGTAGGATCCCTTGCCAGGGATGCGCTTGTGGGCGGCGTGGTCGATGGAGGTGGCACGACGGGGGCATCTTCCAATAACTCTCCTTGTTGCCGTCCTTCTCTTGCAAGCCCAGAGATATCAGCGGCAAGAATAGAAACCTCAGCACCCGCCAGCGGAAAAAGAGCAGTGAACTTACGCTGGGGGCTGCGCTGGGGGCTGTGCTGGGGGCTGCATTGAGGGCTGAGCTCCGGGCTGACGATGACAGTTTCTGGCACGCTCGTGGAGCCAGCCGGGGGCTCGTCGCCCGTGGAAGTCTTTGTCCTCTTCGTCATTCTCTCCATCAAGGTTTCTGCATCACTGCAGAGACAATACAAGCAAGTCAGTAAGATTGATCCAAGATTGGAAGATAAAGGCTGTGGCAAGGTACTCACTCTTCCTCTTCTCGCTCCGGACTAAAGCCGGAGATGTCGAAATCGACCTCCGTTGTGATGTCTGAGTAGGGAGGCGGAGGAGGGGTCCTAGGTCGCTTGGCTGTAGCAGGCGCCGGGGGTTGGCATGTTTCCGTCACCTCAGCTTCCGGTGCGGTAGTGCGAGACACCCCTGCCGCCTCAGCAGTTGCCGCTGGTGTGGGTCTCGCGCGCCGCGCAGGTTGCTGTCGAACCCCTTGTCACGGCGCAGTCATGCCGGCCGCTCTCTTGCCGGGAGCCTCGCTGCTCGAGGATGGTTGGTTTGCCAGGATGCCAGATGCAGCCTTTCAAAGAACGCGCTTTGTCTTCTTCGTGGCTGGGATCTCTTCTTGCAGTTCTTCTTCAGCCGCATCTTCGTCGGACGAGCTCTCAGCGGCTGTGCTGCTCTGTTCCCCAGCAGCCACGTAAAATTTGCAACAACAAAGTAGAGGACGTCTAACTTGTTTTTGCAGGGCATGTTGTGATGTGGTATGGCCAAAACGTGATGTGATATATGTTATTGCATGAGATGATCATGTTTTGTAATAGGTTCATGACTTGCATGTCGATGATTACGGCAACCGGCAGGAGCCATAGGGTTGTCTTTAATTTATTTTATGACCTGCGTGCCAACTAATAACGCCCTGTAATTGCTTTACTTAATAGCTATGCGTTAGCAATAGTTGTAGAAGCAATAGTTGGCGAGACAACCACGTGACGACATGATGATGGAGATCATGGTGTCATGCCGGTGAAGATGGCGATCATGCCGGTGCTTTGGAGATGGATATCAAAAGCACGAGATGATAATGGCCATATCATGTCACATATATTGATTGCATGTGATGTTTATCTTTTTATGCATCTTATTTTTCTTAGGACGACGGTAGCATTATAAGATGATCCCTTCACTAAATTTCAAGATAAAAGTGTTCTCCCTAAGGATGCACCGTTGCGAAAGTTCGTCGTTTCGAAGCACCTCATGATGATCGGTTGTGATAGACTCTATGTTCACATACAACGAGTGTAAGCCAGTTTTACACATGCAGAATACTTAGGTTAAACTTGACGAGCCTAGCATGTACAGACATGGCCTCGGAACACGGAGGACCGAAAGGTCGAACATGAGTCATGTAGTAGATATGATCGACCACCCCATTTCACGTGATGATCGGACATGGGTTGGTTGATATGGATCATGTAACACTTAGATAACTTGAGGGATGTTGATTTAAGTGGGAGTTCATTAGTAATATGATCAATGAACCAATTATCATGAACATAGTCTTAATGTCTTGCAAAATTATGTTGTAGATCAATGGCTCGTGTTGTAGCTCCCCTGAATTTTAATGCGTTCCTAGAGAAAGAAAAGTTGAAAGATGATGGAAGCAACTATGCAGACTGGGTCCGTAATTTGAGGATTATCCTCACTGCTGCACAGAAGGCTATGTCCTTGATGCGCCGCTAGGTGAACCACCGCTCCTGCAAACCTGGACGCTATGAATGGCTGATACGTCTCCATCGTATCTACTGTTCCGAACGCTTTTGCTCTTGTTTTGGACTCTAATTTGCATGATTTGAAAGAAACTAACCCGGACTGATGCTGTTTTTAGCAGAACTACCATTGTGTTATTTTTGTGCAGAAATAAAAGTTCTTGAAATTGGACGAAACTTTTTGGAGAATTATTTCAGAATAAATAAAAAATACTAGAACCAAGACCCACCGGAGGGGGTGCCCTGGCTGCCCACAAGACACCAGGGCGCACCACCCCCCTGGCACGCCCTGGTGGGTGGTGGGCCCCTCGAGGCTCCGCTGACCCTAATTCCAACTCTATAAATTCCTACTTTTGGAGAAAAAATAGGAGAGAAAGTTTCATCGCGTTTCATGATACGGAGCCGCCGCCACCTCCTGTTCTTCATCAGGAGGCCAGATCTGGAGCCCGTTCAGGGCTACGAAGAGGGGGGTCTTCGGTCTTCGTCATCACCAACCATCCTCCATCACCAATTCCATGATGCTCCCCACCGGGAGTGAGTAATTCCTTCGTAGGCTCGCTGGTCGGTGAGGAGTTGGATGAGATTCAACATGTAATCGAGTTAGTTTTGTTAGGGCTTGATCCCTAGTATCCACTATATTCTGGCTATAACTTTGCTATGCTTAATGCTTGTCACTAGGGCCCGAGTGCCATGATTTCAGATCTGAACCGTTTATGTTTTCACCATTATATATATGTTCTAGATCCGATCTTGCAAGTCATATGCACTTATTACGTGTTATGATCCATAAACCCCAGGGTGACAGTAATGGGGATACTTTCCGGTGATGATTGTAGTTTGAGGAGTTCATGTATTCACTATGTGCTAATGCTTTGTTCCAGTTCTCTATTAAAAGGAGGCCTTAATATCCCTTAGTTTCCTTATGGACCCTGTTGTGTGTCACCCCGGCTCAGAGCGATCGGTTTACCTTGCATTGCCAGCCCAGAGATCAAGTCTTCTGGCAAAACACAAAAACTTGGTACAGAAAGACAACCGCTTTATTAAGACATAGGTTCGATAGTACATCAGGTAGCGAGGCAAGGCGGCACACATGGTGCTTCTGCACATATGTACATTATTTAGTGAACATGAATGGGGGCCTCGACATCACGACATAGCTACATGGCAGCGGAAAGACGACGTAGAAGGACTCCATCTCACAGGGACACTGATGTGGACACGGCCTAGACTACGGTGCAACGATGCAACTCCAACTCCGGTATGGCTTCTCCTGAAACTGGCATGACATGCCAGTGAGTACTTTCAATGTACTCGCAAGCTCACACAAATAAAGCAACAATGGAAAACAACAACATTATATTTAAGCAGGTTAAATGCAAGAACTTAGCATGCTACTCATGAAGCGACAGTGCTCATAACAGGGCCTCTCAGACCCGCTTACCATCTTGGTTACCTCGTAACCACAATCAACATCATACCACGGTGATCACCTCCGGATCACAAACAAAACCATCTCGATGGTCTCAACAACTCCACCAACATATAAAGTGCCACAAGTATATCTTTAGTGTGAAGGTTCAATATTTCTGTTGATCTACGGTGTGACCTACTACGAACTGTGTCCATGACCGTGGATGCGGCTATCGATAGATTAAACACACTCTCCAGAGGTTAGCACACTGTACCCACACCACAGACCCATGGCCTCGAACTCCCATTCGGGTGGACCAATGGCGTTCCGATAGAACCAATCTATTGCCATGACACTCTCCCGGCCACTCCGACCAACTCCCCTTTGGGCTAAGTCATGGGTGGCCCTGATGCCACTCCGGACATCCAACGGCCATCGTCGTGGCAAAACAAATGGTCCCAAACGGGGACATGGTACCAAAACAACTACGGGCACACAAGGCTATGCCTGCCTACCAGGCCAGGGTAGCGCAAGTGCATAACCTTCCCTAGTTGGAGGCACGGGCGAGAGGCATAACAACAGACCGCAAAAAGGCCTCCCCATAAAGGCAAATGTGGTTGCACTAGGAAGCTCGATTCGGTGGCACCATGACTCGATCAACAGTATGTTCAAGTTGGATTATTATCAGGTTTCAACTTGCCCATAAATATTCCCAAGTCATAATATGCCATGCAAATGCAATGAGCTATATATGCACCATTTCAACACAATGCCGGTATGAACTTACTCATGCTCATGGTCATGTTACTCTACTGCATAGCCTTAACCAAACAATTTAAATGCTACTAAAAACATAACAAGCTTAGCATGGAAATGAAACTAGCATCAAGTGATATTATATGAATTTTCTATATGCATTGTAAAGGACCATATTCAAGTGAAAAATCATAGTTATTGAAATAACAATCTTGCAAATATTTGTGATGGCTTGCCTTAGTGCAGAGGAGGGTCACACTCCTCCTGGTTCTCCTCAAGGCAGCAAGTTCCTTCTGAAAACATTTAAATTAGCAAAAAGAAAATGTCACATAACACATTTTAATGCACCATAAAATATTTACAGCAAGAAAAAATCTCATCTTTTGCATGCTGATATAGGAGCTCAATACAAAACTAATGCAAAAATAATCATATCATTTGGACTTGTATAATAAAAGTTAGAGCTGGTCAAAGTTCAGTCAAATTTCTGAATTAAATTGATTTTTGAAAATAACCAGTGGGGGTATCATCGAAGGCATATTTGTGGAATACGCTTCCACTCATACCACTTTGGCGGGCGCACAGTGAGGCTGACAGGCAGGCCCCACTGGCAGGGTTAAAGGAGAGAGAGAGAGAAACAGAGGACAGCGGCGAGGGCGCCGGTGGTTCTCCGGCGAAGAGACCACGACTGTCGCTGGCAAGGGGGGGGGGAGTTGGATGCGCCTCATCATGGCGAGCATGCACGTACCCGTAGATTGGCCGGGGATGGATGGAGGAGGTCGCCGTGGAGCTCTCCAGAGACGGCAGCGGAGCGAGTTCGCCGGAGAGGAAGGTTCCGGCGAGGTGAGGCAGCTCCGGCGGCTCCAGCAACGTCTCCAGGGATCAGCAGAGCCCCACGAACACGCCTGGGTGGTTAGAGGTCATCAAGGATCACCGGAGGAAGCAGGGCACCGAGGGGGGCCGGCGGCGATCTTCGGTGCGGGACGGCAGCCAGAGGCCCACCTGGCCTGGCCGCGGTCTTCTCCGAGTGTGATTGTGGTCAGAGGAGGTGGGTGGTGCGGAGGAATGAGCTCGGGAGGGTCCTATTTATAGACGTGGGCGAGAGGGGCATCGAGGTCGCCGGAGAGCTCTCTGGAAGCGGCGAGCGATGATGAACGGGGTCAGAGAGAGGGGAGAAAGAGCCATGGGCTCACGCGGCCACTATGGAGGCGTGCGGCCAAGCACAGGGCGCCAGAGAAGGACGAAAACATGGGCACAGGCTCACTGTAGCCTCTGCTCCGCCATGCTCATGATCGCTGTGGCTGTCGCTGGCGTTGGGGAGCGCCAGGGAGAGGTCAGCGATGACGAGTCGAGGCAGAGGGAGCTCCAGGACATGCTGGTTTGGGCGGAGGCGGGCGCACGCGCTGAACAGGGAGGCTGCCGGCACGTAGAGCGCGTCAAACGTATGCCTGGCACCATGTCCACACGTAGTCACCGCGTGCACTGGCACTACGCGGTGCGCCCGAGAGGTAAAATCTTGTCTAGTGGATTGTCTTCGCAGTGTTAGGTCTCCCTGTGCTGATGGATCACTGCCAGGCCGACCAGATGAGAGTTAAGCTTCACTGGACAGAAACTTGTGAGGAAATTTGAGAAAGATCCAAAGAGAGTTAGGAGCTGATTTTTGGTAGTTAAGGGTTACTTAGGAAGTTAATAAATCCATAAAAATTTCAGCTCAAGAGGATTTGTCAAAAATGTGCTTGCTTCACAAAGTACCACTTCTGACAAGAATGAAAATGATTTTCTATAGCATAAATGATCCTCATAACCATAGTATATTTTTGCAGGGGAAGATGAGGCATGGTCCAAAGAATATTTGAGAATTTTCTCAGATTTTTGGGAGCCATAAAAATAGGGGTTTCTTTGGAGCAGAAGTGGAAATAGGGCATTTTCAGAGGGAAATGAATATTTTTCATTTGAGAAAAATATTCTCAAGGTAGTATTTTGATATATCAGAGGGCAAGAGATGTTTTTGAGAGTGAGGGGAGTCACTTGGGTGAAAATCAAAACAATGCCCAAGTGTTAAGTCCAAATGAGTTGATTCAAAAATTCAAATTCAAACCAAATTGCAAAAAAATCCAGAAAAAGAAAAAGGCAAAAACCAGGGTGTCACAAACCTCCCCCTTAGGATGAATCTTGTCCTCGAGATTCGGTTGCTCGGGAAACAATTCAGGGTATCTTATCCTCAAAAAGTCCTCTCTTTCCCAGGTAGCTTCGCTCTCGGTATGGTGTTCCCACTGCACCTTGTAAAACTTAACTGACTTGCTGTGGGTGACTCTTTCCATCTCATCCAATATTCGGAAAGGTTTCTCTTCATAAGTCAGATCCTTAGCAAGCTCTATTTCTGCCATATCAGTCTGTTTCTCGGGTGGTGAGATACAGCCTCGCAACTGTGATACGTGGAAGACATCGTGTATTTCTGACAGTTCGGGAGGAAGTTCCAGTTGATATGCCACTGTGCCAACCTTGGACATAACCGGAAATGGGCCAACATATCATGGTGCAAGCTTTCCCTGAGTCTGAAACCTCTTAACTCCTTTCATGGTGGTGACTCGGAGGTAGACATATTCACCAGGTTCAAAACTGATATGTCGGTGTTTGGAATCATAGTAGCTCTTCTGTCGAGATTTGGCCAATTGCAGTCTGTCTCAGATTTCCCTAACTTGCTTCTCAGCTTGCATAATCAAATCTGTCCCGAAAATATGGCTGTCTCCGGTCTGGGACCAATTTAATGTAGTACGGCACTTCCGTCCATACAAGGCTTCATATGGTGACATCTTGAGACTGGTTTGATAGCTGTTGTTGTAGGAAAACTCTGCATAAGGCAGACTGTCTTCCCATTTGGGTCCTTGAGAAAGGGCACATGCTCTAAGCATGTCTTCGAGTATTTGATTTACTCGCTCCGTCTGGCCGTCTGTCTGAGGGTGATAAGTTGTACTGTACTTCAGTGCCGTTCCCAATGCTTGATGAAGACGAGACCAGAATGCTGAGGTAAAAAGGGATTCTTGGTCTGAGGTGATAGTTCTTGGCACGCCATGCAGACTGACGATTCTGGACACATAGAGTTGGGCTAACTATTCTACATGGTATGTGGTTCGGATTCGAATGAAGTGGGCCACCTTGGTCAGCATGTCCACGATGACCCATACGTCATTATTTCCACCAGGAGTTTTGGGAAGACCGGTGATGAAGTCCATGCAGACATTGTCCCATTTCCATTGTGGGACGGGCAAAGGTTGAAGTAGCCCGGCAGGTTTCTGATGTTCCGCCTTCACCTTATTGCATGTATCATAGCAGGCGACAAAATATGCAATATCCTTCTTCATTCCATCCCACCAAAATATTTGGCTGAGGTCTTCATACATTTTGGTACCGCCTGGATGGATCTAGTACGAGGACTCATGTGCTTCTGTTAATATCTTCTTCCGCAGATCTTCTACTTCGGGTACATAGATTAGTCCTCGAAATCATAGAGTACCTTGCTCATCCATCAGAAAGTCTTGAGTCTTGCCATTTTTCATTCGTGTGACATGCTGTTGCAGGAATGGATCTTCCGCCTGAGCTTTGCAGACTTCTTCCTCAAGAGTGGGAGTGACTTCCAACATATTGCTGCAGTCAGCCTCAACAATGGTCAGATTGAGCTGGGCCATCTCTTCTTGTAGCTCGGGAGGCAAAGATTCCATTAATGCATTCAATGTTGCGGGTTTGCGACTGAGGGCATCGGCAACCACATTAGCTTTACCCGGATGACAATTTATTCCGAGGTCATAATCCTTGACCAACTCAAGCCATCTTCTTTGTCGGAGATTTAAATCGGGTTGAGTGAAAATGTACTTGAGGCTTTGGTGGTCGGTGAATATTTGGCACCGCTTGCCGATGAGATAATGCCTCCAAATTTTTAATGCATGCACAACTGCTGGTAGCTCCAAGTCATGAGTAGGATAGTTTCCTTCATGTGGTCGTAGCTGTCTGGATGCATAAGCGACAACCTTGCCATCTTGCATGAGCATGCATCCTAGGCCCCTTCGAGATGCGTTGCAGTACACGTCAAAGCTTCGATAAATGTCTAGAAGCGTCAACATGGGTGCTGAAGTTAAACGAGTCTTCAATTCATTAAACCTCTTCTCACAGTCTTCAGACCATACAATTTTTTGGTCTTTCTTGAGCAGTTCTGTTATTGGTTTAGCAATCTTGGAAAAGCCTTCAATGAATCGACGGTAATAACCATCAAGCCCCAAAAAACTTCTGATCTCAGTCACAGTCGTGGGTGCTGGCCATTTTAGCACATCCTTTACTTTGCTTGGATCCACAGCTATTCCTTCGGTAGAGAGAATATGGCCCAAGAATCTGACTTGCTTAAGCCAGAACTCACACTTGATGAATTTTGCATATAACTGGTGGTCACGAAGCCTTTGCAATACTACTTGGAGGTGTTGCTTATGCTCTTCTTCTCCTTTAGAGTATATGCGAATATCGTCGATGAAGACCACCACGAACTTGTCCAAGAAATCCATGAACACTTTGTTCATCATATGCATGAAGAAGGCAGGGGCATTTGTCAAACCGAATGACATAACTGTATATTCATACAGACCGTAATGAGTGGTGAATGCGGTCTTAGGAATATCTGCCTTCCTGATCTTGAGTTGATGGTACCCGGTCCTTAAATCAATCTTGGAAAAGGTTTGCGCTCCATTAAGTTGGTCGAACAAATCATCATTTCTGGGGAGCGGGTACTTATTCTTGATAGTGACATCGTTGAGCTGGTGGTAGTCTACACACATTCGGAGACTACCATCTTTCTTATCCACGAATATGGCAGGTGATCCCCATGGTGAAGAGCTTGGGCAGATGTATCCATTCTTGAGCATCTCATCAAGTTGTTTCTTTAGCTCAACTAACTCGGATGAAGGCATCCGGTAGTATTTCTTGTATATGGGTGCCATCCCTGGCACGAGATCAATAGGAAACTCGAGTTCACGATCCAGTGGCATTCCGGGAAATTCTTCAGGGAATACATCTGGAAACTCACTGACCACTAGAATTAATTCCATGCCCGAGGCTATAGCTGTGAAAATCATCTCCTTCTTAGGCATGGTTCTGCGAGCTACAAACTTTGTTGCTTGTCATGTCGGGTCCATTAATGTGACTTCTCTTGTTGCACAATTGATGCAGACCTGATGCTTTGTCAGCCAATCCATTCCCAATATGACATCCAACCTTGCGGATTCAATTGCTACCAGGGTGGCAGGGAAAACAACTCCATGGACCTTTATTTCCATGTCACGACACACCAAATTTGTTTTGAGCATGGATCCCGGGGATTGCACCATCATGCTTTTCTCAAAAAGAGAGCAAGAAAACTTGTTTTGGGTAACAAAACTCCGCGAAATAAAAGAATGGGAAGCCCCAGAGTCAAATAAAATTGTTGCAGGTATGTTATTAACAGGAAACATACCAATGACCACTTCAGGGTTTTCTTGGGCTTCTTCGGCGGAGAGATGATGCACCTGGCCTTGGATAAGCTCCTGCTCGATGAAGGATTCCATGTGATTGACTTGAGGCTTGAGGGGTGCATTTGGCTTGCCATTCTTGGGACACTGCCTTGCATAGTGGCCGGTCTGTCCACAAGAGAAACATTCGTTGCTACGCTGACAGTCCTCCCGTACAAGGTTGGTCACAATATTCTTGACTTGGTTGTTGGTCTTGTTGGTATTCTGCTGCCAGGTTGGCTTGAACTCAAACTGTGGTTGTTGCGAGGTACGAGCCTTCTGAACCGGCTGTCCATCCTTCTTGGGACCGAACTTGCATTTGCGATCATCATAAACTGGTTTGTTGTCATGAACATGCTTGTGCTCCCTTTCTGCGATAAGAGCCTTGTTCACCAAAGTCTGGAAGTCGGGGAAGTCTAACATGCTGAGTGTGCATCGGAGGTGCTGATTGAGTCCTCCAAGGAATCGGTCGATCGTCCTTTCTTCGATGGCCACATCATAGGGAGAATAACGAGCCAAGTGATTGAACTTGTTCAACAGGTTTCCTTGGGTGAGAGCGAGAAACTCACGCTGCTTGACCTTTATGATAACGGTGGGAATGTGGTACTTGCGGAACTTGTCCTTGAATTTATCCCAAGTGATCTCATCGTCCGCAGGCCACATGGTTTTAGTATTGTCCCACCATATAGCAGTGGCTCCTTCAAGATAGTGAGTAGCAAATGGAACCTTGTCATTTCTTCGGTGCGAGCAATCTCTAGCTTTTTCTCAATAGTCTGCAACCAATGGCCGGCTTCCAAAGGGTCGACAACTTGACTGAAACTGGGAGGCTTAGTCCTCTGAAAGTCTGACAGCTTGGAGTGATTGCCATTCTGATTACCATTCTGCCAACCATAGGCTGCACACTTCTTAGTAATTCAAGCAAATCTTGGTTTCTTCTTTCCTCGAACATTCTCTTAATCTGCTCTGTGGTAGGTGGATGCAGTGGAGGAGGTGGTGCTGGCTGATATGGTTCGGGGGAATGCCCCGCCTGTCGGGCTGAGCGACGAATGGGAGTATCGTCACCCGCATGAGTGCTGCTACCTCCTCTTGTCATCCTATTTATGTTTCCCAATACAAAGCATCGATATGAACAACATCCATAAATGGGGAAGAAAAGCAAGCGACAAAGTCCGAAAGGAAAGCAACGAGAAACCAAAGCGAATAATAAAAGAAGAAGTTCCAACATAATTATACATAGACTCATACATGAAGGGAAATGGCATGACAAGTACGACTACACTCATACATCCAAGCATCATGACAACCTCAACTACTCCTGAAGATCTAGTGCTCCGCTGATCCTGCTAGGATCTCCCTGGACTCGGTCTTGGATCCTGAACTGACGATGTTAACGGTAACCTCCGGGTTAAAGGAAACATGACGACACTGCCTCGAGGGCTCTCCCTCGGGGGCAGGTGATGGGTGAGGCTGAATCATAGGGGCGGTGGGAGTAGCGAGAAGTAAAGCCAAATCGGTAGGAGACTTGTGGGGAGTCACTGTCGAGGTATCCGAGTTACTCTGAGGGGTAACCGGAGTAGTGGGGGAAACAGTAGGTGGAGGAATAAATGGGGTCAACCCGATAGTGGGTGGAACAAAAACAGACCTAGCGGCAACCAGGGCTGTACGAGTACGAGTCAACTCTCGGGCCAACTCGAAGAGCAGAAGATAACTAGCAGTGATATAGCGAGAGAGGTGGCTAGTGGAATGGTTGCACTCCGGATCAATGGTAGGGAAATGGATACGTCCATTATCGAACATGGACGGGTAGTAGTAGAAACCTGGATGATGCTGCATCTGGATCTCGTTGTAACGCAGATCAACGAGAGCCTCGAATGCAGCGATCTGAACTACCTGATCTGGGGTAGAAGCGTAACCACTCCTAGAAGAATGAGTGTAGATGCCGGATATAGTGCTGGTGTGTAAAGTGACCTCCGCGTGGTACTCGTACACTGAGTCTGCCAGTCGCTCCCAATACACCTGGTACACCGGGTCATTGCCATTAGGGTAGAGTCACCGCCACATGTTCCGAAGAAGATGTGGAGAAGTGTATGGTGCTGGCTCAGACTGGTACGTGTACGGCACTGGAGCCATCTACACTCACAACGATTAGTCGGTTAGTAACAAAAAAACTATATGCAATGCAGCAATCAGATGCAAACAAACACTACCGGCACTCAGGATTACTAACTACCAGTTAACTAGCGCATAAGCTATCTAGGGCGTCCTACAGTCAGTGCGGCTCTGATACCAAGCGTTGTGGCACCCCGGCTCAGAGCGACCGGTTTACCTTGCATTGCCAGGCCAGAGATCAAGTCTTCTGGCAACACACAACAACTTGGTTAAGACATACGTTCGATAGTACATCAGGTAGCGAGGCCAAGTGGGACACATGGTGCTGCTACACATATGTACATTATTTAGTGAACATGAACAGGGGCCTCGACATCACGACATAGCTACGCGGCAGCGGAAAGACGACATAGAAGGACTCCATCTCACAGGGACACTGATGTGGACACGGCCTAGACTGCGACGCAACGATGCAACTCCAACTCTGGTATGGCTTCTCCTGAAACTGGCATGACACGCCAGGTGAGTACTTTGAATGTACTCGCAAGCTCGCACAAATAAAGCAATAATGGAAAACAACAACATGATATTTAAGCAGGTTAAATGCAAGAACTTGGAATGCTACTCATGAAGTGACAGTGCTCATAACAGGGCCTCTCAGACCCGCTTACCATCTCGGTTACCTCGTAACCACAATCAACATCATACCACGGTGATCACCTCTGGATCACAGACGAAACCATCTCGATGGTCTCAACAACTCCACCAACATATCAAGTGCTACAAGTATATCTTTAGTGTGCAAGTTCAATATTTCTGTTGATCCACGGTGTGACCTACTACGAACTGTGTCCATGACCTTGGACGCGGCTATCGATATATTAAACACACTCTGCAGAGGTTAGCACACTATACCCACACCACAGAACCCATGGCCTCGAACTCCCATTCGGGTGGACCAACGGTGTTCCGACAGAACCAATTGTCAGGGGGATGGACCCCGGGTAGCCTCATCCGGACCCAATAACTTTTCAAGACATCGGGGCTGGCGAAGCCCCTCATGCCAGCTGCCCACGCGGGCCGGCTTCCAGAAGACGGCGCACCCATAGAGGGCGGCTTTGGGGGCGGCCCGGCTTACAGCAGCTGGCCCCTCTTTCCCCCTCGGAGTCCGCACTCACCTGCTACGATGGGACGGGGCGTGGCAACAGTGCCGCTTGCTCCCCCGAATCCCGGAGGAGCGTGGCTACAGTACGAGCTGACCCAACGGCCACCTACTCGCCTGGTGCGGGACTGTAGCCATGCGGCTCATGAGACGGCCCTCGTCAGCAAGGACCGTGCTACGACAGAAGACAATCAGCGTGGCCCACAGGCTTCCAGAAGACGGCGCATCCCTTGAAGGCGGACTCGGGGGCAGGCCGGCTTCCAGCAGCCAGCCCGTCCTTCCCCTCGGAGTCTGCGCTCAGGCACTACGACAAGACGGAGCATGGCTACAGTGTGCGCTGACCAAGCGGCCACCTACTCGCCTGACGCGGGACTATAGCCATACGACTCGTGACGCGGCCTCCGTCATCAAGGACAGAGCTACAGCAAAAGGCAATCAGCGTGGCCCGCAGGCGGCGGGCCCTACCTATCGGCCGGATTCTCGGCAGCCGGTGGGGCCCTCCAGAGGTGGGCCCCAGTAGCCGGCGGAGAACCCGGCGACCTTAGACAGTGACGTCCAGGTCCTACACCTGGCCGTATTACCATTGTACCCCTGGGGGATTGGCCTATAAAACCCCCCAGGGTTCACCCATGCAAAGGGTTGAGCCTTCATTCGACACACACCATAGCTAGGAGAAGAGAGGTAGCTCTACCCTTCTTCCTCCTCTAGCAACACAGCTCTAGGAGCAATCTTGTACACTCTTTGATCATAGTCATCATGTGGAGACCCCGCAGAGCAGGACTAGGGGTGTTATCTCTCCGGAGAGCCCCAACCTGGGTACGTCTCGTGTTCGATCGAGCTCGCGCTCACTCCCGCTTCCAGGGCCCGACGACGTCCTCTTGGCTCCACCCATGATAAGCCACCCCCTGGCATCTGATGTGAGATTACCACGACAGTTGGCGCCCACCATGGGGCCATTCGCGGCATCGGCCGGAGACACGTTCTGGACGGGAACCGCCTTCCTCTCCGGCGAGCACGTTGCGGCCGGCCTGATCAGCCAGCCCGATACGTTCGCTTGCGCTTGCACCAGCACATCGCCCGACGCGGGAGCTGTTTGCCCTGCAAGCTGCCTCACCGACCTCTTCGGGAAGCTCAGCCTCTCCGACGCAGACGCCACCGATGGGTTCCCCGGTGACGTGGTGGTCATCGACGACCAGCTCCCTCCTGTCTCTAGCGTCGCCTCTGCAGCCGCGCTCGACGCTGGCGTCTTCATGGAGGTGATGGTCACTGGCAACAGCCAGGACTCTGGCGGGGCCATCCAGGACCCATTGCGAGCAGCAATGCAGGACCTGGCGGCTCCCGTCGGAGCCAACGCCGACGCGGCGGCGCTAGAAGAAATCCGCATCAAGCTCCTCGACAGCGCCACCAAGATGGCAGCCATGAAGCGCCGCACTAAGGCCAACCAGCGCGAGATCGACCGGATAGCTGCCAGCACGTCGGCTGCGGCCGAGCCCAGCCGAGCCGGCACCATCTAGCAATGCGGCGCGGCCATCGCCAGCATGCTGGGAGTTGGACGTCCAATCTACGACACCCCTGTGCAGAACCTGCGCGCCACACAGGTGGCGGCAGAAGAACTCGAGAACCTGGAGGGCGACGAACGGCGCAGCCAGCTAGACCGCCTCCAGGAACTCCTCAACGCTCCACTCCGCCACGAGAATGGAGCGACCTCCCGGTCCCCTAGTGGCGGCGGCCACGGCCAGCGGAACCCGGAGCCGGCAGCTAGCCGCAGCCGGCGCTCTCACCAGACGGTTGTGGGCAGCCGGCAAGTTCCTCCGAACCCGGAGGGCCGGCGCCAGCAGGATGAACGACCGCCTCTCCGCCGCAGGGAGAGGTTGGCTTCTCCGGCGCTGGTTGAGCACCCGACTTTGGGGGGCCGGCTAGGCCCCCGCGAAGCAGTTGGCGAGAATGACGCTCGCCGCCGGATCGAGCAGCTGGCTCGGTCCCTGGCAATGGATAATGAGGATACAGTCGGCCCGGCCTGCTTCGGCCCCTGCATCTGCGACGAGCCCTTCCCTAAAGGGTTCTCGCTTCCTTGCGACACTCCCAAGTACAACGGCATCGTGAAGCCGAAAGATTGGCTGACCGACTACGCCACCGCAGTCAGCATAGCAAATGACAACAAGCGTGTTGCCGTGCAGTATGTTCCGCTCATGCTGCAGGGTACGACCCGGACATGGCTGAACAGCCTCAAGCCCAACAGCATCAACAGCTGGTTGGACTTCAGTGACGTCTTCATCCGCAACTTGAACAACACCTACAAGCGGCCCTCCAAGCCTCACCAGCTCTCCATGTGCGTACAGGGCCCGACCGAGTCCACTCGCGACTAACTGACACGCTGGGCCGAGTTGCGCAACTCCTGCGAGGGGGTGCACGAGGTGTAGGCTATTGAGTACTTCACCTCCAGGTGCAGAGAGGGCACCCTGCTCAAGCACAAGCTTTTGTGCAACGAGCCGGCTACCTTGGATGAGCTCCTGGTTGTGGCGGACAAGTACGCCACGGCCGACTCTTCCATGAAGTCGGAGATCTGGATCGACGCGTCTGGGAAGGTGATCCCGCCGGCTTCTCAAGCGCCGGCTGGTGACTCCAACCGGCGCGAGCAGCCAAACGACAACAAGCGCAAGGCCCAGCAGCCGGCTTCTAACAGCCGGCAGGTGGCAACCGTCAAGGACCAGCAGCAGGCATGTCAGCCCGGCCCCAAGCATCAGCGGGGCGGCAAGGGAGCCTGGCTGCCGGCCTTCTCCTTTGAGCAGACCCTCGATGCCCCATGCAAGTTCCATAGCAGCGCGAAGCCGTCCAACCATACAACCCGGCAGTGCAGCTGGCTCACCCGAATCACTAAGGGTGAGGGCTTGCCGCCTCCTCCACCCGGCCCGGCGGCTCCGGCTCCGCAGCAGCCGGCCCGCCCTGCCGGCATGCTCCAAGATGAATTCCCCAACGAGAACGCCACTTACGTCATCTTCACCAGTGAAGCCGACGACAAGCGCAGTCGGCATCAGCAGCACCATGAGGTGAATGCTGTTATTCCAGAGGTCCCCCAATTCATGCACTGGTCCGAGAGGCCCATCACCTGGAGCCGAGATGACCATCCGGCCGTGATGCCTTCGCCAGGTGCTTATGCCATGGTGCTGGACTCCACCTTCTCAACCGAGAGGCGGGCTTGCCGCTTCTCCCGAGTCCTGATAGACAGCAGTAGCAGCATCAACATCCTCTACCGCGATACCATGGAAAAGCTGGGCATCAAGAAGAAGCAACTCCAGCCCAACCGGACCTTGTTCCATGGCATCGTCCCTGGGCTTTCCTGCTCTCCAATCGGCCAGATCAAGATCGACGTCCTATTCGGCGACAAGACCCACTTTTGCCGCGAGCCTATCTGGTTCGAGGTGGTCGAATTGGACAGCCCCTACCACGCGCTCTTGGGCCGGCCTGCACTAGCCAAATTCATGGCGGTTCCGCATTATGCGTCCCTGAAGATGAAGATGCCGGGTCCCAAGCGCATCATCACCATTGTCGGCGACTACAAGAAGTTGCTCACGTGCGCCACCGCCAGCTCCCGGCTGGCCGAGTCCCTCGTCATCACCGAAGAGAAGCGCCTCCTTGACCGGGTTGTGGCCATGGCCAGCGAGCAACCGGCCATGCCATCTGACCCCAAGGAGGTTGAGGTTGAGGGCTCCTTCTAGCCGGCCAAGGAAACCAAGAATATCATCTTGGACCCGGCGCACCCGGAGAAGTACGCTGTCGTGGGGGCTAACCTCGACAGCCCCCACAACAGCAAATAGGAAAGCGAGCTCGTTGAGTTCCTCTGTGAGAATCGGGACATCTTCGCGTGGTCCCCCAAGGACATGCCAGGTGTTCCGAAGGAATTTGCCGAGCACAAGCTGCATGTGCGGTCGGATGCTAAGCCGGTCAAGCAACCCCTCCGCCGCCTATCAGAAGAGAAGAGAAGTATCGTTGGTGAAGAAATCGCCCGGCTTCTGGCAGCCGGCTTCATCATGGAAGTGTTGTACCCGGACTGGCTTGCCAACCCAGTCCTCGTCCTGAAGAAAAACAACAAGTGGCGCATGTGTATCGACTACACAAGCCTCAACAAAGCCTGCCCCAAGGATCCATTTGCCTTGCCCTGGATTGATCAAGTGATCGACTCCACGGCCGGCTGCGAGCTTTTGTCCTTTTTGGACGCCTACTCCGGCTACCACCAGATCAAGCTGGACCCGGCAGATCGACTGAAGACCACCTTCATCACCCCTTTCGTTGCCTTCTGCTACATCACCATGACGTTCGGCTTGAGGAATGCCGGCGCCACCTTTCAGCGCTGCATGCAGAAGTGCCTCTTCAAGCAACTCGGCAGAAACGCCCACGTCTATGTGGATGACATAGTGGTGAAGACGGAGAAGCGCGGTACCCTTTTGGAGGATCTCAAGGAGACCTTCGCCAACCTGCGCCGTTTTTAGATCAAGCTCAACCCAGAGAAGTGCATCTTCGGAGTACCAGCCGGCCAGCTCCTTGGCTTCCTTGTTTCTGAGCGTGGGATAGAGTGCAACCCCGTAAAGATCAAGGCCATTGAGCGGATGAAGAGACCGACCCGACTGCGGGACGTCCAGAAGTTCACCGGGTGCCTAGCATCTCTCAGCCGGTTCATCAGCCGGGTGGGCGAGAAGGCCCTCCCTCTGTACCAGCTGATGAAGAAGACCACATGCTTCGAGTGGACCGAACAGGCGGACGAGGCGTTCCTCCAGCTCAAGTGGACGCTGTCCACGCCACCTGTTCTGGCCGCTTCAGCTGCTAAAGAGCCCATGCTCCTCTACATCGCCGCCACCAACCGGTTCGTCAGCACGGTGATTGCTGTCGAGTGCCCAGAAGCCGGCAGGGCACAGCCAGTCCAGAGACCGGTCTACTACCTGAGCGAGGTGTTGTCCGCCTCCAAGCAGAACTACCCCCACTACCAGAAGATGTGCTACGGCGTGTACTTTGCCGCCAAGAAGCTGAAGCAGTATTTCCAGGAGCACACCATCACGGTCGTCTGTACCGCCCTCCTTGCCGAGATCATGGGCAACCAAGATGCCTCGAGCCGGGTGGCCAAGTGGGCCATCAAGATGGCTCCCCACACCATCCTCTACCAGCCCCGCACCACCATCAAGTCCCAAGCGCTGGCCGACTTCCTTGTCGACTGGGCCGAGACCCAGTACCTGCCGCCTGTGCCAGATTCCACGCATTGGTGGATGCACTTCGACAGCTCGAAGATGCGCACCGGTTTGGGAGCCGGCATCGTCCTTACCTCTCCCAAAGGCGACAAGCTGAAGTACACGCTGCAAATCCACTTCGCCGCCTCCAACAACATGGCCGAGTACGAGGCACTCGGTCATGGGCTCCGACTGGCCAAGGAGATCGGTATCCGCAGCATCTTGTGCTACGGTGACTCGGACCTTGTGGTCCAACAGTCCTCTAGCGACTGGGACGCCAAGGACGCCAACATGGCTAGATACCGCTTCCTCGTCCAGCAGATCAGCGGGCACTTCGATGGGTGCGAGTTCATCCATGTGCCCCGGGCCGACAATGAAGCAGCCGACGCCCAGGCATGGATTGGCTCCACTCGGCAGGCCATTCCAGCTGGCGTCTCCCTCGAGTGCCCGCACAAGCCGTCTATCCAACCTTCGCTGGAATCAGAATCCATCTTCGTGCCGGCTGACCCTGGAGCAGCCGGATCCGGCTCGGGGACTTCAGCAGCCGGCCCGGGACTTCTGCAGGTGGCCCAGGGGCTGAAGCACCTAAACCCGGCCCGGGAGCTCCAGCACCCGGCCCGGGGACTGCTATAGCCGGCCCGGGGACTTCCACGATGCAACAAGGAGCAGTCGGCTCCAATCCGCCTCCTCCCAACCTGGCAACCCCAACGCCGGTTGTTGTCATGGCGGTGGTGACAGCGCCGTCTTGGGCGCAGCCCATCCTCAACTTTCTGGTGAGCCACGAGCTCCCAGCCGACGAGGTCTTGGCCCGGCAGGTGCAACGCCGGGCGACCACATACACGATCATCAACAGAGAGCTCGTCAAGCGCAGTCCAACTGGTTTCTTCCTTCGCTGCGTCGAGCCGGAGAAGGGCATTGCAATCCTCAGGGACATTCATCAAGGTGAATGTGGCCACCATGCCACCTCCAGAGCCCTCGTCGCCAAGGCTTTCCGCCATGGTTTCTTCTGGCCGACTGCTCTGGACGACGCCAAGGAGTTGGTCCGGAAGTGCAAAGGGTGCCAGCGATTTAGCCCCAAGCAGCACCTGCCGGCCTCGCCACTCAAGACCATTCCCATCACCTGGCCGTTTGCCGTATGGGGATTAGACATGGTGGGCCCATTCAAGACAGCATGCAGCGGCATGACCCATCTGCTGGTTGCCGTGGACAAGTTCACAAAGTGGATTGAGGCAAGGCCAATCAAGAAGCTGAAAGGCCCCATAGCCATTACATTCATCACGGACATCACCGTTCGATACGGCATCCCGCACAGCATCATCACCGACAACGGCACGAACTTCGCCAAAGGCGCCTTGGCTGGTTTCTGCGCAACGCAAGGCATCCGACTGGACCTCGCGTCGGTTGCTCACCGGCAGTCAAACGGCCAGGTGGAGCAGGCAAACGGCGTCATTCTTTCCGGCATCAAGCCTCGGCTAGTCGAGCCGCTGGAGCGCTCGGCCGGCTGCTGGATCGAGGAGCTGCCGGCCATCCTTTGGAGTCTCCGGACCATGCCAAACAGATCAAACGGCTTCACGCCTTTCTTCCTCGTGTATGGGGCCGAGGCCGTCATCCCAACGGACATTGAGTTCGACTCGCCTCACGTCACCCTGTACACAGAGGCGGAAGTAAAGGAGGCCCGCGAAGACAACGTCGATTTGCTTGAAGAGGCCCGGCTGCTAGCACTCAGCCGGTCCGCCATCTATCAGCAAAACCTGCGCCGCTACCACAACAAGAAGATCAAGCCGCGTGCTTTCCGCGAGGATGACCTTGTGCTCCGGCTGATCCAGCGAACAGCCGGCCAGCACAAGCTCTCGGCTCCTTGGGAGGGGCCCTTCATCATCAGCAAGGCCCTGGGCAACGACTCCTATTACCTCATCGACGCACAGAAGCCCAGGGCACGCAAGAGGGACACAGTTGGCCAGGAGTTGGAGCGCCCATGGAACGCGAACCTTCTTCGCCCGTTTTACAGTTGATGCAGTGTATGTACCATGCTATCTTTTGTACTAAGTAAAGACAATAGGTACCCCGAGGCGCACTCGGGGGCTACCTTTTTATCTATATGACAAGCTTCGCCTATGTATGAGTATTCATTCTTTCGCCCTGCCAGGGTCCGGTCAGCCGGCCCGGGGGCTCACCGACTTGGCCCAAGTTGGCACCATCCGAAGTCGGCTTAGTAGTGTGCCGACGCCAAAGCCCTCTCTTCGCCCCAGCCCCAACTCATAGCGCGACTGTCCGGTTGGCAAGAGCTAAAGGCCGGAAACGCTGTCCACACAAAAAACGATTAAGGAAAAATGCCAATTCAGGCCAAGTCGGCCTCTCGCCTCCCCCGTCCGGCTGCGCAGCAGCCGGCCGGCCGGTCTCTCGCTTGACTAGCTACACTTTAAGCGGCTAAAGTAATTTGCCTACTCTAAATGGCCAAGTCCCTGACCCGGCCACAGACTGTAGCGCGGCTGTCCGGCAGGAAGGGCGGCAGCCAAAGGAACACGGCAAAACAAAAAGCCAAAGAAAGCAAAGGCACAATCGAGTCAGAACTCGGCAAGGCACACAAGCATGCGGGGAAAATAAATTCATTAACATTGCAAAAGGCCAGTGGCCGGCATTCATCAAGGTTTAAAATACACCCCTAGTGGGTGGAACTGTGCTTAACTAACTTGTTCTTGAGCACAAGACAGAAAAACTTAAAAGATAAGGGCTGCCTAGGCCGGAGGCACTGCGGGCTGCTCAGACGAGTCGGCGGTGGCTGTAGCACCGGATAGCGGGGCTTCCGGCTGGTTGGTCTCAGTCTGGTCGGTGGCTGAGGCCGGATCGGGCTGATTCCGGCCGGTCGCTCCATCATCTGGCGTGACGCCATCGCTTTCCTCGTCCTCGTCCTCCTCCGTGGCTTCGTCGCTGGAGGCGATCTCCTCCACCAGGTCCTCACCCTCGTCCGGGTTCAGCCCGAACCAGGACGGCGGCACCTTGGTGCCGTCTTCTGCCCGCTCCGGGATGAAGACGCTGCCGTCGGTGTACTCCACGCGGGCCGACACGCAAATGGCGATCTCCTCGCGCTCCTCCTCTAGTCCGGCGCCGCCTCCTGGTGGAAGGTTGCCAGATGCGCCAGGCTCACGCCCGGGTACCACGCCTTCATGAATTCCAGCGCCGCCTTGGCTCCGGCCCGTTCCGCGGTGCCCTTCTAGGCGTCGAGCCGCTCCCCCGCCACCTCCAACCAGTCGGCGGTCCGGCTAGGAGTCCGGGGGACCTGCACACCCGGCCAGAGCCCTTCCAAGACCTGCGACCCGGTGCACTGAAACCGGCGGAGCAGACGACGCGCCGGCTCAAGACGCAGCTGAACTGCCAGGAACTGTTCGCCCAAGTTCCGGGGCCGGTCCAGCGCAATCTCCATACCCACACTCCTCCGCTGGTCACGTTGTGCCTCAATCACCTGGCCGATGGCACCAGAGTGATCCGGGAAGTACTCTGTCCAAAAGAAGACAAAAGAATTAGAAGCCGGCTGACCACGGTAGCCGGCAACTAACCAATCAAGGAAGAAAGAAGATCTACCTTCGAGCAGATCCTCAATCACCGAGTAGCCCTCCGACAGGTACTTCTCCTTTTCGGCCCAGCCCGAGCGCTGGGACTCGAACTCGGCCTTGAGGCGCTCCTCCTCGTCCTTCAGCTGCTGGACCTGCTCCGCATGCCGGGCCGCCTGGTCAGCCAGCTCCTTCTCGAGCCGGTTGTGGTCTGCGGCCGCCTGGCTGCGCTCCAGATCTTTGGCCTGAAGCTGGCCCTCGAGCTCATGCACATGGCCCCGCAGATGGGCGGCGGCCTCTGCAAAGGCAAAGAAGAATCATCAGCAATAGCATCAACAAAGACAAGAAGTCACCGGGAAGGTCCGGCCCGACTGCTCAGCAGTCGACCGGAATCTCGGGGGCTACACCCAGTTGGTGCGCTTGCGCGCCCCCACTGAAAGCCGGCCTACGTACCTCGGCTCTTTTGCAACTTGGCGGTCCGGTTGGCGAGCGTCTGGTTTTGGGAGTTGAAGGCGGCCGCACGCAGGTTGTGGTAGTCCTGCGGCAAGCACGACATCTCAGCATTCAAAAACACGCCTTAAAGTTCCAACCCGCTTGCTCAGCAGCCGGCTTGGAACTCGGGGGCTATACCCAGTGGGTGCGCTGGCGCGCCCCCACTAAAGATCGCAAAAATAAAAAGCAAGATCAAGAGCATACCCGGACAGACGTCTGCATCGCCACCATCTCGCTCCTCGCCTTCAGGAGGGTAGCGCCGTGGGCGGAGAACTTGTCCAGGACATCCTGCACCGTGAGGTTCAGGGCGGCCGGGCCGGCCCCTGGCATCCAACCAGGCGGAGCGGAACTCGTGGCCACGGCGTCGGCTCCCTGCGAGCTCGCGGCCCCGATTTCTACCGGCCTCGGTGTGAAAGCCGCCCGTGCCAGGCGCAGGTGTGCGGGGGTGCGTGTCATCATGGCCTGGCTCGTCACCAACCCGGTGCTGGCCAGTGGCATCTCTGGCCCTCCGGGGTGGCCGTCACCTCGCTCGCCAGCACCCAGCGTGCGCTGAGTCACCTCCGCCTCCGGGATGACAGAGTCAGCAACCTCCAGCTCCGGCGCTGTCTGGTCGGCTCCGGCTGCCCCAGTCGGCGCCCGAGTCTCCCCCACCGGCACCTCCGCCTGCTCAAGATTCGCAGCCTACGGGATCCCGCTGCCAGCCGGATCCTCCGCGGCCTTGGCGTCGGCCTCCGCTTGCGCCTTGGTCGCCGCCTCCGCCTCTACCTGCGCTGCGGCTTGGGCCTCCGCCTACGCTGACGCGGCGGCCTGGGAATCGGCGTCTGCCCACGCCGCAGCAGCTTCCCGCTCCTCCCGCGCCTCCCGAAGGGCTGCGGCCGGGTCCACACGCCGGGACTCCTCAGAGCCGCCTGCTGGTCCGATCAGCGAGGCGGATGGAGCCCGTGATATGGAGATGGCGGCCCTTCTCATCAAAGCAAGTAGAGATGAGAAGTTTGCGAGAAAGAAAAGCAACCAAGACGATGCTCCTAACGCACTTACCCAGACACCATTGGGTGATCCTTCGGGGCCCTCCAGATGGCGGCCACCTTCGCGGCCTCCTGCCGCTTAGTCGCGGCCGCTTGCTTGGCCTTCTTGGGTGGCCTGCTGCCAAACAGCCCCTCGCCGTGACGTTTAGGCGCGCCGGGTGCACCAGTCGGCGCTCCGCTTGACGGCCGCGCCGTCGAACGGCCGACACCTGCCCCCTCGTCACCTTCGGGGCGGCATTGCCCCTCGTTGTCCTCATCGCCAGCCGGCCAGGACCGGACATCGCCGTGTCCTCCTGCGCCGCCCCCTGCGGCTCTGTCTCCTCCGTCGCTGCCTCCCCCGGTGGCGTCGTCCTCGCCTCCATCTTCCAACGCGGCCGCCCCTAGCTCGAGGTCGCCCACGTCGCTCTCCTCGCGGTCCGGCATCCATTGATGACCCGGAGCCGGCGTGTCGGTTGCTACCTGACCAGGGAAGCGCTGCCCCGCGTCTGGGTGGTCAGGTCGGATGAAGAGCACTGCATGAGCAAAGAATGGGGACCAGATACTAACCGGCGGTGGCGGGTTGGCCCGACTGTACGGATGCTTGCCGAATTGCCAGTCGATCTCGCTGAGCTTGCTGTTGGAGAAGGAGTTGACATGGCGAACCACCTCCACCATCTGCAACTCCTTCGTGGACATCCGGCAGGGGTCCCGGCGGCCGCTCATGTCGCAGATCAGGTGCGGCCGGGCTTGGAGGGGCGAAACCCGGCGGTAGACGAAGGCGGCCAGCAAATCCGCCATCTTGAGGCTCTCCGAGTCCGGCATCTCCTGAAGACGGACAAGGATATTGGTGATGGAAGCCGGCACCGGCTTGGGTTGTTGCCCCCAGTTGTTCTGTGGCTCGCCTGGCGGGCCGATCGCGAAGGCCGGCAGGTTGATGTAGTCACGAGTCGAGTGGAGGTTGTGGACGTAGAAGTACGACTTCTGCCATAGCTTCGCTGACTCCAGCAAAGCGATGGGAGGAAAGCAGGTCTCGGAGCCGGTGCGCCGCACGGCGACACATGATCCGCACTGGGCTGGCTCGCCCTTGGCCTGAGTACCCAACTTCAGGTAGAAGAACCTGCCCCATAGCTCGAGCGTGGGTAGGACGCCGAGGTAGCCTTCGTAGAAGGTCATGAAGGCGGAGAGAAGCACCACCGTGTTGGGAGTAAGGTGATGAGGTTGAAGATTGTATAAGATGAGGAAGGAGTGGAGGAAGCCGCTCGCAGGCAAACCAAATCCGTTGAGGAAATGGCTGCGGAAGACGATGAACTCGCTGGCCCTCGGCGCCGGCGAGATCTCCCTCTCGTCGAGGATCCGCGTCCCCACGACCACCTCGACAGGAAGCCTCTGCGGCGCGCGGAGGAACTCGATGTGGCCTTCATGGACATTGGAGCCATCCCACTCACCTCGCGCCATGGCTTGCGGTGGCCTGGCGGCGGCGCGGCAAAGCTAGACTGTGGCGAAGCCGCGGCGGCACTTCGGCAGTGTGCGGCGCGGTGGCACAGTGGCAGCGAGGAAGAAGAGGAAGAGAGCGGAGGGGGCATGCGTGCGTTTGGCCGCCCCCCTCCCTCCTATTTATACGGCCGAGACGGCGAGGCCGAGGCGACGCTTCGTGGGGGGGCATGGGATTAACTGCGCCCACGTTCCGCACGCCCCCGCAAATCCCGCGCCTTAATGGCGCGTAATCATTTTGCCCCGGAAGAGCAACTGCAGCCTCAGCCACAGCGGATCCGCGCACGCGCCGAGGCTGTGTAGTGGTGGGCCCGGGCCTGTGGCGGCGTCCCATCGCACGTGTGGGCTGGCAGGCCGGCCTGGCCTACTGGCGGTGCGTGGCCTCCGTGCAACGGGCAGCAGGTGCGCCACCCGGTGGCGTACCACCTGGCGCCCACCACAACGATTCGAATTCACCAAGAGGCTGGCTTTGCCTCTGCTGGCTTCTAGCACACGGTTTCTCCCAGTCAGACGAAGCAAACACGCAGGATCTCTCGGAGGAGGAAACTGCTGAGGCACTCCGACGTTGAGCCGTGGCGCCTCACCAGCTTCGGGGACTACTGTCGGGGGGATGGACCCCAGGTAGCCTTATCCGGACCCAATAACTTTTCAAGACATCGGGGCTGGCGAAGCCCCTCATGCCAGCTAGCCACGCGGGCCGGCTTCCAGAAGACGGCGCACCCATAGAAGGCGGCTTTGGGGGCGGGCCGGCTTACAGCAGCCGGCCCCTCTTTCCCCTCAGAGTCTGCACTCACCTGCTACGATGGGACGGGGCATGGCAACAATGTCGCCTGCTCCCCCGAATCCCGGAGGAGCGTGGCTACAGTACGAGCTGAACCAACGGCCACCTACCCGCCTGGCGCGGGACTGTAGCCATGTGGCTCATGACACGGCCCTCGTCAGCAAGGACCGTGCTACGACAAAAGACAATCAGCATGGCCCGCAGGCTTCCAGAAGACGGCACATCCCTTGAAGGCGGCCTCGGGGGTGGACCGGCTTCCAGCAGCCGGCCCGTCCTTCCCCTCGGAGTCTGCGCTCACCCACTACGATAAGACGGAGCGTGGCTACAGTGTGCGCTGACCAACCGGCCACCTACCCGCCTGACGCGGGACTGTAGCCATACGACTCGTGACGTGGCCTCCGTCATCAACGACAGAGCTACAGCAAAAGGCAATCAGCGTGGCCCGCAGGCGACGGGCCCTACCTATCGGCCGGGTTCTTGGCAGCAGGCGGGGCCCTCCAGAGGCAGGCCCCAGCAGCCAGCGGAGAACCCGGCGACCTTAGACACTGATGTCCGGGTCCTACACCCGGCCGTATTTCCATTGTACCCCTGGGGGTTGGCCTATAAAACCCCCCAGGGTTCACCCATGCAAAGGGTTGAGCCTTCATTCCACACACACCATAGCTAGGAGAAGAGAGGTAGCTCTACCCTTCTTCCTCCTCTAGCAACACAGCTCTAGGAGCAACCTTGTACACTCTTTGATCATAGTCATCATGCGGAGACCTCGCAGAGCAGGACTAGGGGTGTTATCTCTCCGAAGAGCCCCGAACCTGGGTACGTCTCATGTGCGATCGAGCTCGTGCTCACTCCCGCTTCCAGGGCCCGACGACGTCCTCTTGGCTCCACCCATGATAAGCCACCCCCTGGCATCTGACGTGAGATTACCACGACACCAATATATTGCCATGACACTCTCCCGGCCACTCCGACCAACTCCCCTTTGGGCTAAGTCATGGGTGGCCCCGATGCCACTCCGGACATCCAACGGCCACCGTCGTGGCAAAACAAATGGTCCCAAACGGGGACATGGTACCAAAACAACTATGGGCACACAAGGCTATGCCTGCCTACCGGGCTAGTGTAGCGCAAGCGCATAACCTTCCCTAGTTGGAGGCACCGGCGAGAGGCATAACAACATACCGCGAAAAGCCCCCCCCCCCATAAAGGCAAATGTGGTTGCACTGGGAAGCTCAATTCGGTGGCACCATGACTCGATTAACAGTATGTTAAAGTTGGATTATTATCAGGTTTCAACTTGCCAATAAATATTCTCGGGTCATAATATGCTATGAAAATGCAATGAGCTATATATGCACCATTTCAACATAATGCCGGTATGAACTTACTCATGCTCATGGTCATGTTACTCAACAGCATAGCCTTAACCAAACAACTTAAATGCTACAGAAAACATAACAAGCTTAGCATGGAAATGAAACTAGCATCAAGTGATATTATATGAATTTTCTATATTCATTATAAAGGACCATATTCAATTGAAAATCATAGTTATTGAAATGACACTCTTGCAAATATTTGTGATGGCTTGCCTTAGTGCAGAGGAGGGTCACACTCCTCCTAGTTCTCCTCAAGGCAGCAAGTTCCTTCTGAAAACATTTAAAATAGCAAAAATAAAATGTCACATAACACATTTTAATGCACCAGAAAACATTTACTGCAAGAAAAAATCTCATCTTTTGCATGCTGATAGAGGAGCTCAATACAAAACCAATGCAAAATGAATCATATCATTTGGACTTGTAGAATAAAAGTTAGAGCTGGTCAAAGTTCAGTCAAATTTCTGAATTAAATTGATTTTTGAAAATAACCAGAGGGGGTGACGTCGAAGGCGTATTTGTGGAACACGCTTCCACTTATACCGCTTCGGCGGGTCCACAGTGAGGCTGACAGACAGGCCCCACTGTCAGGGTTAAAGGAGAGAGAGAGAGAAACAGAGGACGACGGCGAGGGCGCCGGTGGTTCTCCAGCGAAGAGACCATGGCTGCCGCCGGCGAGGGGGGGGGGGTTGATGTGCATCATCACGGCGAACACGCTCGTACCCATAGATTGGCCGGGGATGGATGGAGGAGGTCGCTGTGGAGCTCTCCAGAGACGGTAGCGGAGGGAGTTCGCCGGAGAGGAAGGTTCCGGCGAGGTGAGCAGCCCCAGCGGCTCCAGCAGCGTCTCCAGGGATCAACAGAGCCCCATGAACACGCCTGGGTGGTCGGAGGTTGTCGAGGATCGCCGGAGGAAGCAGGGCACTGAGGGGGGCCGGCGTTGATCTCCGGTGCGGGACGGCGGCCAGAGGTCTGCCTGGCCTGGCCGCGGTCTTCTCTGAGTGTGATTGTGGTCAGAGGAGGTGGGTGTTGCGGCGGAATGAGCTCGGGAGGGTCCTATTTATAGACGCGGGCGAGAGGGGGATCGAGGTCGCCGAAGAGCTCTTTGGAAGGGCGAGTGGCGACGAACGGGGTCAGAGAGAGGGGAGAAAGAGCCATGTGCTCACGCGGCCACTGTGGAGGCATGCAGCCAAGCATAGGGCGCCGGAGGAAGACAAAAACATGGGCACGGGCTCACTGTAGCTTCTGCTCCGCCATGCTCATGGTCGCTGCGGCTGTCGCCGGCGTCAGGGAGATCCAGGGAGAGATCAGCGGCAACAAGTCGAGGCAGAGGGAGCTCCAGGACATGCTGGTTTGGGCGGAGGAGGGCGCACGCGCTGAATAGGGAGAATGCCGGCGCGCAAAGCGCGTCGAATGTATGCCTGGCACCATGTCCACACGGGGTTACCGCATGCACTGGCACTACGCGGAACGCCCGAGAAGTAAAATCATGTCTGGTGGATTGTCTTCGCAGTGTTAGGTCTCCCTATGCTGATGGATCACTGCCAGGCTGACCAGATGAGGCTTGAGCTTCACTGCAAGTTTCTGGACAGAAACTTGTGAGGAAATTTGAGAAAGATCCAGAGAGAGTTAGGAGCTGATTTTTGGTAGTTAAGGGTTACTTAGGAAGGTTATAAAGCCATAAAAATTTCAGCTCATGAGGATTTGTCAAAAATGTACTTGCTTCACAAAGTACCACTTTTGACCAGAATGAAAATGATTTTCTATAGCAAAAATGATCCTCATAACCTTAGGATATTTTTGCAGGGGAAGATGGGGCATGCTCCAAAGAATATTTGAGAATTTTCTCAGATTTTTGGGAGCTATAAAAATAAGGGTTGCATTAGAGCAGAAGTGGAAATAGGGCATTTTCAGAGGGAAATGAATATTTTTCATTTGAGAAAAATATTCCCATGGTAATACTTTGATATATCAGAGGGCAAGAGATGTTTTTGAGAGTGAGGGGATTCACTTGGGTGAAAATCAAAACAATGCCCAAGTGTTAAGTCCAAATGAGTTGATTCAAAAATTCAAATTCAAACCAATTTGCAATAAAATCCAGAAAAAGAAAAAGGCAAAAACCAGGGTGTCACACGCTACCACGGGAGGGTAGGAAAAAGGATGTCATGCAAGTTCTTTTCCATAAGCATGTATGACTATTTACGGAATACATGCCTACATTATATTTATGAACTGGAGCTAGTTCTGTGTCGCCCTAGGTTATGACTGTTATATGATGAATATCATCCAATTAATTCACTGATCCAATGCCTACGAGTTTTCCACATATTGCTCTTGCTAAGTTACTATTGCTATTCCTACTATTACAAATTGTAGGATCAAAAGTAGGTCTAGAGGGGGGTGATTAGACTACTTGACCAAATAAATATCTAGCCTTTTCCCAATTTTATGTCTTGGCAGGTTTTAGCAACTTATGACAAGTCAAGCAATCAACCTACACATGCAATTCTAAGAGTGTAGCAGCGGAAAGGAAAACATTGCATATGAAGGTAAAGGGAAGGGTTTGGAGAAGGCAAACGCAATGTAGACACGAAGATTTTTGGCGTGGTTCCGATAGGTGGTGCTATCGTACATCCACGTTGATGGAGACTTCAACCCACGAAGGGTAATGGTTGCGTGAGTCCACAGAGGGCTCCATCCACGAAGGGTCCACAAAGAAGCAACCTTGTCTATCCCACCATGGACGTCGCCCATGAAGGACTTACCTCACTCGGGTAGATCTTCACGAAGTAGGCGATCTCCTTGCCCTTACAAACTCCTTGGTTCAACTCCACAATCTTGATGGAGGCTCCCAAGTGACACCTAACCAATCTAGGAGACACCACTCTCCAAAAGGTAATAAACGGTGTGTTGATGATGAACTCCTTGCTCTTGTGCTTCAAATGATAGTCTCCCCAACACTCAACTCTCTCTCACAGATTTGGCTATGGTGGAAAGATGATTTGAGTGGAAAGCAACTTGGGGAAGGCTAGAGATCAAGATTCTTATGGTTGGATTGGAATGTCTTGGTCTCAACACATGAGTAGGTGGTTCTCTCTCAGAAAATGAGTAGTGGAAGTGTAGGCACATTTTGATGGCTCTCTCTTGAATAGAGAAGGGGGTGGAGGGGTATATATAGCCTCCACAGAAAATCTAACCGTTACACACATTTGACCCATCTCGGTCACACCGAATAGAAGAACTCAGTGAGACCGAACTAGTTCAAAATGTGAATGTTAGGATTTTTGGTGGGACCGACATGATCAACTCGGTGGGACCGATGCGCTAGGGTTAGGGCAAAACCTCATCTCGGTGTGACCGATTGCATGAACTCGGTGAGACCAATTTCAGCAATAAGCAAACAGAGAGTTGGTCAGGCAAACTCGGTGGGACCGATCGCTCCTTTCAGTGAAACCAAAACGTTACGAAAGGGAAATAGAGAGTTTGCATTGTGAACTCGATGGGACCGATCACTCATTTCGGTGAGACCGAAATGTTACGACGGGAAACAGAGAGTTTGTAATCCCATCTTGGTGAGACCGAAATCCCTATCGGTGAGACCGAACTGATTAGGGTTTCTGGCAGTGGCTATGTCAAAGGAACTCGGTGGCGCCGGATAGATCAAATCGGTGGGGCCGAGTTTGACTTTAGGTTTAGGACATATATGGATTTGAGAAAGTGGTTGAGGGCTTTGGAGCATATCACTAAGCATTTTGGGCAAGTAGACCATTAAGCAACACCTCATCCCGTTTTAATAGTATTGGTTTTTCCTATTGACTCAATGTGATCTAGGATCACTAAAATAGAAATGCAGAGTCTTGAGCTTTTGCCAATATTTGTCCTTAGCATTTTGAGGGGTCCACATCTCTAGTCCATGTGCCATGCCAATCATTGAACTACCTGACATATTTAACTTGAATGGATATTAGTTCAATGAGGTATATGTTGTTATGAATTACCAAAACCACCCAGGGATTAGTTGCACTTTCAATCTCCCCCTTTTTGGTAATTGATGACAACATATAGATCAAAGCTTCGACAAATGATAATATGAATGAAATATATCGTCGCTTTGAGAAGTATGTGATAAGCAAGAGCTCCCCCTAAATTTGTGCATTATTTAAAATTTGCTTTTGAATGCAAATGCACAATCGATTAGGATCATGGGTTACTCTTCCATGTCACATACATCTTGGTGGAGCGCTCAAAATGATAGAATATAAATAGCATGCACTCATCACCAAGGAAAACATGATTGATCATACACTAGTAATCAGATATCATCATTCAAGCACACATTAAAGCATAATATGATCAATCACATGATCATAAGAGTATCTCACACACAAGCATGAATATTGTAGCAAACAAACGAGCAAATAACAAGTAGCAAGAGAGGCAAACAAAGCAAAACACTCTCTCTCTCTCGAAGCCTATGATCTATACACTTTCTCCCCCTTTGGCAACAAGTTACCAAAAAGCTTGAAAATGCATAGTGCTATGCGGCACTCTAAGCACGATCTCCGGGAGCTCCGGTGTGCGAAGATGGCATGGAGAGGACAGCATATGCAAAAGCTTCCGATGATGACTGAGGAACTGGAGGAGTTGCAACTGGAGGGGCAACTGGGGCAGTGGATGCAGGTGCTGAAGTGGTGGCTCTTGTGTCACTGACTGGCACAGCTACAGACCTGTTGGCTCTAGGCACTCTCTGAAATGCCTCTGTGGTAGCTCTTCCTCTCCTGTCCTCTGCTTCTTCTTGAAGTTGCTCAACTGTGGTCTGAATTTCTGTGACCTTCAAGTCTAGATCATAAAATTTTGTTTCAATGATCCTTTCAAGACTCTCTTGATTTTGAGTCAGGGTAGCTAGTCCTTTCTCAATTCTCATAGTGTCCTCAAGCAGATAGCTGAGCTGATCCTGCTTGGTCTTGAGATTACAGCTGAGACATCTGGAATCTTGGAAGTCTTTGTTGCCTTCGCTTTTTCTCTCTTCTCCTGATTTAGCAGTGAACTCCATAGTTTCCTGAGTGTAGGCTCTGGCTTTTGACATAGGCATTCTCTGTGTAGGAACTTTCTTCTTTATGCCAGGCTTGGTAGCAGCAGCAGCAACAGTAAACTCCTTCTTGACTACCTTCTTCTTTGAGGTGACCACCTCATCAACCACAAAGTCTTCATCTTCAGAATCTGAGGTTCTCTTCTTCCTTTGACTAGTTGCAGCCTTAGGCAAGTTGCTTGGGGTGCTTCTGCTACCCTCATCATAGCTGCTATTGGAGGGACTAGTGCCCTCACTGAGATTTGCTTGCTCCTCTGACATGTTCTGGCTGTCACTATTGTCTGACATCTCTGACACTGAAAGCTGACCCTGTGAATAGATAGGTTGAGATAGAGTGGATAAGCATCACAAAATACAGCCATTTTGCAAAACAAATGAGTCAAAAACTTAGTTTTAGTTTTCTACAGAAAGCATTTCGAAGCTACCGATATTACAAACTCGGTGACACCGAAGTAGCTTTAGAGTCTAAACATGTGAAATCGGTCAGACAGAGACACAATTCGGTGACTCCGAGATGCTAGGGTTTCACAGAGAAGTGAACTCGGTCACACCGATTGGTATGTTTCAGTCAGACCAAAAAATACTTGTGCTATGGCCTGAGCCAAATCAGTGAGACCGAAATCCTAAATATTGGTCGGTCCGAGATGAGTTCGGCGGAAACCTAAACCTAAATTTTTGCATCAAATCTAATCTAACGGAGTTTCCAATGGATAGAGTAGTCTCAAACGTGGAAAGAATATAGGCATTGATCTTTGTGCTCAGAATCGGAGTGGGGAAGGCACAAAGGGACGAATTCATACCCTAACTTGGCGATGAACTCGCTACGGTGACAACGGCGGTGAAGATTCCCGTTGACGGCGGCGAAAAACCAGCTGCAGGAGGACGCTGACGACGAGGAGAGGATCCGGAGACCTTGAGTCGGCAGAGCTGGACAGGCGCGGGCGAAGCATTTGGAGGAATTTCCAAATTTTCAGCCCGTGGGTATATATGTCCAATCACTGTCGGTGTGACCGAGTGGAACGACTCGGTGGCACCAAGATGCAGAATCGCAGGCGGTTGCTGCAACTCGGTGTGACCGAAAGGTTCAAATCGGTTGCACCGAGATTAAAACTTAGATCAACTTAATGAACTTGGTGTGACCGAATGGGATGGATCGGTCAGACCGAAATGCACTAAGAAGTTTTGGAAGTTAAGTCTATGACGAATAGGTGGCTCCGAATGCTCCTCACTCGGAGGGTCCGAATATGACTTGATCAAACTTTGTGATGTAGCATGAATAGAGTTTGAGACGAGAAAAGCATAGATAGCTAGAGGGAGGGCTTAGGCATTCTTGTCCATCCATTTGGCAAAAAAAAACCGATCAATTAAAACAACAAATGGATGTCCTTGAATGGAGAAAATTATGCATCCAACATGCTCACACAATAAGATAGCAAATGAAATATGTGTCAAAGCATGCACAAACACTCTTGCATCTATCAAGCAATTGGCGATGACTAGGTCATCTATATATGAGTATATTGACTTAGGAGTCAAATGAGAACATTTGATCATAGGTCATACTCATCGTTTAGGCACAAGTGGGGTTACCACTTTTACATAAAGCATTGTTGTGTTCACACCATTAGAGTTGCTTTAGCTCAATTCTTAGAGTAAAGCTCCCCCTAGATGTGATATCCCCCCTAAGAGGGATGAACTAACCTTGGGTTTTGTCGATGATGACTTCATGTAGATGTTGAAGATGTGGATGCTCAATGTTGATGTAGATCATTTGGAGCAATCCATTGGAGTGAGTTGCACTTTCAATACCTACACGGGTTAGTCCCACAAGGAACATGCAAGAATATCCATAGACATAGAGTGAAGTACACACATGATGATGTCCATGAAAGCATTGGGTTACCTTGTCCCTTGTCTTACCAACAAGAGGGTTTGTGACTCCTTGAACTAGTGCAAGATATGGAAGTTGATTGCACTTGTCCTTGCCAAAATGAATATGAGTGAAGTATGTTCGCGGAGTCACCCTCAAGAACTCTCTAGTTCTTCTTCTTTGGGATCCACATCAGCTTGATGGGAATCCTTGGAGTTGTAGTCGTACTTGATGAAGTAGAACTTGATGTAGTCTTGGGAACCCACTTGACCAAGGCCTTTGGAGCTTCTTCAAATGCATCAATCTCCTCTTGAAGCTTGTCCTTGCCTTTTAGCTTGTGGTCTTGTGGTGGAAGATCATCTTGAGCTTGTGTTCCCTTGAAAGAAGTGGGATCATACTTCTCTTGTTGAGGAACAAACTTTGTCTTGGGGTATTGATCTTCTTCCCACTCAACTCCATTGTCATTGAACTTACGTTCAAAACCAACACCTTGATTCTTCCGGTGCCTTCCTTGCTTGCGTACAATTTCATCAAATTGCTTACTTTCGGCAAGGCTCTTGTAAACACCTTTCTCTATAATTCCCTTCAATAAGCTATTTTCTTGCTCAAGTGTAACTTGGCTAAGAGAATCATTAGTGGAATCAAGAGAACTACTAGAAGCAACAATATTGGATTTAACATGATTATTGTTACTACTAGAAGAAGAATCTTTCTTGCTCTTGTTGCTAGATTTTACTTGTGGCATGTAAGTAGACAAGAGTAAACGCTTGGCAATGTGAGAAGAACTTTTCTTACGAAGATCATCATTGATTTCTTTTAAGAACCCATGCTCTTGCTCTAGATTGAGCTTTTCAAAGCGTAGCTTCTCATGAGTCTTTAAAAGCTCTCGATGATCCTCTAAGGTAGTTTCATGAGCTAACTTAAGAGTGTTTAGTTCTTTAGTTAGACGCTCAATCTCCTTCTTATCATTGTCATTCGTTTCATCTTGATTAGCAAGATTAATAGCAATTTCATCATAGTTTTCATCACTAGAGTTGTCAACAAGTAAATCATCATCACCTAGCAAATCATCATCATCACTATTGAAATCAACATATTCGGGGTGTGATACCTTGGGGCCTTTAGCCATGAAGCATCTTCCAATCCCTTCATTTGGTGAGTCAAATATGTCATAATAGTTGGATGACACAAGTGCAAGACCGGCAACACCTTCATCTTGAGTATGTTCGGAGTCGGAGTGATAACTTCTCTCGGAGTAGTGTTCGGGGTCGGAACCGGATACCCATTCACCAATATGAGCTTGATGTCTTCGTCTTGTTTAGCTCTTTGATGACTTGTCCTTCCTTTCCGAATCCTTGCTTCTGCGAGAGGGTCTTCGTTCATAACGATTATCTCTACTCCTCCTCTCTCTTGGAGGTGATTCATCTCTTTTACTCCTCCTTTTAGGTGAGTCTTCTCTTCTTTTGTAGGGAGCCATACACTCATTGGAGTAGTGTCTGGGTCTTCCACAACTGTAGCAATTTCATTCACGACTAGAAGATCTCTTGTCATAGTAGGACCTTGATTTGGAACTTCTCTCTTTGCTTCTACTCTTGTAGAACTTGTTGAAGTTCTTCACCATTAGGCTCAATTCTTCATTGAAGACTTGTTTCTCACTTGATGATGTAGGAGCATCACATGAAGCTTTGTAAGCACCACTAGACTTGTTGTGAAGCTCTTCTTTATCCTTGAGTGACATCTCATGAGCAACAATTCTACCAATGACTTCCGTTGGCTTGAGATCTTTGTAATTGGACATCATTTGGATCAAACTGCACACGGTATCATATTTTCCATCCAAGGCTCTTAGGATCTTCTTGATGATGAATCTATCAGTCATCTCTTCACTTCCTAAGCCGGCAATCTCATTTGTAATGAGAGCGAGCCTAGAGTACATTTCAGCGACTCCTTCACCATCCTTCATTTTGAACTTGTCAAGTTGACTTTGAAGCACATCCAATTTGGATTCCTTGACGGAATCGGTACCTTTGTGCATATCAACCAAAGTATCCCAAATTTCCTTTACATTCTCAAGACGGCTAATTTTGTTGAATTCTTCGGGGCACAATCCGTTGAAGAGGATATCACAAGCTTGAGCGTTGTACTGCAACATCTTTAATTCTTCCGCGGTTGCTTCACGATTTGGTTCTCTTCCATCTTCGAAGAATTCACCTTGCAAACCAACACACACAATAGCCCAAACGGCGGGGTTATGTCCAAGAATATGCATTTCATCTTATGCTTCCAACTAGCAAAATTTGTACCATCAAAGTAAGGACCTCTACAGTGGTAATTTCCTTCGCTAGACGCCATACTCTCCTAGGTTGTGAAACCAAGGCTACGATCACCAAAGCTATGGAAATCAAGGCAAATGGAGACCAAAGCTCTGATACCATTTGTAGGATCGAAAGTAGGTCTAGAGGGGGGTGATTAGACTACTTGACCAAATAAAAATCTAGCCTTTTCCCAATTTTATGTCTTGGAAGATTTTAGCAACTTAGCACAAGTCAAGCAATCAACCTACACATGCAATTCTAAGAGTATAGCAGCAGAAAGGAAAACATTGCATATGAAGGTAAAGGGAAGGGTTTGGAGAAGGCAAACACAATGTAGACACGAAGATTTTTGGCGTGGTTCCAATAGGTGGTGCTATCGTACATCCACGTTGATGGTGACTTCAACCCACGAAGGGTAACGGTTGCGCGAGTCCACGGAGGGCTCCACCCACGAAGGGTCCACGAAGAAGCAACCTTGTCTATCCCACCATGGCCGTCGCCCACGAAGGACTTGCCTCACTCGGGTAGATATTCATGAAGTAGGCGATCTCCTTGCCCTTACAAACTCCTTGGTTCAACTCCACAATCTTGACGGAGGCTCCCAAGTGACACCTAACCAATCTAGGAGACACCACTCTCCAAAAGGTAATAAACGATGTGTTGATGATGAACTCCTTGCTCTTGTGCTTCAAATGATAGTCTCCCCAACACTCAACTCTCTCTCATAGATTTGGCTATGGTGGAAAGATGATTTGAGTGGAAAGCAACTTGGGGAAGGCTAGATATCAAGATTCTTATGGTTGGATTGGAATGTCTTGGTCTTAACACATGAGTAGGTGGTTCTCTCTCAGAAAATGAGTAGTGGAAGTGTAGGCACGTTCTGATGGCTCTCTCTTGAATAGAGAAGGGGGTGGAGGGGTATATATAGCCTCCACACAAAATCTAACCGTTACACACATTTGACCCATCTCGGTCAGACCTAATAGAAGAACTCGGTGAGACCGAACTAGTTCAAAATGTGAACGTTAGGGTTTTCGGTGGGACCGACATGATCAACTCGGTGGGACCGATGCGCTAGGGTTAGGGCAAAACCTCATCTTGGTGTGACCGATTGCATGAACTCGGTGAGACCAATTTCAGCAATAAGCAAACAAAGAGTTGGTCAGGCAAACTCGGTGGGACCGATCGCTCATTTCGGTGAGACCGAAATGTTATGAAGGGAAACAGAGAGTTTGCAATCCCATCTCGGTGACACCGAAATCCCTATCGGTGAGACCGAACTGATTAGGGTTTCTAGCAGTGGCTATGTCAAAGGAACTCGGTGGCGCCAGATAGATCAAATCGGTGGGGCCGAGTTTGACTTTAGGTTTAGGACATATATGGATTTGAGAAAGTGGTCGAGGGCTTTGGAGCATATCACTAAGCATTTTGAGCAAGTAGACCATTAAGCAACACCTCATCCCCTTTTAATAGTATTGGCTTTTCCTATGGACTCAATGTGATCTTGGATCACTAAAATAGAAATGAAGGGTCTTGAGCTTTTGCCAATATTTGTCCTTAGCATTTTGAGGGGTCCACATCTCTAGTCCATGTGCCATGCCAATCATTGAACTACCTGAAATATTTAACTTGAATGGATATTAGTTCAATGAGGTATATGTTGTTATGAATTACCAAAACCACCCAGGGATTAGTTGCACTTTCACAACTGCTACAAAACTATTACTGTTGTTACCGTTACCACTGCTATCGTTACTAATGCTATCAAACTATCATATTATGTGCTACTGATCACTTTGGTGCAGATATTTAATCTCCAGGTGTGGTTGAATTGACAACTCAACTGCTAATACTTACAAATATTCTTTGGCTCCCCTTGTGTCGAATCAATAAATTTGGGTTGAATACTCTACCCTCGAAAACTGTTGCGATCCCCTATACTTGTGGGTTATCGAGACCTTTTTCTGGTGCTGTTGCCGGGGAGCATAGTTATATTTGTTGAGTCACTTGGGATTATTATCTATTTATCACTATGAAGAATCTGAAAGATACAAGAACCAAGATCGTTCCCTCTATGACGAGGGGAGATAAGGAACTGCCATCTAGATCTGCACTTGATTCACCTTCTATTTTGAATAGACTTGCAACACCACCACATGCTATTAATCCTGATATGTTGCAAGTTGTTGATGATGCTACTTCTACTATGAATGATACTTACGATGATGCTAGTACCTTGCTTGATGATAATGTGCCACTAGGTGAATTTCTTGATGAACAAATTGCTAGAGCTAAAGATATTGAGAATGTTGAAACTGATGAAATCACTGAACCTGATGAAGTCTTTGAAACTGAAAACTACGAAACCCCTATTAGACCTAGCTCACCTAGATCTGAATTCCCTAAGATACCTGAGGGTTATGTTATGGATGAGGAGGTAGCTAGAGACTTTCTTGCTTGCAAGGATAGAGATGATCTTAAGAAATTATTATGCAAACTGAAAGAAAAATCTTTGAATGCTAGAATGAAATGTGATCCTAAGTTTGCTACTTCACCTATCTTTGTTACCAATAAGGATTATGAATTCTCTGTCGACCCAGAGTTAATTACTTTGGTTGAATCTGATCCTTTCCATGGCTATGAATCTGAAACTGTAGTGGCACATCTTACTAAACTAAATGATATAGCCACCCTTTTTGCTCATGATGAGAAAATTTGCTATTACTATGTCCTCAAATTATTTCTGTTCACATTAAAGGGTGATGCTAAGATTTGGTACAATACTCTTCCTCCTGGTTGTGTGCGTAGTCCCCAGGATATGATTTACTACTTCTCTAAAAAATATTTTCCTGCTCATAAGAAACAAGCTGCCTTACAAGAAATATTTACCTTTGTGCAAATTGAAGAAGAGAGTCTCCCACAAGCTTGGGGGAGGCTTCTCCAATTACTTAATGCTTTGCCTGATCATCCTCTTAAGAAAAATGAAATAATTGATATCTTCTATAATGGACTAACTGATGCTTCTAGGGACTTCCTAGATAGTTGTCCTGGTTGTGTTTTCAGGGAACGAACTGTTGAACAAGCTGAGAAATTATTGAATAATATATTAAAGAACTATGATGATTGGAATCTTCCTGAACAACCGCCTAAACCCACTCCGAAGAATAGGGGTATTCTATTTCTCTGTCCTGAAGATATGCAAGAGGCAAAAAAATGCATGAAGGAAAAAGGTATTAAAGCTGAAGATGTTAAGAATTTACCACCTATAGAAGAAATACATGGACTTGACACACCACCACCACAGGTGGTAGAGGTAAATTCTTTATTAAAATTTGATGAAGGTGACATCCCTTACAATAAACATCCTAGTCAATGCCTTTATGAATTTGATAACTACATTAGAAAACAAGATCACTTCAATGCAAATGTTATGAAACAATTGAAACAAAACTGTGATATGATTGCTCGCTTGAGTGACTTGTTATTTAGAATCACTAATGATGTTAGAGGTGTAGGTAAACATGCCTCTATGGTTCAGACTTAGCTAGAACAAGTTGCTAAATCTCAAAGAGAACCGATTAGTGAAATGAATAATAATACGAATGATTATGCTGTCAGAGTAGCAACTAGAGGAGGCAAAATGACTCAGGAACCACTTTATCCTGAGGGACACCCTAAAATAATTGAACAAGACTCTCAAAGAATTAACACTGATGCACCTAGTCCTTCTAAAAAGAAAAAGAAAAAGAAAAATGATAGAACTTTGCATACCTCTAGTGAACCTGAGAAAGAAAAACCTTCCGAAGATAACAATGATGTCTCTATCTCAGATGCTGAAACTCAATCTGGTAATGAACATTCACCTAGTGATAATGATAATGATAATGATGATGTTCATGAAGATACTCAACCAGACAATGATAAAGAACCAGATAATGATGTTGAAATAGAACCTGCTATTGATCTTGATAACCCACAACCTAAAAATAAACATTATGACAAGAGAGACTTTGTCGCTAGAAAACATGGTAAAGAAAGAGAACCATGGGTTCAGAAACCCATGCCCTTTCCACCTAAAGAGTCTAAGAAAAAAGATGATGAAGAATTTGAACGCTTTGCTGAAATGCTTAGGCCAGTCTTTTTGCGTACCCGCTTGGCTGATATTTTAAAGATGGCCCCTTATGCAAAATACATGAAAGAAATTGTCACTAATAAAAGAAAATACCTGAAGCTAAAATCTCCACCATGCTTGCTAATTATTCTTTTAAGGATGGAGTACCTAAAAAACTTGGAGATCCAGGAATACCAACTATACCTTGCTCCATCAAAAGAAATTATGTCAAAACTGCTTTGTGTGATTTAGGAGCTGGTGTTAGTGTTATGCCTTTCTCTTTATATAAACGACTTGATTTGAATAAACTCACACCTACTGAAATATCTTTGCAAATGGCTGACAAATCAACTGCCATACCTATCGGTATTTGTGAGGATGTGCCCGTTGTTGTTGCAAATTTTACTATCTTAACGGACTTTGTTATACTTGAGATGCCCGAGGACGACAACATGTCGATTATTCTTGGTAGACCCTTTTTAAATACTGCAGGGGCTGTTATTTATTGCAATAAAAGCAAAGTTACTTTTCATATCAATGGTAATGAGCATACGGTGCACTTTCTGAAGAAACAATTCCAAGTGAATGGTATTAATGTTATTGAAAAATCTCCGACAATTACTATTGGAAGTTTTCAACTCCCTCTACCTACTGCCAAAAAGATATATGACATACTTATTGTTGGGGATATGCATATCCCCGTTGAGGTAACTTAGTGTTTTACGAAAGTTCTTCGGTTTCATGCTAATCGAAAGTGGTTGTTAATAAGACTTATCAACCTTATTAATGGATCATTTTTTAGGTGTATGAAGTTGATGAATTTAGTAAGCACAACTTTCTGTCCCTACCTTTTGTTTTATGTTTTTCTTAGTTAAATAAAATAAAATGCCATGTTTATCCTGTTTTTTGAATTTTTCGTGTAATAAAAAAATGACCCAAAAATAAAAGTGCTTAGAATGCCCTGAAATTTTAGCATGATTTTTTTTCTGAATATTTCTGAATTTCTGGTACAAATAACATCAGAGGGGGGTGCCCCTGGTGCCCACAAGACACTAGAGCGCGCCAGCCACCCCAGGAGCGCCCTGGTGGGTGGTGGCCCCACATGGCCCCTCTCATTTATCTCTTTAGCCCATGTCATCTCCTACCTCCAGAAAAAAATCACCATAGCTCTCTCTCTCTCGTGTTCTTGCTCTCAAACCCACGGATTTCGATTTCTTTGCTCGAAGCTCCATTTCCGAAACTATTTTGGGGGATTACTACTTGGTATGTGACTCCTCCATTGCTCCAATTAGTTTTTGCTCTAGTGGTTTATATTTTGAATAATTAGCTACTCTTGGTGCTACTGTAAATGGGCTTGCATGTTGAATTCTTGGAGTTCCAAGTAGTTTGAATGCTTGATACAGCCTCTAGACATCCATATGAGTAGTTACTATCAATCTTGTGAAGTTTTGTTGACAAAAATTTTGTGGACTAAAATATTAATAATTTTTTTATATAGGAATAAGAGGAGTATCTTCAGGAAGTTTTCCTCCAAGAAGAATGCTAAGGGAGTCATTGGGGAATCATCGAACAATGACCTCAACACTCCGAGAATGGTGGAGGTGCGGCCGTGCGAATGGCCACATAATGCCTTCATGGACGAGGCCGGGTTCCATCAAGAGTTTGCCCAATTCGTTGCAAATGCCGGTCTGACCGACTTCCTCGCAGATGAGTGTGACCAACACCACCTCCTCACGAACTCCTTTGTGCAAAAAATTTATTTTCTGAATAGGAACAATCCTCCTGAGGTGCGGTTTAATTTATATTCTGAAACTCATCAGATACCGCTCACTGAATTTTGTGAGATATGTTTGATTCCCTCTGACGGGGAATTAAGAGAGCCTAGACCGACAGAGTTTGAGGACTTTCTTCTCACTTCGACAGTGGGGTATGAGAGAGGCGTGTTGAAAGCCATCGCCACTAGTTTGCAGTTTCCTTCTGTGCATTACTTTGCTTTATTCATCGTGAAGCGTTTAACTGCTAGGGAGAAGGTCGGTGCACTCAGTGCCCCCGACCTCGCCATTTTACATCGTGCACTACACAATGATCACATATTTAGCCTAGGGGCTATTATTGCATGTCGTCTGCACCTCAATACAGCTAAGGGAAAAATTCATGGTGGTATTTATGCTACTCACTTAGCGACTCACTTTAATGTTCAGATACGCCAACATGATTATCCTTTGCCCCAAGTTTATCTAGATCACCAAGCGTTGGAGGATCACTAGTTTATCGATACTGCTGATTCTTTTAATAACATTCGTTATAACTTAGTATTCAGTGAGATTACCCGTGATATTATCCCATTGCCTGCACCTGCTTTGTTTGATTTTATTGCCAGGGGCGGATACAGGGTCATGCCAGAGGACATTATTGCCTACCGGAACGACCAGGCAGTGGCAGAGCAGGAGCCTTAGGAGTGGGACGCTCAGGTGCCGCCACCACAACATTTTCACATGGGACCGGATGTCTACTTCGGTTGGTGATTACCAAGCTAGACCAAAAGCCTAAGCTTGGGGGAGTATGTATTTCCACTGACATTATATTCATGTTCACACATTTCGTTACAGTTGTCAGTGTTCACACTTTTTCATTGTATTGTCCATGCTAGATTTATTTTCTTGCTTTCTTCTTGTGTGTTTGAAAAAACTTTGAGAAAACCCAAAAATATTTCTCGCTTCTTTTTGGTTTTTCTTTCTAGTTTAAATTAGTTGTAGTATTAAAAGAAAACCGAAAAAGATTTCTTGATTCTTCTTTTGCTTGTTGGGAGCTTTCCCGTGTAAATAGTTTTTCTCATTTTTGTTTTTTCTTCTTTAATTTGCTTTCTTCAAGAAAAACTAAAAACTCCAAAAATATTTTGGTGTGTTTCTCTGAAATTCTTTTCTTTTTATTGAGTCGTACCAAGGAGAAGACCATGATGAAAATGTTGAGTGGCTCTCATATGCATTACTGTTGATCTGACAAAGATCCCAAATTACCTTGTCTTCTCCTTTTAAATAAAATGCTTGCAGATTCCAGCTTAGTCCACGGCATTCTTGCACTATTATTATTTTCATATCATTCGGTCATGCAAGTGAAAGGCAATAATGACGATATTTGATGAAGTGACTGTGGCAGGGAGAAGCGGGTATGAACTCAACTTGTTTTTGTAAATATGTCTCATGCCATGCTTAAGTAGCTAGGAGTGGTAATGATTTATCTTGGATGTCAACATGCATTAAAATGGTTGTGATGTAGTATGATGATATGGTATCCACCTATGAATGTTTCAAGTGGCTTGACTTGGCACATGTTCACGCATGTAGTTGAATCAAAACCAACATAGCCTCTACGATATTTATGTTCATGGTGTTTATATCCTACTCATGCTAGTTTTCAATGTTGATTATTCATAATGCATGTTCATGACCGTTTTCGCTCTCTAGCTGGCCGCTTCTCAACCTGTTTGCTAGCCTATGCCTGTACTAAGCAGAAATACTGCTTGTGCCTCAAAATTCTTAAACCAAAGTTATTCCATATGAGTCCACTATATCTACCTATATGCGGTATTACCCTGCCATTCCAAGTAAATTTGCATGTGCCACCTCTAAAATTTCAAATGAACTTCTGTTTTGTGTGCCTGGACCGCTCATGGAGCGACAGGGGGTGGTTAGTATCTTCATGCTAAGCGGGTTATTCTCATGATGAGTGTTCATTCACTCTTCCTTGCACGAGAGGGACCGGTAATAGGGATGCCCAGTCCCGAAATAAAAAATTGCAAATAATTAAACAAAACTCCCCCAAGACTGTTGTTGGTATGGACGGTACCCGTGGATTTGACTAGCCATGGATTGTGTTTGTCGGTGGAGGGGGAGTAAACCTTTACTTTTACTGCTTGGGAACTGCGGCTAATGTGTTTAGCATGGAAGATATTGATAACTCTTGGTAGTAACGTTGACAGGAAGGGAGCACCTCCCAAAATTATATTTATCTCTGATTTAAGCTTTGAGCTCTGGCACCTCTGTAAATCCCTGCTTCCCTCTGTGAAGGGACTATCTATTTAATTTTATGTTGAGTCATCACCTTCTCAAACAAGCGCCAGACCAAGAGCACTATTGTCATCCTCATGCATTGTGTATAGTTAATGTTGAATGCATCATGACTGGATTTTTTCTACCATGAATTACAATGTTTAGTCGCTGCTTGAACTTTGGAGGTGCTCTGCATTTATGTTTTGCGGTCTCAGAAAGGGCTAGCGAGATACCACTGTTGTCATATTATATCATGATTGTTTTGACAAAGTGTTGGCAGTTGAGATATTTTATTATTGCTCGCTAGTTGATTATGCCATGATATGAGTTAATATAATTTCTAAGAGTTATTGTTGACATGGTTAGTCATGATCTTTGCTGAAAACCTAGGTGCTATTTAAGCATATATATGTAAACAAGAACAAAAGAGTTTGTAAAAGTTTTTCTTTATCACTTTCAGTTTGTCAACTGAATTGCTTGAGGACAAGCAATGGGTCAAGCTTGGGGGAGTTGGTACGTCTCCATCGTATCTACTTTTCCTAACGCTATTTCTCTTGTTTTGGACGCTAATTAGCATGATTTGAATGAAACTAACCCGGACTAACGCTCTTTTCAGCAGAACTACCATGGTGTTGTTTTTGTGCGGAAATAAAAGTTCTCGGAATTGGACGTAACTTTTTGGAGAACTATTTCAGAATAAATAAAAAATACTAGAACCAAGACCCACCAGAGGGGGTGCCCTGGCTGCACACAAGACACCAAGGCGCGCCACCCCCTGGCATGCCCTGGTGGGTGGTGGGGCCCTTGGGGCTCCGCTGACCCTAATTCCAACTCTATAAATTCCTATTTTTGGAGAAAAAAATAGGAGAGGAAGTTTCATCGCGTTTCATGATACAGAGCCACTGCCACCTCCTGTTCTTCATCGGGAGGCCAGATCTGGAGCTCGTTCGGGGCTACGGAGAGGGTGGTCTTCGGTCTTCGTCATCACCAACCATCCTCCATCACCAATTCCATGATGCTCCCCACCGGGAGTGAGTAATTTCTTCGTAGGCTCGCTGGTCGGTGAGGAGTTGGATGAGATTCATCATGTAATCGAGTTAGTTTTCTTAGGGCTTGATCCCTAGTATCCACTATGTTTTGAGATTGATGCTGCTATGACTTTGCTATGCTTAATGCATGTCACTAGGGCCCGAGTGCCATGATTTCAGATCTGAACCGTTTATGTTTTCACCATTATATCTATGTTCTAGATTTGATCTTGCATGTCATATGCACCTATTATGTGTTATGATCCGTAAACCCAGGGTGACAGTAATTGGGATACTTTCCGGTGATGACCGTAGTTTGAGGAGTTCATGTATTCACTATGTGCTAATGCTTTGTTCCGGTTCTCTATTAAAAAGAGGCCTTAATATCCCTTAGTTTCCTTCTGGACCGCGCTGCCACGGGAGGGTAGGACAAAAGATGTCATGCAAGTTCTTTTCCAAAAGCACGTATGACTATTACGGAATACATGCCTACATTATATTTATGAACTGGAGCTAGTTCTGTGTCGTCCTAGGTTATGTCTGTTATATGATGAATATCATCCAATGAATTCACCGATCCAATGCCTACGAGTTTTCCACATATTGCTCTTGCTAAGTTACTATTGCTATTGCTACTGTTACAACTGCTACAAAATTGTTACTGTTGTTACCGTTACCACTGCTATCATTACTACTGCTATCAAACTATCATATTACTATGCTACTGATCACTTTGCTGCAGATATTTAATCTCCAGGTGTGGTTGAATTGACAACTCAACTGCTAATACTTACAAATATTCTTTGGCTCCCCTTGTGTCGAATCAATAAATCTGGGTTGAATAATCTACCCTCGAAAACTGTTGCGGTCCCCTATACTTGTGGGTTATCAACATCTGGCAGACCAAGAATGATGACTACACGATAGTTCAGTGCGCCATCCTTTACGGCTTAGAACCGGGGCTCCAAAGATGTTTCGAGCACCACGAAGCATATGAGATGTTCCAAGAGCTGAAATTGGTATTTCAGGCTCAGACCCGGGTTGAGAGGTACGACACCTCTGACAAGTTCTTTAGCTGCAAGATGGAGGAGTATAGCTCCGTTAGGGAGCATGTACTCAGAATGTCTGGGTACTACAACCGCTTGGATCAGTTGGGAGTTAATCTTTCGGATGAAGTAGCGATTGACAGAGTTCTCCAGTCACTGCCACCAAGCTACAAGGGCCTTGTGATGAATTATAATATGCAAGGGATGGACAAAACGATCCCTGAGCTCTTCGCAATGCTTAAATCCGTGGAGGTAGAAATCAAGAAAGAGCATCAAGTGTTGATGGTGAATAAGACCACTAGTTTCAAGAAAAAGGGCAAGGGAGAGAAAGGGAACTTCAAGAAGAATGGCAAGTCAGTTGCCGCTCTCATGAAGAAACCCAAGGCTGGACCCAAACCCGAGACTGAGTGTTTCTATTGCAAGGGGAATGGCCACTAGAAGCGGAACTGCCCCAAGTACTTGGCAGATAAGAAGGCTGGCAACGTCAACAAAGGTATATTTAATATACATGTTATTAATATGCACCTTACTAGTGCTCGTACTAGTGCGTGGGTATTTGATACTGGTTAGTTGCTAATATTTATAACTCGTAACAGGAGCTGCGGAATAAACAAAGACTAGCTAAGGATGAGGTGATGATGCGCGTCAGAAATGGTTCCAAGGTTGATGTGATCGCCGTCGGCATGCTCCCTCTACATTTACCTTCGGGATTAGTTTTAAACCTAAATAATTGTTATTCGGTGCCTGCGTTGAGCATGAACATTATATATGGATCTTTTTTATTGCGAGACAGTTATTCATTTAAGTCAGAGAATTATGTTTGTTCTATTTATATGGATAATATCTTTTATGGTCATGCACCCCTTGTGATTGGTTTATTCCTGTTGAATCTTGATCGTAGTGATACACATATTCATAATATTGATGCCAAAAGATGCAAAGTTAATAATGATAGTTCCACATATTTGTGGCACTGCCACTTAGGTCATGTTGGTGTAAAACACATGAAGAAACTCGATGCTGATGGACTTTTGGAATCACTTGATTTTAGGTTACCGTACATGTGAACCGTGCCTTATGGGCAAGATTACTAAAACCCCGTTTTCCGGAACAATGGGACGGGCAAATGACTTATTGGAAATATTACATACCAATGTATGCGGTCAGATGAGTGTTGAAGCACGCTGTGGATATCTTTATTTTTTTACCTTAACGAATGATTTGAGTAGATACGGGTATATTTACTTAATGAAACACAGGTCTGAAACATTTGAAAGTTTCAAGGAATTTCAGAGTGAAGTGGAGAATAATCATAACAAGAAAATAAAGTTTCTAGAATCTGATCGTGGAGGTGAATATTTGAGTTACGAGTTTGGCGCTCATTTAAGACAATGTGGAATTGTTTCACAACTCACGCCACCCAGAACACCACAGCGTAATGGTGTGTCCGAATGTCGTAATCATACTTTATTGGATATGGTGTTCTCTATGATGTATCTTACTGATTTTCCACCATCGTTTTGGGGTTATGCATTAGAGACAACTGCATTCACTTTAAATAGGGCACCATCTAAATCCTTTGAGACGACACCATATGAATTGTGGTTTGGCAAGAAACACAAGTTGTTGTTTCATAAAGTTTGAGGATGCGATGCTTATGTCAAAAGGCTTCAGCCTGAAAAGCTCAAACCCGAAGCGAAGAAGTGCATCTTCGTAGAATACCCTAAAGAGACAATTGGGTCTGCCTTCTACCACAAATCCGAAGGCAAGGTCTTTGTTGCCAAGAATGGATCCTTTCTAGAGAAGGAGTTTCTCTCGAAAGAAGTGAGTGGGAGGAAAGTAGATCTTGATGAGGTAATCATACCTTCTCTCGAATTGGAGGGTAGCACATCCAAGAAAACATTTCCCGTGATGTCCACACCAACAAGAGAGGAAGCTAATGATGATGATCATGAAACTTCAGATCAAGTTACTACCAAACTTCGTAGGTCGACCAGGACACGTACCGCACCAGAGTGGTACGGTAATCCTGTCCTGGAAGTCATGTTGTTGGACAATGGTGAACCTACGAACTATGAAGAAGCAATGATGAGCCCGGATTCTGACAAATGGCTAGAGGCCATGAAATCTGAGATAGTATCCATGTATGAGAACCAAGTATGGACTTTGGTCGACTTACCCGATGACCGGAAGGCCATCGAGAACAAATGGGTCTTTAAGAAGAAGACAAACGCAGATGGTAGTGTCACCGTCTATAAAGCTCGACTTGTCGCAAAGCGTTTTCGAAAAATTCAAGGAGTTGACTACGATGATACTTTCTCACTCGTAGCAAAGCTGACATCTGTTAGAATTATGTTAGAAATTTTCGCATATTACGACTATGAAATCTGGCAGATGGACGTCAAAACAGCGTTCCTTAATGGTTTTCTTAAGGAGGAGTTGTATATGATGCAACCAGAAGGTGTTAGGACCAGAGGGGGTGAATGTGTCGGGGTACACAAACAGGGGTGTATGTTTCCCCTGACTTGTGCACGGACAACAAACCACCAGTTCGGCAACCCTCAGCATTCGAGACAAGACCAAGCAAGAAGAGATCAGCTCTTCGAGAAATCAAAGGGCGGATCAAGAAGACCAAGCCAAGCCAAAGGAGCAAAACACCACTAAGGAAAAACCTCCCTTGCCGGGCAGGCGAGCCTGGCGAGGTCGAGGTTACCCCGAAGACAAACCTCAAGACTTCCCCGGCAAGCTTGCTGGGGACGCCAAGGCCGGCCTACCCCGCCAAGGCTCCACCGCTCCACCTCACACCGACACAAGTCATCGATCGGTGCGGTGTCAAGCCCCCAAGTGACTAAGTGGTTGTTATTTGACACATGGCAGCCATTTCCAGCGGAAATCACCTCCAAATGACACCCGTCCAGAGACGTGTCAAGCAGACAGATGAAAAGGTGGCCGAACGGCCCGGCAAGGCTTGCTGGGCATGCCATGATGTGACACTAAGCGACGCATTTAATGTGCTCTGCCCTGTCTGTAGAGTTAGGTATGATAGCACTGTTTGCTATCTAATCAGTACACAATGACTGATTTTCCATTGTGGTGACCCCTTGATCTATAAAAGGAGGGCCATGGCAACCATAGAAAGGATTCGGACCCTTGTACACTCATACGCGCGTAGCTGCTCTTGCCCTGAGGCAACCCCGCTGGGCTAGAGCATTGCGTCTCCACCACGGTCCTCTCATCAATCCACCAAAGCAGGAGTAGGGTTTTATGCCTCGCGGCGGCCCAAACCTGGGTAAAAACTGCCCGTGTGATCTCTGTCGTGCTGTGCTACGCTTCTCCGCTCTCTGGCGGCTCCTGTTCCCCCTCTGCCAGAACCTCTGGTGCGCCATGCCCCTTCAGGACATCCCTCCCCCACAGGTATCCATACCTTGCTTCTAGCACTTCGCCATCTAGATTTGATGGGAAGAAGACGACGTCTCCCCTTCGCTTCTTGTCCAGCTCTGCTGCTCTCTTCTGGCTCCCCTCAGCTGCCGTCTCCTTCGTAGCGGCCGTCCGCTTCCCCTTGAGAGCAGCGGTCTTCTTCCCCATCTCTTTGATTTGTGGCGGAGATGGAAGAAGAAAGTTGGGTAGGGATCGGCGACGAGTGTGGGCGAAGGGGGAGGGCAGTTGTTTGGCTTGCGAAAGAAGATGGTGGAGGGGCGAAGCAAACGATGGATGAGCAGTGCCCTTCCGCATCTTCCTATCTTAAGAAAAGGACGTGGGGGAGGGCGCGACTCTTCAGAAAGTTACCATTTCACATTAACTGCTGCAGTCCCACGACCCACGACCCGCGGTATTTACGCAAAGTGGACGTTGGATTGACTGGTCATCATGGCAAACCGCTGCATGCGCAGCACCCTCTCGCCACGTGTCCGTGCACTGTTTGGGGCCTAACCCAATGTGCCCAGCGACACGTATGGCTCAGGCCCGGGGGCATCTGTCGGGGTACACAAATAGGGGTGTATGTTTCCCCTGACTTGTGCATGGTCAGCAAACCACCGGTCCGGCAACCCTCAGCATTCGAGACAAGACCAAGCAAGAAGAGATCAGCTCTTCGAGAAATCAAAGGGCGGATCAAGAAGACCAAGCAAGCCAAAGGAGCAAAACACCACTAAGGAAAAACCTCCCTTGTCGGGCAGGCGAGCCTAGCGAGGTCGAGGTTACCCCGAAGACAAACCTCAAGACTTTCTTAGCAGGCTTGCCAGGGACGCCAAGGGCAGCCTACCCCGCCAAGGCTCCACCGCTCCACCTCACAGCGACACAAGTCATCGATCAGTGTGGTGTCAAGCCCCCAAGTGACTAAGTGGCTGTTATTTGACACATGGCAGCCATTTCCAGCGGAAATCACCTCCAAATGACACCCGTCCAGAGACGTGTCAAGCAGACAGACGAAAAGGTGGCCGAACGGCCTGGCAAGGCTTGCCGGGCATGCCACGATGTGACACTAAGCGGCGCATTTAATGCGCTCTGCCCTGTCTGCAGAGTTAGGTATGATAGCACTGTTTGCTATCTAATCAGTACACAATGACTGATTTGCCATTGTGGTGACCCCTTGATCTATAAAAGGAGGGCCATGGCAACCATAGAAAGGATTCGGACACTTGTACACTCATACGCGCGTAGCTGCTCTCACCCCGAGGCAACCCCGCCGGGCTAGATCGTTGCGTCTCCACCATAGTCCTCTCATCAATCCACCAAAGCAGGAGTAGGGTTTTACGCCTCGCGGTGGCCCAAACCTGGGTAAAAACTGCCTGTGTGATCTCTGTCGTGCTGTGCTACGCTTCTCCGCTCTTTGTGCAATGTACCCTTCCCCCCGCCAAACCACAAAGGGGCCGATGGCCCCATAGGTGGCCGTGGTTTCCCATGACAGAATGGGAGATTCGAAAATTCTTTCGAATGTTATGAATTTATCCCAAACACAGCTGCGGAAATAAGGTTCGGAAGATACAAACTTAAACAAGCACTTTATCTAGGAACATATCTATCGATGAAAGAAGTAATGATAGTACGAGTATAAGATATCACAGGTTTGACCATGACGATGATAATGCAATATGCTAACAGATGCAGCAGCATGGGAGAGAAACAGAGTGAGGAACTACGATAGATAACCACGAGAAAGAACTATGACAGGGTGAATGAAAACAATACAGGGGGACATACAATATCGAATAAGTATGAGTAACAGAGTAAGTGAATGAAATGACTATACTGAATGAGGAGAAAGTAACAGAGCAAGCGACGAAAGATAATAGATGATAAAGACGAAAGATATGTCGCATACAACGACTGATCAGATAAACTATTGACACGGAGTACGAGAGTAAACTGCAGAAGGTAATGCAGTAAAGTAGATAGAACTAGTGGTGTTCGATGGTGACGGAGAGATTTGGTAGACCAGTTCGCCCTTCTACCAAAGGACTACGTCTGGTTGGAGGGGTTGTGACTTAACACGGAAGATAAACTCTATTCGCCTTATTCTCCTTCAACTCAGAGCTGATCAGACTCTAGTTGATTTCACTCGTGGTAGATACTTGTCGGCGATCTCCAAACCTTCAGTCGACCTTCGCGAACCACAATCACTCTTGGTTGCTGAAGATCTAGCTCGGTGAAGATAGCAACTCTTCAACACTCGAGCCGACACCTATCCATCTAGAGAGTGAGCAACTCTCAAGAGTAATAGGTACAAGAACTCTAACTTAGAACAACTGTGATGCTCAACCACTATCTAAGTCTGGGCTCTTGATTTTTCTCTCGGTGGATCTTAAACTCAAATCACTCGGAGAGGGGACGCTCAATCAATCTTCTTAGAAATCTTAAGCGGAGCAGCCAACGAACAACGTTGGAGCGGGGTGGCTATTTATAGCCGCAACCTTCTCTGAAGGGAAATGACCTAAATGGACATGTGGATCAGCCAATGGCCGAACGACACGAGTCCAATGGTCAGAAATTGAGCACAACGGTAACATTACTTGTGAAGCAAGTAAGGGTAACTCCTCAGTTCGAAAGATATCTCATGCAGCAAGAAGAACAACGTCTATTGCTGCCAGGTAATCATTCAAAGCATAAAGAGATTTCTCTCGGATCTTTCATAGGTTTTGGGCTAAGCATCATAACGGATCTAAGCTTCGAGAACCTATACCTCTCTTAATAGTACGGATGTCCTATTACTCAAATAAATAGAAGAAGACCAATGAAATGAATACTACGTCTTCACTTTGTCTTCGACTCCATTCACTGCAGTCAATTTTCTGTGGACAACAGCTCCGAACCAATTGCTTTACTTCAGCAATAAATTTTCAAGGGGCTAACTCCTTCACATCAATCTTCTCGCCTACATGTCTTCAACAGATGTAGCCCATTCTTCTCTGCAATGCAGATATTCTTCGGTGAAGTTCTTTGAACTTGACACCGAAGACAACATTCTCTTCGGTACTGCATGGACTATTTCTCTCTGTATACACTAGCAAACAAATCAGTCCATGCATGTTTCTGTCAACAATCTCCAAAACATAGGAGGGCAAATATTGCACCAATAGAAGGTTTTGTCGATCCTCAGGATGCTAACAAGGTATGCAAGCTCCAGCGGTCCATCTATGGACTGGTGCAAGCATCTCAGAGTTGGAATATACGCTTTGATGAAGTGATTAAGGCTTTTGGTTTTATACGAATTTACGGAGAAGCTTGTATTTACAAGAAAGTGAGTGGGAGCTCTATACCATTTCTAATATCATATGTGGATGACATATTATTGATTGGAAATGATATAGAATTTCTAGAAAGCATAAAGGTTTATTTGAACAAGAGTTTTTCAATGGAAGACCTAGGTGAAGCTGCTTACATATTGGGCATTAAGATCTTTAGAGATAGATCAAGACGTCTGATAAGACTTTCACAAGGCACATACCTTGACAAGATTTTGAATAAGTTCAAAATGGACCAGTCTAACAAGGGGTTCTTACCTATGTTGCAAGGTGTGAAGTTGAGTAAGACTCAAAGCCCGACCACGGCAGAAGAAAGAGAAAGGATGAAAGTCATCCCCTATGTCTCAGCCATAGGCTCTATAATGTATGCCATGCTGTGCACCAGACCTAATGTGTGCCTTGCCATAAGTCTGGCAGGGAGGTACCAAAGTGATCCATGAGTGGATCATTGGACAGCGGTCAAGAATATCCTTAAGTACCTATAAAGGATTAAGGACATGTTTCTCATTTATGGAGGTGACAAAGAGCTCGTCGTAAAGGGTTACGTCGATGCTAGCTTTGACACTGATCCGGATGACTCGAAGTCTCAAACCAGATAGGTATTTATTCTAGATGGTGGAGCAGTCAGTTGGTGCAGTTCCAAGCAAAGCATCGTAGTGGGATCTACATGTGAAGCGGAATACATAGCTGCTTCAGAAGCAGCGAACGAATGAGTCTGGATGAAGGAGTTCATATCCGATCTAGGAGTTGTGCCTAGTGCATCGGATCCAATGACCATCTTTTGTGACAACACTGGTGCAATTGCCATAGCCAAGGAGCCCAGGTTTCACAAGAAGACCAAGCACATCAAACGCTGCTTCAACTCCATCCGCGATTACATCAAGGTGGGAGACATAGAACTTTGCAAAGTACATACGGATCAAAATGTGGCAGACCCGTTGACTAAACCTCTTCCACGAGCAAAACATGATCAGCACTAGGACTCCATGGGTGTTAGATTCATAACTATGTAAACTAGATTATTGACTCTAGTGCAAGTGAGAGACTGTTGGAAATATGCCCTAGAGGCAATAATAAAATGGCTATCATCATATTTCCCATTCATGATAAATGTTTATTATTCATGCTAGAATTGTATTGGTCGGAAACTTAAATACATGTGTGAATACATAAACTACACGGTGTCCCTAGTAAGCCTCTACTAGACTAGCTCGTTGATCAAAGATGGCTATGGTTTCCTAACCATAGACATGAGTTGTCATTTGATAACGGGATCACATCATTAGGAGAATGATGTGATGGACAGACCCAACCATAAGCTTTGCATCAGATCGTTTAGTTATTTGCTACAACTTTCTTCATGTCAATTATCAGTTTCTTAGACCATGAGATCATGTCACTCCCGGATACTAGAAGAATACTTTGTGTGCTATCAAACATCACGTCGTAACTGGGTGTAAAGGTGCTCTACAGGTATCTCCGAAGGTATCTGTTGAGTTGCATGCATCGAGACTGGGATTTGTCACTCCCTATGATGGAGAGATATCTCTGGGCCCTCTCGGTAATACAACATCGTAAAGAGCTTGCAAGCAATGTGGCTAATGAGTTAGTCACGGGATCTTGTATTACGGAATGAGTAAATAGACTCGCTGGCAACGAGATTGAACTAGGTATGGAGATATCGACGATCAAATCTCGGGCAAGTAACATATTGCTGGACAAGGGGAATTGCATACGGGATTAACCGAATCCTCGACATCGTGGTTCAACCGATAAAAGATCTTCGTGGAATACGTAGGAACCAATATGGGCATCCAGGTCCCGCTATTGTTTGTTGACCGAAGAGGTGTCTCAGTCATGTCTACATGATTCTTGAACCCGTAGGGTCCGCACGCTTAATGTTCGATGACGCTAGAGTAGTATTGGGATATGTGCATGGTAACCGAATGTTGTTAGGAGTCCCGGATGAGATCCCGGACGTTGCGAGGAGCTCCGGAATGTTCCGGAGGTAAAGATTTATATATAGGAAGTTGATGCGGAGCATCCTACGATCATCCCCATGTACACTTCGACTACTCCCCAAACCCCAAGAGACATACGATGAGACCTCAAGCACACACCATTGGACACAAGGTTAACTCGCTCCTCTCCGAACCATCACTTTCCACATGTGAGACATGGCTACTACCACAAACATATGTGCTATGCATGACCAGGAACCAAGAGGAAGACCATGGAACGGCTAGGAGCATTGGACAAGACGGCGAGGACACCAAGCGTGAGGAATAAGAGGAAGGGCTAACTGCAAGTCACAGCCACTGGACGGCCGACCCCGTCTGGACGTCCAACACCTGGAGTTTCAGCTAGCCAGGACAACTACAGCTGAGGCAGCTTACAACGGCCGGACGACCGACAGACGCCGGACGTCCGACATGCATTAGCCAATGGACGACCGACCATGTACGGAAATCCGAAGACTCGTGTCCAGAGAAGAAACGTCGGAAGTCCGGCCTCCTCCGGACGACCGACGCTCGCGAGCGACCAGACGGCCGACACCCGTCGGACGTCCAACACTGCCCGTGTGCAGCCACTTGGGTTTCCACCCATGTATCTTTCTCTCTCTCTCACCCCTAGACTATATATACCCCTTCACTTGGACGAATTAGGGTCAGAATTGTGATAGCTCGTTTTGGAGATAGAGCTTTGCTCATCCACTTGATACCTACTCCATTTGGAGACCGAGGACTCCTAGGAGAAGATCCACCGAGTGGATTCAAGACCCCGTCTAGGGAAGATCCCCTCGTGGATTCAAGACCCCATCTACTCACGGATTGGGAAGAACTCGCTACCGATTGTATCGTCCTTTGTTGGATTTGCATCATGTGTCTCTTTGTGTATGTGGATCTAGCACATGTGTGATTGGATCAAGTCAATTTGAGTGTTTCCTCTTGTTTTTTCCCTTGTGTTCTTCGAGAATCCCCCTCCAAATTGTGAAAGATCGGCCCCTAGGGTTCCACCCTACATCAGAACTCCTGTTTTGGTCACCGAAAATGTTTCGGGCATTATCGGTATTGTATCGGGAGTGCCGAAAGGGGTCCGGGGGTCCACCTGCCTCGGAGGCCCACATGGGATGTAGGGGATGCGCCTTGGCCTATATGGGCCCGGGGAACCAGCCCCAAGAGGCCCATGCGCCAAGAGGGGAGGAGGATGAAGAGTTCTAAGGGGGAAGGCACACCCCCTAGGTGCCTTGGGGAGGGAGGAAACCTCCCGCTACTTGTGAGATGCGTTGGGATTTCCTCGGAGAGGAGTGGATGATGCAGTACAGTAGAGATAAGTATTTCCCTCAGTTATGAAACCAAGGTTATCAATCCAGTAGGAGAACCAAGCAACACTATGTAAACAACACCTGGACACAAACAACAAATACTTGCAACCCAACGCGTAGAGGGGTTGTCAATCCCTCAACGGTTATGAGCAAGATTAAATTGTATAGGTTTTGATAGATAGATCTGACAAAAATACAAAATAAAATAAATAAAAGAAAACTGCAGCAAGGTATTTTTGGTTTTAGTAGATGGTAGAAAATAGACCCGGGGGTCATAGTTTTCACTAGAGGCCTCTCTCATAAAAATAGCATACGGTGGGTTGACAAATTACTGTTGGGCAATTGACAGAAAAGCAAATAATTATGATGATATCCAAGGGAATCATCATGTATATAAGCATCACATCCAAGATTTGTAGACCGAAACGATTCTGCATCTACTACTATTACTCCACACATCGACCGCAATCTAGCATGCATCTAGTGTATTAAGTTCAAGGAAAAACGGAGTAATGCTTTAAGCAAGATGACATGATGTAGACAAGAAAAACTCACATATGAATAAACCCCATCTTGTTACCCTTAATAGCAATGATACATGCATGTCAAGTCCCTTTCTATCACTGGGATTGAGCACCGCAAGATCGAACCCATCACAAAGCACCTCTTCCCATTGCAAGATAAATCAATATAGTTGGCCAAACCAAACCAATAAATCAGAGAAGAAATACGAGGCTATAACAATCATGCATAAAAGAGTTTAGAAAAAACTCAAATAATATTCATGGATAGATCTGATCATAAACTCACAATTCATCGGATCCCAACAAACACACCGCAAAAAGTCATTACATCAAATAGATCTCCAAGAACACCGAGGAGACCATTGTAATGAAGATCAAAAAGAGAGAAGAAGCCATCTAGCTACTAACTATCGACCCATAGGTCCGTGGTAAACTACTCACGCATCATCGGAGGGGCAGCAAGGATGATGAAGAACCCCTTCGTGATTGTTTCCCCCTCCGGCAGAGTGCCGGAAAAGGCCTCTAGATGGGATCTCGTGGTTCTGGAACTTGCGGCAGCGAAAAAAGTATTTCATGTACTCCGTGGTAGGTTTTCTAATTTTAGAGTATTTTATAGAGGCAGTGTTAGGTCAAACGGAGGCATGTGGGTCCCACTAGGTACCAGGGCGCGCCACAGGCCCCTGGCGCGCCCTGGTGCCTAGTGGGCCACTTCTTCGTCTTCTTGCTCCCTCCCGAAGCTTCCAAGGTCTCTTATTGCCAGAAAAAAAATATCCAAAAAGATTCGTGGCATTTGGACTTCGTTTGGTACTGATATTCTATAAAGTCAAAAGCAAGCAAAAAACAGCAACTGGCACTGGGCACTAAGTTAGTAGGTTAGTCCCAAAAAATGATATAAAGCTGCTTGTAAATGTATATAAAACATCCAAGATTGATAATATAATAACATGGAACAATAAAAAATTATAGATACGTTGGAGACATATCAAGCATCCCAAAGCTTAATTCCTGCTCATCCTCGAGTAGGTAAATGATAAAAATAGAATTTTTGATGTGGAATGCTACCTAACATATTCATCATATATTCTATTCTTTGCAGCATGGACATTTGGACTTGAATGATTCAAAGCGATAGTCTATAATTTGACATGAAGACATCAATACTCAAGCATATCAACAAGCAACCATGTCTTTCAAAATAACAATGCTAAAGAAAGTTATCCCTAGCCCATTAAGCTCAATCATTGATCCATTCATGAAACACACTCAAATATTAGCTACATCCAATGCACAAGTATGACAATAGTGTTCCCTAGTTGGTGCTTTATAAGAGAAGGTGGAGACTCAAAATAAAAATAAAAATTTCTTAAAAGTAAATAGATAGGCCCTTCGCAGAGGGAAGCAGAGATTTGTAGAGGTGCCAGAGCTCATAGCTTAAATTGAGAGATAAAAATATTTTGAGAGGCATGCTTTTCCTGTCAACAAAAATGACCGAGAATTCCCAATATCTTCCATGCTAGACAAATTATAGGCGGTTCCCAAACAGAAAATAAAGTTTATTTCCTTTCCACCATTCTTTCACAATCCATGGCTAGCCATATCCATGGGTGCCTTCCATACCAACACTTTTCAAGGAATTTATTATCATAGTATTTTTTTTCATTTCGGGACTGGGCATCCCTATTACCAGCCACACTCTTGTGCAATGACAAGTGAATAAACACTCATCGTGAGTATAAAAAACCTAGCATGGAAAATATTGGCCACCCCCTGCCGCTTCATGAGCGGTACGGGCACACAAAACGGAAATTCATTTTGAAAATTAGAGTTGGCAGATGCAAATTTACTTGGAAGGGCATGGAAATGCCGCATATAGGTAGGTATGGTGAACTCATTTGGCACAACTTTGGTTTAAGGAGTTGGATGCACAAGCAGTGTTCCTGCTTAGTATAAGTGAAGGCTAGCAAATAGATTGAGAAGCGATGAACCAAAAAACGAAAACGGTCATAAACACGCATTAAACATAACTAACACTGAATAATGCACCATAAGTCAGATATAACTTCATTGCATAACTATTGACTTTACATGCATGCATAGGGAATCACAAACCTTAAAACCAATTCTTACTAAAGCATAATTACTCACCAACATGACTCACATATCACTAACTCCATATCGCAAAACTATTGCAAGGAATCAAAACCTCGTGATCTCACCCAATACTTGCCATTGTGATCTCACCCAAAACTTGAAAACTTCAATCACACAAAACTAAACAAAACCTCGTGAGATCCGTTAGTATAATAAAGCAAATCACTACTTTAAGTACTATTGCAAACCCTTTCATATTTTGTTATTGCATTATACCTAATGTATTCTAACTTTACCATGGCTTATACCCCCTAATACAATCCATAGATTCATCAAAATAAGCACACAATGCAACGAAAACAGAATCTGTCAAAAACAGAACAGTCTTTAGTAATCTGAACATTGACCATACTTCTATAACTCCAAAAATTCTGAAAAATTAGGAAAACATAGGCAATTTGTATATAAATCATTTGTAAAAAATTCAGAATTTTATCATGCTCCATAAAAGCTTAACAATTCTGCTACAGGACACAAAAGTTTCTGTTAATGCACAGAATCAAATCAACTATCACCCAAATCACCCCAAAGGTTTTGCTTGGCACAAACACTAATTAAACCACTAAAACACAATCATAACAGTAGCATAAGTGTGTAAACACATAAAAACAAAAAAGAAAAATATTGGGTTGTGATACGTCCATTTTGTATCATGATTTCCTACCGTTATTTATAATGTTTTTATGCATAATAATGCTTTATGGAGTAATTCTAATGCCTTTTCTCTCATAATATGCAAGGTTTACACAAAGAGGGAGAATACCGGCAGCTGGAATTCTGGACCAGAAAAAGCTACGTCAGAGATACCTATTCTACACATCTCCAAATGAGCTGAAAATTTAAGGAGAATTATTTTTTAATATATAAAAAATACTAGAGCAAATAACTACTGGAGGGGGGCCACCTGGTGACCACAAGACACCAGGGCGTGCCCTGGTGGGTTGTGGCCATCCCGGCCCACTTCCGGTGCCCATCTTGTGGTATATAAGTCATTTTGACCTAGAAAAAAAATAAGGAGATGACTTTCGGGACGGAACGCCGCCGTCTTGAGGCGGAACATGGGCCGGAGCACTTTTGCCCTCCGGCGGAGCGATTCCGCCGAGGGAACTTCCCTCCCGGAGGGGGAAATCGAAGCCATCGTCATCACCAACAACCCTCTCATCTTTGGGAGGGAAATCTCCATCCACATGTTCAATAGCACCATCTCCTCTCAAACCCTAGTTCATCTCTTGTGTTCAATCTTTGTACCGGAACCTTAGATTGGTACTTGTGGGTGACTAGTAGTGTTGATTACATCTTGTAGTTGATTACTATATGGTTGATTTGGTGGAAGATTATATGTTCAGATCCATTATGCTATTTAATACCCCTCTGATCTTGAGCATGAATATCATTTGTGAGTAGTTACTTTCGTTCTTGAGGTCACGGGAGAAGTCATGTTGCAAGTAATCATGTGAACTTGATATGTGTTCGATATTTTGATGATATGTATGTTGTGATTCCCTTAGTGGTGTCATGTGAATGTCAACTACATGGCACTTCACCATCTTTGGGCCTAATGGAATGCATTGTGGAGTAGTTATTAGATGATGGGTTGCTAGAGTGACAGAAGCTTAAACCCTAGTTTATGCGCTACTTCGTAAGGGACCGATTTGGATCCAAATGTATAATGCTATGGTTAGATTTTATCTTAATACTTTTCTCGTAGTTGCGGATGTTTGCCAGGGGGTTAATCATAAGTGGGAGGTTTGTTCAAGTAAGAACAACACCCAAGCACTGGTCCACCCACATATCAAATTATCAAAGTAGCGAACGCAAATCAAACCCACATGATGAAAGTGACTAGATGAAATTCCTGTGTGCCCTCAAGAACACTTTGCTTATTATAAGAGACCGTTTTGGCATGTCCTTTGCCACAAAAGGATTGGGCTACCTTGCTGCACTTTATTTACCATAACCATTACTTTCCCATTACAAATTATCTTGTTATCAAACTACCTGTTACCGACTATTTTAGTGCTTGCAGAAAATACCTTGCTGAAAACCACTTGTCATTTCCTTCTGCTCCTTGTTGGGTTCGACACTCTTACTTATCAAAAGGATTACGATTGATCCCCTATACTTGTGGGTCATCAAGACTCTTTTCTGGCGCCGTTGCCGGGGAGTGAAGCGCTCTTGGTAAGTGGAAATCGGTAAGGAAAAATTTATATTGCGTGCTAAAATTTATTGTCACTTGTTACTATGGAAAACCATCCTTTGAGGGGTCTGTTCGGGTTATCTTCACCTCGACCGGAAGCACAATTAGTTTCCCCTCAACCTACTGCACCTACTGAAAATATTGGTTATGAAATTCCTTCGAGTATGATAGAACAACTGCTAGCTAATCCTTATGTAGGAGACGAAACTGAACATCCTGATATGCATTTGATATATGTGGATGAAATTTGTGGGTTGTTTAAGCTTGCAGGTATATCCGGAGATGAAGCTAAGAAGAAGGTTTTCCCTTTATCTTTGAAGGGAAAAGCATTGACATGGTATAGGCTATGCAATGATATTGGATCTTGGAACTGGAATCGATTGAAATTGGAATCTCACCAAAAAAATTCTCCTATGCATCTAGTTCATCGTGATCAGAATTATATATATAATTTTTGGCCTCGTGAAGGAGAAAGTATCTCTCTAGCTTGGGGGAGGCTTAAGGCAATGTTATATTCACGCCCCAATCATGAGTTCTCAAGAGAAATTATCACTCAGAATTTTTATGCTCGGCTTTCTCGTGATGACCAGTTCATGCTCGATACTTCTTGTACTGGTTCTTTTATGAAGAAGACTATTGAATTCAGGTGGGATCTTTTAGAAAGAATCAAATGCAACTCTGAAGATTGGGAACTTGATGAAGGTAAAGAGTCAGGTATTAAGCTTGAGTTTGATTGTGTTAAATCTTTTATGAATACCGATGCTTTTCACAAGTTTAGCACTAAATATGGACTTGACTCTGAGATAGTAGCCTCTTTCTGTGAATCATTTGCTACTCATGTTGAACTCCCTAAAGAAAAGTGGTTTAAGTATCATCCCCCTATTAAATAAGAAATTAAAGATCCGATTAAAGCTAGAGTGAAACTATTATTTACAATGTTGATCCAGTTGTGCCTACTGCTTATATTGAAAACCCACCTTTCCCTGTTAGGATAAAGGAACATGCTAAGGTATCAACTGTGGTTCGCAAAAGTAATATTAAAGCACCTAAACCTCCTGAGCAAATTAAAGTAGAACCTAGTGTTGCTATGGTTAAAGATCTCTTGGTAGAAAATATTGATGGACATGTTATTTACTTCTGTGATGAAGCTGCTAGAATTGCTAAACCCGATGAAAAAGATAAACATAGACCTGTTGTTGGCATGCCTGTTGTCTCAGTTAAAATAGGAGATCACTGTTATCATGGTTTATGTGACTTGGGTGCTAGTGTGAGTGCTATTCCTTTTACCTTACACCAAGAAATTATGAATGACATACCACCCGCTGAAATAGAAGACATAGATGTTACTATTAAACTTGCTAATAGAGACACCATCACACCACTTGGGATTGTTAGAGATGTTGAAGTATTGTGTGGGAAAATAAAATATCCTACTGATTTTCTAGTTCTTGGTTCCCCACAAGATGACTTTTTTCCCATTATCTTTGGTAGACCTTTCTTGAACACTGTCAATGCTACTATAGACTGTCATAAACAAACTGTCAGTGTTAGCTTTGGTGATGAGTCTCATGAGTTTAATTTCTCCAAGTTTAGTACACAACCCCATAATAAAGAATTACCTAGTAAGGATGAAAGAATTGGTCTTGCTTCTATTTCCATGCCTCCTACCGATCCACTGGAACAATATTTGCTCGACCATGAGAATGATATGCACTTGCGTGAAAGAAATGAAATAGATAAAATATTCTTTGAACAACAACCTCTCCTAAAACACAATTTGCCTATTGAAACTCTTGGAGGTCCTCCTCCACCTAAAGGTGATCCTGTGTTTGAATTAAAGCAATTCCCTGATACTTTGAAATATGCTTATCTTGATGAGAAAAAGATATGTCCTGTTATTATTAGTGCTAACCTTTCAGAACATGAAGAAGAAAGATTATTAAAAATTCTGAAGAAGCACCGTGCTGCTATTGGATATACTCTTGATGATCTTAAGGGCATTAGTCCCACTCTATGTCAGCACAAGATTAATATGGAGCCTGATGCCAAACCCGTTGTTGATCACCAACAACGTTTGAATCATAAGATGAAAGAAGTGGTAAGAACTGAAATACTAAAGCTTCTGGAAGCAGGTATAATCTATCACATAGCTGATAGTAGATGGATAAGTCCTGTTCATTGTGTCCTTAGGAAGGGAGGTATCACTGTTTTTCCTAATGATAAAAATGAACTCATTCCACAAAGAATTATTTCTGGCTATAGAAAGGTAATTGATTTTAGAAAATTAAATAAAGCAGCTAGAAAAGATCATTACCCTTTGCCTTTTATGATCAAATGCTAGAAAGATTATCTAAGCACACACACTTTTTGTTTTCTTGATGGATATTCTGGTTTTTCTCAAATACCTGTTTCACAACCTGATCAAGAGAAAACCACCTTTACTTGCCCTTTTGGAACCTATGCTTATAGACGTATGCCTTTTGGATTATGCAATGCACCTGCTACCTTTCAAAGATGTATGACTGCAATATTCTCTGATTTTTGTGAAAAGATTGTTGAGGTTTTCATGGATGATTTTTCCGTTTACGGAATTTCTTTTGATGATTGCTTAAGCAACCTTGATCAAGTTTTGCAGAGATGTGAACAAACTAATCTTGTCTTGAATTGGGAGAAGTACCACTTTATGGTTAATGAAGGTATTGTCTTGGGGCATAAAATTTCTGAATGAGGTATTGAGGTGGATAAAGCTAAAGTTGATGCAATTGAGAAAATGCCATGTCCTAAAGATATCAAAGGTATTCGTAGTTTCCTTGGTCATGCTGGTTTCTATAGGAGGTTTATTAAAGACTTCTCTAAAATTTCTAGGCCTCTCACTAATCTTTTACAAAAGGATGTCCCATTTGTTTTTTATGATGATTGAGTAGAAGCCTTTGAAACACTTAAGAAAGCCTTAACTTCTGCACCTATTGTTCAACCACCTGATTAGAACTTGCCTTTTGAAATTATGTGTGATGCTAGTGATTATGTTGTTGGTGATGTTTTAGGAAAAAGAGTTGATAAGAAATTAAATGTTATCCATTATGCTAGCAAAACTCTAGACAGTGCCCAAAGAAATTATGCTACTACTGAAAAAGAATTTTAAGCAGTTGTGTTCACTTGTGAAAAATTCAGATCTTACATTGTTGATTCCCAAGTAATTGTTCACACTGATCATGCTACTATAAAATATCTTATGGAAAAGAAAGATGCTAAACCTAGACTCATTAGGTGGGTTCTCTTGCTACAAGAATATGATTTACATATCACTGATAGGAAAGGAGCTGAGAACCCCGTAACGGATAACTTGTCTAGGTTAGAAAATGTTCTTGATGACCCACTACCTATTGATGATAGTTTTCCTGATGAACAACTAGCTGCAATAAATGTTTCTCATAATACTCCTTGGTATGCTGACTATGCTAATTATATTGTTGCTAAATATATACCACCTAGTTTCACATACCAACAAAATAAAAAATTCTTCTATGATTTAAGACATTACTTTTGGGATGACCCACATCTTTATAAAGGAGTAGATGGTATTATTAGATGTTGTGTACCTGAGCATGAACAGGAACAAATCCTACGGAAATATCACTCCGAAGCCTATGGAGTTCATCATGCAGGAGATAGAACTGCTCACAAGGTTTTGCAATCTGGTTCTTATTGGCCTACTCTTTTCAAGGATGCTTGTAAGTTTGTCTTGTCTTGTGATGAATGTCAAAGAATTGGTAATATCGGTAAGTGTCGGGAAATGCCTATGAATTATTCACTTGTTGTTGAACCATTTGATGTTTGGGTTTTGATTATATGCGACCTTTTCCTTCCTCTAATGGGTATACACATATTTTGGTTGCTGTTGAATATGTTACTAAGTGGGTAGAAGCTATTCCAACTAGTAGTGTTGATCATAACACTTCCATTAAAATGCTTAAAGAAATTATTTTCCCAAGGTTTGGAGTCCCTAGATATTTAATGACTGATGGTGGTTCACACTTTATTCATGGTGCTTTTCGTAAAATGCTTGCTAAATATGATGTTAATCATAGAATTGTATCACCCTATCATCCTCAATCTAGTGGTCAAGTAGAACTTAGCAATAGAGAAATAAAACTAATATTACAAAAAACTGTCAATAGGTCCCGAAAGAATTGGTCTAAGAAATTAGATGATGCACTTTGGGCCTACAGAACAGCATATAAAAATCCTATGGGTATGTAAAAGCCTGCCATTTGCCTCTTGAGTTGGAACATAAAGCATATTGGGCAATCAAAGAACTCAACTATGATTTCAAACTTGTCGGTGAAAAGAGGTTATTTGATATTAGCTCACTAGATGAATGGAGAACCCAAGCCTATGAAAATGCCAAACTATTCAAAGAAAAAGTTAAAAGATGGCATGATAAAAGAATCCAAAAGCGGGAATTCAAGGTTGGAGAAATATTCTTTTGTACAACTCTCATTTTAGATTCTTTGCAGGAAAACTTCTTTCCAAATGGAAAGGACCATATATTATTGCAGAGGTTTATCGCTCTTGAGCTATCAAGATTAATAATGCCGAAGGCACTACCCCGAAGGTGGTCAATGGATAAAGAATTAAACACTATATATACCTCAGGTATGCCTATTAATGTTGAAAGCAATATTATCCAAACCATGACACCGGAGGAACACATAAAAGAAACCTTCCAGAACACTCCAGAATCCTAAAAAAAGTGGAGGTACGTGATACGTCAGTAAACGGACTCCGAAAAATCCACAAAAATATTTTCTGTCAGTTTTGGAATATTACAAAAATTAGGAAAATAAGAAATAACCAAGAAGGCAACCGAGGAGGGCACGATACACCAGGGCGCGTCTGCCCTCCCTGGCGCACCCAGGTGGGTTGTGCCAACCTCGGGAACCTTCCCGACTCCGTTTTCCTTCCGTTTTCTTGTTTCCCAAGATAAAAAAATCTTTATATACACCCCCGGACGATCTGACCACCGCATCGTAGAAAAATCCTTTGTTCTTGTTTCATGCTGTTTTCCTGACAGATCTAAAAATATGTCGTCTCAAGATTCGGAGGGAGAGAGCCATATTTCCTACCAACCTCTAGATCCAAATGTCTTTAAGAATACCTTCCCATATTTTTGGTTCACAGATGAGGAGGATGCATCCTCAGATGAAGATGGAGTTCTGCTACCTCAACCTGGAATATGCACGCGGAGTTCAAGATGTCAAGCCTCCCCAACAAAACTAAGACACAATCTATCCCTTCTCATTTTCTGCAGGACAGCAAGGCAGCACTATGCAAGAAGATATTAAATCTTGAGCTAGAGAATGCGGATCTTAGGGAGGATAATTTTAGCCTCGAACGCAAACTCGAGAAGAAGAACGCTACTACCTCATCACCACCACCATCATCATCTTCCCCACCAAAGGAGACTTGAGTACATGGTATGGGCACTCCCCTTGGCTTTTTCCAAGCTTGGGGGAGATGCCCCGGTAGTATCACCACCACTTTTTATTGCCTTTATCTATTTTAGTTCGATCTTTAGTTATATCATGAATTAGTTGAATAAAAGTTAGTATGAGCTATCTTCGAGTATTAGTTTTCATGATCTATCTATGTAATCGAGTGAGAGTTATATAATAAAGTTTAGTTTCAGTTTTTGCTTCTTTACTTTCTTGTTGCAATCAAATAAAAAGAAATAAATGAAAAATATGATATGCTAATCTTATGGTAACTAATGACATCACACAAGGAAAAGTATAAGTGGTAAAATTTATTGGAGATTGACAAACATACACTGGTACAACGAGGTGCTATACAAACGGTTTTTAACCCCTTTCCACGACGGCGTTTTGAACCGTCGCCAAGTGAGTATGTGCGATAGGGGGGTCCTTCCCACACGACCCAAAAACCGTCGAGGATAGGGAGCCTTGATGCATACAGTTGTCCCTATAAAACTGTTTCTGATATCTCGAATATCCCAAATGCTCCATCCTTGCAACTCGTTTGTGCTCGCATTGCCATCGCAGTCAGTATTCTGTGGTGCTACGTTTACGACGCGTGGCCCATCACAAACGGTTCACGATTATAGAACGTGTATGATAAGCAGACAATCACAACCATTCACTTTTCCCTAACCGTATGTGATAACTAATTAAGAATATTAGCTAATCATCGTACGAGTGTCGGATAGGATTACGAAACGTCGGACCATCGTAACATCATCGTACATGATAACTATCACACACGCTATTCTGTGGTGCAACATTTATGATGCGTGTAACACCCCCAGTGGTTAGCCACAGTAATCCCATTTTGATAATGCCAAGTTAGCATGATTATCAGTGCATGATCATCATTAACATCATATTGCATTTCAACTCCTAAGTCAAAATCCAAATTTAAATGAAAGTGGAAAATAAAAGTTGTCCAACATAGAAACTAAATTGTTCATTAAATAGCAAATAAATCAGAGACAATTCTAAAATTGAAACCAACATCATTGGAGTTGGGTAAGTGACTCAAACATCCCCAAACAGTGACTAAAGACAATATTTAATTACCTTTTATTTAATCTAAAATAAATATGAAAAGATATTTACCCCAAACTAGTTTTTGGTGGTAGGATATATTGTGCTGTGATTTGTGGGCCAGCTCTCATATTTTGCAAAACTCTAATGGGGCCACACATTTGGCAAAACAGAAAAAAAGAAAACAAAAGAAAACAAAAGAAAAGGGACCCCCTCCCCCCCCCCCGACTGGGCCTCGGCCCAGCAGGCCACCAGCCACCAGGCCGGCCCACCAGTCGGCCCAAACCCCCCTCTACTACCCCCCCAGCCGCACTGAACACTAGCCCACCCCACTCGCCACCCCCCCCTCTTCCTCGTCCCTCTGCTTCCCCCCCCCGACCCGATCCAAATCGAGGGCGGCGACCCCGGCGCCCCGCGCCGTCGCCAACTCCCCAGCGCCGCCCCATCGCCGGACCTCGCTGCACCCCGTCGCCACCCTCCCCGGCGCCGCACCGCGCCCGAGGACCGCTGCCCCCGCCCCGCATCTCCACCAATGTCGCCGCACTAAGCCCCCTTCGCCGGATCCCCCTCGCCCAAGTCGTCGGCACCAGCACTGCCTCGCCGCCGTGTCGCTGCTACGACGCCACCCCGGCCACCCCAAGTGCTTCCCCGACCCCACCTCGCTCTGAGCTCTCCTTCGCCTCCCCTTTGCTCCGGCTCTGTCCGAGCCGTAGGCCGCGCTCCCACGCGCCCCGCCTTCCTCTGGCCTCACCCCGGCCAGCCACACTCCCCACTGCTGCTCGCCGCGGCCCGCAACCGCCGCTGTTGCCGTTGTTTCCTGCCCTCCGCCTCGCTGCGCCGCCCGCCTGCTGCCGCCTTGCTAGCTGCTGCTGCTCGATGCCGCCTGTGCCTCGCGTCGGCCGCCCACGCCCGCAGTTCGCCGCCCGCTTTCGGCCTCCCTCGCCGCGGTCCGCCTCCCCACGCTGGCCGCTCGCCGCGGCCCGCACCGCCGCGCTCGCGCGCCCAATTCCACACGGGCGCCGGCGCCCACGCCCGTTTGCCCGTGCGCCCGCGCGCCCGCAAGACCCCCTGGGCCACTGCCCAGTGGGGCCCGAGGCCCATGTGCCGCTGACAGACGGGGCCCAGCCCCTAAAAACGTTTAATAGAAAATTAAATAAATAAATAATTAAAGTTAACAATTAATTAATTAATTAGTAAATTAATTAAGTTAATTAATCCTGATTAGGTTAATCTAAATTAGTTAATTAGTTTAATTAAATACTGATTAATTAGTTAACCCTAATTAACTAACCAGTCAATGACAGCGGGCCCCACCTGTCAGATTGTGCTGACGTCAGCATGATGTCATGCTGACGTCAGCAAACACTGTTTCAGATAATGTTTATTTTAAATAATTAAATAAATTCCAGAAATTAATAAAAACTTTAGAAAATCATATTAAATAATCCGTAACTCCGATGGAAAAACTTTGTACATGAAAGTTGCTCAGAACGACGAGACGAATTCGAATCCGCGGTCCGTTCGTCCGTCACACATCCCTAACTATCCGAACATGCAACCGTTCCCCTCCGATCATCTGTCTGACAAATGTCCGGAAACGGGAAAACATTCCCGGATGAATCCCACCTTCACCAGTATCACTCGGCACTGCGTTAGATCACCTCCGTCACCGCGTATTGCCATGTTATGCTTTGTGCTGCACTTGTTCGTTGCGTATTTATACTGTTTCCTCCCCCTCTTCTCTCTCGGTAGCCCCCGACACCGACGTCGTCCCCGAGATCGACGCAGCTCCGGAGACCGAAGACACCATTGACGACCTTGCCCTTGCCGCCGAGCAACCAGGCAAGCCCCCCCCCCCTTTGATCATCCCGATATCGCCCATTCTATTTCTCATGCTTGCATTAGAATTGCTGCTGCTGCATTACCTATTCTGATGCATAGCCTGTTTATTGTAACCTGCTGTTGATAATTACCTGCATATCCTAAACTGTTTAGTATAGGCTGGCTAGAGACCTATCAGTGACCCCACTTATCCCGACTGCCGCGCTGGATCATCAGAAGACCCGATCAACGGGATTGAAGACCAGGCCCCGACACCGCACATCACCCCCTTTAGTTGTAACGACACTGCAGCGTTACTATCGAGTGCCGAGGGTGAAACCTCTTGTAGCACTTCTGATGTTAACTCTGTAGAGTAGCTATTCGGTCGTGGTCATCGAGGGTGATTCCTCCTTCACCACTTTCGGTAACGACGCTGTCGTACAACACCTCAAGTGTGAACCCAGCGAGGGTGATTCCTCCGAGTTCACCTTGACGGATACATCGAGTGGGAAATCAAACAAGGGTGATACCTCAGATTCCCCTGATGTTATGGACACACGAATACTTGGACTGTACTGTTGATTACTTGGAAAGGCGGGTCGACCCTGAGGGGTACCCGTGTGCGCCTAAGTGGCGAGTGTTGTGAAGACGGGTGCCAGTGTGGTGCCCGAGTGGTGAATACGAGGCGCGGCCGGGCATTCTTAACCCTTGCAGCAAGTCCTCGAGACGGGGCGACGGGGTCACATCTTTCGTGAGTCTGCTCGTTACCGCAAGCCCCTAGTCCTAACGATTTGGATATTTGATCCGAGCAGGCCTCTGGTCTGATAGCACTAACCATCACGTGGGCATAGTATGGGCGTTCTGCATCGTATGCATCAGCCGAAAGCTCTGTCAGACGTCCAGTTCAGCAGTGCGGCATGGAGTGATTGGCGCCATTGCGGTGGTGCTTGGATCTGAGCCATGTGCGCAACGACCCGGAGGGTGAGGGGCGATGGCCAAGACCCCCTTGCGCTTAGGATGTAGACCGGCGGGGACCTCTCTGCTGAGCTGTAGGTAGGGTTGCGATGTGTCGTTTGGCCGAGGCCGGGCATGACCCAGGAAAGTGTGTCCGGCCGGAGTTAATCGAGCGTGTTGGGTAAGTTGGTGCACCCCTGCAGGGAAGAAAACTTCTATCGATAGCCGGTCCTACGGTAAAGGACACTCGGAGTTGTATCCTGATTGATACAAATTTTAGAACTGGATACCTGGATATATGGCTCTGGGATTGCTTCTCGCAGGGAGTCGAGAAGGGATCTCAGGACGAGGTTGATGATTGTATGGCTCTGGGATTGCTTTCTCGCAGGGAGTCGAGAAAGGATCTCTGGGTGAGGATAAGACTTAATGATACTGCTTCATTATATTGAACTGTTCTACTCTCTTCTACTGCTGCAAGACCTCTGAAGATGCTAGTCTTCGATAGGACTAGGCCTTCTCTCTATTCTGGCATTTCTGCAGCCCAGTCCACATATACAGCCTCCCTTTGAAAATGTTGCATATGTAGTGTAGATCCTTGCTTGCTGAGTACTTCTGAGTACTCACGGTTGCTTTGTTTTCCTTTTCTCCCCATATCAGTTTGTCGCGACCAGAGGACGGAGCCCCCTGAGACAGATGCCCCGTCGTTCGACTACTACTACTACCCAGAGGATGCATTCTGCTATGAGTTGACTGACGACCAGGAGTAGGATCGGAGGGTCCCAGGCAGGAGGCCTACGCCTTTCGATCGTAGTGTTTTATTTTGCCCCGCCTTTCTAAAGGCCTTTCTGTGCTTTCTTTTATATCTGTACTCAGATATCTGATGCTTCCGCTGACGCTTGTTCACAAGCCTATGTATTCGAGCCCTCGAGGCCCCTGGCTTGTAATATAAAGCTTGTATGACTTTATTTATGTTTTAGAGTTGTGTTGTGATATCTTCACGTGAGTCCTTAGGCTTGATCGTGTGCATTTGCGTGTATGGCTAGTGCACGATTAGGCCGGGGGCGTCACAAGTTGGTATCAGAGCCGACTGACTGTAGGAACCCCCCTTTCCAACTCCTTGGCTGAAGTTGAGTCTAGTAATCGAAAATTGTTTTACTAACTTGGCTGTGTGGCTTACGGGCCCATGTCGCCAATTGGGTGGTATTAGTATCTTTTACTCCTCGACCTTTACTCTGGGCCTCTGACCTCTCTTCTATTCGGGTTAATTTTTTTTACTAACTCCAACATTAGGATCTTGTAATCATATTCTCCCGGAGAGCTGGATATTCGCAACTGATCCTTTCCTTGGAACGATTAGTCTGATAATCATCATTTTCCTTTCCATTGGTTTGTTTAACCTTTCCTTTACAAGTATCTTACGCTTCTCACACTGTCATTTGACACTTTTGGAATCTCCCGGAAAAATGTGTCGTGTTCAGCGTCAACATTTTGAGTTCTTCCGAGATGTTAATTGAATTCATGAACGGCAATGCCATCCTTGCCCCTCGCTGATATGTGTTATCATCGTCAATCTCTTTGACTACCTGCCCAAGAATTGCCGTTAACCTAGAACGAGTTCAGGCTATTCTAGACCGGACTCCTCCGAAGAATGTCAAGCAAGTGAGAAGTTTTCTCGGCCTTGCAAGTTATTGCCGTCGTTTTGTCGAGAATTTTTCAAAGATTGCCAAGCCTTTGACTGATCTGCTTCACAAAGGCGTTCAGTTTGAATGGACAAAAAAATGTCAGGAAAGTTTTCAAACACTCAAAGACAAGCTGACATCTGCCCCAGTACTGTCTCCTCCAAATACCCGCAAAGACTTTGTGATTTATTGTGATGCATCCCGTGAAGGATTAGGCTGTGTCCTAATGCAAGAGCGTAAAGTGATTGCTTATGGCTCTTGTCAGTTGCGCCCACACGAAGAAAATTATCCAGTACATGATCTAGAACTAGCTGCTGTGATCTATGCATTGCAGTTGTGGCGACATTACCTCCTCGGTAATCGTTGCGAGATCTACACGGATCATAAAAGTCTGAAGTACTTGTTCACTCAACCTTCTCTAAACCTCCGTCAGCAAAGATGGATGGAGGCCATTGCGGACTATGATTTGGGTATTTCCTATACCCCTGGCAAGGCTAACGTGATGGCTAATGCCTTAAGCCGCAAGTCCTATTGCGACAACCTCACGGTTAGGCAAGCACAACCTCGTCTTTTTGAACAACTGTGCAAGCTAAATCTGTGTATTGTTCCACAGGGTTCTCTTAATAACCTTGTGATACAACCAGATCTTGAGAAAGCTGTTAAGAATGCGCAAGCTAAAGATGCTGAAATTGATCTGATGAAGAAAGACCTTCACCTTGTAAATACAGAGATTTCTCGCTGTCTGAAGATGGAACCTTGTATTTCAGAAACCGCATTGTCGTACCTCGCTTCGAGCTTATGACCGACAAGGTCATGAAGGAGGCCCATGATACCCCACTGTCTATTCATCCGGGTAGCACCAAGATGTATCGTGATCTCCGTCAAAGATATTGGTGGTCTAGAATGAAGCAGGACATTGCTCGATATGTTGCTGAATGTGATGTGTGTCGTCGCGTTAAAGTAGAACATCAGAAACCAGCTGGAATTCTGCAACCACTTCCTATTCCTCTACGGAAATGGGATAAGGTTCAGATGGATTTCGTTACAGGACTTCCCAGGTCACAGAAGGGTCACGATGCTATTCTTGTCGTCGTCGACCAACTCTCTAAAGTTGCACACTTTCTGCCTGTCAAGGAGACGATCACTGCTAGTCAGTTAGCAGAGTTGTATATCTCCAGAATTGTTTCACTCCACGGTATTCCGAAGGAGATCAGTTCGGACCGTGGCGGTCTTTTCACTTCCAAATTCTGGGAAAGTTTTCAAACAGCTATGGGAACTCATATTACCTGGAGTTCAGCTTATCACCCCCAATCCCAAGGCCAAGTTGAACGAGTTAATCAAGTGCTTGAAGACATGCTTCGAGCTTGTGTTATTTCTTTCGGCAAGAAGTGGGAAGAATCTCTCCCGTATGCCGAGTTCTCTTATAACAACAGCTATCAAGCCAGTTTGAAAATGGCCCCCTTCAAAGTACTCTATGGACGTAAGTGTCGAACCCCTCTGAATTGGTCAGAAACTGGGGAACGACCGCTCGTGGGTCCGGATATTATTCAACACGCCGAAGAACAAGTTCGTATTGTCCGAGAAAATCTCAAGGCGGCTCAGGACCGCCAGAAGAGCAACTATGATCGCAAACGATGGGGTTTGACTTATCAACCTGGTGATCAAGCTTATCTGCGAGTCACCAAGATGAAAGGCACTCACCGTTTTGGAATCAAGGGCAAGCTAGCTCCGCGCTACATTGGTCCTTTCCGCATTATTGCTAGACGTGGTCAAGTGGCTTATAAATTGGAATTGTCGCCGCAATTCTCTCATATCCACGACGTATTCCATGTGTCGCCACAGTAATCCCATTTTGATAATGCCAAGTCAGCATGATTATCAGTGCATGATCATCATTAACATCATATTGCATTTCAACTCCTAAGTCAAAATCCAAATTTAAATGAAAGTGGAAAATAAAAGTTGTCCAACATAGAAACTAAATTGTTCATTAAATAGCAAATAAATCAGAGACAATTCTAAAATTGAAACCAACATCATTGGAGTTGGGTAAGTGACTCAAACATCCCCAAACAGTGACTAAAGACAATATTTAATTACCTTTTATTTAATCTAAAATAAATATGAAAAGATATTTACCCCAAACTAGTTTTTGGTGGTAGGATATATTGTGCTGTGATTTGTGGGCCAGCTCTCATATTTTGCAAAACTCTAATGGGGGCCACACATTTCGCAAAATAGAAAAGAAAAGAAAAACAAAAGAAAACAAAAAGAAAAGGGACCCCCCTCTACAACAAACACCCACCAAAACCAACCCCGACTGGGCCTCGGCCCACCAGGCACCAGGCCACCAGGCCGGCCCAGCCAGCCGGCCCAAACCCCCCTCTACAACCCCCCAGCCGCACTGAACCCTAGCCCACCCCCCATCGCCACCCCCCCCCCGTCTCCCTCGTCCCTCTGCTTCCCCCCCTGACCCGATCCAAATCGAGGGGCGGCGACCGGGCGCGCCGTCGCCAACTCCCCGGGTGGCCCATCGCGGACCTGATGCCACCCCGTCGCCACCTCCCGGCGCCGCAACGCGCCCGAGGACCGCTTCCCCCGCCCCGCATCTCCTCCAATGTCGCCGCAATGAGCCCCCTTCGCCCGGATCCCCCTCGCCCAAGTCGTCGGCACCAGCACTGCCTCGCCGCCGTGTCGCTGCTACGACGCCACCCCGGCCACCCCAAGTGCTTCCCCAATCCCCCCTCGCTGTGAGCTCTCTTCGCCTCCCCTTTGCTCCGGCTCTGTCCGAGCCGTAGGCCGCGCTCCCACGCGCCCCGCCTTCCTCTGGCCTCTCCCCGGCCAGCCACGCTCCCCACTGCTGCTCGCCGCGGCCCGCAACCGCCGCTGTTGCCGTTGTTTCCTGCCCTCCGCCTTGCTGCGCCGCCCGCCTGCTGCCGCCTTGCTAGCTGCTGCTGCTCGATGCCGCCTGCGCCTCGCATCGGCGGCCCACGCCCGCAGCTCGCCGCCCGCTTTCGGCCTCCCTTGCCGCGGTCTGCCTCCCCACACTGGCCGCTCGCCGCGGTCCGCACCGCCGCGCTCACGCGCCCAATTCCACACGGGCGCCGGCGCCCACGCCCGTTTGCCCATGCGCCCGCGCGCCCGCAAGACCCCCTGGGCCACTGCCCAGTGGGGCCCGAGGCCCCTGTGCCGCTGACAGACGGGGCCCAGCCCCTAAAAACGTTTAATAGAAAATTAAATAAATAATTAATTAAAGATAATAATTAATTAATTAATTAATTAATTAGTAAATTAATTAAGTTAATTAATCCTGATTAGGTTAATCTAAATTAGTTAATTAGTTTAATTAAATACTGATTAATTAGTTAACCCTAATTAACTAACCAGTCAATGACAGCGGGCCCCACCTGTCAGATTGTGCTGACGTCAGCATGATGTCATGCTGACGTCAGCAAACACTGTTTCGGATAATGTTTATTTTAAATAATTAAATAAATTCCAGAAATTAATAAAAACTTTAGAAAATCATATTAAATAATCCGTAACTCCGATGGAAAAACTTTGTACATGAAAGTTGCTCAGAACGACGAGACGAACTCGAATCCGTGGTCCGTTCATCCGTCACACGTCCCTAACTATCCGAACATGCAACCGTTCCCCTCCGATCATCTGTTTGACAAATGTCCAGAAACGGGAAAACATTCCCGGATGAATCCCACCTTCACCAGTATCACCCGGCACTGCGTTAGATCACCTCCGTCACCGCGTATTGCCATGTTATGCTTTGTGCTGCCCTTGTTCGTTGTGTATTTATACTGTTTCCTCCCCCTCTTCTCTCTCGGTAGCCCCCGACACCGACGTCGTCCCCGAGACCGACGCAGCTCCGGAGACCGAAGACACCATTGACGACCTTGCCCTTGCCGCCGAGCAACCAGGCAAGCCCCCCCCCTTTGATCATCCCGATATCGCCCATTCTATTTCTCATGCTTGCATTAGAATTGCTGCTGCTGCATTACCTATTCTGATGCATAGCCTGTTTATTGTAACCTGCTGTTGATAATTACCTGCATATCCTAAACTGCTTAGTATAGGCTGGGTAGAGACCTATCAGTGACCCCACTTATCCCGACTGCCGCGCTGGATCATCAGAAGACCCGATCAACGGGATTGAAGACCAGGCCCCGACACCGCACATCACCCCCTTTAGTTGTAACGACACTGCAGCGTTACTATCGAGTGCCGAGGGTGAAACCTCTTGTAGCACTTCTGATGTTAACTCTGTAGAGTAGCTATTCGGTCGTGGTTATCGAGGGTGATTCCTCCTTCACCACTTTCGGTAACGACGTTGTCGTACAACACCTCAAGTGTGAACCCAGCGAGGGTGATTCCTCCGAGTTCACCTTGACGGATACATCGAGTGGGAAATCAAACGAGGGTGATACCTCAGATTCCCCTGATGTTATGGACACATGAATACTTGGACTGTACTGTTGATTACTTGGAAAGGCGGGTCGACCCTGAGGGGTACCCGTGTGCGCCTAACTGGCGAGTGTTGTGAAGACGGGTGCCAGTGTGGTGCCCGAGTGGTGAATACGAGGCACGGCCGGGCATTCTTAACCCTTGCGGCAAGTCCTCGAGACGGGGCGACGGGGTCACATCTTTCGTGAGTCTCTGCTCGTTACCGCAAGCCCCTAGTCCTAACGATTTGGATATTTGATCCGAGCAGGCCTCTGGTCTGATAGCACTAACCATCACGTGGGCATAGTATGGGCGTTCTGCATCGTATGCATCAGCCGAAAGCTCTGTCAGACGTCCAGTTCAGCAGTGCGGCATGGAGTGATTGGCGCCATTGCGGTGGTGCTTGGATCTGAGCCATGTGCGCAACGACCCGGAGGGTGAGGGGCGATGGCCAAGACCCCCTTGCGCTTAGGATGTAGACCGGCGGGGACCTCTCTCCTGAGCTGTAGGTAGGGTTGCGATGTGTCGTTTGGCCGAGGCCGGGCATGACCCAGGAAAGTGTGTCCGGCTGGAGTTAATCGAGCGTGTTGGGTAAGTTGGTGCACCCCTGCAGGGAAGAAAACTTCTATCGATAGCCGGTCCTACGGTAAAGGACACTCGGAGTTGTATCCTGATTGATACAAATTTTAGAACTGGATACCTGGATATATGGCTCTGGGATTGCTTCTCGCAGGGAGTCGAGAAGGGATCTCAGGACGAGGTTGATGACTGTATGGCTCTGGGATTGCTTTCTCGCAGGGAGTCGAGAAAGGATCTCTGGGTGAGGATAAGACTTAATGATACTGCTTCATTATATTGAACTGTTCTACTCTCTTCTACTGCTGCAAGATCTCTGAAGATGCTAGTCTTCGATAGGACTAGGCCTTCTCTCTATTCTGGCATTTCTGCAGCCCAGTCCACATATACAGCCTCCCTTTGAAAATGTTGCATATGTAGTGTAGATCCTTGCTTGCTGAGTACTTATGAGTACTCACGGTTGCTTTGTTTTCCTTTTCTCCCCATATCAGTTTCTCGCGACTAGAGGACGGAGCCCCCTGAGACAGATGCCCTGTCGTTCGACTACTACTACTACCCAGAGGATGGATTCTGCTATGAGTTGACTGACGACCAGGAGTAGGATCGGAGGGTCCCAGGCAGGAGGCCTACGCCTTTCGATCGTAGTGTTTTATTTTGCCCCGCCTTTCTAAAGGCCTTTCTGTGCTTTCTTTTATATATGTACTCAGATATCTGATGCTTCCGCTGACGCTTGTTCACAAGCCTATGTATTCGAGCCCTCGAGGCCCCTGGCTTGTAATATAAAGCTTGTATGACTTTATTTATGTTTTAGAGTTGTGTTGTGATATCTTCCCGTGAGTCCTTAGGCTTGATCGTGTGCATTTGCGTGTATGGCTAGTGCACGATTAGGCCGGGGGCGTCACAATGCGTACCACATCAGAAACAGTTCATGGTTGCAAATCATGTACGATAAGGCAACTATCACAAACGTTTAGTTTGCCCGCACCATTTGTGATATTGTCTGACATCACACACGCTTTGCAAACGGCAACTGTGTGCATGCTCGCACAGGTTTCCTCTCTGTGAACCATGTCGGATTATGGTGTATATCACAAACGTTTGTATTTTACCGACCGTGTGCGCCGTAACGACCTGTAGAGCGTAATTTCACCATAATTTAATTGCTGCTATTTCAAATTGTACCAGATTTGAATTTGAAAGTAAGGTATAGCTTTATTCATATCCATCAGGTTCAAACAACCAATGCATTATTCGATTCACAGGTACATATGTTCAATAATTACATAAGCACCAAATAAAGAATGATGAACCACAGGTGTATACTTGTACTATTAAAGATGGTAAAGAAAGAGGCGAAATACATCCTGGTTGCTAAAAAAGGTGAAGCAGAATGCCCATATTGTGCCCTCCTCCATGCAGAAGGCACGCACGACTCTAGTCCAACCCCTTGTAATGGCCGACCGCCCATCCTTCACTATCTTCATGAACACATCTAGATAATCATCGTGTTCTGCTAGAAATACTTTAACCTTTGCATGCCCACCAATCATGTAGTTTGAGAGGTAACCTTGAGTAAACTGCTTTGGGAATCACTACAAAGGAAAAAGATTCAGACATTGTCATCTAACACAACTCATTATGGGCAGTAAAAAGAAGGTTGCAGAGTTCTTACTTACCATCCTTCAGTTCGCTGTTGTCTTGGATAAAGTGTAAACAAATAGTTTAATTGCCATCTTTTGACCCATTTTAATAATAATCTTTATCAGCTTCCTCACTTGGTGTTGGTTCATCAATATCTCATTGCTCCATCAGCAGAAAGAGTCGAAGCTTGCTCCATAAGCAGAAAGAGTCGAAGCGCGGATCTTTACCAATGACATATGTACCTAAAAGCACCAAGTTAATATTAGAAGCTAAACAGCAATTGCACAATGATGTAGTACAACACTCCCACCGTCCCTTTATATAATATCTTATAACATCCAATATACTCACATATTGGATGAATTAACATCTTATATTATGGGCCGAAGGGAGTTTATTGCATTTTTACAAATTATCGGCTGATTAACTACTGCTGTGGCCCTGTTTGGATCCATGGGTTAGAGTTAGTTTGAGCTAGTTTGGGCTCAAATAGCCCTAAAGTATATCCAAACATGAGGGCTAGTTTGAGCTAGTTGCATCTAACCCACCCAAAAAAACTATCCCACCCAAGAGGTGCTAATTGGAGCTAGTTCTCCTAGTGCATTTATTGTCAATCTAACCCTGTCATCCAAACACCTCTTTGGCTAGAGTTAGTTCAGGGTTAGTCATGAGCTAGAAACTAACTCTAACCTCTAGCTAAGTTAGAGTATCCAAACAGGGCTGTGTTGTTGTTGTTGTTGTTGTTTTTATTGTTGCTGCTGCTCTTCTACATATATCTAGACATCATCAGAACATTAAGGTAACACTCTTCCTTGTTGCTATGTAGCCTAGTATTGCATATTTAGACATTCAGTACAGTGCATGTTGCTATGTAGCCTCAGATATATTACATATGACCCTAGTTAACCTAACGATAAATGGGTTACAGATATATTCAGTTAAAAGTCTGATTCACCGATTAGTCCCTTATCAGCCCCCGGCCTATATGGTACCAGCTACCGATATCCTGAACAATGAGTATATATAAGCCATGGGATGAAACTAACCTCGATGGAAAACAACAGTCATTCCCAAAATTGTCCTGTGTAAGTACATCAAGAGGCATGTTAAGCACAACAGGCTAAACATCAACCAAATATATCCATGGCAGACAAAATAGTCTCCAAAAGATAGCTTCAGTGTGCAGGTTTAAGCACGCTAGTAAAGCAAAACAAGTGGAAAGGTGTGTTAACTGCAATAGGCCTAACATTAACAACAAGCAAACATAGTCATTCAAACTGGTATTGTGCCAGTCTAAGTACACTGGTTATTGTTAAATAAAAATGGAAAGGCGTGTTAACTACAACATGTAGCAACCAAATGTAGTCATTCATAGTGGTATTGTTGAAACTGGTATTGATGAAATTGAACTACGTAGTTCATACTTGCACATATAGAACATCATGTTGTGAATAACTGGAATAAACAAGGCATACTACGAACAACCAAAGATAACATTTGAAACTGAACATATGCTAACTACAAACAACTGAACAACCAAAAAACTTTAAAAGAGGCATATGCTAGCTATAACAGGCTTAACAGCAAGCAAATATATGCATTCCTATTGGTATGTTTAAAACTGGTATTGATGAAAATGTACTACATAGTAAATAGTTGCACATATAGAGCATCACATTGTGAACAACTGAAATAAACAAGGCATACTGCAAACAACCAAATATAGCAATTAAAACTGGACATATTCTCACTACACTACAAAAGGGACTCGACAAAACAAATCATGGGTTCCCCCTATGAAGAGGCACGGCAAAACAAATCATGGGTTTCCTCACTTGTCACAGATGGGCTCGTTCCCGTGGGAAGAGCACGGACCCTGGGTGCGCTCCATGTTGTTGCAGATGGGCTCCTTCCCCTTGGAAGAGCACGACTGTAGGGTGCCCTCCCTGATGTCGCAGATGGGCTCTTTCCCCTTAGAAGAGCAGATCAACTCTTTCCCCTTGGAAGAGCCTAAGAGGGTGCCCTCCTCGTGGTCGTCGTCGATGAGGTCTGACTTGGAAGTTGTGGATCCCAAGCCAGCGTCGCAGAACATGTCCTTCAAAAATGACAAAAGGGGCTCGATGGCGATGTAGGATGGAAAATTCTTGACAGCGAGCCAGAGGAGATCAGCGGCAGGGCCATAGATGAGATCGATGGCGGTTGAACTCGAGGGGTTGGGGGTGGGCCACTTAACCTATGACATAGCCCGCGTCAGGCCGTCGTTGTCGATGACCTCGATGTCGTAGCCGGCGTCCACGACATACCGGCATACTCTAGCCTGCTGATTGAGTGCCTGTGGCCAGTAATGGTCGTCAGCTTCCTCGGCGGCCACCTTGGTGACGTCGGGCGAAGAGGCCGCGATACACCTCGTTTCGGCCAGTCGCTCCTCAAGCTCCACGGGAAGCATAGCCGGGCTTAGGCTGCGACGGTCTGGAGTGGGGTATGGGGATCTGTGGGAAAGGGGGCGTTTGGTACGCGTCATCTAAGAAACTCAGGGCGGCCTGGGTATGGAGATCGGTGGGTAAGCTGCACGGGCAAACCGGCAGATGTTGACAATGGAGGCCTTGCGGCGGCAGCCTTGCTAGGGTTTCGAGCGAGGGAGGGGTTGTGGTGTGTGTGTGTGTGCGCGCGCGCGCCCGAGGAGTTTTGGGGGTGTGTGTGTGGAGGGGGGGTGTTTGTGGAAATGACGCGGCTACTGAAAATTTTACTACGCGGGAGTCAAATGCGGGAGTAAAATGCCGGGGCTATTGAAAATTTGGATGATGGTGCATCGCACACGGTTCGGAAATAACAATCGTGTGTTATGAAACAGAAAAACCCTCGAGCCGGGCAGATATTTTTGAGGGATGCAGGCGGGAGCGGGAACAACAAACATCACACACGGTCGAAACATAATAACTGTGTGTTATCAAACAGAAAAAACCTGCAGGCGGGTAGATATTTTTGAGAGGGGAAGCCTCGTGGAGCCCAATGTACTGTGTTGATGTGCGTGACAGGGGCACCGGCATGGCACACGGTTAGTGTGAGTGAACCGTGTCTGTTGCGTCATCCGACTTGTCTAATGTTCATAAATTTGGCGAAAATGACGCGAGAAAGGGTCAGAACACGAACACACTTGCATGGGACCAAATATATGTATGAAAAGGGTGGTTTGATGTTCAAATACCAAATGCACAACTTCGATGTGGCACCTATCTCAGAAAAGCGCATGGTATTGCCTGTCCCCACCCCCTCGTGTCGGCAGGAGGGGAATCCTAAGCTATGAACGCATGCCCGCCCCCACAAAGGTTCACCTAGCAAAGTGCGAAGTAGTAGTCCCCCCCCATCACACACACACACACACACTTTCAGTCGGCAGGAGAGGGCATCTCACCAAGATGTATCGTAAAACGGACCAAGAATAATCCACCTTGGTCGTACAACCTCTCTCTTGTTGTTGGTCAAAGTGATGGCCGTCCATGTGACCCTAGAGATGGGCTAGCTCACCAATAATCACGCAAGTAGCTAGTCCCCGAAGACAACCACTGCCTGCATGTGGCCCAAACATATGTATGGAGTGTTGATGTTTGAATACACAATGGAACAACTTTGCTGTGGCACCGTGCTTTGGAACCAGAAATCCCCACATAGAGCGAGGGTTAGTTGACGACGCATATGTATGTCACACCACACTTCAAGCCGATGACGGGGATTCATGCATGCATACATAGTATGCGCTCAAACTTAGGTCTGAATCTCACCATGACCTACTACGATAACACGAACCAAAGGAAGAATCCACCATCGTAACCTATCTCGTTGTCGGTCAAAGTGAACATGGATGTCCACGCGGGCCCATGAATATATAGGCTTGTCGCCGATAACCATGTGAGGGAGTGTACCATTCGAAGACAGCCACTACATGCATATGTATGTATGGAGGTGATGCGTGCATGCATGTTTGAATACCATTCACAACATTGATGTGGCACGTGCGTCGAAAATCGTACAGTCCCCACATAGAGCGAGATCGGTTCATGACATGTCGTGGTACTGGCCACTTCGACTCGATGGGAGGGATTCATGCGTACACATGCATGTGTGCTCAAACTATATCATGTCATCCTAGAGCATGACCTACATACCGTAATACAAACCAAAAAATAATCCCCTCCTAAGTCAAATTAACCTCTCTCGTTGTCAAGCAAAGTAGTGATGGCCCAAGCGGGCCCACAGATGGAAAGCATCGATATCGCTGATAACCGCGTGAATGGGTGCCAGAGGACAACCACCATCGCTTTGCATGTGGGCCAAACATATGTTGACTACCCAAACTGCACAACTTTGATGTGGCACATGCCTCGAAAACCGTAAAGTCCCCACACAGAGCGAGTTTCATGAAGCGTCGTACTACATATGCTGGTCCCCTTCCCCCTCTTCGACGCATACTATATGCACCGTAATACAAACCAAAAAGAATCCTCCTTGATGGTGAAATTAATTAACCTCTCCCGATGCAGGTCAAAGTGATGCATGCATCGACGACGACATCGCGGGCCCACAGATGGAAGCGTCACACGTGAGTGTCCTAGGATAACCACCGCCTGCATGCATGTGGCCCAAAGAGGTGTTGTGTGATGTTTGAATAGCCAATGCACAACTTTGATGTGGCACGTGCCTCGAAAACCGAAAAGTCCCGACATTGAGTGAGGTGTGTTCATGGACGCGTACGTAGTATATATGCTAGTCCCCTCCCACCTTTTCGACGCGTACTATATACTCCCACCATAACACAAACAAAAAAGATTCTACCTTGCTGGTCAAATTAACCTCTCTGCCGGCTGTTGGTCAAAGTGATGGATGACGACCTCGCGGGCCCACAGAAAGCGTCACACGCGAGTGAGTGTCGTGTAGGACAACCACCGACTGCATGTGGCCAAAACATGTATGTATGAAAGGGTTGTGTAATGTTTTAAATAACGAATTCACGACTTTGATGTGGCACCTGCCTCACAAAATGGCCAACCCACACGGTGGCTCACGCTCGTAGGTACAACTGCAATCCCCCCCCCCCCCCCCCCCCCCCCACCCCAAACGCACACACACACACACAGCGCGCATCCACCGCAACTACGATGCATGTTAAATTTTCCTGCGGTGAACATATGTTACCAAAGGAGGGATGTTTTAATTTTGAAAAAAAACAGAGATCATTAAGACGTTTTAGTACATTGATTGATTTTCTAGGGGTATAATGTGCAAAAACCAAATTTGAGCTACATGCACATGTGACGGTGCACCTAAATGGATTGGAAAAACACATGTGTCTCACTGGGTGCATGTTTACTCCCCGTGCAAGAAATTTCAAACATTGAGAATCTTGATTTTTAAAATCTAGTACATCCAAAACTTATTTGAAATTCATGAAACTTATCGTGTTGTCATATGGACACAAATACACAGTGGCATTGTACTTTTTTTTGTCAAATTCAAGACAAGTTTTGATGTAAACTTTATCTTCTTATAAACGGGAGATTATTAATAATTGCTAACCAATATCGCAAATGGATTATTTATTCGAACCGTGGGCGTTAGACCAACAATAGATACGTGCCATGCTTCGGTTAAGCAATAAAGCGGTAGCATTAATCATCAAAATAGAAAAACAATATACGTGCCGCCACGCGACCCGTGTGCTGTACGAGCAGGCGTGAGTTGACGGGACGCATGCGAGCAGTCCGCCGCGCAGGCAGACCGGGAGGCGTGCGTGCAGGTGTGTGAATTGATGGGAGGCGTGCTCGCTACGCAGTGTCATCGGGAGGCATGCGAGTAGTTGTGTGAAATGACGGTAGGCATGCCAGCAGTCCGGTGCGCAGGCTCACCGGGAGACGAGCCAGTGGTTTGACCGCCGCCCGCCTCTCTCCCACTACAGACCCTCCCACTACTCCATATTAATGGCGTGCCCGAGCGGCCGCACCCTCATCATCGCCACACACACAATCCTCTCTCTCCGCCTGCATCATTGACGCCGCTCTCAGTCCTCAAAGCCGCCAGTGTACGAGGATGCCGCCGAAGCGCCCCTTCGGAGGGAGTGGCAACGCTGGGGCTGCTGAAGTACCGGAGCACGGCGTGAAGATGGAGATAGAGGTTGCCGTCACCGCCGACGAGGTATCGCTGCACCTTGACGTCGTCGACGGCGTTGTGCTTCCACAGCTGTAGCCGAAGGTCCACACCGAGTCCGACAACGACTCCGGTGATGACTCCGACGACGACGGAGAACCGGTTAGTCACTTATACCCATTTATGTATCAAATACATCATAGGGTTTCTCTGGTTACTCCTGCCTCCCCCTTTTTGAAATAGAAATCCTATGGTTATGTTCTCTTAATCAATGAAATCTGAGTAAGTTTCGTTAGATCCGTGTAGTGTATTGATTGTTTGAATGGTACAAATGATAAGTGATTAGTTGTTTCATCTGTGCAAATGATTTCTGCTAATAATCCGACTAGGGTTGGTGTTCGTGCTAATAATTCCTAGCCAGGTCTAGACAATTGATTTTGAATGACCTACATATATGTTTGTGCCATTTTTTTTTTCAAGATTGGTCTGTACATAGATGATTGTGCTTAAAAATCGAACCATAATCTTTGGATATGTCTAAAAAAATAGCCATAAATTCCTAATCCTACTTTACGGCATGTAAACATTGATTTGATGTCAAATTTTGGCAAATGCCAAATGTTCGCTAGAGATTAGTTTGTATTCCAAATTTGACGCCACATTTTTTTACTATATGTATAGGTGCTATCTGATGATGTCGACAGCGAGGATGAAGATGGCCAGAGGAGGTACAAGAGGAAAATCCTCAGGGAGCTTTATGCGGGAATGCATAACAGGCGTATTAGGACCTGGAACGGGGGCTATCGATGCCCATTTTGCAACCAAAAGCTTCATGGCGCGTATCAAAGTGTTCTGGAGCATGCAAGAGGATGAGCCGTTGGCTCCTTCAGGCAGAAGTATTCTCACAGGGTGGCGCACGCCGCATATGCTGAGTACCTGGAGAAGCTTCAGGATCGTGCCGGCAGATGAGATGAGATGTGGGATTGAACTATGTATGGCTATGTAGTGTCTTAATTATAAATGCGCTTGAGTATGCTTAATGATGGTTGAACTATATACTTATGGTTGAACTATGCTTGTGTATGCTTATTATCTATGCCTGAGTATGTTTAATCTATGTGTACTTATGTCTAAATGTGGGATATGTATGCAATCAGTTCGGTTGATGGAATCTACCTCCGTCCTGGTTTATTGGCCCCCTTTGTAATTTGTGTTAAATTTTGACCAAAGATTTAACCGACAAAATGTTAGTGCAGGTCAGCAAAAATTATATTGTTGGATGCGTATTTGAACATAGTGTTCAATGATATAATTTTTGGTGACATGCATAAACATTTGTTAGTTAAATCTTTGGTCAAAATTTGGCACAAATTACAAAGGGCACCAATAAACCAGGACGGAGGTACCACGTCAATCACACACGGTTCCCAAATTGGAACCATGTGGAATGACTTTCATTTTCCCAGTTACGTCAATCACACACAGCTGGCTCTAGCAAACCATTGTCTCCGAAAATCTTTGTGGGACAGAAAACCCTCACCATCCAATTCAAAAAAGAAAAAATAAAACCCTCACCATCCCCACATCACAAAAACCCTCACCCCGCCCGCCACCCCCTCATGTCCCCATTCACACCTGCACAAGCTCCTCCGCGACTCTGCATGGCACCGCTTATCGCCGCGGCAACCACTTAGCTCGACGTATGTCGCCGCCGCCAGGCTGCCGGCAAACCCCACCGCATTTCGCCACTTCCGCTTGCCGCCGCCTATCTCCATCAACTTTCTCGACGCTACTCGCGATTGACCCAGCTCCGCTCGATTGGGGAATCCGCAGTATTGAGGGTTTTTTCTCATGGACAACAAGGTAACTAATTTACTGAGATATTCTCTCATCTCTTATCCCAGTTCATCGCCTCCTTTACTCCTCTGGCCGAAATCGCCGTGAATTCATTTTTATTCGAGCTGATTTGAGGGTTCTCTTTCATTCATAGAGTCTACAGTGTGCGGACACATCGAGACTTTGCGGCCTCGGCTAGACATCCGTGGAGTTCCATCACCCTACCAGATGACCCCAGGATGAGCACGGTATGTTCAATCTCACCCTACATCGGTTGGCATGGCCTACTTTCCTGAACATATACTATATATTGCTACATCTGGATAAAGGTGCCACATGCAGCATATACGTCAAAGGGGATTTTTTTCCCTCTTCTTTCTATATTAGGCAAATTCATGATGTATTGTTCTTTCGATTACTCTCATATTTCCATGACATCATGGTTACCCTATCTGTTTAATTGCAGTTTTTTGTCCTTTGATTTCAACTGCTGTATTGTTCTTTCAATTTCACCCATATTTGCATTTTACCATATTCTTTAACAATCCTAACATTTTCTGCAGCACATCCCTTGCTATGCAACAGCATCTGTAGTACACAATCTTGCCCTTTACATAACTCAAGACTGCAGGGACGTCATACTGAACACAAACCATGGATTTACAATTGTTGCTACTGTAAGACTTGATGAACGTGGTGACTCCTATTTTGGCATGGGCCTTTGGACAGAAATTTCTAAGTTTTATGTACTGAAAGCTGGCACTAAAATTGCACTGCACATAAAAGAGCCTAGTCATGAGATATATGCTAACTTCCCCGACAATATCATCCGTCCAGACTTTGTTCGAAGTAAGTGTTCTTTTCAAGTATCTGCATGTTGACTGACCCAGCAATATCAAAGGAATTGTGTAGTATTTAAGCAACCAATTGTTATTCCATTTTCTTACTCTATTCCTACCTACTAACTTATAGTTACCAATACACTTTTCTTTTGCCCTGTTTTAACTAAATATTCCTTGTACTCCCACTTCTATCAGAAAGCGCCGCTGACGAGGAGACTCCGGAGGTGGAGAACGGGGCTGCCAACAAGCGGAGGTGGGTCGAGCAAGAACCGCAAGTGACTCCAGCAGGCCTAGACTTCATCAGCAGCCTCCCCGATGATATGTTGATAGTCATCATCTCCCTCCTCCCAATCAAATATGGGGCGCAGACAATCGTCCTTTCCCAGCGGTGGCACCCCCTATGGCACTTCACCCCTCTCGACCTCATCGACACCCACGAGCTCTGCCATGGCTATCGCAAAAGCTTGGATGCGTTCTCCCAGATCCTCAGCAGTCACCATGGCCCAACCAGAGGCCTTAGAATGGGCAAGTTCCGTTCCAACGGCAAGGACCGAGCCAATCTTGACGAGTGGTTCCGATCCCCCACCCTAGATCAGCTCGAGGATCTCACTTTTGATGATGGGCATATGCGCTCGCTGCCAATGTCCGCGCTCCGCCTCGCACCCAAGCTGTGCGTCGCCAAGTTCATGAACTACCATGCCCCCCCCCCTTAATGATGCGCCCGCTCTTATTCTACCACGACTGAAGAACCTCGAGCTCGTTGACGTCTGCCTCCCAAACGATGACATGGAGCACCTGCTCCATGGCTGTACTGCACTCGAGTACCTTCGTCTTCAGGCGATCAATGGGTTGAGTAGCTTCCACATCACCTCCATGACTCTCTGAACTATTTATGTGTGTTGTTGGTGCTGCAACAAGACATCACAAATGGGTACCACGGTATGGTCATTGAGGACACACCTTCACTTGAGAGATTACTTTGTGGTTGATCAAGAAGGTCCAACAAGAATCAATGTCATTTCTATGCCGAAATTGACAGTGGTGGGCTACTCGTCTGACAAATACTCCGAACTTGTTATTGGATCCACACTCGTTCAGGTACAATAGTCGCCTTCTACCTCTCCTTGAAATTAACATTATTTCTAATTTTGAAGATGTATGTTCGTCTGTCATCCAGAAAATGATTCCGACAAGCTTGACCCTGAAACTGCGCACAGTGAAGGTCTTGGCACTAAAATCTATCGGCCCCAACCTGGACCAAGTTGTCAGTTTCCTGAGATGCTTTCCGTGCCTGGAGAAGATATATATCGAGGTGATGTTCCTTTCCTGTTAAATGTTAACCATAAGGAAGTTCAATTTTTGACACCTTTCAAGTTTACAATGACAATGTACTACGATTTCTGAAGGAATTTTGGAGGATTTTAGTACATACATGTCCCCCCCATATTGGTTGCTTGATCCATATGGTTATAATCCATAAGCATTTCTCTTTTGGATTCATCTGTACTAGTTTTCTTAGGGAATTTTTCATCCACTCCAACCTCTTGTGAAGAAGGCTACATTTTTCTAGATTGTAATCAAATACCCATGTTAATCATGTCAGATCGAAGATGGCACGTTAGTGCATTTTACAAATCCTGCAAACCAAATAGGCCTGTAGTAGTGTTCAAAACTGCATGTAGGCACTAACATGTTTTCTTCTTTTGCAGATAAGATTAGGGCCGGTGGTGGATAATGTGATACAATATAACAATCACATCGAATGCCTAGATCTGCATCTCTCAGAAATTACTTTGAACTCATACCGAGGGACCTTACCGGAGATTATATTCGCCAGGTTCTTTGTTGTCAGAGCAAGGGTGCTGAAGGTAATGAGGTTTGCCCTACATTTATTTCGCAAAAATGAATGGTTTGTTGATCAGCGCCGACGGCTGCGGTAGAATGGAATAGGCTCCAAAAAAGCTGAATTTCATTTTGGAACTTCAGATGACAGAGTAATCGGAAGTCATCGCGTCAACCCCATACATGACTTCTCAGTGGTTGATCCCTTTGCAAAAATTATGAGGTTTCGAAACCAGCCTTACAAGTGGTAATATTAGTTTGAACCTCTCTTATATCCATGTTCAGCAGATCAGCGCGGGCGTTTGCAGCTGATGCGGCTTGAACTACGTCGGTATTTCCCCAAGGAGGAAGGGATGATGCAGCACAGCTACGGTAGGTATTTCACTCAGTGATGAGACCAAGGTTATCGAACTAGTAGGAGAACCAGGCAACACTACGTGAATGGCACCTGCACACAAAGAACAAATACTTGCAACCCGACGTAAAAGAGGGGTTGTCAATCCCTCCCGGGTAAAGAGATAGATAAATTTGTAGTAGATCGGATAAATAGATCTCGCGGGAACGCGAGATAAAACAAATAACAATAAATTGCAGCAAGATATTTTTGGGTTTTTGGATTAATAGATCTGAAAATAAAAGATGCAAATAAATAAAAAGGCAAATAGCAATATAGATCTGAAAGTATATGATGGGAAAATAGACCCGGGGGCCGTATATTTCACTAGTGGCTTCTCTCGAGAAAAACAGCATACGGTGGGTAAACAAATTACTGTTGGGCAATTGATAGAACTTCAAATAATTATGACGATATCCAGGCAATGATCATTATATAGGCATCACGTCCAAGATTAGTAGACCAACTCCTGCCTACATCTACTACTATTACTCCACACATCGACCGCTATCCAGCATGCATCTAGTGTTTTAAGTTCATGGATAAATGGAGTAATGCAATAAGAACGATGACATGATGTAGACAAGATCTATTCATGTAGGAATAGACCCCATCTTGTTATCCTTAATAGCACTGATACATACGTGGCATTTCCCCTTCTGTCACTGGGATTGAGCACCGTAAGATCGAACCCATCACAAAGCACCTCTTCCCATGGCAAGAAAAATCAATCTAGTCGGCCTAACTAAACCAAAGATTCAAAGAAGAAATACGAGGCTATAAGCAATCATGCATATAAGAGATCAAAAGACTCAAATAACTTTCATGGATAAAAACATAGATCTGATCATAAACTCAAAGTTCATCGGATCCCAACAAACACACCGCAAAAAGAGTTACATCAAATAGATCTCCAAGAGACCATTGTATTGAGGATCAAAAGAGAGAGAGGAAGCCATCTAGCTACTAACTACGGACCTGTAGGTCTACAATGAACTACTCACGCATCATCCGAGAGGCACCAATGAGGATGATGAACCCCTCCGTGATGGTGTCTAGATTGGATCTGTGGTTTCTGGAACTTGCGGCGGCTGGAATTATTTTTCGTCGACTCCCCTAGGGTTTTTGGACGTCCAGGGTATTTATAGAGCAAAGAGGCGGTGCGGGAGGCGGCCGAGGTGGGCACAACCCACCTAGGCGCGCCCTAGTGGGTTGTGCTCCCCTTGGAGCCCCCCTCTGGTACTTCTTTGGCCCAACAGGTGTCTTCTGGTCCAGAAAAAATCACCAAAAAGTTTCGCTGTGTTTGGACTCCGTTTGGTATTGATTTTCTGTGAAGTAAAAAGAAAGCAAAAACAGCAACTGGCACTGGGCACTATGTCAATAGGTTAGTCCCAAAAAATGATATAAAGTTGCTATAAAATGATTGTAAAACATCCAAGATTGATAATATAATAGCATGGAACAATCAAAAATTATAGATACGTTGGAGACGTATCAGCATCCCGAAGCTTAATTCCTGCTCGTCCTCGAGTAGCTAAATGATAAAAACAGAATTTTTTATGTGGAATGCTGCCTAACATGTTCATCACATAATCTTTTCTTTGTAGCATGGACATTTGGACTTTTATATGATTCAAAGCAATAGTCTAGTTTTGACATGAAGATTTCAATACTCAAGCATATCGACAAGCAACCATGTCTTTCAAAATATCAACACTAAAGCAAGTTATCCCTAGCCCATTATGCTCAATCATTTATCCATTCATGAAACACACTCGCATATTAGCTACACCCAATGCTCAAGTACGATCATAGTGCCCCTTAGTTGGTGCTTTATAAGAGAAGATGGAGACTTAAAAATAAAAATTGCATAAAGTAAATAGAAAGGCCCTTCGCAGAGGAAGTAGGGATTTGTAGAGGTGCCAGAGCTCAAAGCGAAAAAGATAGAGATAAAAATATTTTGGGTGGCATGCTTTTCCTGTCAACGAAAACGATCGAGTAGTTCCCAATACTTTCCATGCTAGATATATCATAGGCGGTTCCCAAACAGAAAATAAAGTTTATTCCTTTTTCCACCATACTTTCACATTCCACGGCTAACCGAATCCACGGGTGCCATCCATACCAACACTTTCCAAGGAATTTATTATTTGACAACATAAAGTAAATTCATTTTTCGTTTCGGGACTGGGCATCCCTAATACCTTTGCCGTACTCTCGTGCAACGATAAGTGAATAAACACTCATCTTGAGAATAACAAATCTAGCATGGAAAAATAGTAGCCACCCCCTACCGTTTCATGAGTGGTACGAGCACACAAAAGAGAAATTTATTTTGAAAATTAGAGATGGCACATACAAATTTGCTTAGAACGGCACGGAAATACCGCATATAGGTAGGTATGGTGGACTCATATGGCAAAACTGGTTTAAGGATTTGGATGCACAAGTAGTGATCATACTTAGTGCAAATGAAGGCTAGCAAAAGATTAAGAAGCATCCAACCAAGAAACGAAAAATCTCATAAGTGAGCATTAAGCATAACTAACACCGAATAATGCACCACAAGTAGGTTGTAATTTCATTGCATAACTATTGACTTCCGTGCTTGCATAGGGAATCACAAACATTAACATCAATATTCTTACTAAACCATAATTACTCACCAACATGACTCACATATTATATCATCATATCGCAAAACTATTACAAGGAATCAAGTTTATTTTGTCCAATGATCTTCATGAAAGTTTTTATTATATCCCTCTTGAATATCTATCATTTTGGGACTAGTTTAATGTGTTGCTTTTGATAACTCCAACAAATCTAAGTGAAGAACATGAGCATAAAAATTTTCTTCTCCCAAAACAATATAAGTGAAGCATGAGAGAATTTCTTCAAAAATTGCTACTCTCAAATAAATCTAAGTGCAGCATGAGAGCATCTCTTCAAAAATATTAAAGCACACCGTGCTCAAAAAGATATAAGTGAAGCACTAGAGCAATTTCCATAGCTCATAAAAAAAATTAAGTGAAGCATAGAGTGCAATTCTAACAAATCATAGCATAATTTTGGCTCTCTCAAATAGGTGTGTCCAGCAAGGATACTTGACTAGGAATAAAAAGTAAAACAAGCAAAGACTCAAATCATACAAGACGCTCCAAGCAAACCTCATGATATGTGACGAATAAAAATATAGCTCCAAGTAAAATACCGATGGTCGCTAAAATAAAGAGGGGATGCAATGGGCATCCCCAAGCTTAGGCTCTTCTTACTCCTTATTCCTTCATCCATCATGGTCTCACCCAAAACTTGAAAACTTCAATCACACAAAACTCAACAAAACCTTCGTGAGATCCGTTAGTATAAGAAAACTAACCTTTACTTTAAGTACTATAGAAAACCCATTCAAATTTTGTTATTGCATTATATCTACTGTATTCTAACTTTACCATGGCTTATAACTTCCAATACAAACCCTAGATTCATCAAAATAAGCACACAATGCAAAGAAAACAGAATCTGTCAAAAACATAATAGTCTGCAAAGATACGAATTGTTCTCATACTTATGTAACTCCAAAAATTCTGAACAATTATGGAAACGTAGGCAATTTGTATATAAATCTTTTTTAAAAAATTCAGAATTTTTTGTCACTTATGTGAATTTATAAAATTATTTTACTGGACGCAAAATTTTCTGATTTCCAACAAGATCAAATCAACTATCACCCAACATGATCCCAAAGGCTTTGCTTGGAACTAACACTAATTAAAACATAAAAACACAATCATAACAGTAAAATAATTGTGCAAACACTCCAGAACAGAAAGAAAAAGACAAAAATAAATTTTATTCATTGGGCTGCCTCCCAACAAGCGCTATCGTTTTATGCCCCTAGCTAGGCATAATGCAAAGATCTAAGTATTATCATCCTTATTTCTAGATCCATAAGATACCCTCATGATTGATTCATATGGTGGCTTAATTCTTGTTCTAGGGAAGTGTTCCATACCCTTTCTCATAGGAAATTGTAATTTGATGTTCCCTTCTTTCATATCAATCACGGCACCTATAGTGCGTAAAAACGGTCTACCAAGAATAATTGGGCAAGGCGGATTGCAATCAATATCAAGAACAATAAAGTCTACGGGCACATAATTCCTATTTGCAAGGATAATAACATCATTAATTCTTCCCATAGTCTTTTTAATAGTAGAATCCACCAAGTGCAAATTTAAAGAACATTCTTCTATATCGATAAGACCAAGCACATCACATAAGGATTTCGGAATTGTAGAAACACTAGAACCCAAGTCACATAAAGCAAAACACTCATAATTTTTAATATTGACTTTGATAGTAGGTTCCCATTCATCATGTAATTTTCTAGGAATTGAAATCTCTAATTCCAACTTTTCTTCCAAAGCTTTCATCATAGCATCAATGATATGTTTAGTAAAAGCTTTATTTTGGGCATAAGCATGGCGTGAATTTATCATGGATTGCAACAAAGAAATACAATCAATCAAAGAGCAATTATCATAATTAAAGTATTTGTAATCCAAAAGAGTGGGCACATCACTAGTTAAAGTTTTGACCTCTCCATACCCACTTTTATCAATTTTCTCGACAAGATTTTCACCCTCCAAATTATCAGGATGCCTTCTAGCTAAAGTTGACTCTTCTTCAGTCCCTTTATCATCAATCTTAATTTTACTAAACAAGGAATCAATAGAAGAAACACCAATCACTTTAAGATCTTCATCATTTTTATGAAAGCAATCGCTAGAAAATGCTTTTTCAAAAAATTCTCTTTTAGCTCTAAGCATAGCGGTTCTTTTCTTACTTTCATCCATAGAAACATATAAAGCTTTAATTGATTCCTCAGCCTTAGGCACAAAGATTTTCATCTTGAGATTTTCTACATCATGAGAAATTCTATCAATTCTTCTAGACATATCATCAATTTTACTCAACTTTTCTTCTATCATAGTATTAAAATTCTTTTGAGCATTGATAAATTCTTTAATATTATTCTCAAGCTCAGAGGTGTTCCTATTATTATTATAAGAAGGATTACCATAGGAATTACCATAATTATTAGAGGAATTTCCTGAAAAAGGTCTAGGATTAAAATTACCACTACAAGCATTCTTATTAAAATTGTTTCGCGAGACAAAATTCACGTCTACGGCATCACTATTTTGCTCAATCAAAGTAGACAAAGGCACATCATTAAGATCAATAGGAGCATTTTATTGTAAACCAACTTCATAAGAGCATCAACTTTTTCACTCAAAGAATTTATTTCTTCTACCGAATTAACCTTTTTACTAGTAGGAGCTCTTTCGGTATGCCATTGTGAATAATTTGCCATAATATTATCAAGCAATTTAGTAGATTCACCCAAAGTAATCCCCATAAAAGTACCACCCACGGCGGAATCTAAAAGATTTCTAGAAACAAAATTCAATCCCGCATAAAAACTTTGTATGATCATCCAAAGATTTAAACCATGAGTAGGACAATTTCTTAGCATCAATTTCATTCTTTCCCAAGATTGCGCAACATGATCATGCTCAAGTTGCTTAAAATTCATGATTTGCGTCCTAAGGGAAATAATTTTCGCGGGAGGAAAATAGTTAGTAATAAAAGCATCTTTGCACTTATCCCAAGAATTGATACTATTGCGAGGCAAAGAAGAAAACCAAATTTTTGCATGATCTCGCAAAGAAAATGGGAATAATTTTAACTTCACAATATCATTGTCCACATCTTTTTTCTTTTGCATATCGCATAATTCCACGAATGTGTTAAGATGGGACGCAACATCCTCACTAGGAGTACAGGAAAATTGATCTTTCATAACAAGATTCAGCAAAGCGGCAATAATATCACAAGACTCCGCACTAGCGGCGGGAGGAGCAATCGGATTCCCAGAAGTTTAGTAGCTTCTCCTAGAGTAATTTCCATAAAAGTACCTCCCGCGGCCGAATCTAAAAGATTTCTAGAAGCAAAATTCAATCCGGCATAAAATTTTTGTATAATCATCCACAAATTCAAACCATGAGTAGGGCAATTTCGTATCATCAATTTCATCGTCTCCCGAGATTGTGCAACATGTTCAGGATCAAGTTGCTTAAAATTCATAATATCGTTCCTAAGGGAGATGATCTTAGCGGGAGGAAAATACTTGGAAATAAAAGCACCTTTACACTTATTCCATGAATCAATACTATTTTTAGGCAAAGATGAAAACCAAGTTTTAGCACGATCTCGAAGTGAGAATGGAAATAGCTTTAATTTAACAATATCATTATCCACATCTTTTTTCTTTTGCATATCGCACAACTCAACAAAATTATTCAGATGGGATGCGGCATCTTCACTAGGAAGGCCGGAAAATTGATCTTTCATAACAAGATTCAGCAAAGCGTCATTAATTTCATAAGATTCCGCACTAGTGGCGGGAGCAATCGGAGTACTAATAAAATCATTGTTATTAGTGTTGGAAAAATCACACAATTTGGTATTCTCTTGAGCCATCGTGACAAAGCAAGCAATCCAACACACGAGCACACAAAAAGCAAATGAAAAAGACGAACGGAAGAAGGGCGAATAAAAAGGCAAATCTTTTCGAAAATCATTTTAGAAGTGGGGGAGAGGAAAACGAGAGGCAAATAACGAATAATGTAATGCAAGAGATGAGAGTTTTATGATGGGTACTTGGTATGTCTTGACTTGGAGTAGATCTCCCCGGTAACGGCGCCAGAAATTCTTCCTGCTACTTCTTGAGCTTGCGTTGGTTTTTCCCTTGAAGAGGAAAGGGTGATGCAGCAAAGTAGAGATAAGTATTTCCCTCAGTTAGAGAACCAAGGTATCAATCCAGTAGGAGACAACGCACACCTAGCACCTGCACAAACAATCAAACAACTTGCACACAACGCGATAAAGGGGTTGTCAATCCCTTCATGGTTACTTGCAAAAGTGAGATCTGATAGAGATAGATAAACAAAAGATAAAATATTTTTGGGTTTTTTGGTATATAGATCTGAAAATAAAAGATTGCAAAATAGTAGATCGGAAACTAATATGATGGAAAATAGTAGATCGGAAACTTATATGATGGAAAATAGACCCGGGGGCCATAGGTTTCACTAGAGGCTTCTCTCAAGATAGCAAATAATACGGTGGGTGAACAAATTACTGTCGAGCAATTGATAGAAAAGCGCAAAGTTATGATGATATGCAAGGCAATGATTATGAAATATAGGCATCACGTCCGTGTCAAGTAGACCGAAATGATTCTGCATCTACTACTATTACTCCACACATCAACCGACTCCTGCCTGCATCTAGAGTATTAAGTTCATGAAGAACAGAGTAACGCATTAAGTAAGATGACATGATGTAGAGGAATAAACTCAAGCAATATGATGTAAACCCCATCTTTTTATCCTCGATGGCAACAATACAATGCGTGCCTTGCTGCCCCTACTGTCACTGGGAAAGGACACCGCAAGATTGAACCCAAAGCTAAGCACTTCTCCCATTGCAAGAAAAACCAATCTAGTTGGCCAAACCAACCCGATAATTCGAAGAGAATTACAAAGATATCAAATCATGCATATAAGAATTCAGAGAAGATTCAAATAATATTCATAGATAAGCTGATCATAAATCCACAATTCATCGGATCTCGACAAACACACCGCAAAAGAAGATTACATCGGATAGATCTCTAAGAACAACGAGGAGAACATGGTATTGAGAATCAAAGAGAGAGAAGAATCCATCTAGCTACTAGCTATGGACCCGTAGGTCTGAGGTAAACTACTCACGCTTCATCGGAAGGGCAATCGGGTCGATGTAGAAGCCCTCCGTGATCGAATCCCCCTCCGGCAGGGTGCCGGAAAAGGTCCCTAGATGGGAACTCACGGGTACAGAAGGTTGCCGCGGTGGAAAAGTGTTTTCGTGGATGCTTCTGAGGGTTTTGGGATATATGTGAATATATAGGATGAAGAATTAGGTCAGGGGGTGTTGGAGTAGGCCACAAGGCAGGGGGACGCCCCCCCTAGGGCGCGCCCATGTGGCTTATCGTCTACTCCAAGGTCTTCTGACTTGGAGTCCAAGTCCCACAGGTGTCTTCTGGTCCAAGAAAAATCATCGCGAAGGTTTTATTCCGTTTGGACTCCGTTTGGTATTCCTTTTATGCGATACTCAAAAACAAGGAAAAAACAGAAACTGGCACTGGGCTCTAGGTTAATAGGTTAGTCCCAAAAATAATATAAAATAGCATAATAATGCATGTAAAACATCCAAAACAGATAATATAATTGCATGAAACAATCAAAAATTATAGATACGTTGGAGACGTATCAAGCATCCCCAAGCTTAATTCCTGCTCGTCCTCGAGTAGGTAAATGATAAAAACAGAATTTTTGATGTGGAATGCTACCTAACATATTTATCCATGTAATTTTTCTTTATTGTGGCATGAATGTTCAGATCCATAAGATTCAAAACAAAAGTTTAATATTGACATAAAAACAATAATACTTCAAGCATACTAACAAGGCAATTATGTCTTCTCAAAATAACATGGCCAAAGAAAGCTTATCCCTACAAAATCATATAGTCTGGCTATGCTCCATCTTCATCACATAAAATATTCAAATCATGCACAACCTCGATGACAAGCCAAGCAATTGTTTCATACTTTTAGTGTTCTCAAACCTTTTGAACTTTCACGCAATACATAAGCGTGAGCCATGGACATAGCACTATAGGTGGAATAGAATATGGTGGTTGTGGAGAAGACAAAAAAGAAGGAGATAGTCTCACATCAACTAGGCGTATTAACGGGCTATGAAGATGCCCATCAATAGATATCAATGTGAGTGAGTAGGGATTGCCATACAACGGATGCACTAGAGCTATAAGTGTATGAAAGCTCAAAATAAAACTAAGTGGGTGTGCATCCAACTTGCTTGCTCATGAAGACCTAGGGCAATTTGAGGAAGCCCATCATTGGAATATACAAGCCAAGTTCTATAATGAAAATTTACAACTAGTATATGAAAGTTACAAAATAGGAGACTCTCTATCATGAAGATCATCGTGCTACTTTGAAGCACAAGTGTGGAAAAAGGATAGTAGCATTGCCCCTTCTCTCTTTTTCTCTCATTTATTTTTTTTCTCTTTTTTTGTTTGGCTTCTTTGGCCTCTTTTTTTCTTTATTTTTCGTCCGGAGTCTCATCCCGACTTGTGGGGGAATCATAGTCTCCATCATCCTTTCCTCACATGGGACAATGCTCTAATAATGAAGATCATCACACTTTTATTTACTTACAACTTAAGAATTACAACTCGATACTTAGAACAAAATATGACTATATGAATGCCTCTGGCGGTGTACCGGGATGTGCAATGAATCAAGAGTGACATGTATGAAATAATTATGAACAGTGGCTTTGCCACAAATACGATGTCAACTACATGATCATGCAAAGCAATATGACAAAGATGAAGCGTGTCATAATAAACGGAACGGTGGAAAGTTGCATGGCAATATATCTCGGAATGGCTATGGAAATGCCATAATAGGTAGGTATGGTGGCTGTTTTGAGGAAGGTATATGGTACCGGCGAAAGTTGCGCGGTACTAGAGAGGCTAGCAATGGTGGAAGGGTGAGAGTGCGTATAATCCATGGACTCAGCATTAGTCATAAAGAACTCACATACTTATTGCAACAGTCTATTAGTTATCGAAACGAAGTACTATGTGCATGCTCCTAGGGGGATAGATTGGTAGGAAAAGACCATCGCTCGTCCCCGACCACCACTCATAAGGAAGACAATCAATAAATAAATCATGCTCCGACTTCATCACATAACGGTTCACCATACGTGCATGCTACGGGAATCACAAACTTTAATAGAAGTATTTCTACAATCCACAATTACTCACTAGCATGACTCTAATATCACCATCTTTATATCTCAAAACAATCATAAAGAATCAAACTTCTCATAGTATTCAATGCACTTTATATGAAAGTTTTTATTATATCCCTCTTGGATGTCTAACATATTAGGACTAAATTTATAACCAAAGCAAATTACCATGCTTCTTAGAGACTCTCAAAATAATATAAGTGAAGCATGAGAGTTCAATAATTTGTATAAAATAAAGCCACCGCCGTGCTCTAAAAAGATATAAGTGAAGCACTAGAGCAAAATTGCCTAGCTCAAAAGATATAAGTGAAGCACATAGAGTATTCCAATAAATCACGATTCATGCATGTCCCTCTCAAAAGGTGTGTACAGCAAGGATGATTGTGGTAAACTAAAAAGTAAAGACTCATATAATACAAGACGCTCCAAGCAAAACACATATCATGTGGTGAATAAAAATATAGCCTCAAGTAAAGTTACCGATAGACGAAGATGAAAGAGGGGATGCCTTCCGGGGCATCCCCAAGCTTAGGCTCTTGGTTGTCTTTGAATAATAACTTGGGGTTCCTTGGGCATTCCCAAGCTTTGGCTCTTTCCACTCCTTATTCCATAGTCCATCAAATCCTTACCCAAAACTTGAAGACTTCACAACACAAAACTCAACAGAAAATCTCATAAGCTCTGTTAGTATAAGAAAATAAATCAGCACTTTTGGTACTGTTTTGACTCATTCTTTATTTATATTGGTTTAATATCTACTGTATTCCAAATTCTCCATGGTTCATACCCCCCCGATACTACCCACAGATTCATCAAAATAAGCAAACAACACAAAGGAAACAGAATCTGTCAAAAACAGAATAGTCTGTGAAGATCCGAATTGTTCTAATAATTCTGTAACTCTAAAAATTCTGAAAAATTTGGACAACATAGAAAATTTGTATATAAATCTCGTGTAAAAAATTCAGGGTTTTTAAACAGTCCAGTGGATTACTAAATTTCTGTGACTGGACGCAAAAGTTTCTGTTTTTCATTAAGATCAAATCAACTATCACCGTAAGCCATCCTAAATGTCTTACTTGGCACAAACACTAATTAAAACACAAAACCACATCTAACCAGAGGCTAGATGAATTATTCAAAGCAAAACAGGAACAAAAAGCAAAAACAAAAATAAAATTGGGTTGCCTCCCAACAAGCGCTATTGTTTAACGCCCTTAGCTAGGCATAAAAACACAAATAGATCTAGGTATTGTCATCTTTGGTATGCAATCCATAAGTAGCTCTCATAATAGATTTATATGGCAATTTAATATTCTTTCTAGGAAAGTGTTCCAGGCCCTTCCTTAACGGAAAATGAAATCTAATGTTTCCTTCTTTCATATCAATAATTGCACCAATCGTTCTAAGGAAAGGTCTACCAAGAATAATTGGACATGTAGGGTTGCAATCTATATCAAGAACAATGAAATCTACGGGCACATAATTCCTATTTGCAACAATAAGAACATCATTAATCCTTCCCATAGGTTTCTTAATAGTGGAATCCGCAAGATGCAAATTTAAGGAACAATCATCAAGTTCACGGAAACCTAACACATCACATAAAGTTTTTGGAATCGTGTAAACACTAGCACCCAAATCACACAAAGCATGGCACTCATAATCTTTAATCTTAATCTTAATAGTAGGTTCCCACTCATCATAAAGTTTTCTAGGGATAGAAACTTCCAATTCAAGCTTTTCTTCAAAAGATTGCATCATTATGAAGGAAAATCATCGTGAAAGTTTTATTCATCGTGAAGGTTTTATTCCGTTTGGACTCCATTTGGTATTCATTTTTTGTGAAACTCAAAAACAAGGAAAAAACAGAAACTGGCACTGGGCTCTAGGTTAATAGGTTAGTCCCAAAAATAATATAAAATAGCATAATAATGCATATAAAACATCCAAAACAGAAAATATAATAGCATGAAACAATCAAAAATTATAGATACGTTGGAGACGTATCACATATGGTGGGTAAACAAATTACTGTTGGGCAATTGATAGAACTTCAAATAATTATGACGATATCCAGGCAATGATCATTATATAGGTATCACGTCCAAGATTAGTAGACCGACTCCTGCCTGCATGTACTACTATTACTCCACACATCGACCGCTATCCAGCATGCATCTAGTGTATTAAGTTCATGGAGAAATGGAGTAATGCAATAAGAACGATGACATGATGTAGACAAGATCTATTCATATAGGAATAGACCCCATCTTGTTATCCTTAATAGCAACAATACATACGTGTCATTTCCCCTTCTGTCACTGGGATTGAGCACCGTAAGATCAAACCCATCACAAAGCACCTCTTCCCATGGCAAGAAAAATCGATCTAGTCGGCCTAACTAAACCAAATATTCGAAGAAGAAATACGAGGCTATAAGTAATCATGCATATAAGAGATCAAAAGACTCAAATAACTTTCATGGATAAAAACATAGATCTGATCATAAACTCAAAGTTCATCGGATCCAAACAAACACACCGCAAAAAGAGTTACATCAAATAGATCTCCAAGAGACCATTGTATTGAGGATCAAAAGAGAGAGAGGAAGCCATCTAGCTACTAACTACGGACCCGTAGGTCTACAATGAACTACTCACGCATCATCGGAGAGGCACCAATGAGGATGATGAACCGCTTCGTGATGGTGTCTAGATTGGATCTGTGGTTTCTGGAACTTGCGGCGGCTGGAATTATTTTTTGTCGACTCCCCTAGGGTTTTTGGACGTCCAGGGTATTTATAGAGCAAAGAGGCGGTGCGGGAGGCGGCCGAGGTGGGCACAACCCACCTGGGCGCGCCTGGGGGCCCAGGCGCGCCCTGGTGGGTTGTGCTCCCCTCGGAGCCCCCCTCTAGTACTTCTTTGGCCCAATAGGTGTCTTCTGGTCCAAAAAAATCACCAAAAAGTTTCACTGCGTTTGGACTCCGTATGGTATTGATTTTCTACCAAGTAAAAAACAAGCAAAAAAACAGCAACTGGCACTGGGCACTATGTCAATAGGTTAGTCCCAAAAAATGATATAAAGTTGCTATAAAATGATTGTAAAACATCCAAGATTGATAATATAACAGCATGGAACAATAAAAAATTATAGATACGTTGGAGATGTATCAGCAGCTGATGAGCTGAATTTCATTTCTAATATCACTTTGAACCTTGTAATCGTTGAATTTGAGCCATATAACTCTGGAATTTGAACCTTGTAATATTTCGAGCTTTTGTCGTACAATCGTTGAAATGGCATCGTATGAGACTCGTATATTGGTAGTACTATTTTGACCTTAATATGCAATGGACTTAGATTTTATTAACCATTCTCGAATGTGTTTCCCTTGTCGATCTCATCGCAAATGATCTATATAGCTAACTCGACTGCGTTCTTTGACATTATTGCACACAGTTGGTTTCTTCAACCGTGTGCCCTATATAGCGCATAATTAATTATCGCACTCGAGTGTCCATCATCACCCTTCTGTGTAACTTTGACGTCATCAGCCATGGGTAAACTTATGATAGAAGTCATTCCACACACTTTATTTTTACAAAGCTTTTTGCCAATAAACGCCCATGATTTGCCCCTCTTCTAGTCAACGCGTGGCCAAACTAGCCGGGCGGGAAGCTTGCGCGGTAAATTGCGCGGTTGCGTGGGAACAGGCTCACCAACGATACATTTGGTTCCTCTTCGAGCCCATGCGTGGTCAAACGAAACGCGTGCGGGGTGCTCAACCGTGCACTAGAATCCTCCGCTATGAACGCGGTGGCAAGACGTGACGATTACAGGCCGGCCAGCCCCCATTTATTACAGCGTCCATTTAACCCTTGTGCCTCTTCAACCTTTCGATCGCGCCCTAGTTTTGCAAGAAGCACACCCACCACGACAAATTCTTAGAGGGTATCTTGCGCGGCTCCCATGGCGCTCCGAGCAGCTGACGATGACGAGAAGCAGTTCACCATGCATGCCGTGGTGGACACCCACAGAAGGTTCACGGAGCTCTCGGTGGTGTACACTAACAACCCGATCTGGGTGGAGCATTCCATCCACATCATGGAGCTGTTGCTTGCTGAGGAGAAGTACAAGGTGGTTGGGTTCGACCTCGAGTACACCCGCGCTCGTGCCGGGTCTCGTCCCAAGGTCGTCGTCGCCCAGATGTGCGTGCGCAATCACGTCCTCGTCTACCACTACTGCCTGGCCACAAGGCCTTGTGAGCGTTTCGCCAGGTTTGTCGACAACCCCCACTACATGTTCGCTATGGTGGACATCACCAACGATGTAAAGGTGCTCAAGAATTCGGGCATCGCCTGCCAGAATCTTGTCGACATCCAGGGACAATACAAGATCTGGGGCAGCAAGGAGCATGAGAAGGACTCACTGGTTCACCTCGCCGAGGCCATCATCGACCCCTACTACAGAGACATGAAGGATTCCTGCAACAAGGACAAGCGTGCCTGGCACTCGCCCTGGATGGAGAAACTCGACAAAGCTCACATCGTGTACGCGACCAAGGAGGTGTACATGAGCTACGAGATGTACAAGTGGATCGTTAACATGAGGAAGTGCCTCCTTCCCCAAAACGGCTAGGGATCCAGCCGGAAGAAGAGCAATGGCAAGCGTCGTTGCAACAAGATGTAGATGATTAGATGCTCGTTTCTCTTAGTTTAGTATGCATGTAATTTCTTACTTTGGTGTGTGGAAATGTTATGTGTGTAGTCACTTATGTAATTGTATGCTTAATTTGGTTATGCAATGTTGTTCCTATAAGTATATATGTTCATGTTCTGTAGACAGAGCAAATCACATCGCACACAGAATAAACAATGGAACCTGTCGGTGATGATTTCATCAATCACTCACAATTGTATACCAACAATCGTTTGCTCACAACACACACGGCTTGGTAACAGGAATCGTCTGTGTTGTTATTGGTCTTCCCACACATTTCCGATTACAGACCTGTTTGCCGCGTATCACACACATCTTGTTAAGTTGAACCGTTTCTGTTCTCTTGGCTCAACGCAAACAATTCATCCGAGTGAACTGTACGCCGTATATCGCACACACCTTCATCTGGCTGACCGTTTCTTTTGTGTTGCCTAATCACAAACAGTTCATCCGAGTGAACTGTATGACGTATATCGCACACACCTTCATCTGGTTGCCCATTTCTGTTGTTCCGCCTCATCACAAATAGTTTATCGGGGTGAACTGTATACCGTATATCGCACACGCCTTGACCAGGCTACCCGTTTCTGTTGTTCTGTCTCATCACAAACAGTTCATATGGATCAACCGTATGCCCCGCATCGCACACGCAACTAAAATCTGAACCATGTTTGATGTATCCACCATCACAAACGTTTTGCATCTTTTTTGACAGGTTTTTTACATCACCATTTGCGATTAATGGATCGGACACAGTTTTGTCGAAGGGTCTCTGATTGTAGTGTCGCGTTAGCAGCATCCTGCAGTAGTGATAGCATTGGTCAATGATGCAACTCATGAAAGAATTAATAAGGGAAGAGAAGATTCACATGCAAATACACTATCTTAGACATCTTTTATGATTGTGAGCCCCCATTAAATATTATATGTCAAAATTGTTGACGTTGGATATGGAAGACAACGTAATGATTTATGTTTGTTCATATTCACATAGAAGTTATTACTACTTCTTGAGCTTGCGTTGATTTTTCCCTTTAAGAGGAAAGGGTGATGCAGCAAAGTAGAGATAAGTATTTCCCTCAGTTAAGAACCAAGGTATCAATCCAGTAGGAGGCACAAGCAAGTCTCCAGTCTATGCACCTGCACAAACTAACAAACACTTGCACTCAACGCGAAAAAGGGGTTGTCAATCCCTTCAGGGTCTCGAACAAGAGTGAGATCTAATAGAGATACTTATAAAAGATAAATAAAAAGGCAAACTAAAGTAAGTATAAATAAATTGCAGCAAGGTATTTTTGGTTTTTTTTTGGTTTATAGAATTGAAAATATATGATGGAAAATAGACCCGGCGGCCATAGGTTTCACTAGCGGCTTCTCTCTTGAAGATAGCGTACGGTGGGTAAACAAATTACTGTTGAGCAATTGATAGAAAAGCGCGAAGTTATGACAATATCTAAGGCAATGATCATGAATATAGGCATCATGTACGTGTCAAGTAGACCGAAATGATTCTGCATCTACTACTATTACTCCACACATCAACCGCTATCCAGCATGCATCTAGAGTATTAAGTTCATAAGAACGGAGTAATGCCTTAAGTAAGATGACATGATGTAGAGGGATAAACTCAAGCAATATGATATAAACCCCATCTTTTTATCCTTAATGGCAACAATACAATACATGCCTCGCCACCCCTTTTGTCACTGGGTGAGGACACCGCAAGATTGAACCCAAAACTAAGCACCTCTCCCATTGCAAGAAAAACCAATCTAGTTGGCCAAACCAAACTGATAGTTTGAAGAGAAATAAAAGATATCTTAATCATGCATAAAAGAGTTCAGAGAAGACTCAAATAATATTCATAGATAATCTGATCATAAATCCACAATTCATCGGATCTTAACAAACACACCGCAAAAAAGTATTACATCGAATAGATCTCCAAGAACATCAAGGAGAACATTGTATTGAAGATCAAAGAGAGAGAAGAAACCATCTCGCTACTAGCTATGGACCCGTAGGTCTGTGGTAAACTACTCACGCATCATCGGTAGGGCAGCAAGGTTGATGTAGAGGACCTCCGTGCTCGAATCCCCCTCCGGCAGATCGCCGAAAAAGGCCCCAAGATGGGATCTCACAGGAACAGAGGGTTGCAGCGGCGGAAAAGTATTTTAGTGGATGCCTCTGATAGTTTGGGAATATTTGGGAATTTATAGTTCAAAGATTAGGGTTGGAAGACCTCTGACTGGCCCACAAGCCCTCAGGGCGCGCCCCCTCGGGCGCGCCTGGCAGGCTTGTGGCCTCCTCGGGAACCTTCTGGCCCCCTCTCCAAGTTCTTTGGATGTCTTCTGGTCCAAGAAAAATCATCGCGAAAGTTTTATTCCGTTTGGACTCCGTTTAATATTCCTTTTCTGTAAAACTCAAAAACAAGGAAAAAACAGAAACTGGCACTGGGCTCTAGGTTAATAGGTTAGTCCCAAAAATAATATAAAATAGCATATTAATGCATATGAAACATCCAAAATAGATAATATAATAGCATGGAATAATCAAAAATTATAGATACATTGGAGACGTATCAAGCATCCCCAAGCTTAATTCCTACTCGTCCTCGAGTAGGTAAATGATAAAAACAGAATTTTTGATGTGGAATGCTACCTAACATATTTATCAATGTAATCTTCTTTATTGTGGCATGAATATTCAGATCCATAAGATTCAAAACAAAAGTTTAATATTGACATAAAAACAATAATACTTCAAGCATACTAATAAAGCAATCATGTCTTCTCAAAATGACATGGCCAAAGAAAGATATCCCTACAAAATCATATAGTCTGGCTATGATCCATCTTCATCACACAAAGTATTTCATCATGCACAACCCCGATGACAAGACAAGCAATTGTTTCATACTTTTGGTGTTCTCAAACTTTTCCAACTTTCACGCAATACATGAGCGTGAGCCATGGATATAACACTATGGGTGGAATAGAATATGGTGGTTGTGGAGAAGACAAAAAGAAGGAGAAAATCTCACATCAACTAGGCAAATTGATGGGCTATGGAGATGCCCATCAATTGATATCAATGCAAGTGAGGAGGGATTGCCATGCAACGGATGCACTAGAGCTATAAGTGTATGAAAGCTCAAAAAGAAACTAAGTGGGTGTGCATCCAACTTGCTTGCTCACGAAGACCTAGGGCAATTTGAGGAAGCCCATCATTGGAATATACAAGCCAAGTTATATAATGAAAAATTCCCACTAGTATATGAAAGTGACAAAATAGGAGACTCTCTATCATGAAGATCATGGTGCTACTTTGAAGCACAAGTGTGGAAAAAGGATAGTAACATTGTCCCTTCTCTCTTTTCTCTTATTTTTTTGTTTGGGTTTCTTTGGCCTCTTTTTTTATTTGGGCTTCTTTGGCCTCTTTTATTTTTTTGTAAAGTCCGGAGACTCATCCCAACTTGTGAGGGAATCATAGCTTCCATCATCCTTTCCTCACATGGGACAATGCTCTAATAATGAGGATCATCACACTTTTATTTACTTACAACTCGATACTAGAACAAGATATGAATCTATATGAATGCCTCCGGCGGTGTACCGGGATGTGCTATGATCAAGAGTGACATGTATAAAAAAAATATGAACAGTGGCCTTGCCTCAAATACTATGCCAACTACATGATCATGCAAAGCAATATGACAATGATGGTGCGTGTCATAATAAACGGAACAGTGGAAGTTGCATGGCAATATATCTCGGAATGGCTATGGAAATGCCATAATAGGTAGGTATGGTGGCTGTTTTGAGGAAGGGTATATGGTGGGTTTAATGCACCGGCGAAAGTTGCGCGGTACTAGAGAGGCTAGCAATGGTGGAAGGGTGAGAGTGCATATAATCCATGGACTCAATATTAGTCATAAAGAACTCACATACTTATTGCAAAAATTTATTAGCTATCGAAAAAAAGTACTACTCGCATGCTCCTAGGGGGATAGATTGGTAGGAAAAGACCATCGCTCGTCCCCGACCGCCACTCATAAGGAAGACAATCAAAAAATAAATCATGCTCCGACTTCATCACATAACGGTTCACCATACGTGCATGCTATGGGAATCACAAACTTTAACACAAGTATTTCTAACAATCCACAATTACTCACTAGCATGACTCTAATATCACCATCTTTATATCTCAAAACAATATGCAAGGAATCAATTTTCTCATCTATTTAATGCTCTTTATATGAAAGTTTTTATTATATCCCTCTTGGATGCCCATCATATTAGGACTAATTTCGTAACCTAAGAAAATTACCATGTTGTTTAAGACTCTCAAAATAATATAAGTGAAGCATGAGAGTTCAACAATTTCTATAAAATAAAGCCACCGCCGTGTTCTAAAAGGATATAAGTGAAGCACTAGAGCAAATTGCCTAGCTCAAAAGATATAAGTGAAGCACATAGAGTATTCTAACAAATTCATAATTAATGCGTGTCCCACTCAAAAGGTGTGTACATCAAGGATGATTGTGGCAAACTAAAAAGCAAAGACTTATATCATACAAGACGCTCCAACCAAAACACATATCATGTGGTGAATAAAAATATAGCCTCAAGTAAATTTACCGATGGATTGAAGACAAAAGAGGGGATGCCATCCGGGGCATCCCCAAGCTTAGATGCTTGGTTGTCCTTGAATATTACCTTGGAGTGCCTTGGGAAACCCCAAGCTTAGGCTCTTGCCACTCCTTATTCCGTTGTCCATCAAATCTTTACCCAAAACTTGAAAACTTCACAACACAAAACTCAACAGAAAACTCATAAGATCCGTTAGTATAATAAAATAAATCACCACTTTTGGTATTGTTGTGGACTCATTCTTAATTTATATTGGTGTTATATCTACTGCATTCCAACTCCTCCATGGTTCATACCCCCCGATACTACCCATAGATTCATCAAAATAAGCAAACAACACATAGAAAACAGAATCTGTCAAAAACAGAACAGTCTGTAGTAATCTGGAAACTTCGTATACTTATGGAAATCAAAAAATTCTGAAAAACTATTACAACCTGGGAAATTTGTATATCAATCTTGTGTAAAAAATTCAGATCAAACGAACATTTCTGTGATTTTTTTCAATTCTGGCAATGAGCGCAAAAGTTTCTGTTTTTCAGCAAGATCAAATCAACTATCACCGTAGACCATCCCAAAGGTCTTGCTTGGCTCAAACACTAATTAAAACACCAAAACACAATTACTACAGAGGTAATAATGTGTATTTATTGAAAAACAGAACCAAAAACAAAAAACATAAAAATAAAAATTGGGTTGCCTCCCAACAAGCGCTATTGTTTAACACCCCTAGCTAGGCATAAAACATAGATCTAGGTATTGTAATAGAAGTGAGGGAGATCATCCATGCTCATCTCATATTCCCTCCTCTTGGCAGCAAGCTTTCTTTGTGGCAAACAAAAATAATCAAAGGGGCTAAATTTGATAGGGTATGGATCTATAAGATCAAGTTTGGGAGGAATAGGTTCCTCCTTCGGCCCTTTATATTTGATAATTATTTCTTCATTGTAAACCTTCCTTTGATTGAATGCCCTAAGTCTATCCCTAAGAACAAACCCTAATCCATTATTTTGTATAGCAAAATTATCATTGAGCTCAGAAATTTTATCAATCGAAACATCAGTAGGGACCTTCTTTCTTAGGTTTTCATTGTAAGCAGCATAATCCGGAGATTGTAATCTCCTAGTTTCTTCTTGATTAAAAAGGACTCTTCTATAGGAGGACAACACCATTAATATTATAATGATCAAATATTTCACCGGCTTCTTTCATGATGAACCTAAACTCGTGAGCTAAAAATATAGTGGTGACACGCTTAACGGAAGGATCATGAATATTGGAAAATTCTAGTAAAAGCCTTTGTATGCATGGATGCATGTGAACAAATTGTCTTTCAGATTCAACTATAAGCAAAGATATTGCATCCACAAGGCTAATCGTTTTATTCAAAATTTACCCTCCTAGCATAGGTAAAGTACTGGCACAAGTAAAGAAATCTTGAATCACCCCTTTTCCAATAATATTACCGCTACCCACATGGAGTTTTTTTAGTATGGATAATAGAGGGTTCTTCTTCATGAGGATCATTATTGGCAAAATCATTAAAACTTCCCTCAAGATTATTGCTATCTTTTTCAATGATAAACTCCCCATATTCAGACATGATGGCAAGAAACCAATCTAGCAAACGAGCAAACAAAAAGACGAACGAAAGAAGGGCAAAAAAAAGCAAATATTTCTGTGTTTTTCTGAAAAAGTTTTAGAAGTGGGGGAGAGGAAAACGAGAGGCAAATGGAAAATAATGTAATGCAAGAGATGAGAGTTTATGATGGGTACTTGGTCGGCTTGATGTAGAACCTCTACGGCAAAGGCGCCAGAAATTCTTCCTGCTACTTCTTGAGCTTGCGTTGATTTTTTCCTTGAAGAGGAAAGGGTGATGCAGCAAAGTAGAGATAAGTATTTCCCTCAGTTAAGAACCAAGGTATCAATCAGTAGGAGGCACAAGCAAGTCTCCAATCTATGCACCTGCACAAACTAACAAACACTAGCACACAACGCGAAAAAGGGGTTGTCAATCCCTTCACGGTCTCGAACAAGAGTGAGATCTAATAGAGATAGGTATTAAAGATAAATAAAAAGGCAAACTAAAGTAAATATAAATAAATTGCAGCAAGGTATTTTTGGGTTTTTTTGGTTTATAGAACTGAAAATATATGATGGAAAATAGACCCGGGGGCCATAGGTTTCACTAAAGGCTTCTCTCTTGAAGATAGCATACGGTGGGTAAACAAATTACTGTTGAGCAATTGATAGAAAATCAAGTTATGACGATATCTAAGGCAATGATCATGAATATAGGCATCACTCTGTGTCAAGTAGACCGAAACGATTATGTATCTACTACTATTACTCCACACATCGACCGCTATCCAGCATGCATCTAGAGTATTAAGTTCATAAGAACGGAGTAACGCCTTAAGTAAGATGACATGATGTAGAGGGATAAACTCAAGCAATATGATATAAACCCCATCTTTTTATCCTTGATGGCAACAATACAATACGTGCCTCGCTACCCCTTCTGTCATTGGGTGAGGACACCGAAAGATTGAACCCAAAACTAAGCACCTCTCCCATTGCAAGAAAAACCAATCTAGTCGGCCAAACCAAACCGATAGTTCGAAGAGAAATACAAAGATATCTTAATCATGCATAAAAGAGTTCAGAGAAGACTTAAATAATATTTATAGATAATCTGATCATAAATCCACAATTCATCAGATCTCAACAAACGCACCACAAAAAAAGTATTACATCGAATAGATCTCCAAGAACATCGAGGAGAACATTGTATTGAAGATCAAAGAGAGAGAAGAAGCCATCAAGCTACTAGCTATGGACCCGTAGGTCTGTGGTAAACTACTCACGCATCATCAGTAGGCAGCAAGGCTGATGTAGAGGTCCTCCGTGATCGAATCCCCCTCCGGCAGATCGTCGAAAAAGGCCCCAAGATGGGATCTCATGGGAACAAAGGCTTGCGGCGGCGGAAAAGTATTTTGGTGGCTGCCTCTGATAGTTTGGGAATATTTGGGAATTTATAGTGCAAAGATTAGGGTTGGAAGACCTCTGAGGGGCCCACAAGCCCTCAGGACGCCCCCCCTGGGGCGCGCCTGGCAGGCTTGTGGCCTCCTCGAGAACCTTCTGGCCCCCTCTCCAAGTTCTCTGGATGTATTCTGGTCCAAGAAAAATCATCGCGAAAGTTTTATTCCGTTTGGACTCTATTTGATATTCCTTTTCTGTAAACTCAAAAACAAGGAAAAACAGAAACTGGCACTGGGCTCCAGGTTAATAGGTTAGTCCCAAAAATAATATAAAATAGCATATTAATGCATATAAAACATCTAAAACAGATAATATAATAGCATGGCACAATAAAAAATTATAGATATGTTGGAGACGTATGAGTTATATTGTCATAGATCCTTCAACATGTGGTGCTTGCTCAATATATTTGCTAGCCAAAATTCCACACTAAGTAGAGATACTACTTGTGCATCCAAAAACCCTAAACCCAAACTCATGTTTTGATAGTCCACCATACCTACCTATGGATTGAGTAAGATCCTTCAAGTAAGTTGTCATCGGTGCAATAAGGCAATAAAAATTGCTTCAAAATGCGTTGGATCATTTAGTGTAAGAGAAAATTGAGCGTTGTACGAACTTGTGATGGCAAAGTAATAAAAGCGACGGACTGCATAATAAAGGTTGCTATCATAAGGGGCAATATAACGTGATGTTCTTTTGCATTAAGGGATTTGCCATACAAACCAAAAAGCGCATGACAACCTCTACTTCCCTCTGCGAAGGGCCTATCTTTTACTTTTATGTATTTAATTTTATACAAGAGTCAAAGTATTCTTCCCAATTCCTTTTTATTTTCTCTTTTTGCAAGCATCATGTGGTGAGGAAAGATCTAGGCACATATATCCAGTTGGATATGAGTGAGCATGAGTTATTATTATTGACATCACCCTTGAGGTGAATACGTTGGGAGGCGAAACTATAAGCCCCTATCTTTCTATGTGTCCGGTTGAAACTTTTTGCTCATGGGTATGCTGTGAGTGTTAGCAATTATAGAAGATTAAATGATGGTTGAGTATGTGGACTTGCCAAAAGGCTCCGATACGAGAGCCTTCCTGAAAATATGATGAATTGTAATTGCAAAGTTGACTGAGAACATAGTTTGTTGGTATTCAATAGAGTTTATGCTCTATACTTCGATGTTGTGATGAATTGTTACTTGTTCATGAGAAGTTATATGGTAAAAGCTTTATGATAAAGTTTGTTTCTGTTATGATAATAAGCATGATGCTACTATGTCAGTATTTTGTTTTTTATCGACACCTCTCTCTCATATCATGTGGACATGTTTTTCAATTTCGGCTTTCGCTTGAGGACAAGCGAGATCTAAGCTTGGGGGAGTTGATACGTCCATTTTGCATCATGATTTCCTACTGTTATTTATAATGTTTTTATGCTTAATAATGCTTTATGGAGTAATTCTAATGCCTTTTCTCTCACAATATGCAAGGTTTACACAAAGAGGGAGAATACCGGCAGCTGGAATTCTGAATGAGCTGAAAATTTACGGAGAATTATTTTTCAATATATAAAAAATACTAGAGCAAATAACTACCGGAGGGGGGGGCCACTTGGTGACCACAAGACACCAGGGCTCGCCAGGCCCCCCAGACGTGCCCTGGTGGGTTGTGGCCAGCCCGGCCCACCTCCGGTGCCCATCTTCTAGTATATAAGTCATTTTGACCTAGAAAAAATAAGGAGAGGACTTTCGGGACGGAACGCCGCCATCTCGAGGCGGAACTTGGGCAGGGGCACTTTTGCCCTCCGGCGGAGCGATTCCGCCGGGGGAACTTCCCTCCCAGAGGGGGAAATCGAAGCCATCGTCATCACCAACAACCCTCTCATCTTTGTGAGGGCAATCTCCATCAACATCTTCAACAACACCATCTCCTCTCAAACCCTAGTTCATCTCTTGTGTTCAATCTTTGTACCGAAACCTTAGATTGGTACTTGTGGGTGACTAGTAGTGTTGATTACATCTCGTAGTTGATTACTATATGGTTTATTTGGTGGAAGATTATATGTTCAGATCCATTATGCTATTTAATACCCCTCTGATCTTGAGCATGAATATCATTTGTGAGTAGTTACTTTCGTTCTTGAGGTCACGGGAGAAGTCATGTTGCAAGTAATCATGTGAACTTGATATGTGTTTGATATTTTAATGATATGTATGTTGTGATTCCCTTAGTGGTGTCATGTGAACGTCAACTACATGGCACTTCACCATCTTTGGGCCTAAGGGAATGCATTGTGGAGTAGTTATTAGATGATGGGTTGCTAGAGTGACAGAAGCTTAAACCCTAGTTTATGCGCTACTTCGTAAGGGACCGATTCGGATCCAAATGTTTAATGTTATGGTTAGATTTTATCTTAATACTTTTCTCGTAGTTGCAGATGCTTGCGAGGTGATTAATCATAAGTGGGAGGTTTGTTCAAGTAAGAACAACAGCCAAGCACCGGTCCACCGACATATCAAAGTAGCAAACGCAAATCAAACCCACATGATGAAAGTGACTAGATGAAATTCCTATGTGCCCTCAAGAACACTTTGCTTATTATAAGAGACCGTTTGGCCTGTCCTTTGCCACAAAAGGATTGGGCTACCTTGCTGCACTTTATTTACCGTTACCATTACTTGTCCATTATAAATTATCTTGTTATCAAACTACCTGTTACCGACTATTTCAGTGCTTGCAGAAAATACCTTGCTGAAAACTACTTGTCATTTCCTTTTGCTCCTCGTTGGATTCGACACTCTTAATTATCGAAAGGATTAAGATTGATCCCCTATACCTTTGGGTCATCAGGTTGTCTCCCAACAAGCGCTTTTCTTTAAAGCCTTTTAGCTAGGCATTGATAATTTTAATGATGCTCGTATGAAAGATAAGAATTGAAGCACAAAGAGAGCATCATATAGCACGTGAAAATCACATTTAAGTCTAACATACTTCCTATGCATAGGCTTTTATAAGCAAACAGATTATCAAAACAAGCAAAGGCTAGCATATGCAAGGAGGAAGAATAAAACATAGACAATCTCAACATGAAGAGAGGTAATTTAGTAACATGAAAATTTCTACAACCATATTTCCCTCTCTCATAATAATTACATGTGGGATCATATTCAAATTCAACAATATAGCTATCACATAACATATTCTCTACATGATCCACATGCATGCAAAGTTGACACTCTTCCAATATAGTGGGATTATCATCAAATAAAGTCATGACCTCTCCAAGCCCACTTTTATAAAATATTTCATAAGATTGATCATTCTCCAAAGTAGTGGGATCATTATTATCTAAAGTTGGAACTCTTCCAAACCCACTTCAATATTATTGCAAACACAATTATCAATATCATATTCATCATGAGGCTTAAATAAATTTTCAAGGTCATAACAAGAATCACCCCAATCATGATCATTGCAATACGTAATGGACATAGCAAAATTAGCATCCCCACACTTGGGGTTTTGCATATTATTAGCACAACTGACATTAATAGAATTTATAATAACATCATTGCAATCATGCTTTTCATTCAAGGAGCTATCGTGAACCACTTTATAAATTTCTTCTTTTAGCACTTCATCACAATTTTCAGATTCACGAATTTCAAGCAAAAGTTCATAAATATAATCTAGTGCACTCAACTCACTAGCAATTGGTTCATCATAATTGGATCGTTTAAAAAGATTAGCAAGTGGATGAGGATCCATAAGCTTTTTGTTTTCTGATTTTCAATAAACACACAATTATGGCAAACAAACAAGCAAAGCAACAAAGTAAAACATTTTGTGTTTTTCCATAAAACAATTTACAAGTGGGGGATATGAAAACGAGAGGCAAATGGCAAATAATGTAAATGCAAGGAGATGAAAGTTTATGCGTAGGTACTATATAGATGTTGATGATGTCTCCCCGGCAACAACGCGAGAAATTCTTCCTGCTATTTGTGAGCTATGTTGGGATTTCCTCGAAGAGGAGAGGCTAATGCAGTACAGTAGAGATAAGTATTTCCCTTAGTTATGAAACCAAGGTTATCAATCCAGTAGGAGAACCAAGCAACACTATATAAACATCACCTACACACAAACAACAAATACTTGCAACCCAATGCGTAGAGGGGTTGTCAATCCCTCAACGGTTATGAGCAAGATTAAATTGTATAGGCTTTGATTGATAGATCTTACAAAAATACAAAATAAACTAAATAAAAGAAAATTGCAGAAAGGTATTTTTGGTTTTAATATATGATAGAAAATAGACCCGGGGGCCATAGTTTTCACTAGAGGCTTCTCTCATAAAAATAGCATACGGTGGGTAGATGCTACTTCTGGAGCTTGCGTTGGTTTTTCCCTTGAAGAGGAAAGGGTGATGCAGCAAAGTAGAGATAAGTATTTCCCTTAGTTTGAGAACCAAGGTATCAATCCAGTAGGAGGAACACACAAGTCACCAATGGTTGCACCTACACAAACAAACAAATACTTGCACCCAACGCGATAAAGGGGTTGTCAATCCCTTCACGGTTACTTGCAAGGATGAGATCTGATAGAGATAGGTATAAAAGATAAATAAAATTGCAAAATAAAGTAAAGGTAAATAAATTGCAGCAAGGTATTTTTGGTTTTTTGGTTTTGTAGATCTGAAAATAATATGATAAAAGATAGACCCGGGGGCCATAGTTTTCACTAGAGGCTTCTCTCTTGAAAGAACGCATACGGCGGGTAAACAAATTACTGTTGAGCAATTGATAGAAAAACGCAAAATCATGACGATATCTAAGGCAATGATCATGAATATAGGCATCACATCCATGACAAGTAGACCGACTCCTACCTGCATCTACTACTATTACTCCACACATCGACCGCTATCCAGCATGCATCTAGTGTATTAAGTTAACAAGAACAGAGTAACGCCTTAAGCAAGATGACTTGATGTAGAGGGATAGATCCAATCAATATGAATAAACCCCACCTTTTTATCCTTAATGGCAACAATACAAATACGTGCCTCGCTACCCTTTCTATCACTAGGTCAGGACACCGCAAGATTGAACCCATTACAAAGCACCTCTACCATGGCAAGAAAAATCAATCTAGTTGGCCAAACCAAATCAATAGATCGGAGAGAAATACAAAGCTATATTAATCATGCATAAAAGAGTTCAGAGAAGACTCAAATAATATTCATAGATAATCTGATCATAAATCCACAATTCATCGAATCTCAACAAACGCACCGCAAAAGAAGATTACATCGAATAGATCTCCAAGAACATCGAGGAGAACATTGTATTGAAGATCAAAGAGAGAGAAGAAGCCATCTAGCTACTAGCTATGGACCTGTAGGTATGTGGTAAACTACTCACACATCATCGGAAAGGCAGCAAGGTTGATGTAGAGGCCCTCTGTGGTCGAATCCCCCCCCCCCCCCGCGGAGTACCGGAATAGGTCTCCAGATGGGATCTCTTGAGGACAGAAATATGCGGTGGTGGAGAAGTAATTTTGGTGTGCCCCCTGGTATACGGGGAATATTTGGGTATTTATAGAGCAAAGATTACGGTTTGAGGAGCATCAGGGGGCCCACAAGCCTGGGGGAGCCCCCCTAGGGCGCGCCTCCCGAGCTTGTCGCCAACTGGTGACCCCTCTGACCCCCTCCCGAAGGTTCCTGGGTGTCTTCTGGCCCAAGAAAAATCCTCAAAAAATTTCGTTTCGGTTGGACTCCGTTTGGTATTGATTTTCTGTAAAAGACAAAAACAAGAAAAAAAACAGCAACTGGCACTTGGCACTAGATTAATAGGTTAGTCCCAAAAAATGATATAAAATGGCATAATAATGCATATAAAACATCCAAGATGGATAATATAATAGCATGGAACAATCAAAAATTATAGATACGTTGGAGACGTATCAACCATCCCCAAGCTTAATTCCTGCTCGTCCTCGAGTAGGTAAATGATAAAAACAGAATTTTTGATGTGCAATGCTACCTAACATGTTTATCATGTAATCTTTCTTAATGTGGCATGAATATTCAGATCCATAAGATTCAAAACAAAAGTTTAATATTGACATAAAAACAATAATACTTCAAGCATACTAAAAAGCAATCATGTCTTCTCAAAATATCATGGCTAAAGAAAGTTATCCCTACAAAATCATATAATCTTGTCATGCTCTATCTTCTTAACACAAAGTATTTATCATGCACAACCCCGATAACAAAGCCAAGCAATTGGTTCATACTTTTTAACGCGCTTCAGCTTTTTTCAACTCTCATGCAATACATGAGCGTGAGCCATGGATATAGCACTATGGGTGGAATAGAATATGATGGTGGAGGTTGTGTGGAGAAGACAAAAAAGGAGAAAGTCTCACATTGACGAGGTTAATCAACGGGCTATGGAGATGCCCATCAATTGATGTCAATGCAAGGAGTAGGGATTGCCATGCAACGGATGCACTACAGCTATAAGTGTATGAAAGCTCAAAAGAAAACTAAGTGGGTGTGCATCCAACTTGCTTGCTCACGAAGACCTAGGGCAATTTGAGGAAGCCCATCATTGGAATATACAAGGCAAGTTCTATAATGAAAAATTCCCACTAGTAATATATGAAAGTGACAAAACAGGAGACTCTCTAACATGAAGAACAAGGTGCTACTTTGAAGCATAAGTGTGGAAAAAGGATAGTAACATTGCCCCTTCTCTCTTTTTCTCTTATTTTTTTCATTGGGCTCTTTGGCCTTTTTTTATTTATTTTTTATTTTTTAATAGTCCGGAGTCTCATCCCAACTTGTGGGGGAATCATAGTCTCCATCATCCTTTCCTCACATGGGACAATGCTCTAATAATGATGATCATCACACTTTTATTTACTTACAACTCAAGAATTACAACTCGATGCTAGAACAAAAATATGACTCTATATGAATGCCTCCGGCGGTATACCGGGATGTGCAATGATCTAGCGTGACATGTATAAAAAATATGAACGATGGCCAAGCCACAAATACTATGTCAACTATATGATCATGCAAAGCAATATGACAATGATGGTATGTGTCATAATAAAACGGAACGGTGGAAGTTGCATGGCAATATATCTCGGAATGGCTATGGAAATGCCATAATAGGTAGGTATGGTGGCTGTTTTGAGGAAGATATAAGGTGTCTTATGTGTGAAAGAGCGTATCATATCACAGGGTTTGGATGCACCGGTGAAGTTTGCACCACAACTCAAGGTGAGTAAGGGCAATGCACGGTACCGAAGAGGCTGGCAAAATGCAGAAAGGTGAGAGCGCGTATAATCCATGGACTCAACATTAGTCATAAAGAACTCACATACTTATTGCAAAATTTTATTAGCCCTCGAAGCAAAGTACTACTACACATGCTCCTAGGGGGATAGATTGGTAGGAAAATACCATCGCTCGTCCCCGACCGCCACTCATAAGGAAGACAATAAAAAATAAATCATGCTCCAACTTCATCGCATAACGAGAGACCATACGTGCATGCTTCGAGAATCACAAACCTTAACACAAATATTCTTACTAAACCACAATTACTCACTAGCATGTCTCTAATATCACCATCTTTATATCTCAAAACAAATGCAGGGAATCAAACTTCTCATATATTCAATGATCTTCATGAAAGTTTTTATTATATCACTCTTAAATACCCATCATATTAGTACTAAATTCATAACCTAAGCAAATTTCCATACTATTTATAAGACTCTCAAAATAATATAGTGAAGCATGAGAGTTCATCAATTTCTTCAAAATAAAACCACCGCCGTGCTCTAAAAGATATACGTGAAGCACTAGAGCAACTACCTAGCTCAAAAAATATAAGTGAAGCAGATAGAGTATTCTAATAAATTCACGATTGATGTGTGTCCCTCTCAAAAGGTGTGTACAGCAAGGATGATTGTGGCAAGCTAAAAAGCAAATAAAGCAAAGAATCATTTAATACAAGACGCTCCAAGCAAAACACATATCATGTAGTGAATAAAAATATAGCCTCAAGTAATTTACCGATGGATCGTAAATAAAAGAGGGGATGCCATTCGGGGCATCCCCAAGCTTAGATGCTTGGTTGTCCTTGAATATTACCTTGGTGTGACATGGGCATCCCCAAGCTTAGGCTCTTGCCACTCATTCCATAGTCCATCAAAACTTCACCCAAAACTTGAAAACTTCACAACAGAAAACTCGTGAGATCCGTTAGTATAATAAAGCAAATCACTACATTTAGGTATTGTTGTAAACTCATTCCAATTTTATATTTGCATTATATATACTGTATTCTTACTTCACCATGGTTCATACCCCCCGATACGACCCATAGATTCATCAAAACAAGCGAACAACACAATGAAAACAGAATCTGTCAAAAACAGAACAGTCTGTAGTAATCTGGACTTTAGCCAAACTTCTGTAACTCCAAAAATTCTGAAAAAAAAATAGGAAAACATGATAAATTTTATATCAATAAAGTGTAAAAAATTCAAAATTTTATCATGCTCCAGCAAATTTTAACACTTCTTCTACTAGACGCAAAAGTTTCTGTTTTCTCACAGAATCAAATCAACAATCTTCCAAATCATCCCAAAGGTATTACTTGGCACAAACACTAATTAAAACACTAAAAGTCCAACATAACAGAAGTATAATTGCGTATTTATTGAAAAATAGAAAAGAAAAATATTGGGTTGTCTCCCAACAAGTGATTTTCTTCAAAGCCATTAAGCTAGGCTATGAGATTTCGATGATGCTCACATGAAAGATAATAATTGAAACAAGAAGAGAGCATCATGTATCATGTGAAAAACAAATTTAAGTCTAACATACTTCCTATGCATAGGAATTTTATAAGAAAACCAATTATCAAGACAAGCAAAAACTAGCATATGCAAGGAAGAAGAAAGAAACAATAGCAATCTCAACATAACGAGAGGTAATTTAGTAACTTGAAAATTTCTACAACCATATTTTCCTCTCTCATAATAATTACATGTAGGATCATAATCAAATTCAACAATATAGCTATCATATAAAATTTTCTCTTCATGATCCACATGCATAAAAGTTTTATAATCTTCCAAGATAGTGGCATTAATATCAACTAAAGTCATGACCTCTCCAAACCCACTTCTGTAGAAAATTTCATAAGATTGAGCACTCTCCAAATATGTGGGATTATTTTTACCTAAAGTTGACGCTCTTCCAAACCCACTTCAATATTATTGCAAACATTATTATTAATATCATATTCATCATGAGGCTTAAATAAATTTTCAAGATCATAAGAAACATTATCACCCCAATCATGATCATTGCAATAAGTAGTAGACATAACAAAATCAACATCCCCAAGCTTGTAGATTTGCATCTCATTAGCACAATCGACATTCATATAATTTATAATAACATTATTGCAATCATGCTTTTGATTTAAGGAACTATCAAGTATGGGTGCAATAGCAATAATTTCATGTTTAACATAAGAAACAATAGCAAGTTCATCTCCATAGGCATCATTAATATTGTCATCATGGCCATAAGAATAGCAAGCATCATGTTCATCAAGGGGGGATATTTCAATCAAATCAATGGAATCAGAATTATCTATAGATTCATGCATATCATTATTTTCTTCCAAAGCAGCAGACATTCTCTAAATAAATTCTTTAACATAGGCATTATGAGCATAGTTTTCATAGCAATATTTAAGTATGTCAAAATTTTCAGATTTGTAGAGAGTAATATCATACTTTTCAATCAAAGAAGCAACTTCATAAGCACCCTTAAAAGCAACAAATTCTTCAATTTGTTCAATATCATAGTAACTATAAACACCTTTGATATAAGAAGATAAGATTTCATTATCATTAAACTCACATAGGTAGGGAAGGTGTTTTTTAGGGGTTCTCCGAGCAACAAGTAAAATCATAAATTCCACATAGATTCCAAGCATAGCATAGCAATTATTTGATTCCATAAGAGTCCCCCTTTTTGAGAAAAACGATGACGCACAAAATGAGCATGCTCATCTAATGATTTTCCCTCAACTAAACTAGTTGGAGTTTCAGCACGAGCACATATGGATCAAAGATGATCCAAGTAGAAAACTTTAAGTGGGTCCATATCAATAGATTTTTAGCAAGCAAAGATGCAAGCAAATAGAAGGCACATGGCAACACAAGCAAAGATAGCAAACAAGCAAAAAAGGCATGCGAAAAAAAAGGCAAATAGTTTTGTATTTTTCTGAAAATGTTTTAGAAGTGGGGGAGAGGAAACCGAGAGGCAAATGGCAAATAATGTGAATGCACGAGATGAGAGTTTATGATAGGTACTTAGTAGGCTTGATGTAGATCCTCCCCGGCAACGGTGCCAGAAATTCTTCCTGCTACTTCTTGAGCTTGCGTTGGTTTTTCCCTTAAAGAGGAAAGGGTGATGCAGCAAAGTAGAGATAAGTATTTCTCTTAGTTTGAGAACCAAGGTATCAATCCAGTAGGAGGAACACACAAATCACCTATGGTTGCACCTACACAAACAAACAAATACTTGCACCCAAGGCGATAAAGGGGTTGTCAATCCCTTCACGGTTACTTGCAATGATGAGATCTGATAGAGATAGGTATAAAAGATAAATAGAAGTGCAAAATAAAGTAAAGGTAAATAAATTGCAGCAAGGTATTTTTGGGTTTTTGGTTTTGTAGATCTGAAAATAATATGATAAAAGATAGACCCGGGGGCCATAGTTTTCACTAGAGGCTTCTCTCTTGAAAGAACGCATACGGTGGGTAAACAAATTACTGTTGAGCAATTTATAGAAAAGTGCAAAGTCATGATGATATCTAAGGCAATGATCATGAATATAGGCATCATGTCCGTGACAAGTAGACCGACTCCTGCCTGCATCTACTACTATTACTCCACACATCGACCGCTATCCAGCATGCATCAAGTGTATTAAGTTAACAAGAACGGAGTGGCGCCTTAAGCAAGATGACATGATGTAGAGGGATAGATCCAATCAATATGAATAAACCCCACCTTTTTATCCTTAATGGCAATAATACAAATACGTGCCTCGCTACCCTTTCTATCACTAGGTCAGGACACCGCAAGATTGAACCCATTACAAAGCACCTCTACCATGGCAAGAAAAATCAATCTAGTTGGCCAAACCAAATCAATAGATCGGAGAGAAATATAAAGCTATCTTAATCATGCATAAAGGAGTTCAGACAAGACTCAAATAATATTCATAGATAATCTGATCATAAATCCACAATTCATCGGATCTCAACAAACGCACCGCAAAAGAAGATTACATCGAATAGATCTCCAAGAACATCGAGGAGAACATTGTATTGAAGATCAAAGAGAGAGAAGAAACCATCTAGCTACTAGCTATGGACCCGTAAGTCTGTGGTAAACTACTCACACATCATCGGAAGGGCAACAAGGTTGATGTAGAGGCCCTCCGTGGTATTTTTGGTGTGCCCCCTAGTATACGGGGAATATTTGTGTATTTATAGAGCAAAGATTAGGGTTGGAGGAGCATCAGGGGGCCCACAATCCTGGGGGCACCCCCTAGGGCGCGCCTCCCAAGCTTGTCGCCAACTGGTGGCCCCTCCCGAAGGTTCCTGGGTGTCTTCTGGTCCAAGAAAAATCCTCAAAAAGTTTCGTTTCGTTTGGACTCCGTTTGGTATTGATTTTTTGTAGAAGGCAAAAACAAGGGAAAAACAACAACTGGCACTTGGCACTAGGTTAATAGATTAGTCCCAAAAAATTATATAAAATAGCATAATAATGCATATAAAACATCCAAGATGGATAATATAATAGCATGGAATAATAAAAAATTATAGATACGTTGGAGACGTATCAGTAGACAAATTACTGTTGGGCAATTGACAGAAAAGCAAATAATTGTGACGGTATCCAAGGCAATGATCATGTATATAGGCATCACGTCCAAGATTAGTAGACCGAAACGATTCTGCATCTACCACTATTACTTCACACATCGACCGCTATCCAGCATGCATCTAGTGTATTAAGTTCATGGGAAAACGGAGTAATCCTTTAAGCAAGATGACATGATGTAGACAAGATAAACTCACGTATGAATAAACCCCATCTAGTTACCCTTAATAGCAACGATACATGCGTGTCATGTCCCTTTCTGTCACTGGGATTGAGCACCGCAAGATCAAACCCATCACAAAGCACCTCTTTCCATGGCAAGATAAATCAATCTAGTTGGCCAAACCAAACCAATAAATCGGAGTAGAAATACGATGCTATAACAATCATGCATAAACTCACAATTCATCGGATCCCAACAAACACACCGCAAAAAGTCATTACATCAAATAGATCTCCAAGAACACCGAGGAGACCATTGTATTGAAGATCAAAAAGAGAGAAGAAGCCATCTAGCTACTAACTATCGACCCATAGGTTCGTGGTAAACTACTCAAGCATTATCGGAGGGGCGGCAAGGATGATGAAGAACCCCTCCGTGATCGTTTCCCCCTCCGGCAGAGTGCCGGAAAAGGCCTCTGGATGGGATCTCGTGGTTCTGGAACTTGCGACGGGGGAAAAAGTATTTTGTGGACTCCCTGGTAGGTTTTCTGATTTTAGAGTATTTATAGAGGCGGAGTTAGGTCAAACAGAGGCTTGTGGGCCCCACTAGGTACCAGGGCGCGCCACAGGCCCCTGGCGCGCCCTGGTGCCTAGTGGGCCACTCCTTCGTCTTCTCGTTCACTCCCGAAGCTTCCAAGGTCTCTTATTGCCAGAAAAAAATCTCCAAAAAGTTTCGTGACATTTAGACTTCGTTTGGTACTGATATTCTGCAAAGTCAAAAACAAGCAAAAAACAGCAACTGGCACTGGGCACTAAGTTAGTAGGTTAGTCACAAAAACTGATATGAAGTTGCTTGTAAATGTATATAAAACATCCAAGATTGATAATAATAGCATGGAACAATAAAAAAATATAGATATGTTGGAGACATATCACCTCCCTAGGCCCACGCCCCCTCCTTGGAGGAGGGGCTAGGGCTGCCACCCAGCCCTCCCCCTTGCGTCCTATATATAGTGGGGGAGAGGAAGGGGCGGAACACATCAATTCCCACGCCGCGGCGGCAGCCCTACCTCTCCCATAACTCCGTTTTCTTCTCAGATTGGTTCCGGCAGCGTTTGGCGAAGCCCTGTCGGCACTGCACCACCACCATCTCCACCAAGCCGTCGTGCTGGTTGAGATCCCATCTACTTCTCCTCTCTTGCTTGCCGGATCAAGAAGGAGGAGACATCACCTAGCCGCACGTGTGCTGAACGCGAAGGTGCCATCCGTTCGGCGCTAGATCGGATTTGATCGTGATCGGATCGCGAAAAGTACAACTACATCAACCGCGTTATATACGCTTCCGCTTTCGGTCTACAAGGGTATGCAGACACACTACCCTCTCGTTGCTATGCATCTCCTAGATTAGATCTTGGGTGTTCGTAGGAAATTTTTGATTTTCTTACTTCGTTCCCCATCAATCGGGGCTCTGTTCGGGTGGTTTCGGCGCCACAAAACGCTACCGGTGGGAAGGGGATTTGTTGCTAGAGATGTAGGATTGCGGCGGAGGGGGATAGGGGAAATGAAGGACGCAAATCCTAAAGCGGCCTCCCTTTGATATATATTGCGGATTCGGGTGCGGTTTACGGGCCTTCCGTAAAAAAAATACGGACCGGGCCATTTTTACAGTTCAATTGCTACTGCAAGCTTCTCACTGTGGTGCTTTGTTTTCGGGGATAGATTACATCCCTGTCGGAGGAAACGCACAAAAAGTTGGATTGGCTGGAGTGCAAAGTAAAGGGGTATGGATGTATTTATGAGTACAAGAGATTTTCATTGCATGACGTGAGAAGTACCAAGTACTTAGCAGTTCAAAGCACCACGGTGAGACGCTTGCAGTAGCCATTGAACTGCCAAGTACTACATTTAGGGTCATGATGAAACTCCAAGCTTGCGGTAATTATCAGCTTATATTCAAGACTCAAGGAGATTCCATTATTTCACAGATGGCATGTGTTGTTGTGTAGATAATTGGTCATGATTAGCGTATAACTGAATGAATACTGACCGAAAGAGAGTTTCCTGCACAGTGCAACTGTCGCAGATTTGATCAGGGAAAGTGATATTTGTGAATCCGAAATGAGGCTCCTCATAGGTCAAGATGACAAGCGCATCTGCATTTCATGGTGGATAAGTACAAAGGTAAAATTCTGTCGCTTCATACTTCTACATTTTAGTCTGCCAAAAACAGTAGGGTGTTGCCCATTTGCTTTGCTGGGGCATAAATAAATTGTAGCTGTAGAGTATCGTCTCATATACGTTTCATATGCAAAGTCTGCAATTCTAGGGTCCTCAAATGTTAAAATTAGTACTGAGCCGATAATCCATAGTCATTCCTTTGTAAGATGTAAGATGGCCAGGCCAGTTTGCTGCTGACTAATAATTTGGATATCGCAGTACGTTGAAAGCTAGCTGGTAGTCATCATAATTCATAACTTCATATAGTCCGACAGATTTTGAACATTTCTCCTCAAGTTTATTTAAGAAATCTTAAGGCATTCTCTCTTTTTTCGCGGGAAGAAATCTTAAGGTATTCTTGGCAAAGTGCTGACTAAATGCAATTGGATCAGCAAACATAACCTCACTTAAGTTGTACTATACCTTAATCTATCTAGCCAGTCAACACTGCTTCGCTAAGTGATTTTGATTCGCATATGTTGCGATGACAGAAGAAAACATCACATGTTTTTGCATATCTTGTTGCTTACCATTGGCACATGCGCGCACCACAGATTACAACCTAGCATGAAGCCAAGGCATGGCACGGGAGCAAAATGCAGGTGAAAAACCCTGAAAACTCCGGTAAAATAAATGTAAAATTTTCGACAGCTTGTCCATGTGTAAATCTCTGGTAGCAACACATTGCGTTTGACAATTTCAGAATACGAACATTCAGTTTGCAGATCCATCATCACTGCGTTCTCTGAACTTTGAAGTATGCTTTGGCGAACACACTACAGAGAGGTCCTCTGTCCAATCATCACTCTGTCTCCCTATGCTCCCCCTCCGTCCCCCGCGGCGGCGCGTCACGGTCCAAGAACTCCTTCACTGCGGAAGGGAATGCAATGGCTGCTCTATCCTCGGGACCTTCTCCATCCCAGGACCACGAGGCCTTGGCGACCAACAGATGCGCCAGCCTCGCGGGCTCCCTGCACTCGCCGCCGCCGCCGTAGTAATGCTGGATCCAGCCGTCCACCCTCCTCTTCTCCCTTTCGCACTTGGGCCCGACCACTCCGATGACCTTCGCCATGAACCCGTCGCCGCCGCTGCAATCGCACCCGCCGCTGTCGCGCCCGTCGTCGCCGATCCATGGCGGCGGCGACAGGCCCAGAAGCGCCATCAGCCACGCTATGTCCGCCGCGCTATCGTCTTCGTCGTCGTCGCTGGAATCTTGTTCAGGCTCCTGGATGCGCACTTCATCTTTGGAGAGGGTGAGGAAGTCCAGCGCCGGGCCGCTGCTCTCGCCGCTGCGGTCTGTGGCTGTGGCCGTCGGAGCGCCGAGGAAGAGCGGGGATGCGGTCATGGTGTCCGAAAACAGCGGCGGCGCATCGGGATGTCGGCTCTCCGGCTGCTTAAACTGCTGCTCCTCCGCCGCCAACCGGTCTTCCACCTGAGGAGGAAATCGTCATTCGTCAGAAGGGGGAGGCGGTGCGGCGGGGCCGTGAGGGGTTAAAGCTGTGGATCGGGTACCTGCTTGAGGGACGCGAAGAAGCTGGTGTGCCGCGAGAAGGGCTGCATTGTGTGGTGTCGCGGCCGCCGCCGGCAGTGCAGGATGCAAATATGCAATGCGAAAATGGCCTCCCAGGGGTCGTGCGCGTTCGCTCCCGAAATTCTTTTTTTAGGGACTGTCTAATTGACATCCGGCTGAAAACCAAACCAATTGCGTTTCAGTCGGATTTTTCAGCCAACTAGAGTGTGACAACTTTTCTCTGTCCATTGTCCCCTTTATATCCCTTTTCCTGTCCCACTTCTAAACAGACTACACAGATCATACAGAAACTTAACGGGCGTCGTGGGAACAGATCATACAGAAACTTAACGGACGTCGTGGGAACAGATCTGATAGTAGAGGTTTGGGGTACGTAGGAGAGGGCAGAGCCTAGCTACGACGAGATTGTACACTCGAATTTACGAGTTCAGCCCCCTCTCGGAGGAGGTAATAGCCCTACGTCTCGGTGCTGCGGGAGCTTTGTTGTATGGAGTGTTGAGTTACAGGGGGTGCGAACCCTTGTGCAGGGGCTGAGGGGCGGCTTATATAGAGTCCGCTGGTCCCTCAATGAATGCCCTGTTACCCAAGGGTTCAGTGAGAAATAAAGGGTGTGAGTGTTACTGGTAACGTCTGTAATTGATGTTCTTTACGACGACGGGCTGATTGCCTGCCCGTTGCCATCCCCAGGCGACTCTAAGTCTTCGGCCTCCGAGCGATGTTGGGTACTCTAAGTGAAATCAGGACGGTCGAGTGGTGGAGGAGTAACTGAGTGAATCTTGTGTCGAGTGACTTGTATGCTGCGGTCATTCCAGTCGACACCTCCTTTCCAACTATGTAAATCTTGGGTCCTCATATGTAGTGTCCTTGGGTAGGTCGTTTAGGTCAGGCCTAGGACCCTACCCTAGTTACATGTCATCGTCATTAGCCCTCGAATGGATCGGGGTTCGAGTGATAAAGGATTGGAGCTGATTCAGACCAGACTTAATGCCTCGGAGACATTTCTTAGAGGTCTATAGGTATGTGCGCTGCTAGATCCTTTGTCAATCGCCTCGATCGATTCCGGCTTGTTAAGTGTCCGAGTGAGACAAGCTGCGAGTTGTAGAGCGCTGGATCCAATCCGAATGAATGTGGATATCTCTGATGCGACCGATTGCTCTGCCAGATCCCAGATTTCGTGGGATTCGAAAATTTGGAGAAGCGCGCGGGCCGGCTGCAGCACGGTAAGTGGGGCAAGTGGGGAGGGACTCCTCGATTATCGCTCCCCCTTTATTGCCACGTATCAAGCAGGCGCCGGTTGTGGAATGCGCTGGGATCCTGTTGGCCCACAGGTCAGTGACTCGAGCGTGTGGGTATAAAGGACGACGCGGCCGAGGTGTGCAACAGTGCTCTCCTCTTTTCCCCTCTCCACCTTGCCTCTCTGCCTCTTCCGCCCCTGCGCTCCGCCGCCCCGCTTGACTCCGACGACCACCGCGGAGATGGCGAAGGATAAGACGATGAAGCTAGAGCGCGCCAAGAAGATGGCCAAGGGGAAGAAGGCGTCGAGCTCCCGGCCCACTCTGCCGCCGGGCTGGATCCAGGGCGACTGGCTGCCCTCGACGGTCACGGCAGAGGACCTCGAGGGGCTCACCGCCGACGGCCTGCTGGTCCCCGGTTCTTGGAGGCTGCCGGAGGGGGAGGTCGAGCCCGCGCCGCGCCACGGAGAACGGGTCCTCCTCCTCACCCACGTGGAGAGAGGTTTTTCCTTGCCTCCTCACCCATTCTTTCGTGGTTTCTTGAACTTCTTCGGTGCACAAATCCACCACTTTCCTCCGAATATCATATCGTACCTTGCTGCCTTCGTCTCGATGTGTGAAAACTTTTTGGGCTGCCATCCTCATTGGGGTTTGTTCAAACATATTTTCACTTGTCGATCCCAGTCGGTCAAGAAAGCTAATCCGACTGATGAGAAAACCCACGTGATTCAGATGTGTGGGGGTTTGGGTGTCCAGATGAGAGGTAGAAGTGCCTTCCCTGCCATGACCTTTCTCGAGTCAGTTGGGGTTTGCAGTCGACCTGGTTCTATTGCACTGATGTTCCGACCCCTGGTGCATCGACTGGCCTTCCCCCTTTCTCGTTGGCGAGGCTCAGCGGTGCTCGCTCGCTGACTGTGGATGACGAGGAGAGAGCTGAGGTGGGGATCTTAGTAGAAGCTGTAGTTGAGTTGATCCGGGGCGGGGTGACAGGCTTGGATCTGTTGGAGGTGTTCCTCAGTCGACGGATCCAGCCTCTGTAAGCACGCGACCACCCCATGTGGTTGTATTCGGGCCCAGACGACTCCGCTCGGACCCATCCGGAGGAAGTGAAGGAAGAGACCGTGATGCAATGGCTGAGGAGCATCACCGGAGCTCGTGACAATCCGCGTGGATCCAAACGGGTTCTGCCTTTCGATGCCGAGCATCCTCCAGGGAAGGTGAGACATAACTTGTCGAGTGATTTCCTTTTTGTTTCCAATATGCCACTGTATTGAGAACCGACTGACTTTGAAAGGCATTCACGAAGATGTACTCGCCCGTGCCGAACGGGGAACAACTCACTGAATGAGTGGAGAGCGAGGGTGGGAGTGCTGATATTGATTATGCTGACGACAGTGAGGACGATAGTGATGACTCTGATGACAGCAAAGAAGTCGAGTCGCCTCCACGCACCGAGCGTCGATCCAAACAGACCCAAGACTCGGGGGCCAGCCAGGGCAAGGCCGTGGCATCGAATGTCAAGAATCCAAAACGCACTCGGACTGCAACGCCAGACCCGACTGAGAAGTTAGCGAAACAGCCCAAGGTAGCGCCAGTGAAACCTCGGAAGGCTCTTCCTTGAATCAAGGTCTAGGTGCCTATCGCTTCGATGTGAGTGCTCTTCTTTTTCTCTTTCTTTCTTACTATTGTAGAACTGCGTGCTTTCGCTGACCGAGTGAACATTGTGTGCCAGAGCTGCTACTTCGATAACATCGCCCATGCAGGTTGACGAGGAGCATGCGGAGGCGGATACTGCGGATGCAGCCACCTCTCGGCGAGGTGCGACACGTTTGCACTCTGTTCTGTTTCATTGGTTGATTTGTCGATTGAACGGGCTGTTGTTGTTGAATGACCACAGAACCAACATATATCATACAACTTCCTGATGACGACGAAGACGAGCTCCCGAAAGGTGCGGGTGACGGAGGTACGGCCTTGAGCACTCCCCGTAGTTCCACTCGGAGGGTGCTGTTGAGCAGAACACCCCGAGTGCTGCCCGCTGCGACGCCTCAGGAGCCTGGTGGTTCGTCTCAAGCTGTCACTATCTCTACTGCTCCGTTGTCGACTACTCCGCCTTTGGTATCAACTCTTCCAGCTTCGGGATCTGCTGGCCAATCTCAAGTGCTGATCCCTCCGACTGCATTGTCAACTCCTGCGCCGACTGTATTCACTCTACATCACGTTCCAGAAGACCAGGCCGGGGCCAGCAAGGAAGCCATGATCCAGGCCAATTTGATGATGCAGCATCTGAAGGAGGTGTATGAAGGCAGCAAGTTAGCTTATGACGCCAGCATAGCCCTTCAAGCGAATGTCCGAGTAAGTGCGATTGTAAGTTAATTTCCGGTTGGGCTTTTTCTATTCCGTCTTGACTCTGTACACCCACTGGGTGTTTTTTCAGTCTGTAGTCTTTCCACTCGGACCGATCAGGCTGTGCCGAGTGAGAAATGTATCTAGTGGGGGCACGCTGAGTGCACCCACTGGGTGTAGTCCCCGACACCGCCGTCGAATGTTTAATTCGGTGGGGGTCTTAGTGAACGCTTTTTTTTGGCTCTTCACTCGGATCAATCAGGCTGAAACCGAGTGGAAATGGGTCCAGTCGGGGCACGCTGAGTGCACCCACTGGGTGTAGTCCCCGAGACCGATGTTGAATGTTCGATTCAGCGGGGGTCTTAGAATTGTTTGTTTGTAGCAACTGGGCTTGCTCTTCTCCACTCGGAAGTAGAGGAATATTTGAAACTCTTTATCATCGTCAACTAAATTGCTTCTTTATTGATCTCAAAAAACTTGTGAGCTCGGGACTCAGTATGCTGCCCTGGAGAAGGAGAAGATCCAACTTCAATTGGACTTGGAACTGACCAAAAAGAACTTGGAGCGTGCTCAAACAGAGGCGAAGACCATGGGAGGTAAATCTTGTCGACTGTATGCGATGCTGTTCTTTTCTACTGTCCTTTGAGCTGAGTAGTTTTACTCGAACAGATGTGCGTAATGAGAACCATCAACTTCAAGCGCGACTCAGGAATGTTGTTTCTTTAGACACCATGAAGTAGGCCGTGGAGAAGAAGGACGAAGAACTCGCAGGTGCTCAGAAGGTGGCTAAGGAGAAGACTGAAGCCGCTGAGGCAAAGATAGCTTCAGTCGGAAAGTTGGAGGAGGAGAATGCATCTCTGAAGACTGTTATTGATGAACTCAAAAAAGAGCGGGCCGAGTGGGCCAAGAAGATCGAAGATCAGGCAAGTGCTTTCGAGCTGGAGAAGACCGCTCTAACTGACAAGGTGGACCAGCTTACTGAGAAGAGGGACGCGTTGGAGAAATATCTGGGAGGTTTCATGAAGAAGATGTATGGCATGCTTGAAGGTATTTCCCTTAGTCCAAGTGAATTTTTGTGGATCTCGAAAGCAATTGCATAACTAATCCCTTCCTTCCTTCTGATACAGAATTCTGTCAAAACTTCGAGGCAGAGACTGGTAGGATCTAGACGGATCTGGATCCCACCAAGTCACTCATCAAGGACGCGGTGGCTCTGAACATGTTGTGCCTCGAGGCTCGCCTTGACGATGTCCGGGGGTACATTACTCGTCTGAGGGCCGCATTAGCGAAGATAGACAAGGAATTATGGCCTGAGGACATGCTTCAGAATGATCTTGAGGCAATGATGACTCGACTCAACGAAGTCTCGGGTCGAGTGCAAGCATGAAGAAGTCTGCCGCTCGCTGCGGGGCCGATGTGGCACTCTCCCTCGTCTGTGTCCATTGCAAAGATGCCAAGGAAGAAAAGCTGAAGGCTCTCCAGGTGGCTAACACAAAGAAGCTCCAATTTCAAGCTTTCATGGAGACTTTCATTGAGGCGGCCACTCGGATTGCATATGGCATAGACCTGGACATCTTCGTCGAGCCTGCGAGTCCCACCAGTGCTTGAAAGAAAACTTTATCTTCCAGTCGGAACTTATTTGCCTCGGAATGCCGAGTGATTTTGTAATCGTTAAAACTCGCTTGGGCCTTCTGCCCGAGTACTTTTATCTGCGTTTGAGAAGTTGAAGTTACGAATTTATCTGAATGTTGCTTTCCAGTTTACTGCATACCCTGAGTGAATGGGTTTTTTGACTTAGGCGAGGACTGGCTCGCGGCTAAGCCCCCGAGTGGGAGGAATGCTCTCACTCGGAGAAGTTTTTAACTTAGGCGAGGACTGGCTCGCGGCTAAGCCCCCGAGTGGGAGGGATGCTCTCACTCGGAGAAGTTTTTAACTTAGGCGAGGACTGGCTCGCGGCTAAGCCCCCGAGTGGGAGGGATGCCCTCACTCGGAGAAGTTTTTGACTTAGGCGAGGACTAGCTCGCGGCTAAGCCCCCGAGTGGGAGGGATGCTCTCACTCAGAAAGTTCTTAACTTAGGCGAGGAGTGGCTTGCGGCTAAGCCCCCGAGTGGGAGGGATGCTCTCACTCGGAGTAGTTTTTAACTTAGGCGAGGACTGGCTCGCAGCTAAACCCCCGAGTGGGAGGGATGCTCTCACTCGGAGAAATTTTTAACTTAGGCGAGGACTGGCTCGCGGCTAAGCCCCCGAGTGGGAGGGATGCTCTCACTCGGAATAGTTTTTAACTTAGGCGAGGACTGGCTCGCGGCTAAGCCCCTGAGTGGGAGGGATGCTCTTACTCGGGGAAGTTTTTAACTTAGGCGAGGACTGGCTCTTGGCTAAGCCCCCAAGTGGGAGGCATGCTCTCACTCGGAGAAGTTTTTAACTTAGGCGAGGACTGGCTCTGGGCAAAGCCCCGAGTGGGAGGGATGTTCTCACTCGGAGACGTTTTTAACTTAGGCGGGACTGGCTCGCGGCTAAGCCCCCGAGTGGGAGGATGCTCTCACCCGAGTAGTTTTAACTTAGGCGAGGACTGCTCGCGCTAAGCCCCCGAGTGGAGGGATGCTCTCACTCGGAGAAGTTTTTAACTTAGGCGAGGACGGCTCGCGGCTAAGCCCCCGAGTGGAGGGATCTCTCACTCGGAGAAGTTTTTAACTTAACGAGGACTGGCTCGCGCTAAGCCCCCAGTGGGAGGGATGCTCTCACTCGGAGAGTTTTTACTTAGGCGAGGACTGGCTCGCGGCTAAGCCCAGTGGGAGGGATGCTCTCACTCGGAAAGTTTTTAACTTAGGCGAGGAGTGGCTCGCGGCTAAGCCCCCGAGTGGGAGGGATGCTCTCACTCGGAGTAGTTTTTAACTTAGGCGAGGACTGGCTCGCGCTAAGCCCCGAGTGGGAGGGATGCTCTCACTCGAAGAAGTTTTTAACTTAGGCGAGACTGCCTCGCGGCTAAGCCCCCGAGTGGGAGGGATGCTCTCACTGGAGTAGTTTTTAACTTAGGCGAGGACTGGCTCGCGGCTAAGCCCCTGAGTGAGGGATGCCTCTCACTCGAGAGAGTTTTAACTTAGGCGAGGACTGGCTCGCGGCTAAGCCCCCGTGGGAGGATGCCTCACTCGGAGAAGTTTTTAACTTAGGCGAGGACTGGCTCTGGGCTAAGCCCCCGAGTGGGAGGGATGTTCTCACTCGGAGAAGTTTTTAACTTAGGCGGGACTGGCTCGCGGCTAAGCCCCCGAGTGGACAGATGCTCTCACTCGGAGAGTTTTTAACTTAGGCAGGACTGGCTCGCGGCTAACCCCCGAGTGGAGGGATGCTCTCACTCGGAGAGTTTTTAACTTAGGCGAGGACTGGCTCGCGGCTAAGCCCCCAAGTGGGAGGGATGCTCTCACTCGGAGAATTTTTTAACTTAGGCGAGGACTGGCTCACGGCTAAGCCCCCGAGTGGGAGGAATGCTCTCACTCGGAGAAGTTTTTAACTTAGGCAAGGACTGGCTCACGGCTAAGCCCCCGAGTGGGAGGGATGCTCTCACTCGGAGAAGTTTTTAACTTAGGCGAGGACTGGCTCGTGTCTAAGCCCCCGAGTGGGAGGGATGCTCTCACTCGAAGAAGTTTTTAACTTAGGCGAGGACTGGCTCGCGGCTAAGCCCCCGAGTGGGAGGGATGCTCTCATTCGGAGAAGTTTTCAACTTAGGCGAAAAACCGGTTCGCAGCTAAGCCGCCCACTGGGGGTTTGGAACATGCACTTGTGTGAGTGGAATCATCGTAAGACTGCAGGAGTCTTGTCTTTGAGAAACAATCTAAAAGTACTCTTATTACATCTTGACAATTCAATCGTCAAGTATAAAATCGACGAAGAAGATCTGCATTCCAGGCGCGCGGTTCATCGATCTTCTTCGCGAGGTTGTAGAGGTGGTAGGCCCCATTGTGTAACACCTTGGTGATGATGAAGGGACCTTCCCACGCGAGGGCGAGCTCGTGGGGGCGCTGCTGATCCACTCGGAGGATGAGGTCCCCTTCTTGGAACGCTCGACCTTTGACGTTCCTAGCGTGGAAGCGCCGTAAGTCCTGCTGGTAAATAGTCGACCGTATTAGGGCCATCTCTCATTCTTCCTCCAATAGATCTACAGCGTCTTGCCGCGCCTGTTCTGCCTCGGCTTCTGAATAGAGTTCCACTCGGGGGAGTTGTGGAGAAGATCAGTCGGTAGTACGGCTTCGGCTCCATACACCATGAAGAAAGGAGTGCGGTCAGTGGACCGGTTAGGAGTCATCCTTAAACCCCATAGGACAGAAGGTAACTCAGTCACCCAGGCTCCGACCGCATGTTCGAGGTCCCGCATGAGTCGAGGCTTCAGCCCCTGAAGGATAAGGCCATTCGCCCTCTCGGCTTGACCATTCGACTGCGGGTGCGCAAGGGATGCGTAATCCACCCGAGTGCCCTGAGAAGCGCAGAACCCTCTGAATTCTTTTGAATCAAAGTTTGAGTCATTGTCTGTGATAATGCTATGTGGGACTCCATATCGGAGTATCAGTTCTTTCATGAACCTGATGGCTGTGCGTGAATCTAGCTTTTTAATAGGCTTAGCCTCAATCCACTTGGTGAACTTGTCGACTGCTATGAGCAAATGAGTGAAACCGCTCCTGCCAGTCCTGAGAGGTACAACCATGTCCAATCCCCACACGGCAAACGGCCAGACGAGTGGAATGGTCTTCAAAGCAGATGCAGGTTTATGGGACAAGTTCGCATAGAACTGACATCCTTCGCACCGTTGAACAATCTCTTTGGCAGCTTCATTGGCACAAGGCCAGAAAAAACCAGCTCGGTATGCTTTGGCCACAATCATCCGAGAGGACGCACGATGGCCACAGGTCCCCAAGTGAATTTCCTCCAAGATCAATCGACCTTCCTCTGGAGAAATACATCGCTGAGCCACGCCAGTGACACTTTCTCTGTACAGCTGTCCGTTGATCACGGTAAAAGCTTTGGACCTGCGAACAATCTGTCGTGCCTCGACTTCATCCTCTGGGAGCTCTTGCCTGAGTAAGTATGCAATGTATGGTACCGTCCAAACGGGGGTAATTACTAGAATCTCCATAACCAAGTCGATGACTGCAGGGATCTCGATTTCAGTCAGATCAGAGGGACTTATCGCCTGAGGAGGCTCTTCAGTGAAAGGATCTTCCTGCACCAACGGAGAGTGGAGATGTTCAAGAAACACATTGCTGGGGATAGGCGTCCGAGTGGAACCGATTTTCGCTAGATCGTCAGCTGCTTGATTTTTGATTCGGGGAATGTGATGAAGCTCCAAACCCTCGAATTTCTTTCTAACTTCCTCACTGCGTTGCAGTATCTAGTCATAGCAGGATTTCTGACGTCCCACTCCTTCATCACTTGATTGACCACCAAATCTGAGTCGTCGTAGACCATCAGGCGACGGACGCCGAGTGAAATGGACATACGCAACCCGTAGAGGAGTGCTTCATATTCAGCCTCGTTATTGGAAGAATCAAAGTGAATCTGAAGGACATAACTGAGCCGACCACCTTTCGGAGATACCAGGACCACTCCGGCACCGGAACCATTCAGCATCTTGGAGCCATCGAAGAACATAGTCCAATGCTCCGAGTGAATCTGAATTGGCTGCTGTTGTTCTATCCACTCGGCCATGAAATCCGCGAGTGCTTGGGACTTGATTGCTTTCTTCGCTTCGAACTTGATATCAAAAGGGAGGAGCTCGATGGCCCATTTGGCCACTCGGCTAGTCGCGTCCCGATTGTTCATGATTTCAGATAGCGGGGCATCACTGATGACAGAAACCGAGTGTTCTTGGAAATAATGTGCAACTTTCTTCGCTGTCAAGTAAATGTCGTAGACAAGCTTCTGATAGTGAGGGTATCTCTGCTTAGACGGAGTCAGGACTTCAGAAATGTAATATACTAGTCGTTGAACCTTATAGGCCTTGCCTTCTTCTTCCCTTTCCACTGTGAGGACCGTGCTGACAACTTGGCCAGTAGCCGCTATGTACAAAAGCAGAGGTTCTTTGCTGTTCGGAGCAGCAAGCACCGGCTGGGTGGAGAGCAGGACTTTGAGCTCAACAAACGCTGCTTCTGCTTCTGGAGTCCACTCGAACATGTCAGATTTCTTCATCAGTTGGTATAAAGGCAATGCTTTTTCTCCAAGACGAGAAATGAACCGACTGAGAGCAGCAAGACATGCTGTGAGCTTCTGGACATCGTGCACGCGCACACGGTGCTTCATTCGGACAATCGCACTGATTTTCTCAGGATTGGCATCTATTCCTCGTTCGGAAACGAGAAACTCGAGTAACTTGCCTCCCGGCACTCCGAAGGTGCACTTGGAAGGATTCAACTTGATGGCGTACCTTCGTAAGTTAGCAAAGGTTTCAGTGAGGTCAGTCAGCAGGTTGGAACCTTTGCGCGACTTGACCACGATGTCGTCCATGTAGGCCTCGACGTTCCGACTGATCTGAGTAAGAAGGCACTTCTGGATCATGCGCATGAATGTAGCGCCAACGTTTTTGAGACCGAATGGCATGGTGACATAGTAGAAACACCCGAAAGGGGTGATGAAGGCAGTTTTTATTTCATCTGGTCCGTACAGTCGGATTTGATGGTACCCGAGTACGCATCAATAAAAGACAGACGCTCGCATCCCATAGTCGAGTCAACTATTTGGTCGATGCGGGGGAGTGGAAAATGATCCTTCAGGCAGGCCCAATTGAGATGTTTGAAATCAATACACATACGGAGTGACTTGTCCTTCTTGGGGACCATGACAATGTTGGCGAGCCACTCGGAGTGGTAAATCTTGCGTATGAACTTAGCTGCCAGGAGCCGAGCCACCTCCTTGCCAATCGCCTTTATCTTCTCTGTTGCAGATCGACGCAAATGTTCTTTCACAGGCTTGACCTTCGAATCAATTCTCAGTCAGTGCTCAGCCAGTCCCCTGGGAACACCTGGCATGTCGGAAGGTTTCCATGCAAAGATGTCCCAGTTCTCACGGAGGAACTGGATGAGCGCGGTTCCTATTTGCTGTCGAGTGTTGTTGAAATGTTGGTCGGGGCAGCAGTAGGGTCTTCCGGGTGAACATGAACTTGCTTTGTTTCTCCTGCCGACTGAAAAGCGGACTCGGAAGCTGGCTTCTTCGAGCGGAGCAAATCACTCGGATCGGCATTCTTCTTGTACTCTTCCAATTCCACTACTACCATCTGCTCGTCAGCAATCTTGGATCCCTACTGAAGACATTCTTCGGCTCTCTGTCTATTCCCTGTGATGGTGATCACGCCCTTGGGTCCGGACATCTTCAGCTTGAGGTACACATAACATGGACGGGCCATGAAACGGGCATAAGCCGGTCGACCAAGGATAGCATGATAGGCACTGTGAAAGTCCACCACTTCGAATGTCAACTTCTCCTTCCGAAAATTCTTCGAGTCGCCGAAAACCACGTCTAGGGCAATCTGACCGAGTGACCTTGCCTTTTTCCCTGGGATGACTCCGTGAAACTGCATGTTGCTCTCACTGAGTCGGGACATCGGAATGCCCATCCCCTTGAGGGTTTCAGCATAGAGAATGTTCAATCCACTACCGCCATCCATGAGAACTTTGCGCAACCGAGTGCCTCCTATGACTGGATCCACTACCAGTGCTTGCCGCCTAGGGGTAGCAACATGAGCTGGGTGGTCCGACTAGTCGAAGGTAATGGGAGTCTTCGACCATCTGAGGTACGTTGTAGTCGCTGGAGCAACCATGTTCACTTCACGGTTGATTGATACGTCTCCAACGTATCTATAATTTTTTATTGTTCCATGCTATTATATTATCTGTTTTGGATATTTTATATGCATTATTATGCTATTTTATATTATTTTTGGGACTAACCTATTAACCTAGAGCCCAGTGCCAGTTTCTGTTTTTTCCTTGTTTTTGAGTTTCGCAGAAAAGGAATACCAAACGGAGTCCAAATGGAATAAAACCTTTGCGATGATTTTTCTTGGACTAGAAGACACCTGTGGGACTTGGACTCCAAGTCAGAAGACCTTGGAGTAGACGACAAGCCATAGGGGCGCGCCCCCCTGCCTTGTGGCCTACTCCAACACCCCCTGACCTAATTCTTCGTCCTATATATTCACATATATCCCAAAACCCTCAGAGGCATCCACGAAAATACTTTTCCACCGCCGCAACCTTCTGTACCCGTGAGATCCCATCTAGGGACCTTTTCCGGCACCCTGCCGGAGGGGGATTCGATCACGGAGGGCTTCTACATCAACTCTATTGCCCTTCTGATGAAGCGTGAGTAGTTTACCTCAGACCTACGGGTCCATAGCTAGTAGCTAGATGGCTTCTTCTCTCTCTTTGATTCTCAATACCACGTTCTCCTCGATGTTCTTGGAGATCTATCCGATGTAATCTTCTTTTGCGGTGTGTTTTTTGAGATCCGATGAATTGTGGATTTATGATCAGCTTATCTATGAATATTATTTGAATCTTCTCTGAATTCTTATATGCATGATTTGATATCTTTGTAATTCTCTTCGAACTATCGGTTTGGTTTGGCCAACTAGATTGGTTTTTCTTGCAATGGGAGAAGTGCTTAGCTTTGGGTTCAGTCTTGCAGTGTCCTTTCCTAGTGACAGTAGGGGCAGCAAGGCACGTATTGTATTGTTGCCATCGAGGATAAAAAGATGGGGTTTTCATCATATTGCTTGAGTTAATTCCTCTACATCATGTCATCTTACTTAATGCATTACTCTGTTCTTCATGAACTTAATACTCTAGATGCAGGCAGGAGTCAATCGATGTGTGGAGTAATAGTACTAGATGCAGAATCGTTTCGGTCTACTTGACATGGACGTGATGCCTATATTCCATAATCATTGCCTTAGATATTGTCATAACTTTGCGCTTTTCTATCAATTGCTCGACAGTAATTTGTTCACCCACCATGTTATTTGCTATCTTGAGAGAAGCCTCTAGTGAAACCTATGGCCCCCGGGTCTATTTTCCATCATATAAGTTTCCGATCTACTATTTTCCATCATATAAGTTTCCGATCTACTATTTTGCAATCTTTTACTTTCAGATCTATAAACCAAAAAACCCAAAAATATTTACTTTATCTTTTGTTTAGTTTTATCTATCTCTATCAGATCTCACTTTTGCAAGTGACTGTGAAGGGATTGACAACCCCTTTATCGCATTGGGTGCAAGTTGTTTGATTGTTTATGCAGGTATTAGGTGATTTGTGCGTTGTCTCCTACTGGATTGATACCTTGGTTCTCTAACTGAGGGAAATACTTATCTCTACTTTGCTGCATCACCCTTTCCTCTTCAACGGAAAAACCAACGCAAGCTCAAGAAGTAGCAGGAAGAATTTCTGGCACCGTTGCCGGGGAGATCTACGCCAAGTCAAGACATACCAAGTACCCATCATAAACTCTCATCTCTTGCATTACATTATTCGCCATTTGCCTCTCGTTTTCCTCTCCCCCACTTCTAAAATGATTTTCGAAAAGATTTGCCCTTTCTTCGCCCCTCTTCCGTTCGTCTTCTTCGTTTGCTTTTTGTGTGCTCGTGGGTTGGATTGCTCGCCATGTTTTTACCGTCTTTCACTATGACTAGCACTTCTACCCCTCCTTTGTCTCCTGACTTTGAAGTTCTTCACTTCAAATAGAAACAAGGAGAAGATTTAAAGGATGCTTGGTATAGAATGATAGAGTCTTATCGTAACTGCACTATAGAGGGGGATTTTAAGATTTTGCTTCGTAATTTCTATGTTGGACTAACCATGTCCCATAGACAACTTTTGGATTTCGCTGCTAAAGGGAATTTTATTGAAATTGATCCCAATATTGCTTACGAGATAATAGAAGGAGTGGTGGGAATTTTACCCCCACAGAAGGGATTACATCACACCCAAGAGGGAACACAAGTTTTTGAGAAACTATGTGAAGTACAGAAAATTTTGCAAAAATCCCTTGAACCCCTCAAAAATGTTAGTGGAAACCTCCACCGCATGAATATGTTGATCACTCTTTGCAATAAGCGGGTTTTCGGGGGTATGGACCCCGGGTAGCCTCATCCGGACCCAACAGCTTTTCAAGACATCGGGGCTAGCAAAGCCCCTCATACCGGCTGGCCACGCGGGCCGACTTCCAGAAGACGGCGCACCCGTAGAAGACGGCTTTGAGGGTGGGCCGGCTTCCAGCAGCCGGCCCCATCTTCCCCTCGGAGTCTGCACTCACCTACTACAATGGGACGGGGCGTGGCAACATTGCCGCCTACTCCCCCGAATCCCGGAGGAGCATGGCTATAGTACGAACTGACCCAACAGCCACCAACCCGCCTGGCGCAGGACTGTAGCCATGCGACTTATGATGCGGCCCTTGTCAGCAAGGACCGTGCTACGACAGAGGACCATCAGCATGGCCCACAGGCTTCCAGAGGATAGCGCAACCCTCGAAGGCGGCCTCGGGGGTGGGCCGGCTTCCAGCAGCCGGCCCCTCCTTCCCCTTGGAGTCTGCGCTCACCCACTACGACAAGACGGAGCGTGGCTACAGTGTGCGCTGACCAAGCGGCCACCTACCCGCCTGACGTGGGACTATAGCCATACGACTTGTGACGCGGCCTCCGTCATCAGGGACAGAGCTACAGCGAAAGGCAATCAGCGTGGCCCGCAGGCGGTGGGCCCTACCTGTCGACCGGATTCTCGGCAGCCGGCGGTGCCCTCCAGAGGCGGGCCCTAGCAGCCGGCGGAGAACCCGGCGACCTTAGACACTGACGTCCGGGTCCTACACCCGGCCGAATTACCATTGTACTCTTGGCGGGTTGGCCTATAAAACCCCCCAGGGTTCAACCATGCAAAGGGTTCAACCCTCATTCCACACACACCCACGCCATAGCTAGGAGAAGAGAGGTAGCTCTACCCTTCTTCCTCCTCTAGAACCACAGCTCAAGGAGCAACCTTGTACACTCTTGATCATAGTCATCATGCGGAGACCCCGCAGAGTAGGACTAGGGGTGTTATCTCTCCGGAGAGCCCCGAACCTGGGTACGTCTCGTGTGCGATCGAGCTCGTGCTCACTCCCGCTTCCTGGGCCCGATGACGTCCTCTTGGCTCCACCCATGATAAGCCACCCCCTGGCATCAGACATGAGAATACCACGACAGTTGGTGCCCACCGTGGGGCCATTCGCGGCATTGGCCGGAGACACGTTCTGGACGGGAACCGCCTTCCTCTCCGGCGAGCGTGTTGCGGCCAGCCTAATCAGCCAGCCCAATACGTTCGCTTGCGCTTGCACTAGCGCATCGTTCGACGAGGGAGCCATTTGCCCCGCGAGCTGCCTCGCCGACCTCTTCGGGAAGCTCAGCCTCTCCGACGCAGACGCCACCGACGGGTTCCCCGGCGATGTGGTGGCAATCGACGACCCGCTCCCTCCCATCTCTAGCGTCGCCTCTGCCGGCGCGCTCGATGCCGGCGTCTTCATGGAGGTGATGGTCACTGGCAACAGCCAGGCCTCTGGCGGGGCCATCCAGGACCCATTTGCGAGCAGCGATGCAGGACCTGGCGGCTCCCGTCGGAGCCAACGCCGACGCGGCGGCGCTAGAAGAAATCCACGTCAAGCTCCTCGACATTGCCACCAAGATGGCGGCCATGAAGCGCCGCGCTGAGGCCAACCAGCGCGAGATCGACCGCATAGCTGGCGGCACGCTGGCTGCGGTCGAGCCCAGCCGAGCCGGCACCATCTGGCAACACGGCGCGGCCATCGCCAGCATGCTGGGAGTCAGACGTCCGACCTATGACACCCCCGTGCAGAACCTGCGCTCCGCACAGGCGGCGGCGGCAGAACTTGAGAACCTGGAGGGCGACGAACGGCGCAGCCAGCTAGACCGCCTTCAGGAACTCCTCAACGTTGCGAGCACACAGCAAGACGCGTGCAACCGCGTTGTGGGAGCCGCCCGGCATGCCGAACTCCCGGAATGGAACCCTCCACCCCGCCGCGAGAATGGAGCGACCTCCCGGTCCCCTAGTGGCGGCGGCCGCGGCCAACGGAACCCGGAGCCGGCAGCTAGCCGCAGCCGGCGCTCTCACCACACAGTTGTGGGCAGCCAGCAAGTTCCTCCGAACCTGGAGGGCCGGCGCCAGCAAGATGAACGACCGCCTCCCCCCCTCCCCCCCGTGCAGGGAGAGGTTGGCTTCTCCGGTGCCGGTTGAGCACCCGACTTTGGGGGGGGCGGCTAGGCCCCCGCAAAGCAGTCGGCGAGAATGACGCTCTCCGCCGGATCGAGCAGCTTGCTCGGTCCCTGGCAATGGAGGATGAGGATATAGTCGGCCCGGCCTGCTTTGGCCCCCGCATCCGCGACGAGCCCTTCCCCAAAGGGTTCTTGCTTCCTCGTGACACTCCCAAGTACAACGGCGCCGTCAAGCCGGAAGATTGGCTGACCGACTACGCCACTGTAGTCAGCATAGCAAACGGCAACAAGCGTGTTGCCGTGAAGTATGTTCTGCTCATGCTACAGGGCACGACCTGGACATGGCTGAACAGCCTCAAGCCCAACAGCATCAACAGCTGGTTGGACTTCAGCGACATCTTCATCCGCAACTTCAACAGTACCTACAAGCGCCTCCCAAGCCTTGCCAGCTCTCCATGTACGTTCAAGGCTCGACCGAGTCCACTCGTGACTACCTGACGCGCTGGGCCGAGTTGCACAACTCCTGTGAAGGGGTGCACGAGGTGCAGGCCATCGAGTACTTCACCTCCGGGTGCAGAGAGGGCAGCCTGCTCAAGCACAAGCTTTTGTGCGACGAGCCGGCTACCTTGGACGAGCTCCTGGTTGTGGCGGACAAGTACGCCATGGTCGACTCCTCCATGAAGTCAGAGATCCGGATCGACGCGTCCGGGAAGGTGATCCCGCCGGCTTCTCCGGCGCCAACTGGTGACTCCGACCGGTGTCAGCAGCCGAACGACAACAAGCGCAAGGCCCAGCAGCCGGCTTCTAACAACCGGCAGGTGGCAACCGTCGAGGACTAGCAGCCGGCATGCCAACCCAGCCCCAAGCATCAGCGGGGCGGCAAGGGGGCCTGGTTGCCGGCCTTCTCCTTTGAGCAGACCCTCAATGCCCCATGCAAGTTCCACAGCGGCGCGAAGCCGTCCAACCATACAACCCGGCAGTGCAGCTGGCTCACCCGAATCACCAAGGGTGAGGGCTTGCCGCCTCCTCCAGCCGGCCCGGCGGCTCCGGCTCCTCAGCAGCCGGCCCGCCCTGTCGGCATGCTCCAAGATGAATTCCCCAACGAGAACGCCACTTATGTCGTCTTCACCAGTGAAGCCGACGACAAGCACAGTCAGCTTCAGCAGCACCACGAGGTGAATGTTGTTATTCCAGAGGTCCCCCAATTCATGCACTGGTCCGAGAGGCCCATCACCTGGAGCCGTGATGACCATCCGGCTGTGATGCCTTCGCCGGGTGCTTATGCCATGGTGCTGGACTCCACCTTCTCAACCAAGAGGCGGGCTTGCCGCTTCTCCCGAGTCCTGGTAGACGGCGGTAGCAGCATCAACATCCTCTACCGCGACACCATGGAAAAGCTGGGCATCAAGGAGAAGCAACTCCAGCCCAGCCGGACCGTGTTCCATGGCATTGTCCCTGGGCTTTCCTGCTCTCCAATCGGCAAGATCAAGATCGACGTCCTGTTCGACGACAAGACCCACTTCCACCGCGAGCCTATCTGGTTCGAGGTGGTCGACTTGGACAGCCCCTACCACGCGCTCTTGGGCTGGCCTGCACTAGCCAAATTCATGGTAGTTCCGCATTACGTGTACCTGAAGATGAAGATGCCGGGTTCCAAGGGCATCATCACCATTGCCAGCGACTACAAGAAGTCACTCACGTGTGCCGCGGCCAGCTCCCGGCTGGCCGAGTCCCTCGTCATCGCCGAAGAGAAGCGCCTCCTTGACCGGGCTGTGGCCATGGCCAGCGAGCAGCCGGCCATGCCATCTGACCCCAAGGAGGTTGAGGCCGAGGGCTCCTTCCAGCCGGCCAAGGAAACCAAGAAGATCATCTTGGACTCGGCGCACCCGGAGAAGTACGCTGTGGTGGGGGCTAAACTCGACAGCAAATAGGAAAGCGAGCTTGTCGACTTCCTCCGTGATAATCGGGACATCTTTGCATGGTCCCCCAAGGACATGCCAGGTGTTCCGAAGGAGTTCGCCAAGCACAAGCTGCATGTGCGGCCGGATGCTAAGCCGGTCAAGCAACCCCTCCGCCGCCTATCAGAAGAGAAGAAAAGGATCGTTGGTGAAGAAATCGCCCAGCTTCTGGCAGCCGGCTTCATCATGGAAGTGTTCTACCCGGACTGGCTTGCCAACCCAGTCCTCGTTTTGAAGAAAAACAACAAGTGGCGCATGTGTATCGACTACACAAGCCTCAACAAAACCTGCCCCAAGGATGCGTTTACCTTGCCCCGGATTGATCAAGTGATCGACTCCACGGCCGGCTGCGAGCTTTTGTCCTTTTTGGACGCCTACTCTGGCTACCACCAAATCAAGCTGGACCGGGCCGATCGACTGAAGACCGCCTTCATCACCCCTTTCGGCGCCTTCTGCTATATCACCATGACATTCGGCTTGAGGAATGCCGGTGCCACCTTTCAGCGCTGCATGCAAAAGTGCCTCTTGAAGCAACTCGGCAGAAATGCCCACGTCTATGTGGATGACATAGTGGTGAAGACGGAGAAGCACGGTAGCCTTTTGGAGGATCTCAAGGAGACCTTCGCCAACCTGCACTGTTTTCAAATCAAGCTCAACCCGGAGAAGTGCGTCTTCGGAGTACCAGCCAGCCAGCTCCTTGGCTTCCTTGTTTCCGAGCGTGGGATAGAGGGCAACCCCGTAAAGATCAAGGCCATTGAGCGGATGAAGAGACCGACCCGACTGTGGGACGTCCAGAAGTTCACCGGGTGGCTAGCATCTCTCAGCCGATTCGTCAGCCGGTTGGGCGAGAAGGCCCTTCCTCTGTACCAGCTGATGAAGAAGACCACATGCTTCGAATGGACCGACCAGGCGGACGAGGCGTTCCTCCAGCTCAAGCGGATGCTATCCATGCCGCCTGTTCTGGCCGCTCCGGCTGCTAAAGAGCCCATGCTCCTCTACATCGCCGCCACCAACCGGGTCGTCAGCACGGTGATTGCTGTCGAGCGCCCAGAAGCCGGCAGGGCACAGCCGGTCCAGAGACCGATCTACTACCTGAGCGAGGTGTTGTCCGCCTCCAAGAAGAACTACCCCCACTACCAGAAGATGTGCTACGGCGTGTACTTTGCTGCCAAGAAGCTGAAGCAGTACTTCCAGGAGCGCACCATCACGGTCGTCTCTACTGCCCCCCTTGCCGAGATCATGGGCAACCGAGATGCCTCAGGCCGGGTGGCCAAGTGGGCCATCGAGCTGGCTCCCCACACCATCCTCTACCAGCCCCACACCGCCATCAAGTCCCAAGCGATGGCCGACTTCCTTGTCGACTGGGCCGAGACCCAGTACCTGCCGCCTGCGCCAGATTCCACGCATTGGCGGATGCACTTCGATGGCTCGAAGATGCGCACCAGTTTGGGAGCCGGCATCGTCCTTACCTCTCCCAAAGGCGACAAGCTGAAGTACACGCTGCAAATCCACTTCGCCGCCTCCAACAACGTGGCCAATTACGAGGCACTCGTCCATGGGCTCCGACTGGCCAAGGAGATCGGCATCTGCCGCATCTTGTGCTACGGCGACTCGGACCTTGTGATCCAGTAGTCCTCTGGCGACTGGGACACCAATATGGCCAGCTACCGCTTCCTCGTCCAGCAGATCAGCGGGCACTTCGATGGGTGTGAGTTCATCCATGTGCCACGGGCCGACAACGAAGTAGCCGACGCCCTGGCACTAATTGGCTCCACTCGGCAGGCCATTCCAGCCGGCGTCTCCCTCGAGTGCCTGCGCAAGTCGTCTATCCAACCTTCGCCGGAATCAGAATGCATCTTCGTGCTGGCTAATCCTGGAGCAGCCGGATCCGGCTCGGGAACTTCAGCAGCCGGCTCGGGAACTTCTGCAGGCGGCCCGGGGGCTGCAGCACCTAAACCCGGCCCAGGGACTCCAGCACCCGGCCCGGGGACTGCTGTAGCCGGCCCGGGGACTCCCACGACGCAACAAGGAGCAGCCAGCTCCAACCCGCCGCCTCCCAACCTGGCCACCCCAACGCCGGTTGCCGTCATGACGGTGGTGGAAGCCCCGTCTTGGGCGCAGACCATCCTCAACTTTCTGGTGAGCCGCGAGCTCGCAGCCGACGAGGTCTTGGCCCGGCAGGTGCAACGCCGGGCGGCGGCGTACACAAACATCAACAGAGAGCTCATCGGGCACAGCGCGACTGGCGTCTTCCAGCGTTGCGTCGAGCCACAGAAGGGCATTGCAATCCTCAGGGACATTCATCAAGGTGAATGTGGCCACCACGCCGCCTCCAGAGCCCTCGTCGCCAAGGCTTTCCGCCACGGTTTCTTCTGGCCGACTGCTCTGGACAACGCCAAGGAGTTGGTCTGGAAGTGCAAGGGGTGCCAGCGCTTCAGCACCAAGCAGCACCAGCCGGCCTCGGCACTCAAAACAATTCCCATCACCTAGCCGTTTGCCGTATGGGGATTGGACATGGTGGGGCCATTCAAGACAGCACGCTGCGGCATGGCCCATCTGCTGGTTGCCGTGGACAAGTTCACAAAGTGGATTGAGGCAAGGCCAATCAAGAAGCTGAACGGCCCCACAGCCATTACATTCATCGCGAACATCACCGTTCGATACGGCATCCCACACAGCATCATCACTGACAATGGCACGAACTTCGCCAAAGGCGCCTTGGCTCGTTTCTGCGCAACGCAGGGCATCCGACTGGACCTCGCGTCGGTTGCTCACCCACAGTCAAACGGCCAGGTGGAGCGGGTAAACGGCCTCATTCTTTCCGGCATCAAGCCTCGGCTGGTCGAGCCGCTGGAGTGCTCGGCCGGCTGCTGGATCAAGGAGCTGTCAGCCGTCCTTTGGAGTCTCCGGACCACGCCAAACAGATCAATCGGCTTCACACCTTTCTTCCTCATGTACGGGGCCGAGGCCGTCATCCCAACGGACATCGAGTTCGACTCGCCTCGCGTCACCCTATACACGAAGGCGGAAGCAAAGGAGGCCCGCGAAGACGGCATCGATTTGCTTGAAGAGGCCCAGCTGCTAGCACTCAGCCGGTCCGCCATCTATCAGCAGAACCTGCGCCGCTACCACAATAAGAAGATCAAGCCGCGTGCTTTCCGCGAGGGCGACCTTGTGCTCCGACTGATCCAGCGAACAGCTGGCCAGCACAAGCTGTCGGCTCCTTGGGAGGGCCTTTCATCGTCAGCAAGGCCCTGGGCAATGACTCCTACTACCTCATCGACGCACAGAAGCCCAGGGCACGCAAGAGGGACACAGCCGGCCAGGAGTCGGAGCGCCCATGGAACACAAACTTCTTCGCCCGTTTTACAGTTGATGTAGTGTATGTACCACGCTATCTTTTTTACTAAGGAAAGACAGCAGGTACCCTGAGGTGCACTCGGGGGCTACCTTTTTATCTATATGATAAGCTTCACATATGTATGAGTATTCATTCTTTCGCCCTGCCCGGGTCCGGTCAGCCGGCCCGGGGGCTCGCCGACTTGGCCCAAGTTGGTACCATCCGAAGTCGGCTCAGTAGTGTGCCAATGCCAAAGCCCTCTCTTCGCCCCAGCCACAGCTCGCAGCGCGACAGTCCGACTAGTAAGAGCCAAAGGCTGAAAACACTATCCACACGAAAAATGACTAAGGAAGAACGCCAGTTCAGGTCAAGTCGGCCTCTGGCCTACCCCGTCCGACTGCTTAGGAGCCGGCCGGCCGGCTTCTCGCTTGACTAGCTATGCTTTAAGCGGCTAAAGTAATTTGCCTACTCTAAACGGCTAAGTCCCTGACTCGGCCACAGACCGCAACGCGGCTGTCCGGCTGGCAGCGGCAGCCAAAGGAACACGGCAAAAAAAAGCCAAAGAAAGCAAAGGCAAAATCGAGTCAGAACTCGGCAAGGCACACAAGCATGCAGGAAAAATAAATTCATTTACATCGCAACGGGCCAGCGGTCGGCATTCATCAAGGTTTAAAATACACCCCCAGTGGGTGGAACTACGCATAACTAACTTGTTCTTGAGCACAAGACAGAAAAACTTAAAAGATAAGGGCCGCCTAGGCCGGAGGCACTGCGGGCTGCTCGGACAAGTCGGTGGTGGCGGTAGCGCTGGCTGGCGGGGCTTTCGGCTGGTTGGTCTCGGTCTGGTCGGTGGCTGAGGCCGGATTGGGGTGATTCCGGCTGGTCGCTCCGTCATCCGACGCGACGCCATCGCCTTCCTCGTCCTCGTCCCCCTCCGTGGCTTCGTTGCTGGAGGCGATCTCCTCCGCCGGGTCCTCCCCCTCGTCCGGGTTCAGCCCGAACCAGGACGGCGGCACCTCGGTGCCGTTTTTCGCCTGCTCCGGGATGAAGACGCTGCCGTCGGTGTACTCGACGAGGGCCGACGCGCGAATGGCAATCTCCTCATGCTCCGCCTCCAGTTTCGGCACCGCCTCCTGGCGGAAGGTGGTCAGCTGCACCAGGCTCACGCCCGGGTACCACGCCTTCATGAATTCCAGCGCCACCTTGGCGCCGCCCCATGCCGCGGCGCCCTTCCAGGCGTCGAGCCGCTCCCCCGCCACCTCCAACCAGTCGGCGGTCCGGCTAGGAGTCTGGGGGACCTGCACGCCCGGCCAGAGCCCTTCCAAGACCAGCGACCCGGCACGCTGAAACCGGCGGAGCAGACGGCGCGCCGGCTCAAGACGCAGCCGAACGGCCAGGAACTGTTCGCCCAAGTTCTGGGGCCGGTCCGGTGCAATCTCCATGCCCACACTCCTCCGCTGGTCGCGCCGTGCCTCAATCGCCTGGCCGATGGCACCAGAGTGATCCGGGAAGTACTCTGTCCAAAAGAAGACAAAAGAATTAGAAGCCGGCTGACCATGGTAGCCGGCAACTAACCAATCAAGGAAGAAAGAAGATCTACCCTCGAGCAGATCCTCAATCACCAAGTAGCCCTCCGACAGGTACTTCTCCTTTTCGGCCCAGCCCGAGCGTTGGGACTCGAACTCGGCCTTGAGGCGCTCCTCCTCATCCTTCAGCTGCTGGACCTGCTCCGCATGCCAGGCCGCCTGGTCAGCCAGCTCCTTCTCGAGCCGGTTGCGCTCCGCGGCCGCTTGGCTGCGCTCCAGCTCTTTGGCCTGAAGCTGGCCCTCGAGCTCATGCACGCGGCCCCGCAGATGGGTGGCGGCCTCTACAAAGGCAAAGAGGAATCATCAGCAATAGCATCAACAAAGACAAGAAGTAGCCGGGAAGATCCGGCCCGACTGCTCAGCAGTCGGCCCGAATCTCGGGGGCTACACCCAGTGGGCGCGCTTGCGCGCCTCCACTGAAAGCCGGCCTACGTACCCCGGTTGGCGAGCTTCTGGTTTTGGGAGTTGAAGGCGGCCGCACGCAGGTTGTAGTAGTCCTGCGGCAAGCACGACATCTCAGCATTCGGAAACACGCCTTAAAGTTCCAATCCGCCTGCTCAGCAGCCAGCTTGGAACTCGGGGGCTACACCCAGTGGGTGCGTTGGCGCGCCCCCACTGAAGATCGCAAAAATAAAAAGCAAGATCAAGAGCATACCCGGACAGACGTCTGCATCGCCACCATCTCGTTCCTCGCCTTCAGGAGGGTGGCGCCGTGGGCGGAGAACTTGTCCAGGACGTCCTGCACCGCGAGGTTCAGGGCGGCCGGGCTGGCCCCTGGCGCCCAATTAGGCGGAGCGAAACTCGTGGCCTCGATGTCGGCTCCCTGCGAGCTCGCGGCAGCCCCGATTTCTACCGGCCTCGGCGCGGAAGCCGCCCACAGGCGTGCGGGGGTGTGTGCCGTCATGGCCTAGCTTGTCGCCAAACCGGCGCCGGCCAGCGGCATCTCCAGCCCTCCGGGGTGACCGTCACCTCACTCGCCAGCACCTGGTGCGCGCTGAGCCACCTCCGCCTCCGGGATAACGGAGTCAGCAACCTCCAGCTTCGGCGCCGTCTGGTCGGCTCCGGCTGCCCCAGTCGTCACCTAGGCCTCCACCACCGTCACCTCCGGCTGCTCAAGATTCGCAGCCTCCGGGATCCCGCTGCCGGCCGGATCCTCCACGGCCTTGGCGTCGGCCTCCGCCTGCGCCTTGGTTGCCGCCTCCGCCTCCGCCTGCGCTGACGCGGCGGCCTGAGCATCGGCGTCCGCCCGCGCCGCGGCAGCTTCCTGCTCCTCCCGTGCCTCCCGCGCGTTCCTTTCCGTCGCCTCCCGAAGGGCAGCGGCCAGGCCTCCTTAGAGCCGCCTGCTGGTCCGATCAGCGAGGCGGACGGAGCCCGTGATATGGAGATGGCGGCCCTGCTCAGCAAAGGAAGTAGAAATGAGAAGTTTGCGAGAAAGAAAAGCAGCCAAGGCAGTGCACCTAACACACTTACCTGGACACCATTGGGCGATCCTTTGGGGCCCTCCGGACGGCGGCCACCTTCGCGGCTTCCTGCCACTTGGTCGTGGCCGCTTGCTTGGCCTTCTTGGGCGGCCGGCTACCAAACAGCCCCTCGCCGCGATGTTTAGGCGCGCCGGGTGCACCAGTCGGCGCTCCGCTTGGCGGCCGCGCCATCGAAGGGTCGGCGCCTGCCCCCTTGACACCTTTGGGGTGGCGTTGCCCCTCGTCGTCCTCATCGTCATCCGGCCAGGACTGGACATCACCGTCTCCTCTTGCGCCGCCTCCTGCAGCTCCGCCTCCTGCGGCTCTGCCTCCTCTGTCGCCGCCTCCCCCGGTGGCGTCGTCTTCGCCTCCGTCTTCCAACGCGGCCGCCCCTAGCTCGGGGTCGCCCACATCACTCTCCTCGCGGTCCGGCATCCATTGATGGCCCGGAGCCGGCACGCCGGTTACTGCCTGACCAGGGAAGCGCTACCCCGTGTCCGGGAGGTCAGGTCGGATGAAGAGCACCGCATGAACAAAGAATGGGGACTAGATACTAACTGGCGGTGGTGGGTTGGCGCGACTGTACGGCTGCTTGCCAAATTGCCAGTCGGTCTCGCTGAGCTTGCTGTCGGAGAAGGAGTTGACATGGCGGACCACCTCCACCATCGGCAGCTCCTTCGTGGACATCCGGCAGGGGTCCCGGCGGCCGCTCATGTCGCAGATCAGGTGCGGCCGGGCTTGGAGGGAAGAAACCCGGCAGTAGACGAATGAGGCCAGCAAGTCCGCCGGCTTGAGGCCCGCCGAGTCCGTCATCTCCTGAAGCCGGACAAGGATGTTAGTGATGGAAGCCGGCACCGGCTTGGGTTGTTGCCCCCAGTTGTTCCGCGGCTCGCCAGGCGGGCCGATCGCGAAGGCCGGCAGGTTGATGTAGTCACGAGTCGGGTGGAGGTTGCGGACGTAGAAGTACGACTGCTGCCACAGCTTCGCCGACTCCAGCAACGCGATGGGAGGAAAGCGGCTCCTGGAGCCGGTGCGCCGCACGACGACGCATGATCCGCACTGGGCCGGCTCGCCCTTGGCCTAGGTACCCAACGTCAGATAGAAGAACCTGCCCCACAGCTTGAGCGTGGGCAGGATGCCGAGGTAGCCTTCGCAGAAGGTCACGAAGGCGGAGAGAAGTGCCATCGTGTTGGGAGTAAGGTGATGAGGTTGGAGACAATAGAAGTCGAGGAAGGAGCGGAGGAAGCCGCTCGCAGGCAAACCAAATCCACAGAGGAAATGGCTCCGGAAGATGACGAATTCGCCGGCCCTCAGCGCCGGCGAGATCTCCCTCTCGTCGGGGATCCGCGTCCCCACGAACGCCTCGACAGGAAGCCTCCACGTCGCACGGAGGAATTCGACGTGGCCCTCGTGGATGTTGGAGCCATCCCACTCGCCTCGGTGGCCTGGCGGCGGCGCGGCGAGGCTGGACGGTGGCGAAGCCGCGGTGGCACTTCGGCAGCTTGCGGCGCGGTGGCACGGCGGCGGCGAGGAAGCAAAGGAGCGAGGAAGAAGAAGAAGAGAGCGGAGGGGGCGCACGTGCATCTGGCCGCCCCCTCCCTCCTATTTATACGGCCGAGACGGCGAGGCCAAGGCGACGCTTCGTGGGGGGGCGTGGGATTAACTGCGCCCACGTCCCGCATGCCCCCGCAAATCCCGCGCCTTAATGGCGCATAATCATTTTGCCCTGGAAGGGCAACCGTCTGCCTCGGCCGCAGTGGATCCGCGCGCGCGCCGAGGCTGTGTAGTGGTGGGCCCAGGCCTGTGGCGGCGTCCCATCGCGCGCGTGGGCTGGCAGGCCGGCCTGGCCTGCTGGCGGCGTGTGGCGTGCGTGCAACGGGCGGCAGGCACGCCACCCGGTGGCGTACCACCCGGTGCCCGCCACGACGATTCAAATTCACCAAGCGGCTGGCTTCGCCTCTGCCGGTTTCTGGCATGCAGCTTCTCCCAGCCGGACAAAGCAAAGACGCATGATCTCTCAGAGGAGAAAACTGTTGAGGCACTCCGACGTTGAGCCGTGGCACCTCACCAGCTTCGGGGACTACTGTCGGGGCGATGGACCCCGGGTAGCCTCATCTGGACCCAACAGCTTTTCAAGACATCGGGGCTAGCGAAGCCCCTCATACCGTCTGGCCATGTGGGCCGGCTTCCAGAAGACGGCGCACCCGTAGAAGACGGCTTTGAGGGTGGGCCGGCTTCCAGCAGCCGGCCCCATCTTCCCCTCGGAGTCTACACTCACCTACTACAATGGGACGGGGAGTGGCAACAGTGCCGCCTGCTCCCCCGAATCCCGGAGGAGCATGGCTACAGTACGAACTGACCCAACGGCCACCAACCTGCCTGGCGCGGGACTATAGCCATGCGACTCATGACGCGGCCCTCATCAGCAAGGACCGTGCTATGACAGAGGACCGTCAGCGTGGCCCATAGGCTTCCAGAAGACGGCGCATCCCTCGAAGGCGGCCTCGGGGGCAGGCCGGCTTCCAGCAGCTGGCCCCTCCTTCCCCTCGGAGTCTGCGCTCACCCACTACGATAAGACGGAGCGTGGCTACAGTGTGCGCTGACCAAGCGGCCACCTACCCGCCTGACGCGGGACTGTAGCCATACGACTCGTGATGCGGCCTCCGTCATCAGGGACAGAGCTACAGCGAAAGGCAATCAGCGTGGCCCGCAGGCGGTGGGCCCTACCTGTCGGCCGAATTCTCGGCAGCCAGCGGGGCCCTCCAAAGGCGGGCCCCAGTAGCTGGCGGAGAACCCGGTGACTTTAGACACTGACGTCCGGGACCTACACCCGACCGAATTACCATTGTACCCCTGGGGGGTTGGCCTATAAAACCCCCCAGGGTTCACCCATGCAAAGGGTTCAACCCTCATTCCACACACACCCACGCCATAGCTAGGAGAAGAGAGGTAGCTCTACCCTTCTTCCTCCTCTAGCAACACAGCTCAAGGAGCAACCTTGTACACTCTTGATCATAGTCATCATGCGGAGACCCCGCAGAGTAGGACTAGGGGTGTTATCCCTCCGGAGAGCCCCAAACCTGGGTACGTCTCGTGTGCGATCGAGCTCGTGCTCACTCCCGCTTCCAGGGCCCGACGACTTCCTCTTGGCTCCACCCATGATAAGCCACCCCCTGGCATCTGACGTGAGAATACCACGACACGGTTGGATGCTCTAGATCTAAAGATTTCTGAATATGAGGAGAAACGCAAGGAACATCCCGGATTTGAGCATAATTCCATTAAAAAGATAAAAACCAAAGATGACAATACCTAGATCTATTTGTGTTTTTATGCCTAGCTAAGGGCGTTAAACAATAGCGCTTGTTGGGAGGCAACCCAATTTTATTTTTATTTTTGCTTTTTGTTCCTGTTTTGCTTTGAATAATTCATCTAGCCTCTGGTTAGATGTGGTTTTATGTTTTAATTAGTGTTTGTGCCAAGTAAGACCTTTGGGATGGCTTACGGTGATAGTTGATTTGATCTTGCTGAAAAACAGAAACTTTAGCGCCCAGGAAAATATTTTTTATAATTCATAGAAACATGCTTTTGATCTGATTGTTTTTGGACAAGATTGATATACAAATTTCCAAGGTTGTCCTAATTTTTCAGAATTTTTGGAGTTACAGAAGTATTCGAAGTTCTCATATTGCTATAGACTGTTCTGTTTTTGACAAATTCTGTTTTCTTTGTGTTGTTTGCTTATTTTGATGAATCTATGGGTAGTATCGGGGGGTATGAACCATGGAAAAGTTGGAATACAGTAGATATTACACCAATATAAATAAAGAATGAGTTCACAACAGTACCAAAAGTGATGATTTATTTTCTTATACTAACGGAGCTTATGAGATTTTCTGTTGAGTTTTGTGTTGTGAAGTTTTCAAGTTTTGGGTAAGGATTTGATGGACTATGGAATAAGGAGTGGGAAGAGCCTAAGCTTGGGGATTCCCAAGGCACCCCAAGGTAATATTCAAGGATAACCAAAAGCCTAAGCTTGGGGATGCCCCGGAAGGCATCCCCTCTTTCGTCTTCGTCTATCGGTAACTTTACTTGAGGCTATATTTTTATTCACCACATGATATGTGTTTTGCTTGGAGCGTCTTGTATGATTTGAGTCTTTACTTTTTAGTTTGCCACAATCATCCTTGCTGTACACACCTTTTTAGAGGGACACGCATGAATCGTGATTTATTAGAATACTCTATGTGCTTCACTTATATCTTTTGAGCTAGGCAATTTTGCTCTAGTGCTTCACTTATATCTTTTTAGAGCACGGCGGTGGCTTTATTTTGTAGAAATTATTGAACTCTCATGCTTCACTTATATTATTTTGAGAGTCTCTAAACAGCATGGTAATTTGCTTTGGTTATGAATTTAGTCCTAATATGATAGACATCCAAGAGGGATATAATAAAACTTTCATATAAAGTGCATTGAATACTATGAGAAGTTTGATTCCTTATGATTGTTTTGAGATATAAAGATGGTGATATTAGAGTCATGCTAGTGAGTAATTGTGAATTGGAGAAATACTTGTGTTAAGGTTTGTGAGTCCCGTAGCATGCACGTGTGGTGAACCGTTATGTAACGAAGTTGGAGCATGAGATATTTTTTGATTGTCTTCCTTATGAGTGGCGGTCGGGGATGAGCGATGGTCTTTTCCTACCAATCTATCCCCCTAGGAGCATGCGCGTAGTACTTTGTTTTGATGACTAATAGATTTTTGCAATAAGTATGTGAGTTCTTTATGACTAATGTTGAGTCCATGGATTATACGCACTCTCACACTTCCACCATTGCTAGCCTCTCTAGTGCCGCGCAACTTTCGCCGGTACCATACACCCACCATATACCTTCCTCAAAATAGCCACCATATCTACCTATTATGGCATTTCCATAGCCATTCCGAGATATATTGCCATGCAACTTTCCACTGTTCCGTTTATTATGACACGCTTCATCATTAGCATATTGCTTTGCATGATCATTTAGTTGACATCGTATTTGTGGCAAAGCCACCTTTCATAATTTTTTCATACATGTCACTCTTGAGTCATTGCACATCTCGGTACACCGCCGGAGGCATTCATATAGAGTCATATTTTGTTCTAAGTATCGAGTTGTAATTCTTGAGTTGTAAGTAAATAGAAGTGTGATAATCTTCATTATTAGAGCATTGTCCCATGTGAGGAAATAAAAAAAGAGAGGCCAAAGAAGCCAAACAAAAAAATGAGAGAAAAGAGAGAAGGGGCAATGTTACTATCCTTTTTTTTCCACACTTATGCTTCAAAGTAGCACCATGATCTTCATGATAGAGAGTCTCCTATGTTGTCATTTTCATATGCTAGTGGGAATTTTTCATTATAGAACTTGGCTTGTATATTCCAACGATGGGCTTCCTCAAATTGCCCTAGGTCTTCATGAGCAAGCAAGTTGGATGCACACCCACTTAGTTTTCTTTTTGAACTTTCATACACTTATAGCTCTAGTGCATCTGTTGCATGGCAATCCCTACTCACTCACATCGATATCTATTGATGGGCATCTCCATAGCCCGTTGATACGCCTAGTTGATGTGAGACTATCTCCTTCTTTTTGTCTTCTCCACAACCACCATATTCTATTCCACCTATAGTGCTATGTCCATGGCTCACGCTCATGTATTGCGCGAAAGTTGAAAAGGTTTGAGAACATCAAAAGTATGAAACAATTGCTTGGCTTGTCATCGGGGTTGTGCATGATTTGAATATTTTGTGTGATGAAGATGGAGCATAGCCAGACTATATGATTTTGTAGGGATAAGCTTTCTTTGGCCATGTTATTTTGAGAAAACATAATTGCCTTGTTAGTATGCTTGAAGTATTATTGTTTTTATGTCAATATTAAACTTTTGTTTTGAATCTTATGGATCTAAACATTTATGCCACAATAAAGAAAAATTACATGGATAAATATGTTAGGTAGCATTCCACATCAAAAATTCTGTTTTTATCATTTACCTACTCGAGGACGGGCAGGAATTAAGCTTGGGGATGCTTGATACGTCTCCAACGTATCTATAATTTTTGATTGTTCCATGCTATTATATTATCTGTTTTGGATGTTTTATATGCATTATTATGCTATTTTATATTATTTTTGGGACTAACCTATTAACCTAGAGCCCAGTGCCAGTTTTTGTTTTTTCCTTGTTTTTGAGTTTCGCAGAAAAGGAATACCAAAAGGAGTCCAAACGGAATAAAACCTTCGCGATGATTTTTCTTGGACCAGAAGACACCTGTGGACTTGGACTCCAAGTCAGAAGACCTTGGAGTAGACGACAAGCCACTGGGGTGCGCCCTAGGGGGGCGCCCCCTGCCTTGTGGCCTACTCCAACACCCCCTGACCTAATTCTTCGTCCTATATATTCACATATATCCCAAAACCCTCAGAGGCATCCACGAAAACACTTTTCCACCTCCGCAACCTTCTGTACCCGTGAGATCCCATCCAGGGACCTTTTTTGGCACCCTGCCGGAGGGGGGTTCGATCACGGAGGGCTTCTACATCAACTCTATTGCCCTTCCGATGAAGCGTGAGTAGTTTACCTCAGACCTACGGGTCCATAGCTAGTAGCTAGATGGCTTCTTCTCTCTCTTTGATTCTCAATACCACGTTCTCCTCGATGTTCTTGGAGATCTATCCGATGTAATCTTATTTTGCGGTGTGTTTGTCGAGATCCGATGAATTGTGGATTTATGATCAGCTTATCTATGAATATTATTTGAATCTTCTCTGAATTCTTATATGCATGATTTGATATCTTTCTAATTCTCTTCAAACTATCGGTTTGGTTTGGCCAACTAGATTGGTTTTTCTTGCAATGGCAGAAGTGCTTAGCTTTGGGTTCAATCTTGCGGTGTCCCTTCCCAGTAACAGTAGGGGTAGCAAGGCACGTATTGTATTGTTGCCATCGAGGAAAAAAAGATGGGGTTTTCATCATATTTCTTGAGTTAATTCCTCTACATCATGTCATCTTACTTAATGCGTTACTTTGTTCTTCATGAACTTAATACTCTAGATGCAGGCAGGAGTCGGTGGATGTGTGGAGTAATAGTAGTAGATGCAGAATCATTTTGGTCTACTTGACACGGACGTGATGCCTATATTTCATAATCATTGCCTTAGATATTGTCATAACTTTGCACTTTTCTATCAATTGCTCGACAGTAATTTGTTCACCCACCGTGTTATTTGCTATCTTGAGAGAAGCCTCTAGTGAAACCTATGCCCCTCGGGTCTATTTTCCATCATGTAAGTTTCCGATCTACTATTTTTCATCATATAAGTTTCCGATCTACTATTTTGCAATCTTTTACTTTCAGATCTATAAACAAAAAAACCCAAAAATATTTACTTTATCTTTTGTTTAGTTTTATCTATCTCTATCAGATCTCACTTTTGCAAGTGACCGTGAAGGGATTGACAACCCCTTTATCGCGTTGGGTGCAAGTTGTTTGATTGTTTATGCAGGTATTAGGTGATTTGTGCGTTGTCTCCTACCGGATTGATACCTTGGTTCTCTAACTGAGGGAAATACTTATCTCTACTTTGCTCCATCACCCTTTCCTCTTCAAGGGAAAAACCAACGCAAGCTCAAGAAGTAGCATTGATGACTTTCAATCGACTTTTGCTCTCAACGTCAGCAAAAATCACCAGAGTGGCATTGACCTTGGGGTAATCTTCGCTTTTTATTCATCGTCCTCTTTGTCTGAGCCCTTTTCACTTGGCTGACCTTCACGGAACTGCTGAATCAAGAACCTGCACTGTCGAGTGGTGTGCTTGGGTAATATCAAGTTACCCTCTTCATCTTTCTTCGTGTGGATGGCAGACGGCAAGTCGAGGACATCTTGTCCCGAATGATCTTTCCTTTTCTTGGGTACCCACTGCTCTCTAGCTTTCCCCTTAAACTTGCCTTGTGCAGCCACAGCGGCTGCCTCGGCCTGACTAGTGGCTTCAGCCTTGCGCCTCTGTTTCCGACTGGGATTGGTGTTGGGGTCGTGCTCATTAGCCTTTCCTTTGCCGCTGCGGAGGCGGTCTGCTTCTTCGCCATTCGCGTACCGAGTGGCAATCTCCATCATTTGGTTCATGGACAGGGTCCCAGACCATCCAAATTTCAGGATGAGCTCTCTGTACCAGACACCTTCTTTGAAGGCACAGACTGCTTGATGCTCTGTAACATTCTCCACCACATGGTGAAGCGTTGTCCAATGCTGTATGTAATCTCTCAAAGTTTCATTCGGCTTCTGGACGCAGTGTTGCAACTCAGTCAACCCAGCAGGACGCTTGCAAGTGCCTTCGAATGTTTTGACGAACACTCGAGCCAAGTCCTCCCAACAACATATGCTCGCAGGAGCCAACTGGTTCAACCACACCCGGGCCAATCCTTCCAGCATCAGGGGCAAATGTTTCATGGCAACATCATCATTACCTTCGCCAATCTGCACAGCCACTCGGTAATCCTCCAACCACGTGTCAGGCTTTGACTCACCAGTGAATTTGTTCACTCCCGTGGCCAATCTGAAGTTGGGAGGTATCTCAGCGGCCCGAATGGCTCTGCTGAAACACTCGGGACCGGAGACGAACACGCCACTTACACTCGGATGATCTCTGTCCAAATTCTCTTGGTAAGCTCTGCCTCTGTCAACTAGGCCTTGTACGAGGACTGACCTTACATCGAACCCAGGCTCTCGGGGGTCGACTGGATTTCTCCGCTCGTCGCCACACAGACGCCTGTCGTCATACCACCGGGGCGAGTAAGACCCGCCCCTCGGAGGGGGCGTCGGCATTCGATAGCGGTCATCACGGTGATGTCGAGGAACAAACGGACCGCGGCCTTGATCCGGGTACTGATCCTGGCGGTGATCACGATCGACACACTGCGGAGGCGATCTTGGGCTGTGAGTCGACTGAACTGTGTCTGCCATTACTGACCTGCTGTGAATCCTGTTGCGTGACTGGAAAACGGCCGAATTCTGTTCCCCAGCTGCTCTGAGCAATGCTCGGATCTGCCGAAGGCCTTCTCCTGCTTCGGGTCAGGATGGTTGGATGGAATCTGCAATCCGCGCTGCAGCTGCAACATTCTGAATCGGAGTGCGGAATACCTGATACTCATGCTATGATCCACACGGGAATAAGGCTGTCTGCGAGCACAGTCCTCGAGTGACTTCTGGAGATCCTCCAGGCGCGCGCGTTTGACCAGGGTGGCCACGCGTGCGGCTTCCAAAGCCTGGGCCTCGGCAGTCTCCCCACCGATGGGAGTCTGAAGGACCTGCTCGTTCCTGCGCTGCAGTTCTTCTCTTTGTTCCGCAGTGAGGGCTTGTGGGTAGTACTCATCGTTGGCATGCGACGGACCACCGCTTTCACCCTTGTCACGGGGAAATCCTGGTGGGCTACGCTGGGAGCCAATCACGAGGACCTCTGCCGCCGGGTCGTTGCTTTCACACTCGGAAAGCATATCAAAGTGATCAGACAATGAATCGAACAAGCCATAGAGGGACTCGTCGGGCTTGATTGCCGCGATCTGAGGAGTGGATGACTGACGAGCCACCGCGTGCTTCACCCACCGCTGGAGCCGCGAGCGACCGGATCGCTTGCGACGGCGAGCAGTGGGGAGGGAAGACGCCACCGGAGCCGACCGATACTGAGTCGACGGCTGTCGCAGGAGGTCACTGCAGGAACTTGTATGGAAGTGCGCCGCCCCGTGAATAGGGAGCGCCCCAATGTCAAGGGGGCTTCCTGCAGCCAGGTCGAATCGTCGGCGACGAAACTGAGCGTGCCGAGACGGATCTCGCGACCCAGAGACAGTCCGCCGCCGGAAACCATGTCGATGGAGTTTGAAGAACGCAACCTCGCCGGAAGTCGCTTAGACGCCTGCCCCACGGTGGGCGCCAACTATCGTGGCAACAGATCTGATGGTAGAGGTTAGGGGTACGTAGGAGAGGGCAGAGCCTAGCTACGGCGAGATTGTACACTCGGATTTACGAGTTCAGGCCCCTCTCGGAGGAGGTAATAGCCCTACGTCTCGGTGCTACGGGAGCTTTGTTGTATGGAGTGTTGAGTTACAGGGGGTGTGAACCCTTGTGCAGGGGCTGAGGGGCGGCTTATATAGAGTCCGCTGGCCCCTCAATGAATGCCCCGTTACCCAAGGGTTCAGTGATAAATAAAGGGTGCGAGCGTTACTGGTAACGTCTGTAATTGATGTTGTTTACGACGATGGACTGATTGCCTGTCCGTTGCCATCCCAGGGCGACTCTAAGTCTTCTGCCTCTGAGCGATGTTGGGTACTTCGAGTGAAATCAGGATGGTCGAGTGGTGGAGGATTAACCGAGTGAATCTTGTGTCAAGTGACTTGTATGCTGCGGTCATTCCAGTTGACACCTCCTTTCCAACTATGTAAATCTTGGCTCCTCATATGTAGTGTCCTTGGGTAGGTCGTTTAGGTCAGGCCTAGGACCCTACCCTAGGTACATGTCATCGTCAATGGGTCCACCCCCTCCTTTTCCATCCCGGACAGAAAAGGAACAAAGTGATGAATTTTCCTCCATGATGTGAGACACAAGCTTGAAGAAGATCATGGCTGAAGAAGCAAAGGATTCACAGCTAAACACCCCCTTCTTTTGCATTCACCACACATCTAGCATGAGTAAAACAGCTCTCTCATGACTGTGTACATCTGAAAGAAACAACAATGTGTGGGTCATTACATAGCTGAAGAAACACATCAGATTCACAAACCAAATCTGAGATCATAGGAAGGATAATCATGAAAAAGAACTTATTAAAACTATAATAAAATATAACACAATTCAAATCCTCACTTACTTGCTGCAGGGACCAAAAATTTGAGAACTGGAACTCTACTTACGTGTCACAAAAAGAACACTAGAACCAGGAAGAATACTAGGACCAAAGTAGTCTAGGGAAACAGAAACAGAGAAACTACTTGCAAGTTTCTGAACTCATACAGTTACAGCACATGGTAAAAAAAAGATTTGGGGGAGCATGTTCAGGAAGATATGAAATCATTTAGGAAAAAAATGCTTGAACAAAAAAGGCTAGAAATGTTGTATTTTCATAAAGCTATGACTGTATTTTCAGTCATTGGCACTGACAAAAATTGTACACTAATCAAAAACTATGATGATGTTTACAAATTGTAGGAATGAAGTATGTCTAGCAGAGGGGGGGGGGTGAATGGGAGTTTTAAATTTTCTTCGGAAAACTAAAATCTCTCAGAACCCAGCAGCAGAATAAACTATAAACAGACTAAGAAGAACTACAACAGATAACCGAAGGGAAACTAAAGCATGCATCGAAGTAAATTACATGAATAGAATGCATCGAAGGTAAACTTGAGTAACAGAGGTGATAGAAGGTGCTCGATGGCGACGGTATTTGTTCGACCAGTTCGACCTTCTGCACAAGGACTACGTCTGGTTGGAGGGGCTGTGACTTAACACGAAAGATAAACTCTCTTCACCCTATTCTCCTCGACAATCGATTCATCAACTGATGCCGATCACTCGTGGTAGATACTTGAAGGCGATCTCCGAGCCTTTACAGACTTCTTCTTCGAGAACCACAATCACTCTTGGTCTCTGAAGAAATTGATACCTAACCGTCTAGAGAGTTTGCAGCTCTCAAGAGTAATAGGCGGAGCGTACTAAACTTAGATTCTAGTGATGTTGAACCACTATCTAATTCTTCGGCTCTAGGGTTTTTCTCTCGGTAGATTTTAAACTCAAATCGCTCAGAGAGGGGGTTGCTCAACAATCTTCTCAGAAATCAAACAGAGCAGCCACTGGACAAAGCGGGCGCGGGGTGGCTATTTATAGCCGCAACCTTCCCAGATGGGAAATGACCATTTTCGACACGAGGTCCAGCCAATGGCCAACCGACACGTTTACAACGGTCGGATTTTGGAGCAACGGTAACATTACTTGAGGAACAAGTAATGCTAACTCCTCGGTCTGAGGCAAATCTCTCGCAGCGAAGAAGATCACAGTCTCTTGCTGGCAAGTATTTGCTCGGAGCACAAAGAGATTTCTCTCACAGCTTTCATAGGTTTGGGTTTAGCATCAGAGAATCAAAACTTTGAAACGCTATACCCCTCTTAATAGTATGGTGGTCCTATGACTCAATGAAAGAAGAAGAAGAACGAAATAAATGCTACGTCTTCACTTCGTCTTCGTTCTTCCTAGAACGCAGTCATTTGCTTCGAACAATCACCGAACCAATTGCTTAGACTTCAGCAATTTTTAGGGTTCACTCTTGTTAGCTTTATCTTCGGTGATAACCTTCGCTGCTTCGCAGGGAGATTATCTTCGTCATTTTTCATCAAACTCCTTGATTACTCCAGGGACCTGTTACTCTGTGTGCACTAGCAAACACATAAGTCCCAAACTGTTTATGTCAACAAACTCCAAAACATAAGGGGCCTATCATTGCACCAACAATCTCCCCCTTTTTGGACGGTTGTTGACAAAACAGATAATCATCGAAGTGAAGATAGATAAGTAAATTGTAAATCGAACAAGAGTGAACTTGTGTTACTTGACTCGATGATGAAATATACTCCCCCTTGATGTATGCAGGGTCAATTGATGTATAATTAAATTCCTTGCAATTCATTCGAGTGTGTGGAGGATTTTCAACCATACGAGGTAATGATTTGCACTGATGATGGATAATCCAATGAGAGTAAAGTGCAATCATTCATAACTTCTGTTAACAATTTCACTTGCAAAACAAAGAGCTTCGAGAGAGAACAGTGCAGCAAGCGGGGTTATTAATATTACAGCCCATAACAGATGTTTTACATCAGAGAACATGACATGGTGCAATTGTCTCAAAAGATAGAGCGAGAAAACACAAAACACCAAATCCAACAGAGCAAATTTATCAAACTCTCGATGTTATTCTCCCCCTTTTTGTCAACTAGTGCCAAAAAGGTGATGAAAAAAACATGACTGAGAACTGTGAATTTGATTCACTCTGAGGCATCGCCTGAGGAGCTGTCCGACGAAGTTTCTGATTCGGAAGTGTTTGGAACATCTTCATCTTCAGTGGTAGCATCAGCGGATCCTTCGAGACTGACTTGGGTCTTGGACGAGGAAGGTACATTGGGATCAGCCTCATTACACTTGCGAGACAGAGGATTTTCTTCAGAAGGTTTGACAGTCGGCGAAGTGGCTTCTGATTCATCGAGCAATTTGCGCAGCTGAATTCGAAGTAAGTTCGTTGTAGGTTCATGAGCTGGCAAAGGTGGAGTGGAGCACTCTTGATAATCTTTAGCAGTAAACCCTTGGTTAATGTACTGATAGAGTTTTTGAAGGTGAGAATTGCTGAGTTGCTTCTTGGAGAAAAAATTTCGAAGCAATTTCCATAAGCGCTTCTTGTTTTCTGCTGTAATCATATGCACAACTTTTGTGCGGTTGTGAATATCATTAAGTTCGGCAGCCAGATGCTCTTTTTCTTGACGATCTTCGGCCATATGCTTCAAGAGCAACTGTTGAGTGCGCATGCTCACTTCAAGATGTGAAGGAGGTTGAGTATTCAGCATACGATCACGTTTCGGTAGCTTGGGTCCATTGAAGGCAGTGTGATAATCAGGACTTGCTACAGGAGCTTTTCCCGAAGAGTAATCTTCCATTACGCTCAGTGTATCACGCACAGGGGAATAAAGCTTTTATGGCTGACTTTGGCAAGATATTCGGTCTTCATTGCGTAGTCAATCACCTTCTGAATCCAGGGCGCATACACCTTGATGGTTTTTGGACACTGAGCTGAATCCATCATTATGCGCAAAAATATGTCTTCAACATCGAAGATATACCCTTGTGAGATGGCGTGGATGGTGTTCCGAAGAACATCAGAGATAGCATTATCAGTATTCATTACAGCCAATGGACAGAGAGTGTATGTGAGAATGTGATATAACGTCTGATTGTCGAATGTCAAGTGCTCAGGCAGAGGGGGACCACTGTAGTCATGAATCTTATCTTCATCCATTGTGCATGAGAAATCTTCATCAGTTATTGCATCGATGTTATGAACCCGAATTTCAGTTGTGCCATGTTCAAACCGAGGGAAATGAAGTGAGATACAAAATCCATAGCAGAGCATTTGATTTGCTTTACTTCTGTCATCCACTCCATAATCCATTTTGTGCTATCTGACTCATCTCCCAAGATATATAATGTTGCATAAAACTGAAGAATAATCTCCCTGTTCCATGGATGCTGATAGCCCAAGACATGCGTGAGACCATAGTCTTCGATGTCTTGAAGAATTTGGTTGAAGCAGCCGATGTTCTTCATAGCAGGAAAGTCTGGGAACTCATGAGGGAAAATCTTCAGGCTATCATAAAGAATTCGAGAGTAGTATATTGCCTGTTCTTGAGTCCAGAACCGAGGAGATTCAGACGTACTGGGCTTGTTGTAAGGACTTTCCCGAAAGAACACTGGATGAGTATTTCTATTGAACAGAGGCCCTTTAACTCCAACGCCGATGGAAAATAGTGGCAGTCGCTCGCGAGGATAGGGGTACTTGAGTTCATCTTCAACAGACAGCACTTCATCGCCATAGATGACGAAATCTGAATGATGAGCTGATTGTGACTTTGCTGCAGAAGGATCAACATCTGAAGTCCTTCGAGTAGTGACGAGAGAAATCCTCAAGGGAGAGGAATTTGATACTAGTTCAGGAGCTGAGTCAGGCACCGAAGCTTTATCAGTCATTGGGGGCTGTTGAGGAATTGCTTCAAATGCAGTTTGTGGAGTAGAGGGTGGAACCGAGGCGTTTGGTTCAACGCGGGCAGGAGAAACTTGTCGTGCAGACGGAAGAATTTCACCTTCTTCGGACACTTGGTGCTGAGAAGGATTTGCTTCATGAGCTGGATAGGCCACATGCACTGATTCAGTTGGCCTTGGCGAAGTTGTTGCACCTATAACTGGTTCATGAGCAGGCGAAGGAATTGCTCGTTCAGGAGAGTTTTCTCTCGGTGCATCAGTATCAGGAGGAGGAGGAGCATTTTTCTTCGCAGTTTTCCTTCTTCTTCTTCTTCTTCTTCTTCTTCTTCTTCTTCTTCTTCTTCTTCTTCTTCTTCTTCTTCTTCTTCTTCTTCTTCTTCTTCTGCTTCAATGGATCAATGTGCCCTTTTACCAGATCATTATAACCAGTTGCTTCGGCTTGGTGATCAAGGTAAATCTTATGAACAATTTGATCCAGATCCGAATGAAATCCCAACCTTCTGTGTCGAAGGACTTTCAACTCCTTATTGATATCATCATACGAATCTTCAAGTTGCTTTATGACAAACTTGGATTTTGCATCCATCATACGGGTGTCAAGCTCCTTGAGTTGGCCGGTGAGTTCATTGATCTCAACTGAATCATTTCCCAAATCTTGAATCAGATCAGATGCTTGAGAAATAACTTCAGGGGGAATGGGCAAAGATGCCACTTCTCCATCAAACAAATCATCAACAAATTTGTCTAGCTGCTCCATGATGAACTGATGATCAAAAGAATGTGGTGCGGCAGAGCCTTTTTCAATATGTGCATTAGATGGAGTAGGAGGAGCAGGGGGAGCAGACTGAGCCACATTTTTCTCGGTCGAAGGCCTAGACGCCAGAGGTTGAGTCAGTGTCGTAGTGAATTGTGCAGCTTTTTCTTTCACAACATCAGAACTGGGAACCTTCTGCTTAGCATCTGGCCCTTTGATTTGCTTCAACTTATCTTTCGGCAGCTGTTCTCCTGGCTTAGCAGAGCCAATAGGGGCTTCAACTACTAAATCTTGCAAGTTGATTGCATCAGGATGAGGATCAGTATTTACTTTGTCAACCATAGTGACAGTGGTGCCAGGAGTCTTTCTCTTCAATCGTATCTTCTTCGGAGGTGCAATCGGGACTGCACTTGCTCGAAGATCAGGTAGAACTGTGGATGTGGTGAAATTTACTTGTTCGGAGAGAGTTGCATCAATTTACACTCAGGTGAGTGGAGGATCATCTTGATCTGATGAATTACTTTCAGGTTCAGCTGGCTTCGCAGGCCTTTTCCTCGGAGCACTCTTTTTCTTCAGAGCAGCTGATTTTGGATCATGTTTGTTCTTCATTCGGCGTTCATCTTTTCCTTCTGCCTTCTTCTTCTCGACGTTTGATTTGATAAGACGAAGATTTTCCTCTTCCTTTGCCTGATCTTTTGTGGCCTTTTTGGCACGCTTCTCAGCATTCTTGAGGCGCTTGGCCTTTTCTTGGGATAAGAATCCGGAGTCTTGATGGAAGATTCATGAGCATCAGGAGGTGGTGGAGGTCTTTGCTGAGGTTCACCTGCTCGAATGAGCCCAATCTCGCGGCAGTCACCCCATGGCGGATGGAAGGCGAAGTTCTTGGCGTATCGAGGATGAACCATCTTGTAGTTGAACCATTTCCTTACCCAGTGACGCCGAATCTTTTGCACACATCCTTTTCTCTGATTGGAATATTCTCCTGGAACGGTGTTATACTCATCATGAGAGACAAGCTCAGCAGTGTTTTTGAGTGGTTGCCTGCCACCTCTCCTCATCTTCGGTGCATCTGCTTCTTGCTCATTTGCATTTTGTTCGGCTCATTTTCTTTTGCTCGTTGATGGGCCTACCGTTGGGCCCTCTGGCGCTTTGGACTTGTTAGCTGTTCCCATGAAAGCCTCTTCATCATCAGCCATACTGTGAATCTTAGCAGAATCTTCAATAGACCGCATTGACCTGTGAAAGAGAATATGTACGAGGGAAAAAGGGGACATGGTCACAAATGCTCATGGCTAAAGATTTTCTCGAACAAAAACATTTTGAGGAAGAATCAGATACAGATTTTGAGAGATGTTTCAGAAGAATGAAACATATGTATCGAGCTAGTGTGTCTGAGGAAGAGTACTAGACAGTGAGCTAGGCATTTCATTCGAGCGAAGCATAATCACAAACCCTAGATCTGACAAATTCGGATGCGAGGAATAACTACAAACCACATTCGCTCTAGAGAGGTAAAAACCTAGATCTAAGATAAGCGGTAAAATCAGTGAAAATTAACAGCGGACGAACTCGAATCAGAAGGAAGGAAGTTCAAGCATGAACTACATGTACCCTAGCTTGGTGACGTGCAGCAGCTACGGCGGCGCGAGGAAGAAGATATCCCGCGGCGGCGTGGAATGACTCTGGTGACCTCTTTCCGGCAGCTAAGCAGCGAAGGGGTCGTCGGCGTCGAGCTCAAGGCGGAGCAGTGCGGCGAGGGTTTCGGTGGAGAGAGAGAGCGAGGAGAAAGATGGAAGGAGGACGAAGGGTGCGAAGCGGTTTATATATAGGCGAGGAAAATAACCGCACGCCGAGGTTTTGATCGAACGGTCTCTAGACGGAGACGATTGCAATTCAACGTATAGGATGGACTGGCAGTTGATGTAGATCGTGGTCCTAACTTGGGCGGGAAAGCCCAAACTTTGGACGGCTTTCGCCAAAACAGATTAAAGATTGGTCTGAAACAAAATCGTGGTCAAGGACACCAGATAAGTTTCGTTCCAGATAAAATTGAGCATTTGCAATGGAACAACATAGACTGGAAGAGATAGATCAGAGGGAAAAATAGGGTCCTTTGAATTTCACTCAGGTAAAAACACAAACACACGAGCAAATAGCTATGAGAGAAACACAGTTGGACAGAAATCAAATCCATCGAATCGAAGAGAAACTCAACGAAGAAAATTGTGGTGGCGTAACCCACCGGATAAGAACTGTATGACCCCGAGCGTCGCATAATTATCGTGGCACCCGGTTAGTCTAGTTCTTCGTTAATGTACTCACTCTCAGAAAGAAACTTTCACTTTGTCGAAAGTTTCAGACTCTTCGAGTGTTATGCACCCATTCCTTTCAAAGATGTGGAAGTTTTAGCACAGGTGCCGAGTCCAGCTTACTGCACGTTTGCAAGGTCTAGCATATTTAGCTCACACCGTAATGCACATAATCTTTTCTCGTCGAGAGGCTTGGTGAAAATATCAGCGAGATTGTCTTCGGTCTTGACGTGATTGATAACAATATCCTCTCGAGCCACATGATCGCGAATAAAGTGATGTCTGATGGCAATGTGCTTCATGCGAGAATGTTGCACAATATTGTGTGCAATTTTGATGGCACTCTCATTATCACAATAAAGAGGTATATGCTTGACCTTGATGCCATAATCCTTCAGTGTCTGCTTCATCCACAATAACTGAGTGCAACAAGATCCAGCAGCAATATATTTGGCCTCAGCCGTAGACAGAGATACACAATTCTGCTTCCTTCAAGACCAACAGACCAAAGATTTACCGAGGAAATGACATGTCCCCGAAGTAGATTTCCTCAATATAAAGCTTTCTTCAACCTGAAAACTTTGTTAGGAAACTCAGGGTGTTCAAAGCCAGGTGGCTGTCTAACATACACTTCCTCATCAATTTCACCATTGAGGAAAGCACTTTTCACATCCATTTGATATAGTAGGATATCATTGTAATTTGCATAAGCAAGAAGAATGCGAATTGCCTCAAGGCATGCAACAGGAGCATAAGTTTCACCGAAATCAATACCTTCTACCTGTGTGTACCCTTGAGCAACAAGACGTGCTTTGTTTCTCACCACAATGCCATTTTCATTTTTCTTATTGCAAAAAATCCATTTTGTGCCAATGATATTGTGCTTCTTGGGATTCGGTTTGTCAACCAGTTCCCATACATCATTTAATTCGAATTGCACCAACTCCTCTTGCATGGCATTCATCCAATTGGGATCATTCATGGCTTCTTCATATTTGGTAGGTTCTGCCAATGAAACAAAGGAGAAACTGCCACAATAGTTAGCCAAACGAGTGCGCGAACGAGTTGTAGGCCGATAACCTGGATTCTCGAGTTCATCGAGAATTAGTGAGGGATCAGCTCGATTTGCCACACGAGGATGAGCATTTTCTTTGTGATGGTCATTATCATCAGCATCAGCATTTGTGTCATCATTCCCTTCAGGGTTGCCATTTTGATTAGCATTTGGATTTTGATTCCCATTTCCATTCGGAGGAGCATTAGCTTCGGCAGTGCCTTGACGGGTTCTGCTTCGAGTCATAGGAGCATCATCATCAGATGACTCAGGTGCATTTCCCTCAACAGGCTTGACGCTCCCAATGGCCATTTGCCGAATAGCATCCGAAATCAGCGGTTCATCTATCACATTTGGCAGGTGCTCCTTTTGAGAGCCGTTAGATTCATCAAACCGCACATTTACCGTTTCCATAACTCTCATGTGGTGAGATTTATAGACTCAATAAGTATGCGAGTTTGATCCATAACCAAGAAGAAATCCTTCATGTGCGTTAGGTGCAAACTTGGAAGAATGATTCATATCAAGAATATAACAAGGTGCACCAAAAACACGAAGATAAGAAACACTTGGTTTCTTGCCAGTGATAAGCTCATATGAAGTTTTCTTAAGGAACTTGTGAAGATAAACACGATTGATAACATGACATGAAGTGTTAATAGCATCAGCCCAGAAGCGAATGGGAGTTTTATACTCACTGAGCATAGTTCTTGCCATTTCAATGAGAGTCCAGTTCTTTCGTTCAACAACTCCATTTTGTTGGGGAGTGTATGCAGCAGAAAACTCATGAGTAATACCGTGTTCATCGAGAAATTCAGCAATGTGAGTATTTTTGAACTCAGTTCCATTGTCAGTTCTGACGTGCTTGATTCGCACATCATATTCATTCTGGGCCTTCTTAGCAAAGTTTTTGAAGATATCTTGAGTACACGTCTTGTCCTCGAGGAAGAATACCCAAGTATATCGAGAGAAATCATCAACAATCACCATACCATAGTGACTGCCACCGAAGCTTGCATAATTTGGAGGACCGAATAAATCCATGTGAAGAATTTCCAGTGGTCTTGTTGTGGTCATGACTGTCTTTGACGAATTATGCTTCTTAGCCAATTTACCAGCTTCACAAGCAGCACAGAGACGATTCTTGTCGAATTTTACATCAGGAATGCCACGGAGATGATTTTTCTTCACCAGAGTCTGCAAATTTCTCATACCTACATGACCAAGTCTACGGTGCCACAGCTATCCTTCGGTTGCTTTTGCAGGCAAACAAGTTTGGATTGAGGGACCCTTAGAGAATTCCACAATATAAAGATCACATTTTCTAATTCCCTCAAAGACGAAGGAATGGTCAGAGGCCATGAAGACAATGCATTTTGAAATAGAGAATAAGACTAGCATGCCCAAATCACATAACTTGCCAACTGACATGAGATTGAATCCAAGGGATTGAACAAGCAACACATCATCAATAGACTTATCCTTGGATATAGCAATTTTACCTAGCCCAATTACCTTTCCTTTATTGTTGTCGCCAAAAGTGATATACTTCAGAGGAGAAGCAGTTAAGTTGGGGTCGACAAACAACGACTTGTCTCCGGTCATATGACTAGTGCATCCACTGTCCATAATCCATTCAGTACACCCGGAGACATAGTCCTGCTGAAGAATTAGGCTTTCTTAACCACCCACATCTTTGCAGGTGGCTTCGAAACAAATGAACGAGCAGGATAGGTTTTCTTTCGATAAGCATAGTTGTTAGTCGATGAGGAGCGAGTATAATTGAAAGAGTAAGCATTGAAATTCTTTCCAGATGAATGAGCATAATGATTGTTTCCTGTATGCATATATTCATTCTGTCGAATCCTTTGTGCCTGCATGGTTAGTTGAGCAGAAACTGGCAAAGCATCAATAGTTTTCTTTGCCACCCAAATAGCTTTCTTAGGGGGTCCATTTCTGCTGTTTGGTCCAACATAGCGAGCAACAATCTCACCATGTTGATCTTTGAATAGCTTATAGTTGACCAGAGAATCATCATCAGGATATTCAGGAATGGGAGAGTCATATCCCGAAAGTAATGCTGGGTCGAGTGTTTTGCTCTTTGTAGGAACCCACATAGTTTGAGGATATTGATGTGGTTCCCAGTAAGTACCATCTTCATTTAGTTTCCTTTCGAAACCGATACCTTCCTTTCTGGGATTTTTGTGAAGAATGGATTTCTTTAGAACATCGCAAAGGGTTTGGTGACCTTTGAGAGATTTGAACATTCCTGTCTGAAGAAGATCCTTTAGCCTAGCATTTTCATCAGGAACAGAACTATTTTCCTCGACAGAGGGGTTAGCCTTTACAAATGATTCAGCATTTGTTTCAGCATTAGTTCGTTCAAGGCATTTTAAGAAAGGTGGATCAAACACTTCAGGTTTCTCCTTAAGTTGTTGGGTGAGAAGAGAATTTTCTCTCATCAAATCCTCATGAGCCTCTCTCAGCGCCTCGAGTTCCTATTTCCTTTTCAGGTAATCGTAGGTCAATCTTTCGTGGTCTGCTGAGAGAAAACCATGACGAGTTGAGAGTTCATCCATTCGTGACTTGAGAGAGGAATACTCTTCGATTAGCGACTGGTTTTTCTCCATCTCCTCAGCCAACAACCCTTCAGATTTCCCGAGGGTTTTCTCAATTTTCTCAAGAGAATTTTGTTGAATATTAGCAATTTTGATCAACTTAGCATGGTCATCCTCATCAGAAGAATATTGATCACTGGAGTGAACCTTATGATGTTTCAAGGATACCTTTTCTTTCGAAGCCTTGGCCATGAAGCAGTATGCAGGAGATTCATCGTCACTTGAAGGTTTCCCGAAGAAGTTTGCCATAGTAGAGGAGGCACATGCTATCCAGCCATGCCAGAGTCGGAATCTTCATCGGATTCTTCTTCTTCTTCGGAACCTGGCGATTCTTCTTCTTCAGAATCCATTTCCTTGCTGATGTAGGCCTTTGCCTTGCGAGAAGTATTCTTGCGGTTGGAGGAGGACTTGGAAGGATTCTTTGAGGAAGATCTTGATGATGATTTTGAGGTGGAACTGTCCTTCTTCTTGAAGAACTTCTTTGTTTTCTTCTCATCATCGGAGTCGTAGTTCTTACTCTTGCCTTTGCTTCGATGGTTGCTCGAATCATATCTCCCACTAGCATGGATTTCAGCTTCCCAGAGAGGGCAGTCTGAAATGAAGCGTCCAGGCTTTTTGCACTTGAAATAGGTGTATTCTCCGGTAGGTTTTGAAGATTTTGAACCCCCAGAGTTGCTTGAACTTCTTTTCTAGAACTGGATCTTCTTGTGGAAACATTGGAATCGTTTCATGATCAGTGCAAGATCTTTGCTGAGATATTCTGGATCATCTGAATCTTCTTTGGCATTTCCTTCTGAGGAGGAATCAGCCACAGCCTTGAGAGCATGATTTTTGCATTGAGTTGAGCCATACAGATCTCTTTTCTCTTCTTCCTGTTCCTCGTGTGTGTTCAGTCTTTCCATGACATCAGCAGAGTTGAGGCTTTTGAAATCAGGACGCTCTCAAATCATCAGAACAAGCGTGTCAAATGAAGTGTCTAGAGATCGTAACAGTTTCTTCACAACCTCATGGTCAATGATATCTTTGGCGCCGAGTCCTTGAAGTTCATTTGCTATGTCACTGAGGCGATCGAAGGTTTGCTGACAGCTTTCATTTCCAATTCGCTTGAAGCGATTGAACTTCGCCCAAAGAGTATCAATCCGGGCCTCTTTCTGAGATGAAACTCCTTCATTGATCTTTTCGAGGACATCCCACAGCTCCTTAGCAGTCTGACACTGGCGATACCAAAGGAATTGAGCACGAGAGAGATGGCCACCAATTTCATCTTTGGCTTGAGCATCTAGTTGAATGAGCTTCTTTTCTTCATCGGTAGGAGCTTCAGGAATAACAACTGTGAACCCGATATGCACCACGTTCCACATATCATCATCTATAGCTCGAAGACGGATCTTCATCTTCTCCTTCCAGAAGGGATAGTCCGTCCCATCGAATATGGGAATCTTGAGATGCGACTTGTAGTTCACTGAAGACATACTTAAACTCCAAAGTCGTTAGACTAAAATGAGCAGAGTTAAGGAGTACCTCGCTCTGATACCGATTGTAGGAACGAAGTATGTCTACCAGAGGGGGGTGAATGGGAGTTTTAAATTTTCTTCGGAAAACTTAAATCTCTCAGAACCCAGCAGCGGAATAAACTATAAACAGACTAAGAAGAACTCAAACAGATAACCGAAGGGAAACTAAATCATGCATCGAAGTATATTACATGAATAGAATGCATCAAAGGTAAACTTGAGTAACAGAGGTGACCGAAGGTGCTCGATGGCGACAAGGTATTTGTTCGACCAGTTCATCCTTCTGCACAAGGACTACGTCTAGTTGGAGGGGTTGTGACTTAACACGGAAGATAAACTCTCTTCTACCTATTCTCCCCGACAATCGATTCGTCAACCGATGCCGATCACTCGTGGTAGACACTTGAAGGCGATCTTCGAGCCTTTACAGACTTCTTCTTCGAGAACCACAATCACTCTTGGTCTCTGAAGAAATTGACACCTAACTGTCTAGAGAGTTTGCAGCTCTCAAGAGTAATAGGCGGAGCGTACTAAACTTAGATTCCAGTGTTGCTGAACCACTATCGAATTCTTCGGCTTTAGGGTTTTTCTCTCGGTGGATTTTAAACTCAAATCGCTTAGAGAGGGGGTTGCTCAACAATCTTCTCAGAAATCAAACGGAGCAGCCACCGGACAAAGCCGGTGCGGGGTGGCTATTTATAGCCGCAGCCTTCCCAGATGGGAAATGACCATTTTGGACACGAGGTCCAGCCAATGGCCAACCGACACGTTCACAACGGTCGGATTTTGGAGCAACGGTAACATTACTTGAGGAACAAGTAATGCTAACTCCTCGGTCCGAGGCAAATCTGTCGCAGCGAAGAAGATCACAGTCTCTTGCTGGCAAGTATTTGCTCGGAGCACAAAGAGATTTCTCTCACAGCTTTCATAGGTTTGGGTTTAGCATCAGAGAATCAAAGCTTCAAAACGCTATACCCCTCTTAATAGTACGGTGGTCCTATGACTCAATGAAAGAAGAAGAACAACGAAATAAATGCTACGTCTTCACTTCGTCTTCATTCTTCCTCGAATGCAGTCATTTGCTTCGAACAATCAACGAACCAATTGCTTAGACTTCAGCAATTTTTAGGGGTCATTCTTGTTAGCTTTATCTTCGGTGATAACCTTCGTTGCTGCGCAGGGAGATTATCTTCGTCGTTTTTCATCAAACTCCTCGATTACTCCAGGGACCTGTTACTCTGTGTGCACTAGCAAACACATAAGTCCCAAATTGTTTATGTCAACAAACTCCAAAACATAAGGGGCCTATCATTGCACCAACACAAATTTACTCATGTTAAGAAAAGCAATGAATCTATGACTGAAGTTAAAAAGTTTGGAATTGTATACAAATACCTTTTATTTGTACTTGAAGTTCAAAATGCTATGACCTTTTACTTGTAATTTCGAATGAGTACACATTGAAACTAAAATGATCATTACATATCATTTAGGACTATGATCAGATAAAAAGATTGGAAAAATATCAGGCTATGCACTTGCACTAATTGGCGCAAACAATGGAACAATGTAGATAGTTCTTGTTTATTCAATAACAGATCACTGCTTATATTTTTTAAAATAATATGTACAGGTGCCTGCAATGGGATCAAAGGGAATGGAATCTAGCATGAACGGGGAGGAGCTGTACCTCGAACATGACGAAGCTGATTTCCTTAATGTATGACTTTATTATAGCATTAAAAAACCTAGAAAAAAATGAACAAACATATTCAATCTTGCTTTCCTAACTTGATTCTTGACAAAATAACAGAGTAGTGGATGCTCTTTTACTCAACTACTTCAGGCGCAAATGTGCACAAGGTACAATCATTGTGAAATTTACATATAAAACAACAGGGAAAGAAATCCTGTGAAAATTTTCATTAGCAAATGCAAAAAACATAGTTCTACTTTGAGCAGCAACGGGTTGCTACCAAAGAGAAAGAAACAGATCACAATTCACAGAGCACTCTTGTCCTTTGCGTTTTCCCGGAAAAAAAAACTAGCATTCGTTCACTGAATGTTACAACATATACAGATGAGTAGATCCTACACAAAAGCAAAATCTAACTGGTGTTTTTACACTATACTTACATAGGAACAGAAAAAGAACCCGTCAAATTAAATTACACTGGCAGACAAGGACGGGCAAACTGTAATTACAGTTCTAGACCACTAAAATTTCAGTGGTAAGCAATAGCAGTGCATGTACATTTTTTTTTGAGCGGTTAGCAGTGTATGTACATGCATCGTGTAAATGTAGCGTCAAAACACCAGGGCTTCGCTAAAGGCACTCCCAGTTGGGCTGGCCCACGTAGGTGTCACTGTTTTTCTGTTTCTTTTTTGTTTTTTTGTTTCCTTTTACGTTTATTTTTTTATATTTTTTCCCTTTTCCAAATAGTTGTTCTAAAATTTAAAATATTGTTTGGAATGCCAAAAAATGTTCTTGTTTTCAAAATTTGTTCATAATTTCTAAAAAAATGCATTTTATAAAATAATTATATTTATGAAAAAATTGCTCTTGTTTTGAAAAATATAATTCAAAATTTCTTCAGTGTATATCACAAAATGTTCAATGTAAATTAAAATATTGTTCAACATATATTGTTCAATGTGTATTTAAAAATTGTTCAGCGTATATTACAAAAAATTTCAAACGTACATTTTTTCAATAATTATTTAAATATGTTCAAATTATATCACAAAAATGTTCAATGTATATGTAAAAATTGTTCAGAGTATATCACAAAAATGTTCAATGTATATGTAAAAATTGGTCAGATTATATTACAAAAATGTTCAATGTATATTTAAAATTGTTCATCGTATATAAAAAACCAATAATTATTTGAATTTCAAAATTTGTTCATGTTTTCAATAATTGTTCATCTTTTCCAAAAAACGTTCAGGTTTTAAAACTTGTTAAAAATTCAAAATTTATTCATGATTTTCAAAAATTATTCGAATATTTTAGGGAAATTTGTTCACATTTTTTCCCAAGAATTGTTGAAAAAAAAAACAGATCTGCGGCTGTACATACTACTTTAAATTTTACGCTGCTATTTAGCCGTACTCAGTCACTAGCTCCTCTTGTTGGCTACTCTGCTATACACCCTGAGGTCACTGTTTGACTCCATCGCGCTTACTTTTGCATTAAGTGTCATTTTTACATTCGCTTGTTGCCTGGGTATGGACCGGGCCACGAGGGTGAGGAGGCGTGTTCGATTATCCCCCCATCCCATCCTTATTTTTTTCGCATCCAAAGGACCAGTAAGCCCACACGCATCGCCCGCCCCATAACTCAGGTCAGCTAGCATTGGGCCATAGAACAGGCTTCGAATCGTACCTAAGGAGAGGAGCCACGTATGAAGAGATCGGAGAGACTCGCGTCAAGTCAGCATTCGCTAGCGACGGACGAAAAAGTTACTGTGGATGAAAAAAAGTGAAAAAACAATCCTTACTATAATATTAGGTAAAGATAAAGAAATCGAAGAAAACAAACAAAACATTGCCATTGTTCACTACAAGAAAAAGGAAAAAACATACATGGAAAATTTCCACGTTAATTTTAAAAAACCGAACATGAATTTGCTATGGTATACTACCAAAAAGACAATGAATTTTTTAGTTACCATGAGAGCAAAAATTAAGTTGTCATGGCAACAATTTTTTACTTTTTGATGATAATTATACAAAAATTGGATTGTAAAAAAAATTGTCATGTTGGAAGTAATAAAATTTACATGCCATTTAAAATAGAACTGTCGTGCTCTTATTAATAAAATGACCATGCTCTATATTTGTCCTTGTCATAACAAAACAATCACATATAGAAAATGGTGATTATTAAAATAATAAATTTGGCATGCCAATAAATTTAAAATTACTATGATCTATATAATTAAATTTTCCATGCTATTAATAATAAATTTGTCAACTCTCTCTTACTCTGAATGGATAAGAGGAGGGTTTGGGCGAGTGGGTGAGGAGAGCTGGATAAGAAATGGGCGTTCGTGTGGTTGGTTACAGGGCACGAACGGTTCCATGGGCTGACATGTCAACCGACGAGCATCAAGATTCATGCGGCGTGATCGGACGGCCAAAAACCTTGGCGGCGGAAGTTGGAAAAATCTAACGTTAGATCGGTAAGATTTTCGTTCTTTTTTTGGAATAGGTATATGCCCGTGAGTTGCCTCGGGGGCTAATTTTGTAACACAATAAGAGAACCATACGGTACAAATCTTGTCTTGATGCATAGTAAATAGACAAAATATAATATAGATATAGATACAGATAGAAGATATAGATATAGATGTAGATATTGATAGATAGGATATAGAAATAGATATAGATATAGATATAGAAGATATAGATACAGATAGAAGATATAGATACAGATAGAAGATATAGATATTGATAGATAGGATATAGAAATAGATATCGATATCGATATAGATATTGATACATATACAGATAGATATAGATAATATGGAGACGAGACTTCTCTCTTTGGATGGGCGGTGGAGTGCGTTCAAGTTAACCTTGTCGTTTCGTTTTGTTTTGCAGAGTAGAACAGAAAACCGCAATGGTACTTGTTCACTTATAACCCTTCCCCGTCATACGAATACACGACGATATCCACAATTGCCAGCAACAGAAAAGAGAAAAACTATGCTCTGGCCTGGACTCTGTGGGTAACTGAAATTAAATCTTACTACCCACATCATCAGGAGCACGACACACATGCAGTCATAGGACAATAATAATAAATAAGTAACCGGACAAACATGGATTAACAAGTTCCCCACCGGAGAGAGATCGATCAGTGAATGGATGGACATCTGACATCTCCAACAACAACAGGCAAACACAGACTAGCAGTTAACCCACACCAACAAATACTCTGCACCTCAACCAATTAAGCATCATGCCGGAGCAGTTAGTTAGCTCACAACAACATGCAGGTCCTCGCGCGACCAATTAAACATAAGATGAACCTACTGCGACCCATCTGCATCGCCCGACCTCGGCGAGCAAGATCAGTAGTAGGTGCACGAACCGTAACCTGCAAAACGACCGCTGTCTGTCAGAGCTGTAAAGAATAATGGCCGAGATCTCTGCAGGCAGGTAGGCTAGTGGCTGGCTACTCACTGGGGTCGGACTTCACGATGATGCCCGAGTCGGCGAAGTAGCAGTTCCAGGAGTGCCGGCCGTTGGAGGCGTAGTAGAGGTTCATGGCGACGGAGGTGTGCGACAGCAGGTTGTTGGGGTTGTAGCACGGCCCGCCCGGCTGGATCACGGCGCAGCTCACGTTGGAGCACGCGTAGTTGATGTTGGCCTGCAGGACCTTCTCGTCCGACGACGGCTTCGCCATGCACCACGTCTTCTGCGAGTTGCCACCACCCATGGATGGATGCAATGCAGGTTGGTTGGATCAGCACATACACATGCATTGCTATGACGAGTAGAGAAGGAAGAGGGGGGCGATTTTAAGGTACCTGTGCCTCGGCCAGCCTGACGGTGCTTCCTGCTCAATCAAGAACAGAGTAATGTCAGTTTCTTTGAAAAGTTTTGTGAGTTGCTTAGGATCAAGTTCAACTGATGATTCTTTTGGAACAAGTGCGTATCAAAATCAAGAACACGCTGGTAGATCTTGGCAAGAAACAACAGCAGACAGTAACTGGGTTCCGCCCTCTCATCTGAATTAGACGAGATAATTAACATGTACCACATTCCACTAATCATAACATGAACCACATTTTGGACCAAATGAACCAAAACATGGTGAAAAATGCGGCAGAAAGCGCGATCCAGAGTTTCAGAAAGGAACAAAAACTGAAGAAAAAGGGTCGAACGAGTGGGCACGGTTTCCCTTTCTTTCTACAGGACAAAACCATCGGAGCAACCCCACACCCTGCTGAACAAACAGTCAAACAGTGTAGCTGTGCTAGCGAGATCGCCTAATCGGAGGAGGCAGAGGGCTCACCTGAGGTGAAGCAGAGGAGCACAAGCCCCAGAGAGAAGAGCAGGAGCGATGCAGATGGCTGAGACCCCCTCGCCATCTTGCTCTCCGGCACCAGCACCAAGCAAAGAGGCCAAGACTGTGGAGGAGGAGAGGCCGAGAAGAGGCAGGGAAGGGGCTGCGGTCTCTAGCTCTAGCTCTAGCAGTTTATGTGCTGGTTTATAAAAGATGGAGGAGGAAGGGAGCCGGAAAAGGTGGCTGCCGATTGATTGCCTTGTGGAGTGGAGTAGATCCCACTGCAACTGCTGAAGAAAAAAAAACGAAAGAGGGTCTGGGTCTGGGCATGGGTATGGTCATGCGACTCTGGTCCCTGGCTTCTTCCCAGGGCAACTGCCATGTGCGCCTAGCGTGTACCAGCATGAACTGGCTGGGTCTCTGATCCGATCACAGAGTTTGGTTCCTCCGCACTGTGCGCTTTTGGTTTTGGTTTCGGACCACACACATGCAGCATTGACCGGCTTCCACTTCGACGGTGGCCTGCTCTGCAGTCTGCTCTGTCCAGCAGTCTATCTGATGTGTGCAAGTCAAAGGGAAAGGGTCATCCTGTTTGAAAGCACTGCCGTTCAAAGTTGAAACTGGTTTGAATTTTCAGATCATGGCGTTCGCCCAGTCCTGAGATATGAAGCTCATTTTTCTTCTCCTTATCGGACAGACTACATATGCATTAGCACGTATGGAGTAAAATTAGCTGTATCAGATGAATGGTTCAGTAACTGTCTAATAACTGACGGATAGATCCACAGATCGGCATTAGATCGTACTACTCCGCAGCACTGGAAGATCGGGTCTCAATAATGATGGACATCATCATGAGCCTATCAAAAGGCACTTGCCCTTAAACGTGGTAGCCAGGCCTTTGCTTGTAAGGTTCTGGCCTTGCTTTATTCCTGATTCTTTCCTTCCTCTTTCTGCTTCATAATTGTCTATGTTCCTTCCTTCCTTCGATGCCGATCTCGCTGCTCCCTTCCCGTCCCGCATTTTGTTAATCTATCAATTCCTGTGTTCTAGTATTATTTCACTTGCATAAGAGCTTTGGAAGATTTGGGAACATAAAATAGGATAGTACAAACTTTAGTGATCCCTACTAAAACATGACATTATTAGAAGCAACACCAGATCCCATACGCCAGAAAGTTCGGTGCTGTCTTCTCCTGTACCAAAGAGGAAAAATAGAGAAAAAGAAGAAAGAAAATCCACAGTTAGGTGCTCGAGACAAAGTGCATGCCTACAATCCCACGTAAAGAGCTCAAAGCTCATCCAGTGAAACGGTGACAGCAAGCATGCATCTGAATTCTGAAAGATGCATATTCTTCAGCCACATCAATGACAATACTCCTAAATATAAGCCTTTTTAGAGATTTCACTATGAACTACATACAGAGCAAAATAAGTGAATCTACGCTCTAAAATATGTCTATATACATCTGTATGTAGTTTGTAGTGAAATCTCTAAAAAGACTTATATTTAGAAACGGAGGGAGTATGTTTTCTTGTTTACTTGGAACGCTCCGACTAGGCACCACGTCATTGCGGTGCTACTGAAGTATATTTTTTTCGCGAATACGTAAAAGTCTTGTGTATCATTTCATTAATAGGAGAAAAAAGATAGTAGCGGTTTCATGCGGATTCTCACAAGCACAAAGGAAGTTGGCGTGAGTGAGAATAACAAGAACACAAAGAAGGGGATACGTGGCCCCGTCAAACTAATCCTAAGTTGCGTTGATGAGAATGCCTAGCCCCTTGGCTCCATCGTGAGCCCATGCTCAAGCGTCTTCTTTGATGTTGTTTGTGAGTAGCAAGACGGATGACCTATCTCCATTGACACACATTCATTGTGGTGTTCCCAAATTCTCGCAGTTAAGAAGATGACGGTGGGCAGGCCTCGTCGAAGAGCAGTTTGTGCATCTCAGACGGACATGGAGAACAGTCACGGAACTCGCACCCCTGGCCTGGAAGGCTGGTCGTGGCACGACACCAAGCGAGTACTTCATGCCATACCTGATGAGAAAAAAGAGCAGCCGACGAGAAAAGTGTTGCATCGTCCCGGGCCCCCGGCCGCAAAGCAAGCAGAGCGGGGCGTGAGCTAGGCCTGCCGAGCCAGCCGATCGGGAGTCCAGCAACGGCCCTGGTATGCTAACCATAAGAAGATTTTGACTTGAAGTAGTGCCCAAGATTTCCAAGTCAACCTCCGGGATGGCTCAATGGTCGAACATGAGAAGAGCCTGGATAGCACGACTTGGCGGAGTACATGCCAGATGTTGTCCATCGCCAGGAGATGCGATCAGGCATGAGAGAGAGGGGGGTGATGTCATGCAGCTGGCTCCAGAGGAAGATGTATTGGACCAGGGCGGCAGGGCCGAGCGCGCCCTACAAGTCGCGGATTCACGCACACTCCGTCGGTCCTTCACAATAGCAAAACAGATACACACTTCTTGATCAAACTTCTTCCATTATTTACGCGGGTGTACACTCTCTACAAAGAAAGACATAAGAATGTGTGAAGTAGAAATTGGAGCCAATTGTCTTTTGTCCATCGTAAAACCAAGCCCCAAACACTATTGTTATGTAGAAACCCTCACAATATCAATGGTGAAATTGTTTTTCCGAATGTTGACAAGAAAGCTGTCAAATCCATTGTAGAAAAGGGGATTAGAAGTAACACCCCCGGAGAAGGACTCCACCACATAAGGCGAGTGTAAAAAAGAAGCAAAAGCAAAAAAGGATGCTCGTATAATCAAGAAAAACCATGCAAAAACCCCCCACAATACATACAACAACAGGCCAGAAATCAGCACCCCATAACACACCCGGCTGGCCACTCGAGCAAGGTTGTCAGAATCGTGATTCTGAATCTGATTGGAGCTCTAATGGTAGGATCGCAAATCGTAGAATCTTTACTATCAAGATCGTAGAAACGTAGATTCTATGAACCAAAATCATAGAATCAAAGGGGTTAGTTTGGATCGTAAAGTCATAGAATCGTACAACAGAATCACTATTCTGTCAACCTTGCACTCAAGCGCCTTCGCCGCTACCCAAGTGCACACCAAAAACCGTCGTATCAATTCTAACTGCCACAAGCATATATGTGAATCTCGACGACATCGAAGAGGAACACTATGTCCGATACAGCAAACATATGATGCTCCAAGCTCCACAAGGCTGGCTAACATAACTCACGTGACTCATTTGGAGGGTGCTTCTAGTGCTCTCACGGAGGTGTCGCCCGCTACCGCCCACCTCCACGAGCCATGAGTCTAGTCCAACTCCAAGACAATGTCCCAGGAGGAAACATGACACCAAGCAAATCCAGAAGAGTCCTTGTCGGATTCATGGCTCCGCAGACCCAAGAAAGGTTCGAACTCTGGGGCGTGTGCGAAGAACTCAACCTATCCAGCCAACTAAACGCGCCGCCCTATAGCCTAGCTCGAAGAACAGGGAAGAAGATGGACACGGCAGTTTACCCAGGTTCGGGCCACCTTGCGGTGTAAAACCCTACTCCTGCTTTGTGGTGGATTAGCCCCACGAGGGGCTGAGGACGAACTAGTACAGAGGATGAACAAGCTCACGAGGCTTGCTCTGGTGAGAGTGAGTTGTTCCGGGTCCGATCCCCCTTCCTATGGTGGTGGCTAACCTATATGTAGCGGCCTCGGTCCTCTTCCCCGAAAACAAAGGCGGGAAGGGATTCCACAACGGCCAATTTGAAAGGGGACAAGTAGTACATCTTATCCTGATGAAAGGTGGTCTTCGCCTGCAAAGCTTCTGGCCGTGACGCTGCGGTGGGCTCGGCGATGACATCCGTCCTGCCGTCCTGGCGGTCTTGGTCTCGTTGCACGGGAATGAAAACCTTTCGCTGATTCCTCGGGACCCTGCGCCTGCGCTTGCCTCCTTAGCACCAAAGAGGAAACCTGCTGCTCTGCGCCCGCTGGCGCCCGCCTGGCCTTGGTCGTCATGGCTTGCGTCACCTCAACCTCATGAGGTGGGCACCTGCATAGAAATCTTCGCTCCTCAGTAGCCAGCCTAAGGAGGCCGCTCCCTCCGGAGGTCTTGATGCCACCCGCCTCGCGAGGCTTGGCCCCTCGCGAGGGTCTTGTCTTGAAGGTGTTGTAGATGCGCCGTACCAGGCCGTCGATGGCGCCACGCCGTGGGCCGCAGGCAGGCAGGTCTGGGTACCCTGGTTCCCAGAACGCCGACAGTAGCCCCCGGGCCCAAGGTGCGCTCGGACTCGGCTTCGAGGCGAAGCCAAAGGGCAAGGATGAAGCGCCGCGGGCCCCAATCGCCTGCGGACCAGGCTGACGCGTGGCGCTTTGATGGGACGTGGGTGTCTCCACTTCCCCATGCCGCCTCGGCAAACGCACGACTTGACAACTGCCTGATGCATGCAGAAGAACCATCATTGCTCGGAACGCGAGAGGCCGGCGGTTGGGCTCCCTCTGCCTATAAATGGGGCGGGGGCGGAGCCCCCAGCTCATCTTCATCTTCTCGCCGCCTGCTCCTCCTTCTCCTTAGTTCCCCCGCCATCTTGCCAAAGCTTCCATGGCGCCAGTGAGGAGGTTTTCGGCCGCGGAGAAGGGAAAGGCTCCCAAGGAGGGACCGGACTCGCCGCCACCCAAGAGAGGCCGCGACTGCCCCTGCAAGCACGCCACGACGCCAACGGTGGCTCCCCGAGGGCGTGCGGGCACTCCCTCAATGGTTGGCGCTGTCGCCGGCAGTCGCGGGGGCACTCCTTCCCGCGGCGGAAGCTGCCGAGGCCGGGGCAGCCGCCGCGAAGGGGGAAGGCGCGCGGCAGCCATCCGGCCGCCGCGCCCGCGACTCCACTCGGCCGACGCGTCCTCGGAGTTCGTGGTGTGGTAGGAGAGGCCCGCCGGCGCCTGGCTCCATCTCCCGCGCTTCTTTGCGGGTGCGCTGCCGGCCGCGGGACCTGGCGGCCTCTGGCTGCAGGCCGATGGTTGCTGCAGCAAGGCCTCCTGGGTGGTGGTAGAGGTCACCCCCGCTGGCAACGTGTTCCTGAACCGCGGATGGCAGACGTTCGCCCGCGCACGCGGCCTGCAGGGGAGGTGTACCCTCCATTTCAGGTACGACGGCTCCGCGACCCTCTATGCCAGGGTCTTCGGGGAAGATGGTCAGTGCCTGGGGTGCTGCCCAGAGAGCGACAATGACGACGATGCCGGTGGTGAGCTTGCCCTTGGCGACGGCCGCGACGCCTCCAGCAGCGGCGGCTCCTCCTCCGGGGAGAGCACGAGCGACGACGACTATGACGAGCCACCACGCCGCCGAGAGATGAGCCGCCTTGCCAACGCACCCCGGTGAAGCAGGAGGAGGACTCCGACTGAGCGCGGGCGTTGCTAGAGGCAGGTCCCGGGAGCTGCTGTAGTTGCGCGGCTGCTTTTGCCTCTCTTCTTCTTCTTTTTTCTGCATCAAAAAGGTGGAAAGCCCTGTCGGGGCGTGTAATGGACCGCGGCGCTTGCGCCATTGCGTTATCGTTTTTATATTGCATCCTAGTATGCGTGTTGCCACTGACTGTGATTGAAATGACTTAGCTTAGTGTGCCTGCGGTAGACTCTTGTGCCGTGAGGATGAGCTTCCCTGGAGCTTTGGACTTCCTGCATGTCCCTGGTTCCAGAGAGGTCCTCCGGAGATTTCCTTCTTGTGGACTCGAAGGTCCCCAGGCGCGGTCATGGGGCCAGGGGACCTCTGGAAGTGCCGTTCCCCGCGTGAGCCCCCGAGCGTGGGCCGCTGGTACGCCACGTCGCGATGCCCGGAGGCATGGACTCAGGAGGGCATGCGTGCCCGCTAGCTCGTTTGAGGGCGTCACGCGAGGATTCAGACGCCAAAGGCCAAGGCTTTGGCGAGGTGCGTTCGCGGGCGGGTCCAAGTGTACACACCGTGCCCAGCCCCCACGCGCGAGACACGTGAGGAAGAGCGACGGGCAATTGTCACTTTCCCTAAAACGAGGCCTGAAAAAGCGAGTGCTGCGAGGAGAAAAATTCCCAACCCTTTCAAATAAAGACGCGAGAACTCCAAATTTGATTTGAAGAAGTTGCAAATCAGCTACAGAAAGCAAGCAATTGAACAGCCGTGTCCGGCATCTATACTAGTCTTCTGTCTTCCCGCCAGCGCGGAGCATGGGGCCTCCACTTGGACGTGGGTGGGAGCCCCCGTGAGGCCCGAGGGCGGCGCTCAGGAGACTCCGGGGCGTGTACAGCCCCACTCATTATTACGTGAGAGTGTCACGGGCGGAGATCTTGAGAGGCGCATGGTCTTGTTCATGGGTAGAACTTTCGGAGGTGCTGGATGTTCCACGCATTCTGGATGGGGACCCCGTCCTGTGTCTCCAGGCATGCGGCGCCAGGCCTGGAGACACGGGCAATCCTGAATGGGCCCTCCCACATGGGAGAGAGCTTGTGAAGCCCCTCCCTGGAGAGCACCCGCCTGAGGACGAGGTCACCCACCTCGAGGGTCCTGGAGCGGACGCTACGGCAGTGATACCACCGCAGCGCCTGCTGGCACCTCGCGGCACAGAGCGAGGCTTGGCGGCGGCCCTCCTCCCCCAGCATGAGGTCCATCCCCCGCGAGGCGTCCTGACATGCCTCGTCAAACGCCAAGACCCGCGGGGAGCGATGTTTGACCTCATGAGGGAGGACCGCCTCAGCCCCGTAGAGGAGGAAGAACAGGGTCTCGCCCGTGGGCTTGGTCGCGGTGGTGCGGATGGACCACAACACAGACTGGAGCTCATCGAGCCAGCCCCTGCCGCAGGCCTCGAGTTTCTTCTTGAAGCTCCTTGCCTTGAGGCCCTTCAGGACCTCCGCGTTGGCGCCCTCGGCTTGGTTGCTGCTCCGTGGGTGTGCCACCGAAGCGTAGCATATCTGCATTCCAAGGTTAGCACAATATGTTTTGAAAAGGTTGCTCATGAACTGAGAGCCATTGTCGGTGATGATATGGTTGGGGACCCCGAAGCGGCTCACGAGACCCTTGATGAACTTGACGGCCGAACCAGCTGGGATGGTTCGCACGGGCTCCACCTCCGCCCACTTGGTGAACTTGTCGATGGCGACGTAGAGGTAGCGGTAGCCCCCGGCTCCTCGAGGGAATGGTCCCAGGATATCCAGCCTCCATACCGTGAATGGCCATGAGAGAGGGATGGTCTGGAGGCCCTGAGAGGGCTGGTGGATCTGTTTGGCGTGGAATTGGCATGCCTCGCAGGACCTCACCAGCTCAGTGGCGTCGTTGAGCGCCGTGGGCCAGTAGAACCTGCTGCGAAACGCCTTGCCCACGAGGGTTCGCGACGAAGAGTGATGCCCACAGTCCCCACCATGGATGTCGGCCAGCAGTTCGCACCCCTGCTCCTTGGAGATGCATCGCAGAGAGACGTTGTTTGGGCGCCTTCGGTAGAGCTCGCCATCCTGCAAGCAGTAGGCGGTGGCCTGGCGGGCCATGCGTTCTGCTTCTTTCTGCTTCTCTGGCAAGGTGCCCTGGAGTATGTACGCCTTGAACTCCTCGGTCCAGCACCCCTCCTGAGGTTCGAGGGCCAGAAGCAGGCGGGCTCCGGAGGTTGGACCGCAGGCTGGGGCGCCCGAGGCGGGGGCCAGGGGCAGTTCCTTCCAGAGCAGCGCCGGGCTCGCGGTGGAGGGGGCTGCCGATGGCTTGAAGAACCTCTCCTCAAAGACGCCAGGCTTCTGAGGGTCGCGCCGCGATGCCCTCTTGGCGATGTCGTCTGCCTCCTTGTTCGTGCCGCACGGGACGTGCTGCAATTCCAAACCCAAGAATTGTTTTTCAATTTTGCGTACCTCTTCCAAGTATGCCTCCATGTGCTTGTCCTTGGGCGTGTACTCCTTGTTGGAGAAGTTGACGAGGAGCTGAGAATCGCCCTTGATGGTGAGGCGTTTGATCCCCAGGCCTGCCGCGGCCCGAAGGCCTGCGATCAGGCCTTCGTATTCCGCAATGTTGTTGGAGACCTTCTCGCCATGCTGGAAGCAGAGCTGCACAGCGTAGTAGAGCTTGTCCTGAGTAGGCGAGACGAGCACGGCTCCAGCCCCCACGCCCCGGCGTGCGAATGCGCCGTCAAAGTACATGACCCAGCCATCACGCGTCTCATCTCCGGGCACGAGGGAGCGGTTTTCACTAACCCCCTGGTCGGGGGCGTCAGTCCATTCCGCCACAAAGTCAGTGAGGGCCACGCCCTTGATGACCCTGGTGGTGCTGAACTCCAGCTGGAACGCCTGTAGCTCGATGTTCCATTCAGCAACCCTGCCTAAAGCGTTTGGGCTCCGAAGCACCCTCTCCAGGGGGAACGCGGACACAACCTTGATGGGGTGGCCCTGGAAGTAGTGGCGCAGCTTCCTCGAGGCGATAAGGAGCGCGAGCAGAAGCTTCTGCGGCATGGGGTAGCGCACGCGCGTGTCGCGCAAGACCGTGCTGATGAAATACACAGGGTGCTCGACAAGAGAGGGGGCGCTAATGGCGTCCGGCCCTGCCCGAGGCGTGGGGGCCTCAGGAACCTTGCCCTCTGCCGGGGTGACCGATGCCTCAGGAGCGTCGCCCTGAGGTGGCGATGAGGTGGCTGAACACGGGGTACTATGCCGCGCACCTGCGCCCACGTGCTCTTCCCGGACCGCCACGAGTGCTGCGCTCGCCGAGTGGGGTGCGGCGGCCAGGTAAAGCACTAGGGGCTCAAGAGGTCGAGGTGCCACCATCATCGGAGGGCTGGTGAGATACCTCTTGAGGTCTTGGAAGGCCTCCTCGGCCTCCGGAGTCCACTCGAATGGGCCCTTCTTCTTCATCAACTTGGAAAACGTGAGGGCGCGCTCGCCGAGCTTGGAGATGAAACGCCCCAGCGAGGTCGCGCAGCGCATGAGCTTCTACATTTCCTTGAGGGTCTGTGGCGGGCTCATCCTCTCTATCGCCTTGATCTTCTCTGGGTTAGCCTCGATCCCTCTGTGCGACACCAAGAAACTCAACAGGTTGCCAGACGGAACGCCGAACACACACTTCTCCAGGTTGAGGCGCAAGTTTACTGCGCGTAAGTTGGAAAATGTTTCTTCCAGGTCTTCGATGAGGGTTTTTTCTTCCCGTGACTTGACCACAATGTCGTCGACGTACGCCTCGGCGTTCCTCCCGAGCTGCTTGCCCAAGGCAATGTGCATCAATCGCTGGAAAGTCGCGCCGGCGTTGCGCAACCTGAACAGCATGCAGGTGTAATAGTACACCCCGCACGGGGAGAGGAAGGCTGTCTTCTCGACATCTTGCACCGCCATCTTGATCTGATGGTAGCCCGAGAAGGCGTCCAGAAAACACAGCAGGTCGCACTCAGCGGTGGAGTCAACGATCTGGTCGATGCGCGGAAGAGGGAAAGGGTCTTGAGGGCAAGCTTTGTTGAGGCTCGTGAAGTCGACGCACATGCGCTCCTTTCCCCCTTCTTGGGGACGATGACTAGGTTGGCCAGCCAATCCGGGTGCCGCACTTCTCGAATGACGCCGGCTTCTTGCAGCTTGCGGACCTCCTGGACAATGAACGATTGCTTCTCCGGGGCTTACCGCCGCGCCTTTTGCTTTACCGGGCGCGCGCCGGGGCACACCATCAAGTGGTGCTTAATCACGTCTCGTGGGATGCCAACCAGGTCCATCGCCTCCCATGCAAACACATTCTTGTTCACACGGAGGAAACCGACCAGCCTTTCTTCCTGGTCCGGTGGGAGGCCAGCACCTATGGTGAAGGTGAGGCTTGAGCCCTCATCATCGACCCGCACCTGCTTCGTCTCAGCCCGGTCTTGAGAGAACAGAGGCTTCTTCTTCGTGGGCGCGGTCTCTGGGACCTCCAGAGCGCTCTCCGCCTCCGGTCGCACGGCCGCCGCGGCTTTGAAAGCGAGCTTGAGGGCCAGGAGGGCATCCTTGGTGTTTCCCACCACAGTAAGAATGCCGCTGCTCCCCAGCATTTTGATGACGTTGTAGCCGGGGTGCGTCGCCGCCATGAACTTGGCGAGGGCCGGGTACCCGAGGATGGCATTGTACGGGAGGCCGATGCGGGCGACGTCGAAGTCGATGAGCTCGGTGCGATAGTTGCTGCACGTGCCGAAGGTGACGGGAAGGCAAATCTGCCCCAAGGGGATGACGGAGCCGTCGAGCACCCCTGAGAAGGGCCTGGTGGGGGCGAGCCGGTCGTATGGCACCCGAAGCAGGTCGAAGGCTACCACGGAGAGGATGTTGAGGCCAGCGCCGCCGTCGATGAGGGTTCGGGTGACCGCGACGCCACTAATGGTGGGCGTGCACAACAAGGGAAGCACGCCCGCGCCGACCGTGGTCTTGGGGTGGTCCCTGGAGTCAAAGGTGATGTCGGTTTCAGGCGCCAACCGGCCCACAGGAGCCCCCTGCCGCGGCTGGGCGGCCCCCACCTGCCAGAAGAACTACTTGAAGTGGTGGCCTGAGGTTGGTGCTTGCGACCCATCGAGGATGGCCGCAACGACATGGGGCGCCGGTGCCGCGAAGCGTGCGACGAATTGATTGCACAGATCTTCCCAGGAAGCCACCGATAACTCTGGCAGGCTAAGCATCCAGGCACGCGGCACGCCCATGAGAGCCATGGGGAGCCAATTTGCCATGACCTTCTCATCGCCACCTGCCGCTTCGATGCTCAACTCGTACAGGCGAAGGAAATCCGCGGGGTTCCCGGTGCCGTCGTACCGTGGCGGCAGCTCCGGCCTGAACTTCGGCGGCCACCGCACCTGTCGCAAGGCGGGGGAGAAAGCTCAAAGGCCTGCGATGCCCCAGAACACGCCTGGCGACCCGGCGGGTGGAGCAGCGCCTGCCATGGAAGCCGCGCAGCATGGGTGGAGCGCGGCTGATGGAGAAGCGGATCTTTGAAACGCCCCTACCCGGCGCGCCAAATGTCGGATTCAGGGCTCCGCAGACCCAAGAAAGGTTCGAACTCTGGGGCGTGTGTGAAGAACTCAACCTATCCAGCCAACTAAAGGCGCCGCCCTACAGCCTAGCTCGAAGAACAGGGAAGAAGATGGACATGGCAGTTTACCCAGGTTCGGGCCACCTTGCGGTGTAAAACCCTACTCCTGCTTTGTGGTGGATTAGCCTCACGAGGGGCTGAGGACGAACTAGTACAGAGGATGAACAAGCTCGCGAGGCTTGCTCTGGTGAGAGTGAGTTGTTACGGGTCCGATCCCCCTTCCTATGGTGGTGGCTAACCTCTATATAGCAGCCTCGGTCCTCTTCCCCAAAAACGAAGGTGGGAAGGGATTCCACAACGGCCAATTTAAAAGGGGACAAATAGTACATCTTATCCTCACGAAAGGTGGTCTTCGCCTGCAAAGCTTCTGGCCATGACGTTGTGGTGGGCTCGGCGATGACATCCGTCCTGCCGTCCTGGCGGTCTTGGTCTCGTTGCATGGGAATGGAAACCTTTGGCTGATTCCTCGGGACCCCGCGCCTGCGCTTGCCTCCTTAGCACCAAAGAGGAAACCTGCTGCTCTGCGCCCGCTGGCGCCCGCCTGGCCTTGGTCGTCATGGCTTGCATCACCTCAACCTCATGAGGTGGGCACCTGCATAGAAATCTCCGCTCCTCAGGAGCCAGTCTAAGGAGGCCGCTCCCTCCGGAGGTCTTGATGCCGCCCGCCTCGCGAGGCTTGGCCCCTCGCGAGGGTCTTGTCTTGAAGGTGTTGTAGATGGGTCGTACCAGGCTGTCGATGGTGCCACGCCGTGGGCCGCAGGCAGGCAGGTCTGGGTACCCTGGTTCCCAGAACACCGACAGTCCTCATCGTCTAATCGGGAAGATTGATTCTAGTGTTTTCCATGTGGCATATTGGGAGAGGAAGGGTAGAACTACACATCGATGCCTCCAACAAGGGAACGGTGCCCGAAGGCGCCGCCATCGACGACTCCGCCCGCAGCCGGAGTACGGCTTTCGCCAGCAGCCTCACCCGCCCAACCCAATGACAGGAACAACCCCTCTGGCTTACCACCTTCACAGTGCGTGAGCACTACGACAAATCTCGCCCATGTGCAGTTGAAATGGCATTTTCCTCCCTAAGTGTTTTGGTGTTGCTGACAATGTATTTTGCAGACTAATTGTGCGATTGAGCTACACGTGCATATTCAAAATGGCACAAGACAGTTAGGTCCCCCTCTGGAAGGAAAAGATCGAAGATGGTGTTTCCAACACTTTTATTTCTTTGGTCGTAGGAAATCCACACTATTAATAGGGGCTCCGCATTGAAAGTTATGGGTGGAATCAAATCACGTACACGAACTCATATTGCATCCACATAGCCTTCCCAACAACTTTGGAGGAGAGTACCAAATTCTACCAAGTGCTAAAACTGTACACAAAGTAGTACCGTTGTGCTGGGCGGTAGTACTGCTCCCTTGGGGGAGTAGTACTCTGAATAGCACCACCAAGCCGGTAGTACCACTCAGTGGAGCGATATTATACTACTAACTTGTTGGAGCGGCACTACTGCTCCAAGTGCCGGACAACTACTACTCGGAGGGGGGGGGAGGAGGGGGGTTCCTTCGGGTTTGTTGAGGTACTTGGGCGGCAGCGCTCCGGTAGTTCCGGCTATGCTATTTTAGCCTGTACTACAAGACACCCCAGCGGTTGTACTGCTTAGGTGCTTTGAGGCTGCCTTGAGGAAAACCATGGTAGTATCACTCTCTGGAGCTGTACTACCACCCTGGCATTCATGCGGTTTTCTAGGGACAGCGGTAGTACCACTGAGTACTTTTTCTGCACATAACGGTGTTGGGTAACGTTGCATGGAAAACAAAAAAATTTCTACGCACACGCAAGATCTATCCATGGAGATGCATAGCTATGAGAGGGGAGAGTGTGTCTATGTACCCTCGTAGACCGTAAAGCGGAAGCATTTATCAACGCGGTTGATGTAGTCGAACACCTTCGCGATCCAACCGATCAAGTACCGAACATACGGCACCTCCGCGTTCAGCACACGTTCAGCTCGATGACGTCCTCGCCTTCTTGATCCAGCAAGACGGGCGAAGTAGTAGATGAGTTCCGGCAGCACGATGGCGTGGTGACGGTGGTGGTGAACTTGTTCCCGCAGAGCTTCGCCGTGCACTACGGAAAACTAGACGGAGGATGAAACTGTGGAGAGAGGGGCACCGCACACGGCTAAGAGATTGTCGTAGGTTGTGTGGCGCCCCCTCCTTCTCATATATATAGATGGGGGAGGGGAGGCAGCCAGGGTGCGCCCCAAGATGGCCGGCCGGCCCCCTTGGGCGCTTGCCCTTTAGCGCCCCCCCTTTCCTTGTTTGCTTGCGGGGGGAAGGCAGGAGGGGGTGGCGCCCCCCCTTCCTTCCTCTTAGGTGGAGGGAAGGAAAGAGGGGCTAGCCCTCCACCTTTACCATCCATAGGTCTGGCGGCCAAGAGGAGGGGCGCGCCAGCCCCTTGTGGGCTGGTGTGTTCCCCTCTCTTGGCCCATAAGGCCCATTAACCTCCCGGGGCTTCCCGGAACCCCTTCCGGTGACCCGATGACTACCCGATACACTCCGAAACCTTTCCGGTGTCCAAATAGCATCATCCTATATATCAATCTTTACCTCCAGACCATTCCGGAGCTCCTTGTCATGTCTGTCATCTCATCCGGGACTCTGAACAACATTCGGTCACCAATTCACATAACTCATATAATACTATATCGTCAACGAATGTTAAGCGTGCGGACCCTACGGGTTCGAGAATGATGTAGACATGACTGAGACGCCTCTCCAGTCAATAACCAATAGTGGAACCTAGATGCCCATATTGGTTCCTACATATTCTACGAAGATCTTTATCGGTCGAACCTTTATGACAACATACGTAATTCCCTTTGTCTGTCAGTATGTTACTTGTCCGAGATTCGATCGTCGGTATCTTCATACCTAGTTCAATCTCGTTACCGGCAAGTCTCTTTACTCGTTCCGTAATACATCATCTCGTAACTAACTCCTTAGTCATTTTGCTTGCAAGCTTCTTATGATGTGTATTACCGAGAGGGCCCAGAGATACCTCTCCGATACTCGGAGTGACAAATCCCAATCTCGATTCATGCAACTCAACAGACACCTTCGGAAATACCTGTAGAGCATCTTTATGATCACCCAGTTATGTTGTGACGTTTGATAGCAGACAAGGCATTCCTCCAGTATCCGGGAGTTGCATGATCTCATGGTCGAAGGAACATGTATTTGACATTAAGAAAGCAGTAGCAATAAACTGAATGATCATATGCCAAGCTAACGGATGGGTCTTGTCCATCACATCATTCTCCTAATGATGTGATCCATTATCAAATGACAACTCATGTCTATGGTTAGGAAACCTTAACCATCTTTTTATCAACGAGCTAGTCTAGTAGAGGCTCACTAGGGACACGGTATTTTGTTTATGTATCCACACATGTATTTACGTTTTCGGTCAATACAATTCTAGCATGAATAATAAACCTTTATAATGAATAAGGAAATATAATAATAACAACTTTATTATTGCCTCTAGGGCATATTTCCATCAGTCTCCCACTTGCACTAGAGTCAATAATCTAGATTACATAGTAATGGATCTAACACCCATGGAGTCTTGGTGCTGATCATGTTTTGCCCGCGGAAGAGGTTTAGTCAACGGGTCTGCTACATTCATATCCGTATGTATTTTGCAAATTTCTATGTCTCCATCCTTGAACTTTTCACAAATGGAGTTGAAGCGTCTCTTGATGTGTTTGGTTCTCTTGTAAAACCTGGATTCCTTCGCCAAGGCAATTGCTCCAGTGTTGTCACAAAGATTTTCATTGGACCCGATGCACTGGGTACTACACCCAGATCGGATATGAACTCCTTAATCCAGACTCCATGCGCAGCTTCCAAAGCAGCTATGTACTCCGCTTCACACGTAGATCCCGCCACGACGCTCTGCTTGGAACTGCACCAACTGTCAGCTCCACCATTCAATATAAATACTTATCCGGTTTGTGACTTAGAGTCATCCGGATCAGTGTCGAAGCTAGCATCGACGTAACCATTTACGACGAGCTCTTCGTCACCTCCATAAACGAGAAACATATCCTTGGTCCTTTTCAGGTACTTCAGGATGTTCTTGACCGCTGTCCAGTGGTCCACTCCTAGATTACTTTGGTACCTCCCTGCCAAACTTATGGCAAGGCACACATCAGGTCTGGTACACAGCATAGCATACATGATAGAACCTAGGGCTGAGGCATAGGGAATGACTTTCATTTTCTCTCTATCTTCTGCCGTGGTCGGGCTTTGAGTCTGACTCAATTTCACACCTTGCAACACAGGCAAGAACCCTTTCTTTGACTGGTCCATTTTGAACTTCTTCAGAACTTTGTCAAGGTATGTGCTTTGTGAAAGTCCTATTAAGCGTCTCGATCTATCCCTATAGATCTTGATGCCCAATATATAAGCAGCTTCACCGAGGTCTTTCATTGAAAAATTCTTATTCAAGTATCCTTTTATGCTATCCAGAAATTCTGTATCATTTCCAATCAACAATATGCCATCCACATATAATATCAGAAATGCTACAGAGCTCCCACTCACTTTCTTGTAAATACATGCTTCACCGTAAGTCTGTATAAAACCATATGCTTTGATCACCTCATCAAAGCGTATATTCCAACTCCGAGATGCTTGCACCAGTCCATAGATGGATCGCTGGAGCTTGCATACTTTGTTAGCACCTTTAGGATCGACAAAACCTTCTGGTTGCATCATATACAACTCTTCTTTAAGAAATCCATTAAGGAATGCAGTTTTGATGTCCATTTGCCAGATTTCATAATCATAAAATGCGGCAATTGCTAACATGATTCGTACAGACTTAAGCATCGCTACGGGTGAGAAGGTCTCATCGTAGTCAACTCCTTGAACTTGTCGAAAACCTTTTGCGATAAGTCGAGCTTTGTAGACAGTGACATTACCATCTGCGTTCGTCTTCTTCATGAAGATCCATTTATTCTCAATGGCTTGCCGATCATCGGGCAAGTCCACCAAAGTCCACACTTTGTTCTCATACATGGATCCTATCTCAGATTTCATGGCCTCAAGCCATTTATCGGAATCTGGGCTCATCATAGCTTCTTCATAGTTCATAGGTTCGCCATGGTCTAATAACATGACTTCCAAGACAGGATTACCATACCACTCTGGTGCGGAACGTGTTCTAGTCGATCTACGAGGTTCAGTAGTAACTTGATCTGAAGTTTCATGATCATCATCATTAGCTTCCTCTCTAGTTGGTGTAGGCATCACGGGAACGGTTTTCTGTGATGTGCTACTTTCCAATTCGAGAGAAGGTACAATTACCTCATCAAGTTCTACTTTCCTCCCACTCACTTCTTTTGAGAGAAACTCCTTCTCTAGAAAGGACCCATTCTTGGCAACAAAGGTCTTGCCTTCGGAGCTGTGGTAGAAGGTGTACCCAATAGTTTCCTTAGGGTATCCTATGAAGATGCACTTCTCCGATTTGGGTTCGAGCTTATCAGGCTGAAGCCTTTTGACATAAGCGTCGCATCCCCAAACTTTAAGAAACAACAACTTAGGTTTCTTGCCAAACCATAGTTCATACGATGTCGTCTCAACGGATTTAGACGGTGCCCTATTTAACGTGAATGCAGCTGCCTCTAATGCATAACCCCAAAATGATAGTGGTAAATCGGTAAGAGACATCATAGAACACACCATATCTAATAAAGTACGGTTACGGCATTCGGACACACCATTACGTTGTGGTGTTCCAGGTGGCGTGAGTTGTGAAACCATTCCACATTGTTTTAAATGAAGGCCAAACTCGTAACTCAAATATTCACCTCCACGATCAGATCGTAGAAACTTTATTTTCTTGTTACGATGATTCTCTACTTCACTCTGAAATTCTTTGAACTTTTCAAATGTTTCAGATTTGTGTTTCATTAGGTAGATATACCCATACCTACTCAAATCATCTGTAAAGGTTAGAAAATAACGATACCCGCCGCGTGCCTCAACACTCATCGGACCGCATACATCGGTATGTATTATTTCCAATAAGTCATTAGCTCGCTCCATTGTTCCGGAGAACGGAGTTTTAGTCATCTTGCCCATGAGGCATGGTTCTCAAGTATCAAATGATTCATAATCAAGTGATTCCAAAAGTCCATCCGCTTGGAGTTCCTTGATGCGCTTTACACCAATATGACCTAAACGGCAGTGCCACAAGTATGTTGCACTATCATTATCAACTTTGCATCTTTTGGCATCAATATTATGAATATGTGTATCACTACGATCGAGATTCAACAAGAATAGACCATTCATCAAAGGTGCATGACCATAAAAGATATTACTCATATAAATAGAACAACCATTATTCTCTGACTTAAATGAATAACCGTCTCGCAATAAACAAGATCCAGATATAATGTTCATGCTCAACGCTGGCACCAAATAAAAATTATTGAGGTCTAAAACTAATCCCGATGGTAGATGTAGAGGTAGCGTGCCGACGGCGATCACATCGACCTTGGAACCATTCCCGACGCGCATCATCACCTCATCCTTAGCCAATCTTCATTTATGCCGCAGCTCCTGTTTCGAGATACAAATATGAGCAACCGAACCAGTATCAAATACCCAGGCGCTACTACGAGCATTAGTAAGGTACACATCAATAACATGTATATCAAATATACCTTTGTTCACTTTGCCATCCTTCTTATCCGCCAAGTATTTGGGGCAGTTCCGCTTCCAGTGACCATTCCCTTTGTAGTATAAGCACTCAGTTTCAGGCTTGGGTCCAGCTTTGGGCTTCTTCACGGGAGCGGCAATTTGCTTGCCATTCTTCTTGAAGTTCCCTTTCTTTCCCTTGCCCTTTTTCTTGAAACTAGTGGTCTTGTTAACCATGAACACTTGATGCTCCTTTTTGGTTTATACACTATTGCAGGATGCTGCTAACGCGACACTACGATCAAAGACCCTTTGACAAAACTGTGTGTGATGCATTAATCGCAAACGGTGATGTAAAAAAATGTCAAAAAAGATGCAAAACATTTGCGATGAAGGATACATCAAACACGGTTCAGATTTTAGTTGCATGTGCGCACAGGGGCATACATTTCAGTTCAATTAACTGTTTGCAATGTGGCAGAACAAAAGAAACGGGCAGCCTGATGAAGGCGTGTGCGATATACGGCATACAGTTCACTCGGATGAACTATTTGTGATTAGGCAACACAAAAGAAACGGTCAGCCAGATCAAGGTGTGTGCGATATACGGCATACGGTTCACTCCGATGAACTGTTTTGGATTAGGCAACGCAACAGAAACGGTTCAGCCAGATCAAGGTGTGTGCAATGGAGGGCATACAGTTCATTCCGATAAACTGTTTGTGTTGAGCCAAGAGAACAGAAACGTTTCACATAAACAAAATGTGTGTAATACGTGGCAAACATCCAATTACATAGGTGGCTAGTACACACATGACATTTCCACACACCAAAGTAAACTATTACATGCATAATTAACTAGGATAAACGATCATCTGATCATCATCTACTTCTTGTGCTAGCTCGATGTTCCTTCTATGCTAAGTTTCCATTAATTGATGGCGTTTTATGAACACGCCACCATTTCCCGCCATTTCATCACCGGTTTCCCGCCACCCAGTGATATTGCGCATAAACCTAGGCGGCGCGCGATGCACGGAGGCAACAAGTGCAGCCTGTAGCACATCCACCTTTTCCAAGCATGCCAACCCACCAAAGCGCCGCCTCTGCCATCAACCTCGTCGACGAGGAAAACAAGAAGGCGCCATGGCCCATCGAGGCTGAGGTGCTCCCCGACAACGCTATGGATGACGCCGTGATGCGCGTCATCGCCAGGTTTGAGCAGACCCTTGGCGCATGGCGCTTCAGCGCCGCAGATCAAGATAGGCATGTCAGCGCCGAGAGGCTGCAGCTCACCGCACAACATGATCGATGGCGCGTCGCAGAGTAAGCTAGGCACGTTCGCACTGATAGGCTGTGGCTCGCCGCACGGCGAGACCGTTGGAGCGCCGCAGAGCGAGAGGCGCGGCGCGCCGCACAGCAAGAGCGGATCCGTCGGTGCTTGTCTGCTGTCGACAGGGCGTCACAGCTGGGTACACGTCCCGTCAATACCCCCATTCCTCGCCAGGAGTGGGCAGAGGCCCTCTGCACCGTACTTGCACCAGAGGCCGGCCGTGCCGTACTTGCATCAGATGCCCGTCACGCCGTTCGCATGGGTCGCACCGTTCGCCTTGTCCGCGGCCCGCTTGATGCCAACGCGCCGGTCGCTAGGCTCGACCGCCTCCTTGGCCCAGGTGTCCACCTGGGCGCAGTAGAGGAACATGGCCATCGCATCCTCGAGCTGGTGATCTCCAATGAAATAGCCAACTTGGAGCTCGAGATCGCGCTCCAGATGTACCGCGAGCGTGTCGACCGCTTGGACGAACGCCTGCACGAGTTCAGGCAGAGCCAAGAGCTACTATAGGCAAGGGCTGCTGGTCATGGTCTCATGGAAGCGTTTTATTTGTTGAGTCGTTTTGACGTGGATCCCTATGTATTCACAGCAATCATAATATTGCTCTGTTTCAATGTGTGTACTCTGTTTTCCGTTCTTATATGTTCTGTTTCAATGTGTGTATATATGCTTTCAATTCTGTATATGTGGATGATAACAGCTAGATACAAATTACTATACAAAAACAGATAGAAAATGGAATTCATAATATATATATTAATTGTTCATTAGTTCATCACAGAATATTTATAATATCATCACATATACGTGATGATACTTAACTACTAGGTACAATGCATAAAATTGAAAACAAACAATAATAAAACTAATAATCCCTCCCGGGGGCAGTATTCCGGCAGCCCCTTGCCAGCAGCTCCCTGGTGCGCGATGTCTTCCCAGCGCGGAGGCAGTACTCCGCCTCCTCCGCCTCGCAGCGCTTGACGTACCGATGTGCCTCTTGCTGGCGGACGAGCGCGAACGATCTTGCCATTTCGTTGGGCGCCCACTGGAGCTCCTCGTCGATGGCACGCTGGAGCTTATCGGCCCACCTCCACGCAGCGATGAGGCGCCTAGCACCTTTGACCTTCCTCGCGAAGTACCCGTCTTCGTACACCTCCTCCGCACGACGACGCGCCCGCCCCCAAAGCTCCATCGCCTTATTTTTCCAGGCAGCATCATGGGCTTCATAGGCCGCCTGGTACCTGGCTTCCTCCTCCGCCATCTCCTTCTTGAACGCCACTTGCCTGGCTTTCTCAGCCGGCGAGAGCGACTTCCACAGACAATGATTGTACTGGCCCCAAAACCACTCCAAAGTTGGGGGGGGTCCGGCGCAACCTCGTCCGGCGGTGCATAGGGGTCCTCCTCGTCACTGCTCTTTGACTGAGTGTCCTCGGGGGACGGCGCCTTCTCGTTGGCGTGTGGGCAGATCGGCGGCGCCATGGCCGAGATTTGAGAGAGGGAGAGAGAGAGGGCGAGCGAGGGAAGGATGTAGATGAGAATGCAGGCGGGACAACATGAGCAAGGTAGTATTTATTGGCGGCCGGAATCTAGATCGACGGGAACAGTACACATGTCGGTCGCCGGAATTTACGAGTACTGTAGTTTGAATTACACATGATTCCCGCAGCAAAATCCGTGTGTGAACTTAATAGCTGACGGTTTCCAATACAGAACCGGTCTGATTAATAACCCGCGTAGAGTGCCAATCGTGTGGGACCCGGTTGTCTTGCTAGATCTTTACATTTTCTTTTTTGAACACCAGATATTTACATCGTCTGATGATTTTTGAATTTTTTGGAATTTAAATGCCATGGTACTCCATGCATGTGTCCAAGCCGTGACACCAATATGTTTGAAAATTCGTTCAAATTTGCTGCACATGGAATTAACTCGCACACAAGTACACAAATATTTTTTTCAAACCGTCATGGTTAGCCGCTGCATGTAGATGTAGTTCAAATTTGGATTACGGTCATTAAATGGCTAGAAAATTACTTAAATGTCTTAAAAAGGTCAAATTTTCCCTGAAATTTTCCAAATTTTGAAATGATAGTTGTATTAGTGCACGTTAACTGTATAAATTTTTTGAAGCCCATAAGAGGAAGCTATCGCCCGTTCGTCATCAAACATGCATTGTTCCCTCTCGAAACCACGAGCCTTCTAGTGAGTTGCTCCGGTTTGTGAGGGGTGTGTGTCCAAACTTTCGTCAAACAGGCCAATTATTTTACCACATCATCTTGGTGGCATGACATTACGTCAAGCAAGGTTTCATGTGTTTTTGATCTTTTTTTTTGAATTTGAATGGCATGGCGCTCCATGCATGTGTGTCCAGACCGTGACACCAATATGTTTGAAAATTCCCTCCAATTTACTGCACATGAAATTAACTTGCACACAAGTACACAAAAATATGATTTTTCAAACCATTATGATTAGCCATTGCATGTAGATGTAGTTCAAATTTGAATTACGGTCATTAAATGGCTAGAAAATCACTTAAATGTCTTTAAAAGGTCAAATGACCCCTAGAATTTTCCAAATTTTCACATGACAGTTGTAATAGTGCACGTTAAATGTAGAAAACATTTGAAGGCCATAAGAGGAAGCTATCTCATGTTCGTCATCAAACATACATTGTTCCCTATCGGAAACACGAGCCTTCTAGTGAGTTGCTACGGTTTGTGAGGGGTGTGTGTCTAAACTTTCGTCAAATTGACCAAATTTTTTTACCACATCATCTTGGTAGCATGACATTACATCAAGCAAGGTTTCATATTTTTCTGATCATTTTTTAATTTTCTGGAATTAAAATGCCATGGCACTCGATGTATGTGTCCATGCCGTGACACCAATATGTTTGAAAATTCCTTCGAATTTACTGTGCATGGAATTAACTTGCACACAAGTACACAAATATGATTTTTCAAACCGTTATGGTTAGCTGTTGCATGTAGATGTAGTTCGAATTTGAATTACTGTCATTAAATGGCTAGAAAATCACTTAAATGTCTTTAAAAGGTCAAATGACCCCCAGAATTTTCCAAATTTTCACATGACAGTTGTATTAGTGCACGTTAAATGTAAAAAAAAAATGAAGGTCGCAAGAGGAAGCTATCTCCCGTTCGTCATCAAACATGCGTTGTTCCCTCTCAGAACCACGAGCCTTCTAGTGAGTTGCTCCGGTTTGTGAGGGGTGTATGTCCAAACTTTCGTCAAACATGCCAATTTTTTTACCACATCAGCTTGGTGGCATGACATTACGTCAAGCAAGGTTTCATGTTTTTCTGATCATTTTTTAATTTTTTGGAATTAAAATGCCATGGCACTCCATGCATGTGTCCATGCCGTGACACCAATATGTTTGAAAATTCCTTCTAATTTACTGCACATGGAATTAACTCGCACACAAGTACACAAATATGATTTTTCAAGCCGTTATGGTTAGCTGTTGCATGTAGATGTAGTTCAAATTTGAATTACGGTCATTAAATGGCTAGAAAATAACTTAAATGTCTTTAAAAGGTCAAATGACCCCTAGAATTTTCCAAATTTTCACATGATAGTTGTATTAGTGCACGTTAAATGTAAAAAAAATTGAAGGTCGTAAGAGGAAGCTATCTCCCGTTCGTCATCAAACATGCATTGTTTCCTCTCAGAACCACGAGCCTTCTAGTGAGTTGCTCCGGTTTGTGAGGGGTGTGTGTCCAAACTTTCGTCAAACAGGCCAATTTTTTTTACCACATCAGCTTGGTGGCATGACATTACGTCAAGCAAGGTTTCATGTTTTTCTGATCATTTTTTAATGTTTTGGAATTAAAATGCCATGGCACTCCATGCATGTGTCCATGCCGTGACACCAATATGTTTGAAAATTCCTTCTAATTTACTGCACATGGAATTAACTCGCACACAAGTACACAAATATGATTTTTCAAACCGTTATGGTTAGTTGTTGCATGTAGATGTAGTTCAAATTTGAATTACGGTCATTAAATGGCTAGAAAATCACATAAATGTCTTTAAAAGGTCAAATGACCCCTAGAATTTTCCAAATATTCACATGACAGTTGTATTAGTGCACGTTAAATGTAGAAAACATTTGAAGGCCAGAAGAGGAAGCTATCTCATGTTCGTCATCAAACATACATTGGTCCCTCTCGGAAACACGAGCCTTCTAGTGAGTTGCTACGGTTTGTGAGGGGTGTGTGTCCAAACTTTCATCAAATCGGCCAATTTTTTTACCACATCATCTTGGTGGCATGACATTTCATCAAGCAAGGTTTCATGTTTTTCTGATCATTTTTTTAATTTTCTGGAATTAAAATGCCATGGCACTCCATGCATGTGTCCATGACGTGACACCAATATGTTTGAAAATTCCTTCTAATTTACTGCGCATGGAATTAACTTGCACACAAGTATGCAAATATGATTTTTCAAACCGTTATGGTTAGCTGTTGCATGTAAATGTAGTTCAAATTTGAATTACTATCATTAAATGGCTAGAAAATCACTTAAATGTCTTTGAAAGGTCAAATGACCCCTAGAATTTTCCAAATTTTCACATGACAGTTGTATTAGTTCACGTTAAATGTAAAAAAATTTGAAGGTCGTAAGAGGAAGCTATCTCCCATTCGTCATCAAACATGCATTGTTCCCTCTCAGAACCACGAGCCTTCTAGTGAGTTGCTCCGGTTTGTGAGGGGTGTGTGTCCAAACTTTCGTCAAACATGCCAATTTTTTTACCACATCAGCTTGGTGGCATGACATTACGTCAAGCAAGATTTCATGTTTTTCTGATCATTTTTTAATTTTTTGGATTTAAAATGCCATGGCACTCCATGCATGTGTCCATGCCGTGACACCAATATGTTTGAAAATTCCTTCTAATTTACTGCACATGGAATTAACTCGCACACAAGTACACAAATATGATTTTTCAAACCGTTATGGTTAGTTGTTGCATGTAGATGTAGTTCCAATTTGAATTACGGTCATTAAATGGCTAGAAAATCACTTAAATGTCTTTAAAAGGTCAAATGACCCCTAGAATTTTCCAAATTTTCACATGACAGTTGTATTAGTGCATGTTAAATATAGAAAAAAATTGAAGGCCGTAATAGGAAGCTATCTCCTGTTCGTCATCAAACATGCATTGTTCCCTCTCGGAAGCACGAGCCTTCTAATGAGTTGCTCCGGTTTGTGAGGTGCGTGTGTCCAAACTTTCGTCAAACAGGCCAATTTTTTACCACATCAGCTTGATGGCATGACATTACGTCAAGCAAGGTTTCATGTTTTTCTGATCATTTTTTAATGTTTTGGAATTAAAATGCCATGGCACTCCATGCATGTGTCCATGCCGTGACACCAATATGTTTGAAAATTCCTTCTAATTTACAACACATGGAATTAACTCGCACACAAGTACACAAATATGATTTTTCAAACCGTTATGGTTAGTTGTTGCATGTAGATGTAGTTCAAATTTGAATTACGGTCATTAAATGGCTAGAAAATCACTTAAATGTCTTTAAAAGGTCAAATGACCCCTAGAATTTTCCAAATTTTTACATGACAGTTGTATTAGTGCATGTTAAATGTAGAAAAAATTTGAAGGCCGTAAGAGAAAGCTATCTCCCGTTCGTCATCAAACATGCATTGTTCCCTCTCGGAACCACGAGCCTTCTAGTGAGTTGCTCCAGTTTGTGAGGGGTGTGTGTCCAAACTTTTGTCAAACATGCAATTTTTTTACCACATCATCTTGGTGGCATGACATTACATCAAGCAAGGTTTCATGTGTTTCTGATCTTTTTTTAATTTTTTGGAATTTAAATGCCATGACACTCCATGCATGTGTCCAGGGCGTGAGACTAATATTTTTGAAAATTCCTTCCAATTTACTGCACATGGAATTAACTCGCACACAAGTACACAAAATATGACTTTTCAAACCGTTGTGGTTAGCTGTTGCATGTACATGTAGTTCAAATTTGAATTACGGTCATTAAATGGCTAGAAAATCACTTAAATGTCTTGAAAGGTCAAATGACCCCTGAAATTTTCCAAAATTTGACATGACAGTTGTATTAGTACTACAAATTTTCTCGTACATTTAAAACACCATTCGTTGCCACTTTACTCCAAATTCGTCTTTCACAGCTAACAAAAAATATCAACAACATCACACACAGTTTTTTGTAGGAACCGTTTGCGATGAAAATTCGTGGGTCTATTTAAGTCTTCCTCCTGAAGCTTCGCCGGCTCATCTGCTCCAGTGTCGGCAACCCCCAAATCCACGAATCCTGATCCCCATTCCCGCAACCCCTTCTTGCAAAGATGACGCCGTGGAAACGCTTCGTGAAGGCCCGTACGGTGGCCGCGTCCTCCCCAAGCGCCGCCGCCTGCGCTGAGAGCGCGGCCGCCTACGTTGAGAGTGCCGCCGCATCCGCATTAAGCGTGGACACATCCGTCGAGAGGGCGTCTACGGCAGTCGGCAGGGCAGCTGCAACTGCTGCTGCGACGGTGGCTGCAAACGCCGAGATCACTCGAGTTGCCGTCCGTGCCGTCGATGTCGCCCTGGCTCGGGTCGAGGCCATCCATGCCAAGATCGAGGACGCACATGCCAAGATATTCCAGGCCACCTCGGAATCCAGCATGCAACCCACGTCCGAAAAGGCGGCGGTGGCCATGGAGCACCTGCTTCCTCATGAGATCGCCGAGCGAAAGCTGGAGATGCAGGAGGCGGCGGAGATCGAGGAGCGCCGGGAGGAGGAGTTGCGCGTGGCCGAGGTCGAGGTAGAGAAGAGTCTGTCCGTCAAGGAATCAGCGGTGGAGTACCAATGCAAGATTTGGCATAGCCACTACTACGAGTACTACAACCTTGAGGGCGGTGCTGAGGACGAGGACGAGGACGTGGTCGACTTCAGCAGAGGGGATGTGGAGTCCACCAACGGCAGCATGTCGCCAGGACAAGTCATCGACGTCTCATCTCACACCGGCGATGCCTAGGCCGGCGCGGCGGGGCTTTGTTAAAATTATGCATACTTAGGCTTTGTTTTTAATGCTGGTCTTTTGTTAGAGAAATGTTTAGGTCAACTGGCTCTGTTTAATTACTAAAATTGCTCGATTCAGTAAGTGAGGTCTGTGTGTTGTACGCTCTTTTGTGTGCCCAAATTAGCAAGCGATGTTAAATTATGCAATGACGTGGATGAGGACAATACCCAGGGAAATTTCCACCAAAATTTGAATTATCAAACTCATCCCATGCGCGTAAAGCAGAAGAATCGTTTGCGATGCACACAATCATTCAAAGTGAATGGTGTCCGGCGGCACCGCGCGCAAAGTTTCCCTCCACATTTTGAAATTTTTGGCCTACCGCCGAAATATCTACCCCCGCCCCCCTTCCCCACCCCTTTTCTCCCCGACCACAAGTCACATTTCCCCTGTTTCCTTCTTCCTTCCTTCCTTCCTTCCTAAGCTATAGCCGCTTCCTTGCTTGCTTCCTCGCTCTCGCCATCTCGCATCCTACCGCCGGGGTCGCCATGGTCTTCTTCAATGACCTCTCCAGTGGTTCCTCCTCCACCGATGACTCCTTCACCACCCGGGTATGCCTCTCTTCTCTCTCTCAGGCTATGACTTGGAATGAAGGATTTTAACCCAGCGGTCGATTTGAGTCATTTCTTCCTCTTGTAGCTCCCTAGGACCATCAGTTGCAACGAATGGAGCGGGGTGGCTGAAGATCTGTCTGCTCATTGTCACCATCAATCTCCATGCGTGAAGCTAGTTGCGTTTGAATCTGTGGACAGTGGGAGGAAGTTTCTGGCATGTGCAGAGAAGGTTAGCCCCACTTTCATTGTTACAAATCATTTGTTAGATGTGATTCAGACATTGTCACGGTCCCAACCCATTCATACCACACCTTCAACCAAACGCATCCTAAGACAGTGTCACAGTTTGTACCTAGTATCTAAAAATGTTGCCATCTCATCAGCGGTGCCATTAGAAAATTATTTGGCACCGCTTCAGCAGTTTGTGCAGCCAACTTTGGTCCACACATCCGAGCAGCCAAGCAGTAAAATACTAAATCTTTATGGCACGAAGGAACTGGGCATCAGAGCAACTAGGTGCTTCGGAGTCTGGGTCCCTGATTTTTTTCCGCTGCATCGGCTCGCCAGTGCAGGGCACCGGTGCGAAATGTAGCAACAATTGTCTTTACACCAGTTTTGGCATACATAGTGGACGGCCTTAGTGCTATTAGTTCTATGTTACTAAATTTGTGCATGTACACACCTGTTAGTATCAATTTGCTGTCATCCAAACACTGTCACTATGCTATTGCAGTTATATTTAGCTTCCTCATAAAATTTTCAATTTGTTATTTATAGTACATGAGTAAGAACGTGTAGCATTGTTGTAGTTAATTATAACTTCTGATGTTTCAGAATTTGGTTGTTGTCTCAGTAGCAATTAATTCATTTGCACATTGATCTTTTTGAGAAGATATGTCATAATTAACCTGTTTCTTTAGTTTTTCAAAATATGTATTGGTGATTTTCTATGTTGCTATAAACCCATTTCCCCTACAGTTGTTACTGATCTAGTATTAAATATTATAGGATGAACGGAAGTGTTCTTACCTGGAGTGGGTTGATCAAGAGTGGCCACAGTCTTTGAAGATATGCCTAGCAAAGCTCTGGAGCATGTATGAGGAAGAGAACAGAGGTAGGCTTAGAGAAAGTGTTGTCAACGCTGAAGAATATTTGAAGATGCGGGATAAAAAGAGGAAGGTGGAGAATGAGCTCAGATTTTTTAAATCGGACTTCGCTAAGATGGTGTTGGCGAAGGAGGAGGCACTTTCCCAGTTGGCCAGTGCAAAATAGGTTCTTACTGAACTGAAAGCAGAGGTGGATAAGATGAGCCTGGATGATCTAGATTAGGGAAATGAATATATTGTTCTAATATTGTTCTTATGAAGCTGAACTAGCTATATGCTGTACTGTGCTGTTTTCAGGTAGCTATCGTACTGTGATGTTAAAATATATTTATGTGCCTGATATGAAACTGGCAAATAGCTGTTTGATATGAAATATGAATTTGCGTAATACTGGAATTATTAATTGTAAACTAATGAACCTGCTAAATGGGTCATGGAACTTTGCAAACGGTTCTAGCAGTAAAAGCGCTTGTGATGGATAGCTCAATGCCACATAGTTTTCTTCATCAAATCGTGTGTTATGTAGTTGAATAAAAGCAAACGGTTAATTGAGGCAGAGCGTGTGTGATAGTTACACCTATCACACACGAGCCTATACATAAAACTGTGTGGGATGTACATACGAACAGAAACGTTTTCCCTGGATTGGCTGTGTGGGATTTACATACGAACGGAAACGTTTTCCCTGGATTGCCTGTGTGGGATGTACATAAGAACGGAAATGTATTCCTTGGATTGACTGTGTGGAATGTACATAACAATCGAAAATGTTTGTTTGGGACTGACTGTGTGGGATGTACTTACGACCTGAACCGATTGGGCCTGTATAATCGTATTTGATCGCTCGCCCGTCGCACACGACCTCATTTTGCCGAGCGTGTGTGCCAGGAGAGGCTATCCCTGACGGTTTCTGGGTCGTGTGGGAAGGACCCCCCCTATCGCAGTCACTCACTAGGCGACGGTTCAGAACGCCGTCGCGGAAAGGGGCTAAAAACCGTTTGTATAGCACCTCGCTGTACCAGTGATACCTCTGCAGCCTCAAGCATTGCGAAGAGCTCAGGAATCATTTTCGTCATCCCTTGCATATTATAGTTCATCACGAACCCTTTGTAGCTTGGTGGCAGTGTCTGAAGAACTCTGTCAATAACACTATCAACTGGAAGGTCAACTCCCAGCTGAGTCAAGTGGTTATAATACCCAGACATTTAGAGTATGTGTTCACTGATAGAATTGTTCTCCTTCATCTTGTAGCTATAGAACTTGTTGGAGACTTCATACCTCTCAACCCGAGCATTAGCTTGAAATATCAACTTCAGCTCTTGGAACATCTCATATGCTCCGTGACGTTCAAAACGTCTTTGAAGTCCCGGTTCTAGGCCGTAAAGCATGGCACACTGAACTATTGAGTAGTCATCAGACCGCGTTTGCCAGGCGTTCACAACGTCTAGATTAGCGGGAGCGGGTCTGTCACCTAGCGGTGCATCAAGGACATAATTTTTCTGTGCAGCAATGAGGATAATCCTCAAGTTACGAACCCAGTCCGTGTAGTTGCTACCATCATCTTTCAACTTAGCTTTCTCAAGGAACGCATTAAAATTCAGGGGAACGGTAGCACGGGCCATTGATCATAACATAGATATGCAAAACTATTAAGACTAAGTTCATGATAAATTAAGTTCAATTTAATCAAATTACTAATGAACTCCCACTTAAATTAACATCCCTCAAGTTATCTAAGTGATACATGATCCAAATCAACTAACCCATGTCCGATCATCACGTGAGATGGGGTAGTCATCAATGGTGAACATCTCTATGTTGATCATATCTACTATATGACTCACGTTCGACCTTTCGGTCTCCAGTGTTCCGAGACATTGTTTGTACATGCTAGGCTCATCAAGTTTAACCCAAGTATTCTGCATGTGCAAAACTGTCTTACATCTGTTGTATGTGAACGTAGAGTCTATGATACGTCTCCAACATATCTATAATTTTTGATTGTTCCATGCTATTATATTGTCTATTTTGGATGTTTTATATGCATTAATATGCTATTTTATATTATTTTTGGGACTAACTTATTAACCCAGAGCCCAGTGCCAGTTTCTGTTTTTTCCTTGTTTTTGAGTTTCGCAGAAAAGGAATATCGAATGGAGTCCAAACGAAATAAAACTTTACGATAATTTTTCTTGGACCAGAAGACACCTACGAGACTTGGAGATGAAGTCAGAAGACCCACGAGGTGACGACAAGCTGTAGGGGCGCGCCCTAGGGGGGGGGCGCTCCCCCTGGTTTGTGACCCCCTCGGGAGTCCACCGACCTCCCTCTTAGGCCTATAAATTCCCAAATATTCCATTATCAACAGAGGCATCCACGAAAATACTTTTCCGCCGCCGCAACCTTTTGTTCCCATGAGATCCCATCTAGGGGCCTTTTTCGGCGATCTGCCGGAGGGGAATTCGATCACGGAGGGCATCTACATCAACCCTATTGCCCTTTCGATGAAGCGTGAGTAGTTTACCTCAGACCTACGGGTCCATAGCTAGTAGCTAGATGGCTTCTTCTCTCTCTATGATCTTCAATACCATGTTCTACTCGATGTTCTTGGAGTTCTATCCCATGTAATATTGTTTTGCGGTGTGTTTGTCGAGATCTGATGAATTGTGGATTTATGATCAGATTATCTATGAATATTATTTGAATCTTCTTTGAATTCTTATATGCATGATTTGATATCTTTGTATTTCTCTTCGAATTATCGGTTTGGTTTGGCCAACTAGATTGGTATTTCTTGCAATGGGAGAGGTGCTTAGTTTTGGGTTCAATCTTGCGGTGTCCTCACCCAGTGACATAGTAGGGGTAGCGAGGCATGTATTGTATTGTTGCCATCAAGGATAAAAAGATGGGGTTTTCATCATATTGCTTAATTTTATCCCTCTACATCATGTCATCTTACTTAAGGTGTTACTCCGTTCTTTATGAACTTAATACTCTAGATGCATGCTGGATAGCGGTCGATGTGTGGAGTAATAGTAGTAGATGCAGAATCATTTCGGTCTACTTGACACGGAGGTGATGCCTATATGCATAATCATTGCCTTGGATATCGTCATAACTTTGTGCTTTTGCTCGACAGTAATTTGTTCACCCACCGTATTATTTGCCTTCAAGAGAGAAGCCTCTAGTGAAACCTATGCCCCCCGGGTCTATTTTCCATCATATATTTTCAGATCTATAAACCAAAAATATCTTGCTGCAATTTATTTACTTTTATTTTATTTTACGTTTTAGTAATCTTTTATATCTATCTCTATCAGATCTCACCATTGCAATTGACCGTGAAGGGATTGACAACCCCTTTATCGCGTTGGGTGCAAGTGTTTGATTGTTTGTGCAGGTGCATAGATTGGAGACTTGCTTGTACCTCCTACTGGATTGATACCTTGGTTCTCTAACTGAGGGAAATACTTATCTCTACTTTGCTGCATCACCCTTTCCTCTTCAAGGGAAAACCAACGCAAGCTCAAGAAGTAGCAGGAAGAATTTCTGGCGCCGTTGCCGGGAGATCTACATTAAGCCTACCAAGTACCCACCATAAACTCTCATCTCTTGCATTACATTATTTGCCATTTGCCTCTCATTTTCCTCTCCCCCACTTCTAAAACGATTTCAGAAAAACACAAAAAGATTTGCCTTTTTATTTGCCTTCTTTCCGTTTGCCTTTATGTCTTACTTGGCTTGTTTGCTTGTTCGCTTGGAATAATTGTTTATTTATTGAAAATCAGAAAGCAAAAAGTTTATGATTCCTCATCCACTTGCTAATCTTTTTAAGAGATCCAATTATGATGAACCAATTGCTAGTGCGTTGCATGCACTAGATTATCTTTATGAAGTTTTGCTTCAAATTCGTGAATCTGAAAATTGTGATGAAATTTATGAAGTGATTCACGATAGCTCCTTGGATGAAAAGCATGATTGCAATGATGTTATTATAAATTCACTTAATGTCAATTGTGCTAATAATATGCAAAACCCTAAGCTTGGAGATGCTAGTTCTGCTATGTCCACTACTTATTGCAATGATCATGATTGGGGTGATTTTTCTTATGATCTTGAAAATTTATTTAAGCCTCATGATGAATATGTTAGTGATAATAATATTTGCATTAATATTGAAAGTGGGTTTGGAAGAGTGTCAACTCTATGTAATAATAATCCCACTATTTTGGAGATTGATCAATCTTATGAAATTTTTGATAAAAGTGGGCTTGGAAAGGTCATGACTTTATTTGATGATCCCACTATTTTGGAAGAGTGTCAACTTTGCATGCATGTGGATCATGAAGAGAAAATTTTATGTGATAGCTATATTGTTGAATTTGCTTAAGATCCTACATGTAATTATTATGAGAGAGGAAAATATGGTTGTAGAAATTTTCAGGCTACTAAATTACCTCTCGTTTTGTTGAGATTGCTATTGTTTCTTCCTTCTTCCTTGCATATGCTAGATTTTGCTTGTCTTGATAATTCATTTGCTTACAAAATTCCTATGCATAGGAAGTATGTTAGAATTAAACTTGTTTTTCACATGCTACATGATGCTCTCTTAGTGTTTCAATTGCTATCTTTCATGTGAGCATCATTAAAATTGTCAATGCCTAGCTAAAAGGCTTTAAAGAAAAGCGCTTGTTGGGAGACAACCCAATATTTTTATTTTCTGTTTTTTATGAAAATGCACATTATTACCTCTGTAGTAATTGTGTTTTGGTGTTTTAATTAGTGTTTGAGCCAAGTAAGACCTTTGGGATGGCTTACGGTGATAGTTGATTTGATCTTGCTGAAAAACAGAAACTTTTGCGTCCAGTTTCAGAATTTTCATAATTCACAGAAGCGACAAAAAACTCTGAATTTTTTACACAATATTTATATATAATTTAACTCCATTTTCCTAATTTTAAGAATTTTTGGAGTTAAATAAGTATTAGAACAATTCGGATCTTCACAGACTGTTCTGTTTTTTTTATAGATTCTGTTTTCTTTGTGTTGTTTGCTTATTTTGATGAATCTATAGGTAGTATCAGGGGGTATGAACCATGGAGAAGTTGGAATACAGTAGATATTACACCAATATAAATAAATAATGAGTTCACAACAGTACCAAAGTGGTGATTTATATTTCTTATACTAACGGATCTCATGAGTTTTCTGTTGAGTTTTGTGTTGTGAAGTTTTCAAGTTTTGGGTAAAGATTTGATGGAATATGGAATAAGGAGTGGAAAGAGCCTAAGCTTGGGTATGCCCAAGGCACCCCAAGGTAATATTCAAGGACAACCAAGAGCCTAAGCTTGGGGATGCCCCGGAAGGCATCCCCTCTTTCGTCTTCAATCTATCGGTAAATTTACTTGAGGCTATATTTTTATTCACCACATGATATGTGTTTTGCTTGGAGCGTCTTGTATGATGTGAGTCTTTTCTTTTTAGTTTTCCACAATCATCCTTGCTGTACACACCTTTTTAGAGGGACACACATGAATCGTGAATTTATTAGAATACTCTATGTGCTTCACTTATATCTTTTGAGCTAGGCAATATGCTCTAGTGCTTCACTTATATCTTTTTAGAGCACGGCGGTGGTTTTATTTTATAGAAATTGTTGAACTCTCTTGCTTCACTTATATTATTTTGAGAGTCTCTAAACAGCATGGTAATTTGCTTAGGTTATGAATTTAGTCCTAATATGATGGGCATCCAAGAGGGATATAATAAAAACTTTCATATAAAGTGCATTGAATACTATGAGAAGTTTGATTCCTTGCATATTGTTTTGAGATATAAAGATGGTGATATTAGATTCATGCTAGTGAGTACTTGTGGATTGGTAGAAATACTTGTGTTAAAGTTTGTGATTCCCGTAGCATGCACGTATGGTGAACCGTTATGTGATGAAGTTGGAGCATGATTTATTTATTGATTGCCTTCCTTATGAGTGGCGGTCGTGGACGAGCGATGGTCTTTTCCTACCAATCTATCCCCCTAGGAGCATGCGTGTAGTACTTTGTTTCGATAGCTAATAGACTTTTGCAATAAATATGTGAGTTCTTTATGACTAATGTTGAGTCCATGGATTATACGCACTCTCACCCTTCCACCATTGCTAGCCTCTCTAGTACCGCGCAACTTTCGCCGGTGCATTACACCCACCATATACCTTTCTCAAAACAGCCACCATACCTACCTATTATGGCATTTCCATAGCCATTCCGAGATATATTGCCATGCAACTTCCACCATTCCATTTATTATGACACGCTTCATCATTGTCATATTGCTTTGCATGATCATGTAGTTGACATCGTATTTGTGGCAAAGCCACCATTCATATTTTTTTATACATGTCACTCTTGAGTCATTGCACATTCCGGTACACCGCCGGAGGCATTCATATAGAGTCATATATTTTTTCTAGTATCGAGTTGTAATTCTTGAGTTGTAAAGTAAATAAAAGTGTGATGATCATCATTATTAGAGCATTGTCCCATGTGAGGAAAGGATGATGGAGACTATGATTCCCCCGCAAGTCGGGATGAGACTCCAGATGAAAAATAAAATAAAATAAAGGGAAAAAAAGAGAAAAAAAGAGGCCAAAGACCCCAAAAATAAAAAATGAGAGAAAAGAGAGAAGGGGGCAATGCTACTATCCTTTTTTCCACACTTGTGCTTCAAAGTAGCACCATGTTCTTCATGATAGAGAGTCTCCTATATTGTCACTTTCATATACTAGTGGGAATTTTTCATTATAGAACTTGGCTTGTATATTCCAATGATGGGCTTCCTCAAATTGCCCTAGGTCTTCGTGAGCAAGCGAGTTGGATGCACACCCACTTAGTTTCTTTTTGAGCTTTCATATATTTATAGCTCTAGTGCATTCGTTGCATGGTAATCCCTACTCACTCACATTGATATCTATTGATGGGCATCTCCATAGCCCGTTGATACGCCTAGTTGATGTGAGATTATCTCCTTCTTTTTGTCTTCTCCACAACCACCATATTCTATTCCACCTATAGTGCTATATCCATGGCTCACGCTCATGTATTGCGTGAAACTTGAAAAAGTTTGAGAACATCAAAAGTATGAAACAATTGCTTGGCTTGTCATCGGGGTTGTGCATGATTTAATACTTTGTGTGATGAAGATGCAGCATAGCCAGACTATATGATTTTGTAGGGATAACTTTCTTTAGCCATGTTATTTTGAGAAGACATGATTGCTTTGTTAGTATGCTTGAAGTATTATTGTTTTTATGTCAATATTAAAATTTTGTTTTGAATCTTATGGATTTGAATATTCATGCCACAATAAAGAAATTACATGGATAAATATGTTAGGTAGCATTCCACATCAAAAATTCTGTTTTTATCATTTACCGACTCGAGGACGAGCAAGAATTAAGCTTGGGGATGCTTGATACGTCTCCAACGTATCTATAATTTTTGATTGTTCCATGCTATTATATTATCTGTTTTGGATGTTTTATATGCATTAATATGCTATTTTATATTATTTTTGGGACTAACTTATTAACCTAGAGCCCAGTGCCAGTTTCTGTTTTTTCCTTGTTTTTGAGTTTCGCAGAAAAGGAATATCAAATGGAGTCCAAACGGAATAAAACTTTACGATGATTTTTCTTGGACCAGAAGACACCTACGAGACTTGGAGATGAAGTCAGAAGACCAATGAGGCGACGACAAGCCGTAGGGGCGCGCCCTAGGGGGGCGCCCCTGGCTTGTGGCCCCCTCGGGAGTCCACCGACCTCCCTCTTAGGACTATAAATTCCCAAATATTCCATTATCAACAGAGGCATCCACGAAAATACTTTTCCGCCGCCGCAACCTTCTATTCCCGTGAGATCCCATCTTGGGGCCTTTTCTGGCGATCTGCCGGAGGGGGATTCGATCACGGAGGGCATCTACATCAACCCTATTGCCCTTCCGATGAAGCGTGAGTAGTTTACCTCAGACCTACTGATCCATAGCTAGTAGCAAGATGGCTTCTTCTCTCTCTATGATCTTCAATACCATGTTCTCCTCGATGTTCTTGGAGTTCTATCCGATGTAATATTCTCTTCCGGTGTGTTTGTCGAGATCCGATGAATTGTGGATTTATGATCAAATTTTCTATGAATAATATTTGAATCTTCTCTGAATTCTTATATGCATGATTTGATATCTTTGTATTTCTCTTCGAATTATCGGTTTGGTTTGGCCAACTAGATTGGTATTTCTTGCAATGGGAGAGGTGCTTAGTTTTGGGTTCAATCTTGCGGTGTCCTCACCCAGTGACATAGTAGGGTTAGCGAGGCACGTATTGTATTGTTGCAATGAAGGATAAAAAGATGGGGTTTTCATCATATTACTTGATTTTATCCCTCTACATCATGTCATCTTACTTAAGGTGTTACTCCGTTCTTTATGAACTTAATACTCTAGATGCATGCTGGATAGCGGTCGATGTGTGGAGTAATAGTAGTAGATGCAGAATTGTTTCGGTCTACTTGACACGGACGTGATGCCTATATGCATAATCATTGCCTTGGATATAGTCATAACTTTGCGCTTTCGCTCGACAGTAATTTGTTCACCCACCGTATTATTTGCCTTCAAGAGAGAAGCCTCTAGTGAAACCTATGGCCCCCGGGTCTATTTTTCATCATATATTTTCATATCTATAAACCAAATGTACCAAAAATATCTTGCTGCAATTTATTTACTTTTATTTTGTTTTACGTTTTAGTAATCTTTTATATCTATCTCTATGAGATCTCACCATTGCAATTGACCGTGAAGGGATTGACAACCCCTTTATCGCGTTGGGTGCAAGTGTTTGATTGTTTGTGCAGGTGCAAAGATTGGAGACTTGCTTGTACCTCCTACTGGATTGATACCTTGGTTCTCTAACTAAGGGAAATACTTATCTCTACTTTGCTGCATCACCCTTTCCTCTTCAAGGGAAAAACCAACGCAAGCTCAAGAAGTAGCAGTCTATCACACCCGATCATCACGAGGTGTTTCAAAACGACGAACTTTGGCAATGGTGCATACTCAGGGAGAACACTTTTATCTTGAAATTTAGTGAAGGGATCATCTTACAATGCTACCGCCGTTCTAAGCAAAATAAGATGCATAAAAGATAAACATCACATGCAATCAAAATATGTGACATTATATGCCATCATCATCTTGTGCTTTTGATCTCCATCTCCAAAGCATCGTCATGATCTCCATCATCACCGGCTCGACACCTTGATCTCCATCGTTGCGTCGGGGTCGTCTCACCAACTATGCTTCTACAACTATTGCTAACGCATATCGATAAAGTAAAGCAATTACATGTCATTTGCATTTCATACAATAATTAAGAGACAACCCTAAGGCTCTTACCAGTTGTCGATATTACAAAACATGATCATCTCATACAACAACGTATATCACATCTTGTCTTGACCATATCACATCACAACATGCCCTGCAAAAACAAGTTAGACGTCATCTATTTTGTTGTTGCAAGTTTTTACGTGGCTGCTACGGGCTTCTAGCAAGAACCGTTCTTACTTACGCAAAACCACAACGGTGATTATCAAGTTTGCTATTTTAACCTTCTTCAAGGACCGACCGTAGTCAAATTCGATTAAACTAAAGTAGGAGAAACAGACACCCGCCAGCCACCTTTATGCAAAACAAGTTGCATGTCAGTCGGTGGAACCGGTCTCATGTGCGTGGACATGTAAGGTTGGTCCGGGCCGCTTCATCCCACAATACCACTGAATCAAAATAAAATGTTGGTGTTAAGTAGTATGCCTATCACCGCCCACAACTTCTTTGTGTTCTACTTGTGCATATTTCTACACATAGACCTGGCTCATGATGCCACTGTTGGGGAACGTTGCATGGAAAACAAAAAAAAATTCTATGGACGCGCAAGATCTATCCATGGAGATGCATAGCTATGAGAGGGGAGAGTGTGTCTACGTACCCTCGTAGACGTAAAGCGGAAGCGTTTATCAACGCAGTTGATGTAGTCGAGCACCTTCGTGATCCAACCAATCAAGTACCAAACATACGGCACCTCCGCGTTCAACACACGTTCAGCTCGATGACGTCCTCGCCTTCTTGATCCAGCAAGACGGGCGAAGTAGTAGATGAGTTCCGGCAGCACGACGGCGTGGTGACGGTGGTGGTGAACTTGTTCCCGCAGGGCTTCGCCATGCACTACGGAAAACTGGACGGAGGATGAAACTGTGGAGAGGGGCGCCGCACACGGCTAAGAGATTGTCGTAGGTTGTGTGGCGCCCCCTCCTTCTCATATATAGAGGTGGGGGGAGGGGAGGCAGCCAGGGTGCGCCCCAAGGTCGCCGGCCGGCCCCCTTGTGCGCCTGCCCTTTGGCTCCCCCCTTTCCTTGTTTGCTTGCGGGGGGAAGGCAGGAGGGGGTGGTGCCCCACTTTCCTTCCTCTTAGGTGGAGGGAAGGAAAGAGGAGCTAGCCCTCCCCCCTTTACCATCCATAGGGCCGGTGGCCAAGAGGAGGGGCGCGCCAGCCCCTTGTGGGCTGGTGTGTTCCCCTCTCTTGGCCCATAAGGCCCATTAACCTCTCGGGGCTTCCCGAAACCCCTTCCGGTGATCTGATGACTACCCGATACACTTCGAAACCTTTCTGGTGTCCAAATAGCATCGTCCTATATATCAATCTTTACCTCTGGACCATTCTGGAGCTCCTCGTCATGTCCGTGATCTCATCCGGGACTCCGAACAACATTCGGTCACCAATTCACATAACTCATCTAATACTATATCGTCAACGAACGTTTAGCATGCGGACCCTATGGGTTCGAGAATGATGTAGACATGACCGAGACGCCTCTCCGATCAATAACCAATAGCGGAACCTGGATGTCCATATTGGTTCCTACATATTCTATGACAACATACGTAATTCCCTTTGTTTGTCGGTATGTTACTTGCCCGAGATTCGATCGTCGGTATCTTCATACCTAGTTCAATCTCGTTACCGGCAAGTCTCTTTACTCGTTCCGTAATACATCATCTCGTAACTAACTCCTTAGTCATTTTGCTTGCAAGCTTCTTATGATGTGTATTACCGAGAGGGCCCAGAGATACCTCTCTGATACTCGGAGTGACAAATCCCAATCTCCATTCATCCCAACTCAACAGACACCTTCAGAAATACCTGTAGAGCATCTTTATGATCACCCAATTACATTGTGACGTTTGATAGCACACAAGGCATTCCTCCGGTATCCGGGAGTTGCATGATCTCATGGTCGAAGGAACATGTATTTGACATTAAGAAAGCAGTAGCAATAAACTGAATGATCATATGCTAAGCTAACGGATGGGTCTTGTCCATCACATCATTCTCCTAATGATGTGTTGCCGTTATCAAATGACAACTCGTGTCTATGGTTAGGAAACCTTAACCATCTTTTGATCAACGAACTAGTCTAGTAGAGGCTCACTAGGGACACAGTATTTTGTTTATGTATCCACACATGTATTTAAGTTTTCGGTCAATACAATTCTAGCATGAATAATAAACCTTTATCTTGAATAAGGAAATATAATAACAACAACTTTTTTATTGCCTCTAGGGCATATTTCCATCAAACGGTTGGATTTTGGTGGGACTATACAAGGGGGAGGTTCTATCTTGCCCGATCATCTGCCTCCCTTTCTCCTCCATTGTTGACCTAAGCTCTATCTTGCCCGATCTTCTTCTCTAGCCAACAAAACTTGTTGATTTTCTAGGGACTAAGGGAGGAGATTTAGATCTACACTTTCACTAAAGGAAGTTTGATTCCTTCATGCTTTCTCTTGTGGATCTTCTCACTTTAGGGTGTTTGGGCACCCTAGAAGAAAGAGGTCACCTCGGAGTCACATTCCATTATCATGAAGCTATGTGGTGGTGTTGGGAGCATCCAATTGAGTTATGGACATTGCCCCAACCTTGTTTGTGAAGGTTTCGGTTGCCACCTTCAAGGGTACCATTAGCAGATTCGTGGCACCTTGCATTCTGCGAGGGCGCAAGGAGAATGGGGTAAGCCACCGTGGAGCTTGGGGTGCATCGTGCCTCCACACCCCTCCAATGGAGACGTACCTCCCCCAGAGGAGGGAACTTCGGGAACAACCTCATATCCACTTGCGATTTATTCTTCCTTCACTTACTTTGTGCAAGCCTATATTATTGTGTTGATATTCTAGCTTGTTGTTACCGTGTTGAGCTTTGCATACATGTTGTCCATCTAGTTGCATATCTAGATAACCTATATTTTAGTTGTAAGCCTAAAATTGGAAAATGAGTTAAAATTGTTATTTGCCTATTCACCCCTCCTCTAGTTGACCATATTGATCCTTTCAGCAGCCCATGCACGACACACATCAAGGACACCTCGCCTCAGGCCCACAGAAACCAGATCGGCCCCTATCGCCCATGGATCTCACTCCTCCACCAAACTCGGAGCCTCCTGATACGTCTCCGTCGTATCTATAATTTTTGATTGTTTCATGCCAATATTATACAACTTTCACATATTTTTGGCAATATTTTATATGATTTATTGGACTAACCTATTGATCCAGTGCCCAGTGCCAGTTCCTGTTTGTTGCATGTTTTTTGTTTCGCAGAATATCCATATCAAACGAAGTCCAAACGTGATAAAATTTTACGGAGAATTATTTTGGAATATTTGTGATTTTTTGGACTTGGAACCAACGCAAACAGGGGCCCATAGCCCCCAACATACACCAGGGCACGCCCAAGGGGCCAGGCGCGCGGTGGTGGGTTGTGCTCACCTCGTACGTCAGTTGGAGCTCTAATTCAGGCACAAGGAAGCTTATATCCAGGATAAAAATCATGTTAAAATCTCAGCGCAATTGGAGTTACGGATCTCCGGATATTTAAGAAACGGTTTTTGGCCAGATCTGGGGAACGCGAAACAGAAGAGAACAGAGAGGGAGATCCAATCTAGGAGGGGCTCCTGCCCCTCCACTGCCATGGAGGTCATGGACTAGAGTGGGAACTCTCCTCCCATCTAGGGGCGAGGCCAAGGAAGAAGAAGAAAGAGGGGGCTCTCTCCCCCTCTCTCCCGGTGGCCCCGGAGTGCCGCCGGGGCAAGGATTGTGACGACGATCTACATCAACAATCTTGCTACCGTCAACACCAACTCTCTCCCCCTCTATGCAGCGGTGTAACACCTCTTCTCCCCGCTGTAATCTCTACTTAAACATGGTGCTCAACACTATATATTATTTCCCAATGATACGTGGTTATCCTATGATGTTTGAGTAGATCCATTTTGTCCTATGGGCTAATTGATGATCATGGTTGGTTTGAGTGTATATTTTATTTATGGTGCTGTCCTACGGTGCCCTCCGTCTCGCGCAAACGTGAGGGTCCCCGTTGTAGGGTGTTGCAATACGTTCATAATTTGCTTGTTGTCGATTGCCGGAGTGACAGAAGCCTGAACACGGACAAGTGGGTTGTTGCGTATGGGAGTAAAGAGGACTTGATACTTAATTCTATGGTTGGGTTTTACGACCTTAATGATAGCCTGTCCTACGGTAACGGACACTCGGAGTTGTATCCCGATCGGTACAACTAGAACTTGTGACGAGAACTGGATAGTACGGCTCTGGGATTGCTTTCTCGCAGGGAGTCGAGGAAGAATCTCTGGCCGAGGTTGATGATACTACTACTACTTTACTTTATGCTAATCTGCACTCTTCTAATGCTGCAAGACTGCTGAAGATGTTAAAGATGCTAGTCTTCGATAGGACTAGGCTTTCCCCTCTATTCTGGCATTTCTGCAGCCCAGTCCACATATACAACCTCCCCTTGAAAATGTTGCATATGTAGTGTAGATCCTTGCTTGCTGAGTACTTCGGATGAGTACTCACGTTTGCTTTGCTTTATTTCCCCCCCTTTTTCATTTGATGCCACCAGACGATGGAGCCCCTGAGCCAGATTTCCCAGTCGACGACCACTACTACTACCCGACCGGCGAGTACTACTACTACGAGGAGCCGACTGACGACCAGGAGTAGGCTCGGAGGGTCCAGGGCAGGAGGCCTACGCCTTTCGATTGTAGTGTTTTATTTTCCCCGCCTTCTAAAGGCTTGTCTCTCTGTTCTGTAATATATCTGTACCCAGATATCTGATGTTTTCGCTTACGCTTGTATGCCATCGAGCTATGTATTCGAGCCCTCGAGGCCCTGACTTGTAATATAAAGCTTGTATAACTTTATTTATGTTTTAGAGTTGTGTTGTGATATCTTCAAGTGAGTCCTTAGGCTTAATCGTGTGCATTTGCGCGTATGGTTAGCGCACGATTAAGCCGAGGTCATCACACCGCAGTTTCGGCCGGCGTTGCAGGAGGAGGCCGTTGGTGTCGAGGGCGAGGATGCCGCATGCCAGATCAACCCAAAGCATGAGGTCCTTGTACTTGATGACGCCGTCCCCTCCCCTCCACTCCCGCTGGCCTGGTGCGCCTGGAGGGCAGTAGAGATTCTGGGCGGTCCAACGGCCGTGGTCGGAGATGTAGCAGAGGAGGGTGGCCTGGTTGGTGCCGAGCAAATGCTCTAGGTGCAGGATGATAGAGTTGGTCGCACTGGTGGCGAGGAGGCCGACCCTGCCTGGGTCTGGGTGGAAGATGAGGCGCTCGGGGTGCGGGAGGCGGGTGGCCGAGCGGGTGTTGAGGTCGCAGAGGAACAACACTCTGGGGAAGTCCTTGTGGTCGAGCCGCGCCTCAAGACCGGTGTCGAAATCGTCGACGACGACCGGCGGCGCCGGCTGAGCCTGCGTGCCGTGGGTGGCGTAGAGCACGAAACGACCGAAATCCCCGACCGACGAGACGTACGGGTGGTTGTAGATGTCCTTGGGGTCGGGGGCGACGCGGCGGGGCACGGTAAGGTGGAAGGGGCGGGGCGGGCGCTCGCGCTCGATGGAGAGATCGGTACCCGGCGGGAGCACCGTGTCGGAGACCACGTGTGGTATGCACACGAGGAGTACCCACTGCCCCTCCTCCGTGGTCCAGTCCGACGAGGCAGGCGCCGTCGCCTGTGCCGGCGCGGACATGGCGGAAAGTGGCTGGCTGGCTGCCTGGCTGGCTCGCGGGAGAAGATGGTGAGGGTGTCGCGTAGCACTGTAGCCACAGCGCTTTTCTTCAGCGGAAGGGAGATGGTTGAGAATGTATCACCCCGTGGGGCCCAGCTATGGGAACGGGGAGGGTGAGGCGGTTACGGCCACAGTGCACCGTAATTGTTCCTGATGAATTTGAAATCTCATAGTTTACAATCAAATGAATTTAAAATTGTAGCAATGCATCGAAAGAAAAAGATTAGATACATTTATTGGTTCTCTATGTGAATTCACATATGCTAAATATGTTTAGAGCAATGAAATAGTCTTTTTTTTGCGCACATCAAGGCGCTGACTTCGGCCAAATCAATAGTTGCCTTGATTTTCTTGCTCTCCTCTTGGTCATCACGGGGCTTCCATTTCTCTCCATCCTTCAACACATTGTAGCAATGGGGCAACACAAATGGTCTCCCTTTCTTGACCTTCCCTTTCTTGGTCTTCTTCTCTTCTCCTTGAAATAAGTTTTGTCCAATAGTGAGCTACAAACAAAAGAACAAGCTAGCACTTGAAACACCAAAGAAGAAGCATGAACATGGAAGGAACATAAAGAAATGACACTTACCCTATCTCTATCAATAGTGCCACTTGGGTTTATCGTGTCAACCGCCTTAAGTGCCGCCGCCCACCTTTGACAATCTTTGTTGATTGTCGACCACCGGGAGCGAAGATATTTATCGGTGCGGTGTCGGGGCAGGAACACGATATCCCAGAAATTAACCCCTCATGTCATCACCAGCCCAGGATTACCGTTACTGGTGGACACGTCCTTGTTACAGATTACCAAGAAATTACAAGAATTGGATACAAGACCATAAAAGTCTAATGATACAACAGTGACTCCGGTGGTGGATGACGGAAGCGACTCATGGTTCTCCAACGTCGATGGGGCTCCATTCCCACAGGAACGGCTGACCTGGATAATTCCTATCCCGCGTGGCTGCCATCCTAGGCTCCGCACGGACGTCGCTGTGGTACTCCTCAAAGAAATCCTGACCTGGCCAAGTAAATAGCCAGGGATAAGCCTGTGAGTACGTTTGGATGTACTCGCAAACATCATGAACAGATGATATGCCGAATGCAGCAGATATTATGAGATCAAGTTGAATTAAAAATTATATGCGTATGCTCATGAAGGACTTAAAGGCATGCTGTCAGGAATTAAATTATGGCATGATAAAATATTAGCATGTGCAAATAAACGAATATATAAAATGTTAGTGATAAACAAGGAAAGTTAAAGGAAAATAAAATAAAAGAAATGCCGGTCGGATGTCTAAAGTGACACCACGGTAGGTCTTGAAGAGAAATGCCAAACGGGTGTCTAAAAGAGAAATCGGACGAGACAGGACCATCCGAGAACTCAGGCGACGCCATGAGAGGTCTTGAAAAGAAATGCCAGTCGGGTGTCAAGTGACGCCACAGTCGGACTTGAAGAGAAATGCCAATCGGGTGTCCACAAGAGTAGTGGCGGGATAAACCGCGTGTTAACTCGAGAGACGCCATGAGAGGTCTTGAAAATAAAATTGAGTGCCCGGGGTAGTCTAGCCAGCCCCTGAGACACTCAGGAAAAATTCAAAATAAGAGAAACGGGTTAGTCCTCAATAATATGCATAACCATAATAATATTAACATGCATAAAATATTCATGGTAGCATCAGGGTGACAACAATTATCCTGCAAAATAATTCAGGCTCAATTTAATTATTTTCCTCCGAAGACCGACACTAAGACCGACACTTGACCAACCCAGACTATAGCCCTTAACCGCGGACACGGCTATTCGAATAGGTTTAAACTCTGCAGAGGGTGTACTCTTTACCCACAAGTAAAGGATTTCTTTAGTCAGTACCGTGACACTGACTAATTCCCATTACGGTCTTTGGGTTGGAAACACACCTGACCAGCACACACCAGATTAACTTTCCGGATGCCAGGAATCACCCAAAGCATCGTTGAAGAAAAACTTTAAGACGGAGAGACCAACGTCCTACATGGGATCACTATTAATATGAGCGGATTCCAAGGGGTGCCCCCCTCTCGTTTACAACCGGAAACACCCATGCCCCCTGACCCGATGACAGGATTTAGTCCATGATCGTGGAAACCCTCATCGTAGCCCTCTATGTGGTGTGTGCACGGAAAGGGGTTAACAACTTACTGAACCATACCCCACCTGTGGCAGGGACAAGTGGCAGCACGAATCAAGTATGGGGGTTACCGGAACAAGACTCGATCTACAGTCGACTCAGGAGGTTCAAGTTTTCCTGCAGTGGTTAGCTCAACAAAGTACTTTTTTTCAATAGTAGCACCCCAACAGGGCTACAACCCTTGCATGCTCCAACATGCCCACACTGATCATTCTCATCACAATGAGTTTTCTGTCTCACGGTCACTTTTCTCGTGACAGATTTCTTCCTGCAGATTAGTCCGGACCGGCACAGGCATATGTGACATAAGAAAAATAGCCATGCTTGCTCTTACTAAATGAAGGTTAAATATTTCATGGGGTCATGCATGCATAACTATCAGTATGCCAACTTTATATGAACTCAACATACTCATGATTTAATTATTCTGGCAAACAATTCAACCATGCAATCACCATATCAAGTGTTCAAGATGCTTGCCTTGAGCATGCAGAAATACTAGGTGCACTCCAAAAGTTTGAAAAGTTATCTTCCCTCCATTTCCTATTTTTCAAAAATATTTAAATTACCACATATAGCAAAAGCAGTGCCAAAAATTGTTTCAAATATTTTTGAAATAAATACTAAAATAAACTAGATGAAAAAATAGAAATACCAGAAAAAGAATCAAATTATTTGGAGCTCATATGAATTAGTTATGGTATTACTAAGCTAAAAGAATTAAAGAAATGAGCTATTAAAAGATCCAGTGGAGATAAAGTTTAGAAGAAAAAAAAATGTTCCCCATAGCTGGAATAATAGAGCATATTTTTAGGAGTATTTAGAAATTTGAATCACTGGATTTGGAGTTGAATAGGGGTCTGTGGAATTAATGGAATACTACTGGAAAAAAAGAAAAGAAAGAGAGCAGAGAAGCGCCCTGAGCGCTATATAGCCGTACGTGCCACTGGGCCGGCCTGGTCGGTCAGCAGCGCGGGAGGGGTGCCATGTCGAAGGCGTACTCGCGGAGTACGCCTCCACTTATGCTGAGCTGGCGGGGCTACGGTCGCTGGCAGTGGGGCCTGCGGGCCCACTGGTCAGGTTTGACCAGTCGCCCGCGCGCGCCCTCTCCTCTGGCCAAACAGAGGCGGGGCTCCGGCGAGGCTCGCCGGCGAACGACAGTGCTGTTCGGGGAGCTGAGGCCACCGTTGTGTTCGGGAGGTTGGGGCGGTTCTTCTGGTACCCGCCACAGTCGCCGGAGTGAACGGAGTGGCCGGCGGTGAGCTTCTCGACGAACGACGGCGTCGGGCAAGAGGGGGCTTTCTCCTACGGTGGTCCCCGAGCCAAATTGATGACGGGGATGGATCGGTGAGTGCTCAAGGAGGCTCGTGGTGGTGAGATTTTGGAGAGGGAGGGCCGGACGGCGTCGGAACCATCCGAACGGTGGCGGCGGCCGTGGTTGACGGAGGTGAGGAAGACGGCCACTTTCGACCGTTCTGCTGCTTGGGGTGGCTTCCAGGGGAGTGTGGAGGGTTCACAGGGAGTGGGGCGAGCTCGGGCGTGCTTATATAGCAAGGGGGAGGCGATGCCGTGGCTTCCAGAGAAAGCCATGGCGGCGGCCATTAATGGAAAACTACGGACGTTGGCGAGGTGGTTGAGGCCAGTGGAGGTCGGTGGGGAGGTCGGTGAGAGGCGGTGGTCATCATTTAAGGAGGGGGTGCGTTGGCGGGGGCGGACGGCTTGGGCGGTGTCGTGCCCGAGCAAATGACGACGGCGGTGGCTCGGGTCGGTGCTGACTGGCGCTAGGCGACGAGGGTGGGTGTCGGTAGGGTGCCAGGGTGGTCGTGGGGATCCAGGAGAGGGTTAGGTCGAGCGAGGGAAGCAGTGGGGACACGGCAGGGCTCGGTGCCGGCAGGTGCAATGCGGGCGCTCTGGACACGCCCAGGGCACGCACCCAGGGTGCTCGATCAAATGCCAGGGTGAGCTACACTGATCCAATCAAGCTGATGTTTGGCAGGTTGATGCTTCTGAAGATTCTAGAGAGGGTGGACATGATAGTTTGGCTAAATAAGCAAGATCATAATGTAGTTCAAAAGAGTTGCCAATTTCTGCCATGCACACAATGTGTTTGACAAAATGCTAGAGCTATCTAGATGGTTTTGTTGGAAGTGATACTTGGCAGGGTAGTGTCTCTTTAGATGATAGATATGGTGGTATGATTTTTTTTGGCAAAATGAAAAACTTGCTAGTGCAAGTTTGGGGAAATTCCAATTCTGGACAGAAAATGTAGGGGAATATTTGGTGAACTAAAAAGAGGAAATTGGAGCTGATCTCATGGACTTAAGGTTTTGGTTGGAAGGGCTATGAGTGGGAAAAATTTCAGAATTTTTGGAGTTGGAAAAATTAGGGTTGCAGTTGAAACTCAAAAATGGGACATAAATGAAAGGAGGATGTTTCACTCAAAATTTTCAAAAGACCAAGTTGGGTTTTTGCATAAAAGTGATTTATAGGCATCACATGACCTCCCACAATTTTTGTGGAATTAAAAAAAATTATTTAAAATAGTTGTAGTGCAATAGAGGCAATTAAAAAAAATGAAAATGCTATTAAAATAATTATTTAGAGGCAAATTTTATTATGAAATTAATTCCTACTGTTATTAAAGTATAAATGAAATGTTTTGAGAAAACTACCAAAACCAAAATATTATTACCAAAAATTTCTATATGGAGGGAAGAATTTTGAAATCAGAAAACAGAAAAGGTTCTGAAATTAAATAAAGATCGAGTATAATTCAAAATTTTATTTCTGGCCAAATTTTTATTTATTAAAAACATGATTAAATTTTTGGGGTGTTACATGCGGTCAATTCCATTCTTGTTGTGTATATCAAAGTGCTCCTTCATCCGGACCCAATATGTATTGATACTTCTCCAACGTATCTATAGTTTTGATTGTTCCATGCTATTATATTATCTGTTTTGGATGTTTTATATGCATTAATATGCTATTTTATATTATTTTGGGACTAACTTATTAACCTAGAGCCCAGTGCCAGTTTCTGTTTTTTCCTTATTTTTGAGTTTTACAGAAAAGGAATATCAAACGGAGTCCAAATGGAATAAAACTTTACGATGATTTTTCTTGGACCAGAAGACACACGTTGGACTTGGAGAGGAACTCAGAAGAGTGCCGAGGGCTCCACAAGCCCTTAGGGCGCGCCCTAGGGAGGCGCCCCCTGGCTTGTGGGCCCCACGGGAGTCCTTCAACCCTAATCTTTGGCCTATAAATTCAGAAATATTCCCAAACGACCAGAAGCGTCCACCAAAATACTTTTCCGCCGCCGTAACCTTCTGTACCCGTGAGATCCCATCCCGGGGCCTTTTCTGGCATCCTACCGGAGGGGGATTCGATCACGGAGGGCTTCCACATCAACCCTATTGCCCTTCCGATGAAGCGTGAGTAGTTTACCACAGACCTACGGGTCCATAGCTAGTAGCTAGATGGCTTCTTCTCTCTCTTTGATTCTCAATACCATGTTCTCCTCGATGTTCTTGGAGATCTATCCGATGTAATATTCTTTTGCGGTGTGTTTGTCGAGATTCGATGAATTGTGGATTTATGACCAGTTTACCTATGAATATTATTTGAATCTTCTCTAAATTCTTATATGCATGATTTGATATCTTTGTATTTTTCTTCGAATTATCGGTTTGGTTTAGCCAACTAGATTAGTTCTTCTTGCAATGGGAGAGGTGCTTAGTTTTGGGTTCAATCTTGCGGTGTCCTCACCTAGTGACAAAGTAGGGGTGGCGAGGCACGTATTTGTATTGTTGCCATCAAGGGTAAAAAGATGGGGTTTTCATCATATTGCTTGAGTTTATCCCTGTACATCATGTCATCTTACTTAAGGCGTTACTCCGTTCTTTATGAACTTAATACTCTAGATGCATGCTGGATAGCGGTCGATGTGTGGAGTAATAGTAGTAGATGCAGAATCGTTTCGGTCTACTTGACACGGACGTGATGCCTATATGCATAATCATTGCCTTGGATATCATCATAACTTTGCGCTTTTCTATCAATTGCTCGACAGTAATTTGTTCACCCACCGTATTATTTGCCTTCAAGAGAGAAGCCTCTAGTGAAGCCTATGGCCCCCGGGTCTATTTTCCATCATATATTTTTAGATCTATAAACCAAAAAAACCAAAAATACCTTGCTGCAATTTATTTACTTTTATTTTGTTTTACGTTTTAGTAATATTTTATATCTATCTCTATCAGATCTCATCCTTGCAAGTGACCGTTAAGGGATTGACAACCCCTTTATCGCGTTGGGTGCAAGTGTTTGATTGTTTATGCAAGTGCATAGATTGGGGACTTGCTTGTATCTCCTACTGGATTTGATACCTTGGTTCTTAATTGAGGGAAATACTTATCTTTACTTTGCTACATCACCCTTTCCTCTTCAAGGGAAAAACCAACGCAAACTCAGGAAGTAGCATGTATCTCTACTATGGTCCCCTCCAACGTTGGCATCCATAGACAGCTGCAACCATGTATTGCATAGAAAGGTGTCTTCGTCCATGGTGTAGTTGCCCGCTCTTCCTTTCGGTGCATCGACGATACCCTCACCATCCTCGTCCACCTCAAACTCATGATCATCTTCATGCACTTCATTGGTTTGAGAGCAATGAGAATTGTTGGAGCCAACACCCATAGTTGACATATATGTGTCATCATTGAAACTACAAAATATGTAGAAGAAAACTAAGCTATCCATATGTATACATTTATGTAAAAAACACCAACAAAAAATGGGGTGAAATCATACCTTGCGAGCATTTCATCAAACACCTTGTGCGCATCGGCTGTCGGCGCAACAAATTGCGAGCTCTCCGGCGCTTCGGTCGGCGGAGGCGCGGCCGGACGCCCTGTGTAATGCCCGGATAATTAAGCTACAGTAATCCTCTGCTAATGAGGCCACATCACCACTGTTACTATTGCTAATCTCGCTTAGATTCAAATCAGTTCAAAATTCAAATTTAAAATAAAAGTTTTCAAAATGTCAAAACTAAAAAGTGCAAACTGTGGCAAATAATTCATAAGTATTGTTGGTGAAGAAACCAAGTTTTTATAAAATGTTTAAGTGCTAAAAAATAAATAAAATAGTAGCTTAGGCGATTAATTAAATGCCTTTTAAATAATAAATTTATTCAAGGTATTTTATCATTGCACCAAACTTTTTGTGGCAGTAATATATTTAGTGATAATAATTTAAGAACTGTTTTTGTATTTTATAAAACTAAAATAAAATGAAACTTAAATATAAAAAAACACATAAAAAATAAAAAAATAAAAAGGAAACTAAAAGCAAAACAACCCCCCCCGGCCGCCCTAGGCCTCGGCCCACACCCAACCGGCCCACCTGCCCCTGCGCCCACCTCCCCTGTTCCACCGACCGCGTCGCTACAGGGGAGGGGTCGCCCCCGACCACCTCGCCGGCGCCGTCGGGGAGAGGATAAGGACTCCCCCTCGTCCCCTCGATTCCCTCTCCTGCTCCCAGATCAACCTCGCCTCCTTCCCCCCTTTCGCCAGATCCGCTCCGTCGCGGCGCCCTGTTGCCATTGACGCCGCGCCCGTGGACGCCGGGAGCCACCGCGCTCGTCCCCGTCGCTGTCCGCCGTCACCTCGACCTCTGCTTCCTCCTCGACCATGGCCTCGAGCAGTAGACCGCCTCAACGACGAGATCGACGCCGCTCCTCCACGTCGGCCATCACCTCCGTCCGCCACGGTCGCTGCTGTCTTCCACGAATCCGGCGCCGCCCTACAGCTACTAAGCCACCGAAGGGCCACCTTGTGCCCCCGCGGTGAGCACCGCCCCTCCCCCCTCATTCTTCCCTTCGGTTCCCCCCGCTGCCCTCGTCGTCGCCTGCACCCGCCCCGCAGCCCGGCGCCGCTCGCCGCGCCCCTGACCTCGCTCCTCACGCACCGTCCGCGCCCGTGCTGCTGCTCCCCAGCGCCCGGCCGCACCAGCGCCGCGCGCGCCGCTCGCCTTCCTAGCCGTCACGTCCCGCGAGCCTCCCCCCGCGCGCTGCTGTCGCTGCTGCTGTAGGCTGCTTCTGCTGCTAATGCTCCCGCACCTGCCGAGCTGCTCTGCTGCTTACAAGGCCCCTCCCTGGCCGCCCCTGCGCGTGCGCCTCCTCTGCTACCGTGTTGCCTCGTCGCTGGACCCGCTCCGGCGGCCACTGTGCGCGCGCCGCTCTCCAGGCCTCGCCGGCCATGCCTGCCGCGTCGCTCCCACCGCTCGCCTCGCCGCCCCACGGACGGCACCGCCGCCCCTACCCCGCCGCGGCCTCGCCCCGCACTCCCCGCTACGGCCGCCGCTGCCCCAGGGCCATCGCATGCCACGGCCTCGCCCGTGCCCCGTTCGGGCGGGCGCCCACTCCCCGCCCCAGCGCCTGTTACGCCCAGCGCCCGCTTTGGCCTCTGGCCCAATGCAAGGTGGGCCCCAGCGCCCTAGCCTTAAAAAATAAAAAAGGTTTTTTTTAAAATATATAATTAATTAATTAATTAGGTTTAATTAAACTAATTAAATTAATTAGCCTAATCACCTAGTTTAGTTAACTAAACTGTTAGAGTAGACTAAACAGTGTATGACAGGAGGGGCCCACCCCCTGTTGACCAGTCAAACGTTGACTGGTCAACACGGACCCCCTGGCCCACCTATCAGTCACTGAGTACACTTTGTGTACACTGTGCTGGGCACCTAGCAATTTCTTGTTTATTTTTGAATTAATAATAATTTCAGAATATTGCTAAAACTTTAGAAATTCGTAGAAAATAATCCGTAACTCGGATGAAAAAGTTTTATACATGAAATTTGCTCAGAACGATGAGACGAATCCGAATACGCGGTCCGTTCATTTGTCACATGCCCCTAGCATAGCAAACATGGAACGATCCCCCTCCGGTTCGTCTGTCCGAAAATGCCTAACTTCAGGAAAACTTTCCCGGATGTTATCCCCCTTTGCCGGTATCGTGTAGCACTACGTTAGAACACCCCTAGCACCGCTTATCGCCATGTCATGCATCTGTGTGCGTTGTATTTACTGTTTCTTCCCCCTCTTCTCTCTGGTAGACCCCGAGACCGCTGCTGATACCTCTGTGATCGACAACGTCGCCGACGACCCTCCTTCCGTTTTAGCAGAGCTTCCAGGCAAGCAAACCCCCCTTGATCACTCCCATATCGCCCATTCCATTCTCTCTCATGCTTGCATTAGATTTTGCTACTGTTATTGTTTGCTCCTATTCTAATGCATAGCCTGCTTTTGTAACCTGCTCATTGTACCTTACCTGCTTATCCTAAACTGCTTAGTATAGGTTGGTTGGTGATTCACCAGTGTCCCCCACTTTGTCCCAGTTGCCCCGGCTTGTTGACCGATGACTCGATCAACGTGATCAATGACCAGAGACCGACATAGCACCTCACCCCCCTTTAGTTGTATGACTCTGTAGAGTTACTATTGAGTGCCGAGGGTGATACCTCGTACATCACTTCTGATGAGATATATGTAGTGTAGCTATTCGGTCATGGTCATAGAGGGTGATTCCTCCTTCGCCACTCCCGATACGACTCTGTTGTGCAACCCCTCAAGTGTGAACCTCGAGAGTGATTCCTCTTAGTTCGCCTTGACGGTCACATCGAGTGGAATCCATCGAGGGTGATTCCTCGGGTTTCCCCCCTTGATGTTTTGGACACACGGTTACCTTGACTTTACTTGAGACCTTTGTTAAAATTGGGCGGACCCGAAGAGCACCCGTGAGTTGTTACGGTGGCAGCTGGCTATTTAGTGGTATCACCCAGGATAGGGTGGTAGCTCCGGACTTGTCCCGACAGCCGTCACCTCCTTTAATTGTTAATGCACTAACAGGTTTGGGTATTTGTTCTGAGTTGGCCACTGGCCTTTACGCACTAACCACCACACGGGAATAGTTATGGGCCTCGGCATCGCAGTATCAGCCGAAGCTTTGTCAGACATCCAGTTCAGCATTGTGGCACGATCGGATCGTGCCATCCACTACATGGGTGGCGCTGGTATTCACCCTGCACACAACGACCCGGAGTGCAACGGGCAATGGGCCCAAGACCCTGGAGTGCTTAGGATGTAGACCGACAGGGACCTCTCTGCTGAGCCTAGGTAGGGCTGCGACGTGTTGATCTTCCGAGGATGGGCATTGACTCAGAAAAGTGTGTCCGGCCAGAGTAATCAATCGTGTTGGGTAATGTGGTGCACCCCTGCAGGGAAGATTATCTATTAATAGCCGTGTCCTTGGTAACGGACGTTCAGACTTGTATCCTAATCTATTACAACTAGAAATGGATACTTGAGATATGAGATGGATATGTTGGCTCCGGGATTGCTTTCTCGCAGGGAGTCGAGGAAGGATCTCTAGGCGTTAATACTACAACATGCTTTTTAATTATAAAATGCTATTCTTTACTCTTCTGAATGCTGCAAGATGCTTGAAGATGCTAGTCTTCGATAGGCTAGGCCTTCCCCTCTATTCTGGCATTCTGTAGTTCAGTCCACAGATACAACCCTTCCATTTGATACTAATGCATACTTAGCATAGATCTGATGCTTGCGGGTACTTTGGATGAGTACTCACGGTTGCTTTGCTACCCCCTTTTCCCCTTTCTTTCTTCTTTCCGGTCGTTGTAACCAGATGGTGGATCCCAGGAGCCAGATGCTACCCCGACAGCTAGTATTACTACCCCGACGGTGCCTACTACTACTACGTGGAGCCCGCTGACGACCAGGAGTAGTTAGGAGGTCCCAAGCAGGAGGCCTTGCCTTTTCGATCGTTGATGTTTATGCTTGCCTTCTTAAGGCAAAACTTGTTTAACTTATGTCTGTACTCAGATATTGTTTCTTCCGCTGACTCGCTTATGTATTAGAGCCCTCGAGGCCCCTGGCTTGTAATATGAAGCTTGTATCTTTTATTTGAGTTTAGAGTTGTGTTGTGATATCTTCCCGTGAGTCCCTGATCTTGATCGTACATGTTTGCGTGTATGATTGAATCGGGGGCGTAACAAGTTGGTATTAGAGCCGACTGCTTGTAGGAACCCCCTTTCCAACTCCTTGGCCGAAGTTGAGTCTAGTCAATGAAAAACTGGTTTACTAACATGGCTGTGTGGCTTACGGGCCCACGTCGCCATTGGGTGGTATTAGGATCTTTTACTTCTCGTCTATACTCCGGGACTCTGATCTCTCTTCTATACGGGTTAAATGATTTTGCTAACTTTAACGTTAGGATCTCGTGATCACATCCTCCTAGAGAGTTGTATTACCCCTTTCTCGAATTGAGGGCCAAGATCTGCTTCACATTGTCCACTAACCGCAGGATCCTCATATCGAGGGCACCCTGCGTCGTCACATGCAAATCCCTCGCTCAAGAGGTTTTCTCCGGCACTGCTATAGTCTTTGCTATGTCCCGCAGTGGTAGCCCTCCATCGCGTGCATGCGTGCCGCCTAGTATGTCTAGGGTGTTCACTTGTCCGAACTCATACAAACAACGTGTAATTGGCTCCGTATATGTATCTGTATGTCTTTAACGACTACTGCATTGTACATACTACGCCTTTGCTCACTGTTCAATTTACATCATGAATGACTCCATACACTTGCTCCACCCCTTGCTAAACTACCACCTGTTGCATTTAAACAGGATGGTTAGACTGTAGGGGAACGCAGCAGAAAAAAAATTCTGACCTACGCACCAGCCCAGGACCACTATGGAGACTGCATACAAGGTTTGATCATATTCGTTACCGACTCGTAGCGCAGCGGAAGTAGAGTCGATGACGATCGGCGGTGCAGATCCCCACAACTAGGATTTACAACCTCCCAACCGCGAGGATGTATACCCTCATCCACCACTCGGACAGCCCTCCGGGAGGCGGCCGGACAGTCCCCCGGACGGTGTCACGGACAGCCCTTCGGGAGGACCTTCGAAACTCGGACGGTCACTCGGACAGCCCTTCGGGAGGACTCACAGAACTCGGACCGTCACTTGGACAGCCCTTCGGGAGGCACTCTCGAACAGCCCCTCGGGCACTAAGATCGAAACTATGACCTCTCTATAGAGTTGCACACATACGGTGTCATCTATCCGGCAGGGCTTCGCCGTCCAGAACTAGTTCATGCCGGAACCCAGACAGCCTTTCGGCTCTACGAAACTATTTTGCGGGGAGGGAGAGAGAAGCCAGATCATTGCAATGGCACTTGTATGTGAGAAGGAGTGAGTGTGGAGGGCTGCCCCTCCACCTCTATTTATAGGAAATCCCAAGGGGTAGGGTGGTTTTACACTAAAACCCAAAGGCACATGAATGAAGTCCTTCCACAAGGGCATATGGGTGAAACCAAGGAACAAGAGGGGCTCCATGGTGGAGCCCCAAGTGTGGCCGGCCACACCCCTTGGGGGGCCCCCATCAGGGCCTCCCAATCCATCCATGTCATCCCTAGATCTTTTGGGATAAAGCCCAAACAAGTGGCTTTCCAAAAAGTAACCCAAAAAGCACTTTCACTATTCATGACGACATTTTTTAGCGTTCGTTCGAACTGAAAATATTTATGCGGGCTTAGAACATTTCCAGTACCCACTAAAATATTTTCCAACGTGTTCTGGAACAATTCCAGATTAGTGATTTTCATCTGCAAAAAGCATCTGAAGTGGTTCCGGCAGCTCCGGAACATTTCCGGTTTTTCTTCCAGAAAATTCCCAAGAGTTTCCAGAATGATTCTGGCACCCTCCAAGAATTATCGGGCATGTGCCGAAACCAATTTGACTTTATGGTATCCTCTGAAACAACTTTTCAGTTTCACCGGAACTCATCCGGTGACCTCCTCTGTGGAACTTTTCCGCTGTCCGAAACTTTTTTGGTGATTTTCTCTCAGACTCCCTGTCTAGTATTCAGCAGATAGATGACCCTTAAGCGTGTGACCCTATAGGTTCGGTGAAGTATAGACATGACACGGAACCCCTTCCGATCAATGATCAACATCGGAGCCTTGGACACCCATATTGACCCCTATACCCACACGAATGAATATTCGAGTGAACCTCCAGTTGCCGTGTGCTATTCCTGTTGCTTCGCGATATGTTACAAATACCCGAGGTGAGACATGTTGGCATCCTTGTGGATCAACTCCTTGTCCACTATGCCAGTTACCTCGTTACCGGTATTGTTCTCTTTTCTCTTTTCTCGTTCCGTGTTCCGGCATCCCCGTGATCAAATCACAAAGTGTCTGGCCAGACGATGATGGATACCGTAACACCGAGAGGGCCCAGAGATATCTCTCCATCGTCGGAGGAGCAAATCCCAATCTTGAGCTATCAAGTTACTTGACATACTTTTCCATGAACCCGTAAGCCACCGTAATAGCCACCCATTTACGGATGACGTTTAACAAACCCCAAAGTTCATGAAGCAAGCATGAAGAAACTCGATACTCTCATGGTCTAAGGAATCATGCAAACGTTAACCATCTCTGTGTTATTAACCATTAACTTGTGACAAAAGAATCTCATAGCATCACATCAATCGGGTCGATTCAACACAAATGTTCTTCTAACATTGTGCCCTCAAAGTTGCTGGCATAGACATGCCCATGATCAGGAAAACAGAACCATCATGCAACACTTGAGCAAGTCATAGAGGCTTGACTAGGAATACATTTTACCGTTTATTATCCCACACGTGCATATGAGTCTTCCTCCGAGCCTCGTGGTTATTGCAGACTCGAGAACCATAGCAGTTATAGCATGGAACATAAACCTAATTATGAACAGGGAGATAATCAATAACATTTATTATTGCCTCTAGGGCATATCTAGTACATAGACCCGCTTGTCGTGGCCGTGGTGGCGACAATCCACCACCTCCCGAATACATGGCCAGAATGATACAACAGCTGAGCTGAATCACCTGTTCATGGAAGGAGTCATGCCTCAGTTCCCGCGCCCCAATATGAATCAGCAACCCGCCCCAGTGACACTGCAATACTTTGCGCGTCTCAACCCTGTCATCTACCACAACTCAACTCAGCCCCTTGATGCTGATGACTGGCTCTGTGACCTCACTTTCGAGTTGGAGTCTGCTGATGTAGCCCCTGCCAACTATGTCACCTTCACGGCTTATTACCTGAAAGGTCCTGCTGCTCAATGGTGGGACAACCACAGTTGTTCCACACCTGTTGGAACCACCATCACTTGGTCGGAATTCCAAGCTGCATTCCGCGGGCCAATGTCGAACCACCATGGTTACTCACAACGTCCCCTTTGAAATTGAAGGGTTGGAATTCCATGTTTCCCCCATTGTTTTGGAGTCTTCCAATATTGACCTCATTCCGGGAATGTAATGGTTGAAGACACATACCGCTTCTATCATTTGCGCCACTAAAACCGTCCATCTACTACATCCTTCGAGCGAGATAGTAAGCTACCATGCTCATCTTGTTCGTAATGCCGAAGCACGGATTTATTCCTTGAATGCGTTAAACGCTTCTCCTCTTGTGAGAATTGAAAACGCTCCAGTCATTTGTGAATTCCAGGATATCTTTCCAGAAGAACTACCCAGTCCATGACCTTGAACCTGCTGTAGTTTAGTTTGCACTGAACTTGTGGCGACATTTCCTTCTTGGTAATCGTTGCGAGATCTTCACCGATCATTAAAGTCTGAAGTAATTGTTTACTCAGCTAGATCTGAATCTCCGAAAGCAGCGATGTATGGAAACAATTACAGACTATGACTACGGTATTTCTTATACCCCTGGCAAGGCTAATGTTATGGCCGATGCCCTGAGTCGCAAGTCTTATTGCAACAACCACATGGCTTATAAAGCTCAACCCCTACAAGATGATCTCGCTTACAGAGAGCATCCGATCCGCATTCTCATTCAAGTTGAACATCGCACCCGTCAAAGGGCTATCAACTTTTTTAAAGTTCAGTGGTCAAATCATTCTGAAGATGAAGCCACTTGCGAACGCGAGGATCGTCTTCATGATGGATACCCCGCTTTGTTTCCTTCTACCTCCTAAAATCTCGGGATGAGATTTCTTGTAGTAGAGGAGATTTGTAACGCCCAGATAATTAAGCTACAGTAATCCTCTGCTAATGAGGCCACATCACCACTGTTACTATTGCTAATCTCGCTTAGATTCAAAATGGTTCGAAATTCTAATTTAAAATAAAATTTTCAAAATGTCAAAACTAAAAAGTGCAAACTGTGGCAAATAATTCATAAGTATTGTTGGTGAAGAAACCAAGTTTTTATAAAATGTTTAAGTGCTAAAAAATAAATAAAACAATAGCTTAAGCAATTAATTAAATGCCTTTTAAATAATAAAATTATTCAAGGTATTTTATCATTGCACCAAACTTTTTGTGGCAGTAATATATTTAGTGATACTAATTCAAGAACTGTTTTTTTATTTTATAAAACTAAAATAAAATGAAACTTAAATATAAAAAAACACATAAAACATAAAACAATAAAAAAGAAACTAAAAGCAAAACAACCCCCCCGGCCGCCATGGGCCTCGGCCAACACCCAACCAGCCCACCTGCCCCTGCGCCCACCTCCCCTGTTCCACCGACCGCGTCTCTACAGGGGAGGGGTCGCCCCCGACCACCTCGCCGGCGCCGTCGGGGAGAGGATAAGGACTCCCCCTCGTCCCCTCGATTCCCTCTCCTGCTTCCAGATCCACCTCGCCTCCTTCCCCCCTTTCACCAGATCCGCTCCACCGCGGTGCCCTGTTGCCATTGACGTCGTGCCCGTGGACGCCGGGAGCCACCGCGCTCGTCCCCGTCACCATCAGCCATCACCTCGACCTCTGCTTCCTCCTCGACCATGGTCTCGAACAGCAGACCGCCTCAACGACGAGATCGATGCCGCTCCTCCATGTCGGCCATCACCTCCGTCTGCCACGGTCGCCGCCGTCTTCCACGACTCCGGCGCCGCCCTGCAGCTACTAAGCCGCCGAAGGGCCACCTTGTGCCCCCGCAGTGAGCACCGCCCCTCCCCATCGTTCTTCCCTTCGGTCCCCCCCGCTGCCCTCGTCGTCGCCTGCATCCGTCCCGCAGCCCGGCGCCGCTCGCCATGCCCCTGACCTCGCTCCTCACGCACCATCCGCGCCTCACGCGCTCACCGCGCTCGTGCTGCTACTCCCCGGCGCCCGGCCGCACCCGCGCCGCGCGCGCCCCTCGCCTTCCTAGCCGACGCGTCCCGCAAGCCTCCCCCCGCGCGCTGCTGTCGCTGCTGCTGTAGGCTGCTTCTGCTGCTAATGCTCCCACACCTGTCGAGCTGCTCTGCTGCTTACGAGGCCCCTCCCTGGCCGTCCCTGCGTGCGTGCCTCCTCTGCTACCATGCTGCCCCGCCACTGGCCCTGCTCCGGCCGCCACCGCACACACGCCGCTCGCCTGGCCTCACCGGCCTTGCTTGTCGCGTCGCTCCCACCACTCGCCTCGCCGCCCCACACGCGGCCCCGCCGGCCCTACCCCGTCGCGGCCTCGCCCCGCACTTCCACTACGGCCGCCGCTGCCCTGGGGCCATCGCCGGCCACGTCCTTGCCCTTGCCCTGTTCGGGTGGGCGTCCACTCCCCGCCCCAGCGCCTGTTACGCCTAGCGCCCGCTTTGGCCTCTGGCCCAATGCCAGGTGGGCCCCAGCGCCCTGGCCTTAAGTAGACTAAACAGTGTATGACAGGAGGGCCCCACCCCCCGTTGACCAGTCAAATGTTGACTGGTCAACTAGGACCCCCTGGCCCACCTATTAGTCACTGAGTACACTGTGCTGGGCACCTAGTAATTTCCTATTTATTTTCGAATTAATAATTATTTCAGAATATTGCTAAAACTTTAGAAATTCGTAGAAAATAATCCGTAACTTGGATGAAAAAGTTTTATAAATGAAATTTGCTCAGAACGACGAGACGAATCCGAATACGCGGTCCGTTCATTTGTCACATTCCCCTAGCATAGCGAACATGGAACCATCCCCCTCCGGTTCGTCTGTCCGAAAATGCCTAACTCCAGGAAAACTTTCCCGGATGTTATCCCCCTTCGCCGGTATCATGTAGCACTACGTTAGAACACCCCTAGCACCGCTTATCGCCATGTCATGCATCTGTGTGTGTTGTATTTACTGTTTCTTCCCCCCTCTTCTCTCCGGTAGACCCCGAGACCGCTGCTGATGCCTCTGTGATCGACTATGTCGCCGATGACCCTCCTTCCGTTTCAGCAGAGCTTCCAGGCAAGCAAACCCCCCTTGATCACTCCGATATCGCCCATTCCATTCTCTCTCATGCTTGCATTAGATTTTGCTACTGTTATTGTTTGCTCCTATTCTAATGCATAGCCTGCTTTTGCAACCTGCTCATTGTACCTTACCTGCTTATCCTAAACTGCTTAGTATAGGTTGGTTGGTGATTCACAAGTGGCCCCCACTTTGTGCCAGTTGCCCCGGCTTATTGACCGATGACTCGATCAACGTGATCGATGACCAGAGACTGACACAGCATCTCACCCACCTTTAGTTGTACGACTCTTCAGAGTTACTATCGAGTGCCGAGTGTGATACCTCGTACATCACTTCTGATGAGATCTCTGTAGTGTAGCTATTCGGTCGTGGTCATCGAGGGTGATTCCTCCTTCGCCACTCCCGATACGACTCTGTCGTGCAACCCCTCAAGTGTGAACCTCGAGGGTGATTCCTCTTAGTTCGTCTTGACATTCACATCAAATGGAATCCATCGAGGCTGATTCCTCGGGTTTCCACCGTTGATGTTTTGGACACATGGTTACCTTGACATTACTTGAGACCTTTGTTAAAATTGGGCGGGCTCGGAGAGCACCCGTGAGTTGTTACGGTGGCAGCTGGCTGATTAGCGGTATTACCCAGGATGGGGTGGTAGCTCCGGACTTGTCCCGACAGCCGTCACCTCCGTTAATTGTTAATGCACTAACAGGTTTGGGTGTTTGTTCTGAGTTGGCCACTAGCCTTTACGCACTAACCACCACGCAGGAATAGTTATGGGCCTCGGCGTAGCAGTATCAGCCGAAGCTTTGTCAGACATCCAGTTCCGCATTGTGGCACGGTCGGATCATGCCATCCACTACACGGGTGGCGCTGGTATTCACCCTGCACACAACGACCCGGAGTGCAACGGGCGATGGGCCGAAGACCCCAGAGTGCTTAGGATGTAGAACGGCGGGGACCTCTCTGCTGAGCCTAGGTAGGGCTGCAATGTGTTGATCTTCCAAGGCCAGGCATTGGCCCAGAAAAGTGTGTCCGGCCAGAGTAATCAAGCGTATTGGGTAATGTGGTGCACCCCTGCAGGGAAGATTATCTATTAATAGCCGTGTCCTCGGTAACGGACGTTCAGACTTGTATCCTAATCTATTACAACTAGAAATGGATACTTGAGATATGAGATGGATATGTTGGCTCCGGGATTGCTTTCTCACAGGGAGTCGAGGAAGGATCTCTGGGCGTTAATACTACAACATGCTTGTTAATTATAAAATGCTATTCTTTACTCTTCTGAATGCTGCAAGATGCTTGAAGATGCTAGTCTTCGATATGCTAGGCCTTCCCCTCTATTCTGGCATTCTGCAGTTCAGTCCACAGATACAACCCTTCCATTTGATACTGATGCATACTTAGCATAGATCTGATGCTTGCGTGTACTTTGGATGAGTACTCACGGTTGCTTTGCTACCCCCTTTTCCCCTTTCTTTCTTCTTTCCGGTCGTTGCAACCAGATGGTGGATCCCAGGAGCCAGATGCTACCCCCGATAGCTACTACTACTACCCCGACGGTGCCTACTACTACGTGGAGCCCGCTGAGGACCAGGAGTAGTTAGGAGGTCCTAGGCAGGAGGCCTTGCCTTTTCGATCGTTGATGTTTGTGCTTGCCTTCTTGAGGCAAAACTTATTTAACTTATGTCTGTACTTAGATATTGTTGCTTCCACTGACTCACTTATGTATTCAAGCCCTCGAGGCCCCTGTCTTGTAATATGAAGCTTGTATCTTTTGTTTGAGTTTAGAGTTGTGTTGTGATATCTTCCCATGAGTCCCTGATCTTGATCGTACATGTTTCGTGTATGATTAGTGTACGATTGAATCGGGGGCGTCACATCCTGCAAGCTTCTTCTTTGGCCGCCTAGAAGAGCCATCCGCCTTGTTCTTCTTCCCGGACACCTTCCCCGCCGTCGCCGCCGCCGCATTCGATCGGTTGGAGATGGGAGCCCGTGGCTTCATGGCGGGTGGCGACATGATGCCATCCTGTGAGTTCGTCCGTGACGCCATGAAAAGGCCGCGCGTGAGACCGGTGCTTGGAGGAGGTCCGCCGGTGGCGAAGCCAAAGCTCAACCCCGTGCTAGGGTTTGTGGTGGCGGCGGCAGTGCCGGAGGAGTCGCAGGTGTAGGGAGGGGTTGGGGGGATGTTGGCGCGGCCTTCCATCGGTCAAATTTCGCCGGCGGTGGCGCGGGGCGGGGCGAAGGCGGGTGGCCGGAGAGGTTGGCGGTAGTTGGTCGCGGGCGCTCGACTATCCAGCGCGCGGGAGTGGTGCACAAAATAAGCGGCGCATGATGCCGTTTTCCTCCGCGCGCTGAACCCATTATACCACACGCGCGATTATTGCGCGACTGCTAGAGCGCCCATTTCGGCTCCGCGCGCAAAAAAGTAGTTTTTTCCAACGCGCGGCTAAGATAGCGCGCCTGTTGGAGATGCTCTAAAGGAGACAAATGAAGACTCCAAATGATTCGCTAGTTTCATTGCAATGTGGGAGACCCACTTATATACTCCCTCCATTTCTTTATATAAGGTGTATTTGTTTTTTGATAAAATTCCACAATGTAAGATGCCTTTCTTTCAATTCCTCATAATTCCCTTCTTAGCCATCCAGAAAAAGGAAAGTATCTCTCTCCCGATTGTGTGTATCTCTCTGATATGTCTCCATCGTATCTACTTTTCCAAACTCTTTTGCCCTTGTTTTGAACTCTAATTTGCATGATTTGAATGGAACTAACCCGGACTCACGCTATTTTCAGCAGAATTGCCTTGGTGTTATCTTTGTGCAGAAATAAAAGTTCTCGGAATGACCTGAAACTTCACGGAGAATATTTTTGGAATAAATAAAAAATATTGGCGAAAGAATAAACCAGAGGGGACCCACTAGCTATCCACAAGGGTGGAGGGCGCGCCCCCTGGGCCTCCACCGACCTCAACTCCAACTCTATATATTCACTTTCGGGGATAAAAAAAATCAGAGAGAACGATTCATCATGTTTTACGATATGGAGCCGCCGCCGCCTCCTGTTCTTCATCAGGAGGGCAGATCTGGAGTCCGTTCAGGGCTCCGGAGAGGGGAAATCGTCGCCATCATCATCACCAACCTTCCTCCATCACGAATTTCATGATGTTCACCGCCGTGCGTGAGTAATTCCATCGTAGGCTTGCTGGACGGTGATGGGTTGGATGAGATTTATCATGTAATCGAGTTAGTTTTGTTAGGGTTTGATCCTTAGTATCCACTATGTTCTGAGATTGATGTTGCTATGACTTTGCTATGCTTAATGCTTGTCACTAGGCCCCGAGTGCCATGATTTCAGATCTGAACCTATTATGTTTTCATGAATATATATGTGTTCTTGATCCTATCTTGCAAGTTGTAGACACCTATTACGAGTTATGATCCGCATACCCCAAGGTGACAATAATTGGGATTCTTTTCGATGATTACCGTAGTTTGAGGAGTTCATGTATTCACTAAGTGCTAATGCTTTGGTCCGGTTCTCTATTAAAAGGAGGCCTTAATATCCCTTAGTTTCCATTAGGACCCCGCTGCCACAGGAGGGTAGGACAAAAGATGGCATGCAAGTTCTTTTCCATAAGCACGTATGACTATATTCGGAATACATGCCTACATTACATTGATGAATTGGAGCTAGTTCTGTGTCACCCTAGGTTATAACTGTTGCATGATGAATGCCATCCAACATAATTATCCATCATTGATCCATTGCCTACGAGCTTTTCACATATTGATCTTTGCTACATTACTTTGCCGTTGCCACTATTACAATTGCTACAAAACTGTTACTGTTACTTTTGCCACCGTTACCTTTACTTCCATACTACTTTGCTACTAAATACTTTGCTGCAGATATTAAGTCTTTTAGGTGTAGTTGAATTGACAACTCAGCTGCTAATACTTGAGAATATTCTTTGGCTCCCCTTGTGTCGAATCAATAAATTTGGGTTGAATACTCTACCCTCGAAAACTGTTGCGATCCCCTATACTTGTGGGTTATCAAGACCTTTTGCTGGCAGCGTTGCTTGGGAGCATAGCTCTATTCTTTGAGTCACTTGGGATTTATATCTGTTGATCATAATGAAGAATCTGAAAGATCCAAGAACCAAGATTTTTCCCTTCAAGACGAGGGGAGGTAAGGAACTGCCATCTAGCTCTGCACTTGATTCACCTTCTGTTTTGAGTAAGCTTGCGACACCTACACGTGCTATTAATTTTGATATGTCGCAAGTAATTGATGATGCTACTTTTGCTATGCATGATGCTTATGATGATACTATGGCTTTGCTTGATAATACTGTGCCACTGGGTGAATTACTTAATAAACATCTTGCTAGAGCTAGAACTATTGATTATGCTGAGGATGATGATATTTCTGAAACTGATGAAATTATTGAAACTGAACACTTTGAGACACTTGCTAGACCTGGCTCTCCTAGATATGAATTGCCTGATATACCTGAGGGTTATGTTATGGATGGAGAGGTAGCTAGGGACTTTCTTGCTTGTAAAGATAGAGATGATCTTAAGAAATTATTATGCAAGTGGAAAGAAAAATCTTTGAATGCTAGAATGCAATATGATCCTAAGTTTGCTTATTCACCTATCTTTGGTACTGATAAGGATTATGAATTCTCTGTTGATCCTGAGTTAATTACTTTGGTTGAATCTGATACTTTTCATGGTTATGAATCTGAAACTGTTGTGGCACATCTTACTAAGCTGAATGATATAGCCACCCTATTTGCTCATGAGGAAAAAATTCGCTATTATTATATTCTTAAGTTGTTTCCTTTCTCATTAAAGGGTGATGCTAAGTTATGGTTTAATTCTCTTGCTCGTGGTTGTGTGTGTAGTCCACATGATATGATTTACTACTTCTCTGAAAAATATTTTCCTGCTGATAAGAAACAAGCTGCTTTAAAGGAAATATTTAACTTTGTGCAAAGAAGAAGAGAGTCTCCCACAAGATTGGGGGAGGCTTCTCCAATTACTTAATACTTTGCCTGATCATCCTCTCAAGAAAAATGAAATACTTGATATCTTTTATAATGGACTAACCAATGCTTCTAGGGACCACCTAGATAGTTGTGCTGGTTGTGTTTTCAGGGAATGAACTATTGAGCAAGCTGAATTGCTATTGAATAATATATTGAGTAATGATAATGATTGGACACTTCCTGAACCAACTCCTAAGCCAACTCCGAAGAAAAGAGGTATTCTATTCCTCAGTCCTGAAGATATGCAAGAGGCAAAGAAATCTATGAAAGAAAAAGGTATTAAAGCTGAAGATGTTAAGAATTTACCACCTATTGAAGAAATACATGGTCTTGATAACCCGACACAGGTAGTAGAGGTAAATTCTCTCTATAGATTTGATGAAGGTGATATCCCTTATAATAAGTCTGCTAGTCAATGCTTGGATGAGTTTGATAATTTTATTGTTAAACAAGAGAACTTTAATGCTTATGTTAGTAGACAATTGAAACATAATGCTTACATGCTTGATTGCTTGGGTGATTATATGAGTAGAACTGTTAGTGATCTGAAAATTATTAGTAAACATGCTTCCATGGTTAAGACTCAAGTAGAACAAGTACTTAGAGCACAAGATGATTTGCTTAATGAGTTGAATAGTAAGAATAATGATAATGCTGTTAGGGTTATGACTAGAGGTGGTAAAATGACGGAACCTTTGTATCCTGAGGGCCATCCTAAGAGAGCTAAGCAAGATTCTCAGAGAATTAATACTGATGCACCTAGTCCTATTAATAAAAATAAAAGGAAAACTGATAGGACTTTGCATGCTTCTAGTGAACCTGTTATAGATACACCCGAGAACCCAAATGATATTTCTATTTCTGATGCTGAGACACAATATGGTGATGAACATGAACCTAGTGATAATGTTAATGATGATGTTCATGTTGATGCTCAACCTAGTAATGATAATGATGTGGAGATAGAGCCTGTTGTTGATCTTGATAACCCACAACCTAAGAATAAACGTTATGATAAGAGAGACTTTGTTGCTAGGAAGCATGGTAAAGAAAGAGAACCATGGGTTCAGAAACCCATGCCCTTTCCTCCTAAACCATCCAAGAAAAAGGATGATGAGGATTTTGAGTGCATTGTTGAAATGCTTAGACCTATCTTTTTGCGTATACATTTGACTGATATTATGAAAATGTCCCCTTATGCCAAGTATATGAAAGATATTGTTACAAATAAAAGAAAGATACTGGAGGCTGAAATTTCCACCATGCTTGCTAATTACACTTTTAAGGGTGGAATACCAAAGAAACTAGGAGATCCAGGAATACCAACTATACCATGCTGCATTAAAAGAAACTATGTTAAAACTGCTTTATGTGATTTGGAAGCCGGTGTTAGTGTTATGCCTTTCTCTTTATATTGTAGACTTGATTTGAATAAGTTGACACCTACTGAAATCTCTTTGCAAATGGCTGATAAATCAACTGCTATACCCATCGGTATTTGTGAGGATGTGCCTGTTGTGGTTGCAAACGTTACTATCTTAATGGACTTTGTTATTCTTGATATTCCTGAGGACGACAGTATGTCGATCATCCTTGGTAGACCCTTTTTGAATACTGCAGGGGCTGTTATTGATTGCAACAAGGGCAATGTCACTTTTCATGTTAATGGTAATGAGCACACGGTACACTTTCCGAAGAAACAACCTCAAGTTCATAGTATCAATTCTATTGGAAAATTTTCAACTATTACCATTGGAGGTTTTGAAATCCCTCTCCCTACTGTCAAAAAGAAATATGATATTCTCATTGTTGGGGACATGCATATCCCCGTTGAGGTAACCTAGTGTTATTCGAAAATTCTCCGGTTCCATGTTATTCGAAAGAAGTTTGTTAATAAGACTTGATCAACCTTGTTAATGGATTCCTTTTGATGAGCATGAGATGGATGAATTTAGAAAGCACAACTTTCTGTACCCAACTTTTACTCTCTGTTATTTAGAATAAATAAAGTAGAATTGCTTTTATTTTTCTGTTTTCTGAATTATCCTTGCAATAAAAAATGTCCTGAAAATAAAAGTTCTCCAAATGCCCTGAAAATTTAGTATGATTTTTTATAGAATATTTTAGAATTTTTGGCACTGAGATTGCACTAGGGGGCTGCACCAGTGGACCACAAGGGTGGAGGGCGCGCCCTACCCCCTGGGCATGCCCCCTGCCTTGTGAGTCCCACATGGGTCCCCCTCACTTATTCCAGCACCCATCCACTATGGCACCCCGGCTCAGAGAAGACCGGAACACCCCGTATTCCAGCCCAGGGACAAGTCCTCTGGAATACGGCACTGTTGGCATAGAACAAATCAGCTCTTTATTACAATGGATAAGGTTACAAGGGTACAAGGATTACATCGGCGCGGCGACACTACGCCTGCCTGGGGTAGCTCTATGCTAACAGCGGAGTAACTCTCTCAGCAGCGGAACAGCGATGGCGGTGATGGACTCCACTCCGCAGGGACTCTGGCTAGAACGCGTATCCTAGGTCGGAAACTCGGGATCGTCGATAAGCAGGCAATCATAGCATGACCTGCAAACTGGCATGACACGCCAGGTGAGTACTTTGAATGTACTCGCAAGCTCACAGCAAACATCAGCATTAAAGATAGACAACATCATAGCAAGATAGCTACTAAAGTAAATGCAGTAAAGGAAATCATATTTAATCCATACTCCGAATAATCTCAGGATCCAATCCAAACCTGTTTCAAGTCCAATCCCAATCATGTGGTCATCCGACCACTCATCTCATAGCCATCCCATGGCTAACATCTCATATACCTGATTCCATCTGCACGACAAGTCTGACCAACTTACTCTCTTTCGGGTTGTCTCACAACCCTCAGAATACTCACGATTCACCGAGTACTTCCGATTTTACGATGAGTTCTTCCATCACTATCACTACTATGGTTAACCATCTAGTGAGATCTGGACGGACTGTCCAATACCGTGGACACGGCTATTCGAATAGATTTTACACTCTGCAGAGGTTGCGCACTTTACCCAAACCATGGAGCACCTGACCTCGTGATCCCATTCGGGTGGACCAGCGTTGCTCCAACGAAACCCGCCTGACCCGTGACTCTCCCATCGTACCACCGGCAATCATCCTCCCCCAGAGTCCTGCCCTGGGTGGCCCCTGTGTCACCGCGTGACACCTGCCACCGTCGTGGCTAACAAACTGTCCCAAACGGGGACCTGGTACCATATAACTCAACTGGGCTCACAAGGTTATCGCCGCCTACCGGGCCAGGGTAGCGCGCACGCATAACCTTCCCTGTCGGGTGGTACCGGTGAAAGAGCAAGCGATCAGACCAAGTCAAGGGCGTCCCATATCGGCAAATGTGGCTGCACGGATAAGTCCAAACAGGTGACTCTGGATCAACCATGAAGCATCTAATCCTCAAATAATATTTCTGTCATGGCTGACACTCCGATAACCAGTATGCTTAAGCCACTGATACTAATTCATCTCCACGAACTGCTGGGTGGAATCCAAAATAATCATAGACGGTAATCTCAACATCACAGTATCAACAAGTGGGTAAGCTACTAGTCACTAATAATCCAGTCATCAACATGGTAGTCACCTATCCAAGAATTTACTCAAGCATTGTATGATCCAATCCACTTCACAAATAGCTCATACTTGCCGTTAAAGTAAATAGTTAAACTATGACATTGCAATGCGATTATGCAGATGAGAGTTGTGGCTTGCCTGGGGAGGAAGGGACCATCGGGAAGAAGTGCGGAGAGTCCATGGAGTCGACTGCTGGAAATAGTTCTCTCCCGAAGGGGGCTGTTTACGGGCAAGGGAAAAATGGTCATTTTCACTATGGGACCACATAGTGAAAATGATACCAACACGACGGGCTCGAAAAGATGAAGAAGTGGGCTCTGGAATCACCTCGATCGGAGTCTCGGTCAAAAAGTTATAACCAATTGAATATCAGGGACCAATCTGTAAAAAAGAACTCTACAAACAGGTCCCTGGTGGCTGAAAACAGAAAGCGCCTTCGGGAAGAATACGCTTCCTGTACAGAGAAACGCATTTTGAGCTGAAGAAGAACCAGAGTACACTTTCACTAAACGAAAGCGTATTTTGGTAAAATGCGTTTCCACTTATGCGCCTGGGCCCGAGGCTGAAGTCAATGACAGATGGGGTCGGGGTGACGCGGCCCCGCCTGGCCAGACCATCATCTCCTTCCTCGCGCGCGCCCGCGGGACCAGAGGAGGGGCTCGGCGTCGGCGATGGCTCGGGCAGCTCCGGCCGTCCCCGGCGGAGCTGGGACCACTGGCGGACTCGGGAGGAGATGGCGTGCTCATTCAGATGAGGAGCCGGCGCCGGGGAGGACCGCAGCCGCGTCGGCTCGCGATGGCCGAAGCCAGGGAGTGGCGGCTGCTCTTGGGGCACACGGCCACGGCTACTCCGGTGACAAGGGAAGGGGATGGGGAGACCCGCCGGAGTTCAAGGAGGCTGGTGGTGGTGAATAGAGGGAGGGGGAGAGCTCGGGCGCCGCGAATTTAAGAAGAGGAGGCTAGCGGCCATGGCGGCAATGGGCTGCGAGGAGAGGCTCTGGAGCTTCGGGGAGAGGACGGGGAGGACTGGGAGAGCGAGGTGGAGAGGTTGGTGAGGTCGAGAGGGGCTCGGGAGCCTTTTATAGCTGCGGCGGCGCGGGTGGATGAGGATGGCCGCGGTGGTGATCTTAGCCGGATACTGGAGCTGCGGGCGACGTGGCTGGCGTTTAGCGGCACCGGGAAGCTTCACGAAGGAGCGGAGAGGGTTCAGGCGTGCTCCGGAAGGCTCGAGCTCGTTCGTATACGGCGGCGGCTGTAGATGAACAGAGTATGTACGGCGGCATTCGTCGCGGCGCGGCGAGGAGGAATCCGGAGGGGGAAATGGGTCTAGAGCGAAGGCGGCGACGAGGGGAAGCCTCTGGACATGAAGAGGTGGTGAGGGAGCGAGGGAACGGACGAAACCGAGCGGTTTCATCGCCAGAGCGCGCTGACTGACATGCCAGCCGCATGGTCACCGCGTGCACTGGCGCACGTTGTGCATCCTGGCGTGCCAAGTCATGTCCAGAGTGTTGTCCTTCCAAGGAACAGTCTCTGGGAGGTGATGGATCAATGATAGGAACTGTGGTTAGATGGGAGTGTTCATCTGAAGTTTGCTATAGCAAACTTGGGCATGAAGCTGTGAGAAGCAGAGAAGTGATAAGAGCCAAAGAAGATGTCTGGGAGTGTTAGGGTAGGAAGGACTACAATCCTGTGAAATTTGGAGGGAAATGGACCACGGGTTAATGTAGTTGCTTTGCAACTGACCAATCTGGTCCAGAAACTAGATCTTGATGTGCCACTCACATAGAGTAGCAACTTGAGCTGAAAATGGGCATAGGATGATGATTTGGTCATCTGAGAGTGCCATAAAAATTTCATGCCATTTGGACAAGCCAAAATGGTACTTCCTTCACATGGAACCTCTCTGACCAGAATCTTAGAAAAATTATAGGGAATTATTGGGAAGATGAAATGAGCCCAAATTTTGTGGAGATTGGTTATATGGGTAGAAGAATGCTCAGGTAAATTTTCAGCAATTATGGAGCAATATAAAGTATAGTTGTTTCACAATGTGAAAATATGACCAGAAACTAAGATTTGATGCTATGCTCACATAGATGATTGGATAGGGTTGAAACTTGGTGGAGAGTCATGATTTGAGCATATGAATATGTTTGCAAAATTTCAACTTATCTGGATACTCCTAGCTGGCACTTGCTTCACAAAGATTCAGTTGACCAGAAACTTTGGAAATTAGCCAAGGGAGATTTAGTATCCAAATGAAGTTGAAGTTTGTCATGTGGCAATTATATGGATAGGAAAGAGTGCACAAAAAGTTTGAGATCAAGCAAGCAAATATAAATGGTACTTGCTTGTCAACTTGGCAGCTAGGGCAGAATCAGAAAAGGAATATTTGTGAAATATTTTTGAACATGTCAAGGAAGGGTTTAACATATTTGTCGAAGATCTGACCCAAACAATTTATGAGAATTATTTGGCAATTTTGGGAATGATGGAAATGTGGGTTGCTTCACAACTCAGGGCAGACAGGGTTATTCCTTTAATAGAAAAAGGAATATTCCCAAGAAAAAGAATATTGGGATTGGTCCAAGATGGAAATGACATGGTCTTGGGATGGTTTTGAGGTTGGCAAGCCACTTGGAAAGAGGAATCAAGGGTGATCCCTCCAGGTTGCAAGACTACTAAGCCACAAAAAGCGAATCCGGACCAAAATCAAAAGAAAAAGAAAATGGGAAAAATCCAAGGTGTTACATCCACTTTGTCTTCCTCTAGAAAAAATCATCCCGTAGATCAAACCCGTGTTCTAGCTCATCTTGCTGCCATTTTTGATCTCCTTGTGCAAAGCTCCATTTGCAAAACTGTTTTGGGGGATTGTTCTTCGGTATGTGACACCTCCAATAGTCCAATTAGTTTTTGTTCTAGTGCTCTATACATTGCAAATTTTTGCTGCTGTGGTGACCTTGTTCTTGAGCTTGCATGTCAAATTTATATGGTCAAAGTAGTTTTGTTGCATGATATAGCCTCTAGGCACTTGTAGGAGTAGTTGCTATCAGTTTTGTTGAGTTTGGTTCACTTTTATTTTAAGTCACTAAAAATTTCAGAAATTTTCATAGGAAGGAAAATGTTTAGGAAAATATTCTAAGGTGGTTCATCAAAGAAGCAAGCCACAAGGCTCGCGATACGTGAGCCGGACCTTGAACCACCAAGAGAAGCTCCGGTGCGGCCGTGCGAGTGGCCGTTGGATCAATTCATGGTTCATGCATGTTTCAAGGATGAATTTGATGCGTACGTGCAAAATGCTGACCTTGAGGACTTCGTGTCAGATAAGTGCTTACAATACTATCATCTCATTGATTCGTTTGTACGAAGATTTAAGTTTACATCCCAGCGCAATACTCATTCTGTCCTGTTTGACCTTTATGATAAATCATATACCATGGACCTAATAGATTTTAATGAAGCATGTAAAATTCCGCAGGGGGAATTCTTAGTGAACCTCGCAAAACTGAATACAATGGTTTCCTGGATAGCATCACTGTAGGAGAGACTAGAAATATTACACAAGCTACCATGGGGAGCATTCACTTTCCTGCCATACATTATTTTGCTCTCTTTATAGGTAGATGTATTAATGGTAAACATGATCATAGCCACCTTTGTGCATCGGATCTTAGTGTCTTCAAGTGTGCTGTAACGGGTGATAAATGATATAACTTGGGGGCTCTTATTGCAAGGAGGTTACATAATAATGCTATAGATGGAGATTTCTTCGGTGGGATTTATGCCACCCGCTTAGCTAACTATCTCGGGGTACCCATAAGGGGGGATGACATTGAGTTACCACCTGCTTTTCTTGATTATAATGCTATGGTACGCTACCAGTTCCTTGAGAGGAACGAACAGTCCCTCCTATACCGACTAATCTTCGGCAGGCAACGCGCTTTCCATATTACCCTTCCTGCTCCTGCTTTCTTTGACTCTCAGGTAAAACGAAGATACTTTATAACCAGGGAGGAGGCAGCTGAGTACGAGAGAGAGAGGGAGACTGCTCGCCTTCATGAGGCAGCCCTCCAGGTAGTAGCTGCCGCATCACAGTACAACCCCAACTATCACTTTGGATATCCGCCAGGCCAGCCGTGGCCCTAGACCAACTTAGGCCAAAAGCCTAAGTTTGGGGGAGTACGTATTTCTCAACCAACATTACATTCATGTTCACACACTCATTTCAGTTGTCGGAGTTCATACTTTTTCATTGTATTATCCGTGTTAGTTTATTTGTTTTTCTCGCTTTCTTCTTGTGTGTTCGAAAAACTTTGAGAAAATAATAATTTAGTTGTAGTTTCTTTTTAGTTTCCTTTCCATGTTTAACTAGTTGTAGTACTAAAAGAAAACCCAAAAAGATTTCTCGTTCTTCTTTTGCCTGTTGGCAGTTTTCCCGTGTAAATAGTTTTTCTCGTCCTTGTTTTACTTTCCTCAGAAAAACAAAAACTCCAAAAACATTTTAGTGTGTTTCTTTGAAATTCTTTTTTCTTTCTTTGGGTCGAGAGGAGAAGACCACGATGAAAATGATGAGTGGCTCTCATATGCATTATTGTTGATCTAACAAAGAGCCATATTACCTTGTCTTCTCCTTTGAATAAGTGTTTGCAGATTCCAGCTTAGTCCAATGCACGTACACTATTATTATTATCCACACCATTCGGTCGTGTAAGTGAAAGGCAATAATGATGATATATGATGAAATGATTGAGATGGAGAAAAAGCTGGTATGAACTTGACCTATCTTGTTTTTGTAAATATGATTAGTTCATCGTTCTTGATTCAACCCATTATGAATGAAACATGTTTGCAATGACAATTACAGATTATAGTTACTCATGCCATGCTTAATTAGCTAGGAGTTTATAATGGTTTACCTTGCGTGCCAACATGCTTTTAAAATGGTTATGATGTAGTATGATAGGATGGTATCCTCCTTTGAATGATTCGAGTGGCTTGACTTGGCGCATGTTCACGCATGTAGTTGAAACAAAATCAACATAGCCTCCACGATATTTATGTTCATGGTGATTTATATCCTACTCATGCTTGCACTCAATGTTGGTTAATCTTAACGCATGTTATGACTGTTGTCGCTCTCTAGTTGGTCGCTCCTCAATCTTTTGCTAGCCTTCACTTGTACTAAGCGGGAATACTGCTTGTGCATCCACTTCCATGAACTCAAAGTTGTTCCATATGAGTTCACCATACCTACCTATATGCGGTATTTACCTGCCGTTCCAAGTAAATTTGCATGTGCCAAACTCTAAACCTTCAAATGATAATCTGTTTTGTATGCCCGAATCGCTCATGTAGCAACTGGGGGCTGTCAGTATCTTCCATGCTAGGTGGGTTATTCTCACGATGAGTGTTGATTCACTTATCATTCACGAGAGAGTGGCTGGTATTCGGGATGCCCAGTTCCATGCTCAAATCAAATCAAAATAATTTCAAACAAAACTTCCCCAGGATTGTTGTTTGTATGGACGGTACCCGTTGTTTTGGACCAGCCGTGGAGTGTGCTTGTTGGTTGAGGGGGAGTAAAAACTTTATCATTCTGTTTGGGAACCGCCTATAATGTATGTAGCATGGAAGATACCGAGATCTCTTGGTTGTTATGTTGACAATGAAAGCATACCGCTCAAAATTATATTCATCTCTGTTTCAAAAAGCTCGAGCTCTGGCACCTCTGCAAATCTCTGCTTCCCTCTGCGAAGGGCCTATCTATTTACTTTTATGCTGAGTCATCATCCTCTTATAAAAAGCACCAGTTAGAGAGCACCACTGTCATTTGTATGCGTTGTTATTAATTGATATTGAGTATGACTGTGACTGGATCTCTTTTACCATGAATTGCAATGTCTAGTCAGTCCTTGATCTTCAGGGGTGCTCTGCATTTATGTTTTGCGGTCTCAGAAAGGGCTAGCGAGATACCATTCTGTTATATCATATCATGATTGTTTTGAAAAAATGTTGTCATCCGAGATTTATTATTATTGCTCGCTAGTTGATTATGCCATTGATATGAGTAAATGTGTGACCTAAATGTTATTGTGATTATGGTTAGTTCATAATATTTGCTGAAAACTTGAATGCTGGCTTTACATATTTGCAACAACGAGATCAAATAGAGTTTGTAAAAGTTTTTCTTTATCACTTTCAGTTTGTCAACTGAATTGCTTGAGGACAAGCAATAGGTTAAGGGGGAGTTGATACGTCTCCATCGTATCTACTTCTCCAAACTCTTTTGCCCTTGTTTTGGACTCTAATTTGCTTGATTTGAATGGAACTAACCCGGACTGATGCTATTTTTAGCAGAATTGCCTTGGTGTTATTTTTGTGCAGGAATAAAAGTTCTCGGAATGACCTGAAACTTCATGGAGAATATTTTTGGAATAAATAAAAAATATTGGCGAAAGAATCAACCAGAGGGGACCCACCAGCTGTCCACAAGGGTGGAGGGTGCTCCCCCTGCCTTGTGGGTCCCCTGGACCTCCATCGACCTCAACTCCAACTCTATATATTCACTTTCGGGGAGAAAAAAAATCAGAGAGAAGGATTCATCGCGTTTTATGATACGGAGCCGCCGCCGCCTCCTGTTCTTCATCGGGAGGGCAGATCTGGAGTCCGTTCAGGGCTCCGGAGAGGGGAAATCATCGCCATCATCATCACCAACCTTTCTCCATCACCAATTTCATGATGCGCACCGCCGTGCGTGAGTAATTCCATCGTAGTCTTGCTGGACGGTGATGGGTTGGATGAGATTTATCATGTAATCGAGTTAGTTTTGTTAGGGTTTGATCCCTAGTATCCACTATGTTCTGAGATTGATGTTGTTATGACTTTGCTATGCTTAATGCTTGTCACTAGGGCCCGAGTGCCATGATTTCAGATCTGAACCTATTATGTTTTCATGAATATATATGTGTTCTTGATCCTATCTTGCAAGTTGTAGACACCTATTACGAGTTATGATCCGCATACCCCAAGGTGACAATAATTGGGATTCTTTCCGGTGATTACCATAGTTTGAGGAGTTCATGTATTCACTAAGTGCTAATGCTTTGGTCCGGTTCTCTATTAAAAGGAGGCCTTAATATCCCTTAGTTTCCATTAGGACCCCGCTACCACGGGAGGGTAGGAAAAAAGATGTCATGCAAGTTCTTTTCCATAAGCACGTATGACTATATTCGGAATACATGCCTACATTACATTGATGAATTGGAGCTAGTTCTGTGTCACCCTAGGTTATAACTGTTGCATGATGAATGCCATCCGACATAATTATCTATCACTGATCCATTGCCTACGAGCTTTTCACATATTGATCTTTGCTACATTACTTTGCTGTTGCCACTGTTACAATTGCTACAAAACTGTTACTGTTACTTTTGCCACCGTTACCTTTACTTCCATACTACTTTGCTACTAAATACTTCACTGCAGATATTAAGTCTTTCAGGTGTGGTTGAATTGACAACTCAGCTGCTAATACTTGAGAATATTCTTTAGCTCCCCTTGTGTCGAATCAATAAATTTGGGTTGAATACTCTACCCTCGAAAACTGTTGCGATCCCCTATACTTGTGGGTTATCACTCTCCTTATAGGAAAACAAGAAAAGTATCTTTGTCCTGATTGTCTGGATCTCTTCCTTTCCTTTCTAATTGATTTACTTCCCACTAATCAATGAATTAGTCAAGGGTATTTTCGTCCTCAATTCTTTTAAGTTCCATGCCTTGGTTACCGTGCCAGAAAAAATACACCTTATATAAAGGAACGGAGGGAGTACATGATGAAGGGGTGTGTTGGGGAGACACCTCTTTCCCAATAGACACCTCCTGGGAGGCATCCCTCCCATACAATTGGTCACATGTTTTATTCCTCAACACACCCCCTTGATCAATTCGTCATCTATGTATTGCAAACTGAAAAATTCCTCCAAAAACCCTGTGGGAAAAATTGAGGAAAAACCTTATAATATATTTGCCATCAAAAACTCCTTTAAAACCCAGTGGGAAAAATATAAGGAGAAACCAATATGGCATATATCCGCACTTGTATTTATATTTTCTCGTTAAAAAGCTTATATGAGAAACCATCATGGAAAAATCATAAAAGGAAAAAGAGTACAATATGAGTGATCTGAAGATCACCAACGGGTTATAACTTGGGATTTTACTCCCCCTGAACTTTGCAAACCTCAAGGTTATCTCATACCAATTCCACCAACCTAGTTCTGGAATATAAACATTGGTAGAGCTATTATGAATATCACAATAATTTATTTGCAAATTACCCTCTTACATTTCTGTAACTCATGAGGATAAATATAACCCGTAAGCAATACAAGTGACATTATCTTGGTAGATAATGATAATCTCCACATGATTTTACATGTGGCCAATCATTCTATGAAGTCATCCACATTTTGTGTTGCTTCAAATAAAATAGAATGGGCACTGGAAAGACTCGTTTAGAGTCTATTCTGAATACTTCCCTCAAAATACTCTTCTAGCAAACCCAGTCTTTGATATGGCATTGTGGGATCAGATAATTAGCCACTATCAATATATCAAAACATGGCCCCATCTTGATTTTCTGGATGGAATTGATCAAGACCCTTTATAACCTGGATATATCTGAGGATATTCCTTACACAAACCTTATAGCTTTTGGTGAATTGCACTCTCAATAAATTGCCAAAAACTATAGTGTCAGGCCTGAGATATTTTGTAATATATATGAGTGCTTCGATGGTATTTAGATATGGCACTTCATGTCCAACTATCACTTCACCATCTCCCATATGTCTCAAGGATTTGTATACCATATTAGGTATAATACGACCGTATGTGTCTTTGATATAATATATCCGTATTGAACTTCTCCAATACTTCTGGATATATTAAGACTGATATCTTAGGGTGATATGCTCAAGCCATAAACTTAGCATAATTTGGTTTAACCCAAATATCCATCTTAACATGATTGTGTGTATTTCATGTCCTATATAGACTTTGATGATAAGAACATCGACACCACAAATTAAGATGATGTAAAATCCAATCCAGGATTTCTTCATGAATACACGTCAACAATCATTAGTATGAGAGTAATCCTTGTCAAGGAATAACTCACTTAGTCGGTTGCACCACAAAATTCTCCAACTACTTCAAGTCATAGAATGACTTCAGAAGTTCCACACATGCATGTTCCAATTTACCTTTGGATTCAGAATATTAAGTCATTCAATGACTTAAATATATACATCCAAACTAATTGACCCATGGGAGTATGTAGACATTACATACATCAACCATATGGATCTATACTGCCATTAACATTCAGTATCGAAACGTAATTCCATTCATACCAAGAAGGTATGCTACATCGTAACCGATGTCGGTTTCAGCGAAAAACCCTTGTGCTACAAGCCTCGCTTTCACACCACCTTATTTATTTTCGTTTCCAAACAAAAATCCACTTCTCTTCCCTTACAAAAATCCACTTCTCTTCCCTTTGGAAGATACTTATGAGGAGCAGGTTTTACAATGGTAAATACCTCTCTTTTGATGAGCGAGTGCCACTCTTCCTTAATTGCTTCCTTTAATTTGAACCAATATAAGTGCAACAACACTCTCCATGGATTTGGTTCAGGGCCCAAAAGGATTCTAGCAATTCTCGAAAAGAATTTTATGTCGACATATGTAGACTTTCTCATATACGATTCTCATGAATCAATATCATTGTGGAATTCTTATTACGCCTTTTAACTCCTTGTGATTTCCCACAACAACGGAGTCAAGGTGTTTTGATGTCCCAACACCTAAAAATGTGTGCACATATGTGTTGGACTTTGGATGCCGCACATCCCTCAGGTGTCATTCAACCCGAGGTTGAATCATATTTACTGGTCGAGGGGTCAATCTCCTCTATTTCCGCTGAAACATATGAGAACCTAATCTCGTGCGACCAGAATTCTCCCCCTCTTGCTCTCATCTAGGGAGACGAGTGATTTATTATGTACCTCCACTCATTCTGGTACTTGACCATAGTGACACCTTCGTCATCAGTAAATATACTTGGCAGATTATTTGCAATATGCTACAAATTTCTCATAACCCGAACCTACAGTTCAGTTTCTTAAGTACGTGGACAAAATGTCTATTACATTTCTTATTCATTTCCTGGCATTTTTTGGGGTACACATCTCCCCCTAATGCCAGAAAATGTCCTTATTGCAAAAGCAATCAGCGTATGGGTTGCAAATAACTCCCTTCATAGGGTTAAGGTATTCGACGGATTAATGATCATACCACAGTTATTCCTCACATAGATCCCAACCATATATGAAGGCCCATGATATACGCTGGGGTGGTGATATTGGTATGAAACCGAATTACCACAGATGGGAAATACTTCACTTATTTCCACGTACAAATTGCAAGGGGCTGCAGTATCATTTGATCTCATTTAGACCAAATATGCGGAGTGTGAGACGGCATGTTACCATCAATAAAATGTTGGTAAATCACAATTCTACAACATTGGCTATGCAATATTGACTCTTTCAAAAGAGATCAAGCCAAACCATTCTGGTTATGTATGATATACTGAATATAACCATTGAATGCTCTTGAATCAACTTCAACGACATTTCAATTCCAATGTAATTATCCCACGTTAGGATAAGTTGCTCTAAATTTGTCAATTTGAGCACTTAATTCAGTAAACGCATGGTTATGTGTGGATATACACACCTAAGACCATCTTCTAGATGCGTCTATGAACACCATGATGTACCAACATAACACAGACACAGACAATGACACAGATAAGTAAATCTTGGTTGAGAGTTCACTTCCTGCTTAGCTCTTGTAATCTTGCCTTGTGAGAGGGTAAACTCACTTCGTGATTTTCCAACAGTAGCCATAGAGGCGGCGACCAGTTCGTGCTTCCAACTTCGTGCGTGGTTGTGTGGATTGGAAACTAAGAGTGTCGTTGGGAGAATACTTGTTGTTGGTTGTTGCATATGCAGTAGCTTGCATTGGTCTCGTCAGGTTGCACTAGTTATCCTTTACCCGACAACGTTATTGGCTAGGATCGAGGGTTTCCTTCGCACCCTTCATGTGGCATTGATTCATTCGTCAAGCAGATCCTCCATGAAGATCGGGCAACCCCGTATCAGGTTATGCATACACATATCCTTTGGCTAGTATATGATTCAGTTGATGACTATGTTCCACAAGTCATGGCATAGAGATGCTAACCCGATCATATGGACTTAGGGATGGGGATCACTGAGTCGGACATACCCACTTTGAGACGTAGTGAGATATTGTCATATGTTAGTCTCAAGTACAACCTATATTCCAAGTCCTAGACTTGAGGTCCTCGCAGGTTCTCGGGATGAGGACCAACTCACTTAGGGTATATCAAATGCTACGCCGTAACTGGGTATCTTCCCGGTGAGTCGAGAGACATGCCATGAGACATGGTTCACCAAGATGGGGTTTGCCCTTCCAATTCGGAGAGATATTCTCTGGGTCCTATCGAGTGACCAGATTCAGAAAACATGGCCATGCAACTTGGGTTAAGTGTTAACTCAGTTTGGTGACTTGTATCACGTTTTTGAGAATAGATGTCGAGCTTCTACCAACAAGGGTGACAAGTACTCGCCTTGAGCTCGACAACATATATCGTGAGGCAAAATGAATGGTTCATATGACACATTGTCAAGGCTCAACAATATCATCTTTCGCACACGTGGGAGTTGGCATGTTTTGCTGGGAGCTGCTACCAATTAGCAATGGTTCTGTCCATCCTTACATGAACCTATAAGGTCGCAAGCTTAAGGGGTTGGATCCTATTCGGATTGGGTCTGGGTGGAAATTGGGCACAAAGTCCTAATGGGCCTCAAGTGTTGAGCCCACCACAAACGTTTATATAAGTGGAGTGGTCAGACCCTAGAAACAGTGCAACGAGTCCCGAAACCTTGTTGTCGCCACTTCCGCACACGTAGTGCGATTGGACCTAGCAGTCCACCACTCGAAGTCCCTCCCTACACATGATAACTTCTAGGCATGATGCTCTGACGAAACGTTTGTGGGAACCACAAGGGATTGTTTGAGGGATCTGTGAAAAGGAAACTGGTACGCGCACCATCAACTCTCCTTCCACTATCGTGAGTGTGCGTCTATTGGTAAAACCCAATCATGTGATCTATATCCACAACATGTTCCTTGCACGGTTGATTTTTTTTGTTTTGTGCTACCGTAGTGTACTGATACGTCTCCAACGTATCTATAATTTTCGATTATTCGATGTTATTGTAGTATTAACCTTGGATGTTTTATACACATTTATATGCTATTTTATATCATTTTTTGGGACTAACCTATTAACCCAGTGCTTAGTGTTAGTTGCTATTTTTTTTTCTCGTTTTTGGTTTCCAGAAAATTAGTACCAAACAGAGTCCAACCGCTACAAAACTTTTTGATGAATTTTTCTGGACAAGAGAGACCCTAGAAGCATCAGGAGGAGACCAGACGACAATCGAGGAGACGACAAGGCAATAGTGCGCGCCCTAGGGGCGCCCTGTTACCTTGTGGGCCCCACGAGGCTCCGTCTGACCTAATTCCGGTTCTATAAATTCTGAAATATTGGGAAACCAATAGAGAGCCACCTGAAACCCTTTTTCTTTCACTGCAAGTTTTTGTTCTTCCGTGATCCCATCTGAAGGTCTTTTCTGGTACTCTGCCAGAGGGGGAATCGATCATGGAGGGCTTCTACATCATCCTTGCTTCCTTCCGATGATGCCTGAGTTGTTCACCACAGACCTATGGGTCCATAGCTAGTAGCTAGATGGCTTCTTCTCTCTCTTTGATCTTCAATACAATGTTCTCCTCGATGTTCTTGGAGTTCTATTCGATGTAATCTTCTTTTGCGGTGTGTTTGTTGGGTGATACGTCCATTTTGCATCATGTTTTTACGTTGATATTTATTGCATTATGGGCTGTTATTTCACATTATTGTACAATACTTATGCCTTTTCTCTCTTATTTTACAAGATTTACATGAAGAGGGAGAATGCCGGCAGCTGGAATTCTGGACCGGAAAGGAGCAAATCTGAGATACCTATTCTGCACAACTCCAAATGTCTTGAAACTTTATGGAGAATTGTTTTGGAATATATAAACATTATTTGGGCGAAGAAACAATGGAAGGAGACCCACCAGGTGGCCACAAGCCTGGGGGCGCGCCTCCCGAGCTTTGTGGGCCCCCTGGCCAGCCCCCAGTCTCCATCTTCTGCTATATGAAGGGTTTTGACCTAGAAAAAATCATAATGAGGCTGTCGGGATGAAGCGCTACTGTCTCGAGGCGGAACCTGGGCAGAAGCAATCTAGGGCTCCGGCAGAGCGATTCTGCCGGGGACACTTCCCTCCGGGAGGGGGAAATCGAAGCCATCGTCATCACCAACGATCCTCTCATTGTGGGAGGGTCAATCTTCATCAACATCTTCATCATCACCATCTCCTGTCAAACCCTAGTTCATCTCTTGATAGGTGGGAACCCGATGAACGAGTTCACGCCCAAGGGTGGCCCGATCTTCACGTCGTAGGATCGAATCGGGAGGGATAACTAGCTGCAAGCAGCAGGGATAACTAGCTTTATACCTGCCAAGGTTGGATGCAACCCGTACGTTGGGGATGGCTGAGCGAAGCTACAAGGACTTCAACCCACTGTCCGAACTATCGCAGAACCACAAACCGGGACTAATCCACACAAAACAGCCGGAACCATAGAGCATGAACTAGGGGGAACTAGAGGCTCCTTCTCGCGAATCCGAATGAACTCACAAGAGCAAAGGTTGCAAGGATCTCTCGGATCTCTCTAGCAGTCTTGCTGCGTAAGATTGTAGCTGAATGGTTTGACAAAAAAGGTTTCAAGAGGATGGGGGGGGGATGGGGTTTTATAGCAGGGACAACCCCCCTTAGCTAGGTGTGAAAATGGTTTCAAAAGTAAGCAGGTTTGCATGGCTTCCTTGGGGGAATAAGCAGTCAACTTTGGGAGTTGTTGGAGAGCTCCTCGGAAATTCGTGAAGCCTTGACAGCCTGGACACCTTCCACGAGAATGACTTCAGCTTTTGACTCACAACTCCAAATGATGTGAGGTTTTTTGCATTGGAAAGATAATTTGATGTAGCTTCTGGTGATATACCCCTTTGGCCCCGTCTCTCCACCATATGGGTGTGGCACAGTGAAACATCAGAGGTAAAAACTGATAGCATCAGCTTCACTTGAAACTTGTTTTCTCCAAACTTGTTCCTCCAGACCGGTTGCTTCAAGAGTTCATAGGTTGTTGGATTTATTCCATGTGAGACCTAAGTTCAACCAACAACAATGGAGATGAAAGTGCAGCCACGTGTTCAAGGTTGTGGTATGAACTTAAGTTAGCGTTCACCTGGTCATGTATCTGGTTGACACAAATTAATATGATTTCTTCTTTGATGATCGCGGGTGTATAAATTGTTGTCATGTGCTCATCATCTCTTGTTTTCAATCTTTGCCTCAAAACCTCACATTGGTACCCGTGGGTTGTTAGTAGTGTTGATTACTCCTTGTATTTGATGCTAGTTGTTTTATTTGGTGGAAGATCATATGTTCAGATCCTTAATGATATTTATTACCCCTCCAATCTTGAACATGAACATGCTTTGTGAGTAGTTACGTTTGTTCCTGAGGACATGGGAGAAGTCTTCTTATAAGTAATCATGTGAATTTGGTAATCGTTTGATATTTTGATGAGATGTATGTTGTCTTTTCTCTAGTGGTGTTATGTGAACGTCGACTACATGACACTTCACCATAATTTGGGCCTAGGAGAAGGCATTGGAAAGTAATAAGTAGATGATGGGTTGCTAGAGTAACAGAAGCTTAAACCCTAATTTATGCGTTGCTTCGTAAGGGAGTGTTTTGGATCCATACGTTTAATGCTATGGTTAGATTTATCTTAATTCTTCTTTCGTAGTTGCAGATGCTTGCGAGAGGGGTTAATCATAAGTGGGAGTCTTTTCCAAGTAAGGGCAGCACCCAAGCACCGGTTCACCCACATATCAAATTATCAAAGTAACGAACGCGAATCATATGAGCATGATGAAAACTAACTTGACGATAATTCCCATGTGTCCTCGGGAGCGCTTTACTTTATATAAGAGTTCGTCCAGGCTTATCCTTTGCTCTAAAAAGGATTGGTCCACCTTGCTGCACCTTTGCTACACTTGTTACTTGTTACCCGCTACGAATTATCTTACTACCAAACTATCTGTTACCGATAATTCCAGTGCTTGCAGAAAATACCTTGCTGAAAACCGCTTGTCATTTCCTTCTGCTCCTCGTTGGGTTCGACACTCTTACTTATCGAAAGGACTATGATTGATCCCCTATACTTGTGGGTCATCAAGACTCTTTTCTGGCGTCGTTGCTGGGGAGTGAAGCGCCTTTGGTGAGTGGAATTTGGTAAGGAAAAATTTATATTACGTGCTGAAATTTACTCCTACTTGTCACTATGGAAAATAATCCTTTGAGGGGCTTGTTCGGGGTATCTTTGATGACCCACAAGTATAGGGGATCAATCGTAATCCTTTCGATAAGTGAGATTGTTGAACCCAACGAGGAGCAGAAGGAAATGACAAGTGGTTTTCAGCAAGGTAGTTTCTACAAGCACTGAAATAATCGGTAACATGTAGTTTGATAGCAAGATAATTTGTAACATACAAGTAATGGTAAAGGTAAATAAAGTAAAGCAAGGTATTCCAATCCTTTTGTGGCAAAGGACAGGCCAAACCAGTTTCTGATAATAAGCAAAGCGTTCTTGAGGGCACACGGGAATTTTATCTAGTCACTTTCATCATGTTGGTTTGATTCGCGTTAGCTACTTTGATAATTTGATATGTGGGTGGACCGGTGCTTGGGTGCTATTCTTACTTGACCAAGACTCCCACTTATGACTAACCCCCTCGCAAGCATCCGCAACTACAAGAAAAGTATTAAGATAAAATCTAACCATAGCATTAAACATTTGGATCCAAATCGGTCCCTTACGAAGTAGCGCATAAACTAGGGTTTAAGCTTCTGTCACTCTAGGAACCCATCATCTAATAACTACTTCACAATACATTCCCTTAGGCCCAAAGATGGTGAAGTGCCATGTAGTCGACATTCACATGACACCACTAAGGGAATCACAACATACATATCATCAAAATATCGAACACATATCAAGTTCACATGATTACTTGCAACATGACTTCTCCCGTGACCTCAAGAACAAAAGTAACTACTCACAAATGATATTCATGCTCAAGATCAGAGGGGTATTAAAAAGCATAATGGATCTGAACATATAATCTTCCACCAAATACACCATATAGTAATCAACTACAAGATGTAATCAACACTACTAGTCACCCACAGGTTCCAATCTGAGGTTTCGGTACAAAGATTGAACACAAGAGATGAACTAGGGTTTGAGAGAAGATGGTGCTGTTGAAGATGTTGATGAATATTGGCCTCCCAAAGATGAGAGGGTTGTTGGTGATGACGATGGCTTCGATTTCCCCCTCCGGGAGGGAAGTTCCCTCGGCGGAATCGCTCCGCCGGAGGGTAAAAGTGCTCCTGCCCAAGTTCCGCCTCGAGACGGTGGCGCTTCGTCCCGAAAGTCCTCTCCTTATTTTTTCTAGGTCAAAAGACCTTAAATACCAAAAGATGGGCACCGGAGGTGGGCTGAGCTGGCCACAACCCACCACGGCGCGCCTGGAAGGCCTGGCATGCCCTGGTGTCTTGTGGTCACCAGGTGGCCCCTCTCCAGTAGTTATTCGCTCCAGTATTTTTTATATATTCCAAAAGAATTCTCCGTAAATTTTCAGCTCATTTGGAGTTGTGCAGAACAGGTAGCTCTGACGTAGCTTTTTCAGGTCGAGAATTCCAGTTGCCGGTATTCTCCCTCTTTATGTAAACCTTGCATATTATGAGAGAAAAGGCATTAGAATTACTCCATAAAGTATTATTATGCAAAAAAAACATTATGGATAACAGTAGGAAAACATGATGCAAAATGGACGTATCAACTCCCCCAAGCTTAGACCTCGCTTGTCCTCAAGCGAAAAAACGATATCGAAAAACATGCCCACATGCTTAGAGAGAGAGGTGTCGATAAAAACAAAATATGGACATAGTAGCATCATGCTTATTTTATAACAGCAACAAACTTTATTATAAAACTTTATCACAAAACTTTATCATATAACTTCTCATGAGCAAGTAACAATTCATCACAACATGGAAGTAAAAAGCATAAACTCTATTGAAAACCAACAAACTATGTTCTTAGTTAAATTTGTAACTACAATTCATCATCTTTTCAGGAAGGGTCTCGTATCGGAGCCTTTTGGCAAGTCCACATACTCAACCATCATTTAACCTTCTATGATTGCTAACACTCATCGTATACACATCAGCAAAAAGTTTCAACTGGACACATAGAAAGATAGGGGCTTATAATTTCGCCTCCCAACTCATTCACCTCAAGGGTGATGTCAACAATAATAACTCATGCTCACTCATATCCAACTGGGTATATGTGCCTAGATGTTTCCCCACCACATGATACTTGCAAAAAGAGAAAAATAAAAAGGAATAGGGAAGAATACTTTGACTCTTGCATGAAAAGTAAATACATAAAGTAAAAGATAGGCCCTTCGCAGAAGGAAGCAGAGGTTGTCATGCGCTTTTTGGTTTGTATGCTCAATCTCTTAATGCAAAAAAGTTACGTTATATTGCCCCTTATGATAGAAACCTTTATTATGTAGTCTGTCGATTTTATTACTTTGCCATCACAAGTTCGTACAACGCTCAATTTTCTCTTACACTAAATGGTCAAACACATTTAGAAGCAATTTTTATTTCCTTATTGTACCAATGACAACTTACTTGAAGGATCTTGCTCAATCCATAGGTAGGTATGGTGGACTCTCAAAACAAGATTTTGGGTTTAAGGGTTTTTGGATGACAAGTAGTATTTCTAGTTAGTGCGTATTTTTGGCTAGCAAAGATATTCGGCAAGCACCACATGTTGATGGATCTATGACAATATAACTTCTATGTGAATATGAACAAACATAAATCATTATGTTGTCTTCCTTGTCCAACGTCAACAGTTTTGGCGTATAATATTTAATGAGAGATCACAATCATAAAAGATGTCCAAGATAGTGTATTTGCATGTGAATCTTCTCTTCCTTTATTAATTCTTTCATGAAGTGCATCATTGACCAATGCTATGTTTGTCAACTTTCAACAAATTTTACCACTTGTACTTTTCCTTATGTGATGTCATTACTTACCATAAGATTAGCATATGATCTTTTTCATTATTTTCTTTTATTTGATTGAAACATAAAAGTAAAGAAGCAAACTCAAACTAAACTTTATTATATAACTCTCACTCGATTACATAGATAGATAGATCACAATACTAACACTCGAAAATAGATCATGCTAAACTTTTATTCAACTAATTCAAGAGATAACTAAAGATCGAACTAAGATAGGTAAAGGCAATAAAAGTGATGGCGATACGATACCGAGGTATCTCCCCCAAGCATGGCAAAAGCCAAGGGGAGTGCCCATACCCGTGTACTCAAGTATCCTTTGGTGGGGAAGATGATGACGGTGGTGGTGATGAGGTAGTAGCGAGCTTATCCTTCGACTTCTAGGGTAGCAGCTCACCATCAAAACAGGATGCATGAGTCTCCCAAGTCCTGCAACTGGCAGCTAAACTCATACCTTTAAACCTTGCTTCATACTCAAAAACTTGGTTTTGAAGATCATAGATTTGGCATGGCGGAAAATTGATTTTCTCATTGAAGGTGAAGATGATGTCCTTCATGGACCGACCATCCACCATGTGATCACGGGTGAATTCTGTAATCATGGAGTGATTGGCGCTGAGTCCATGCTCCACCATCCCTTGGCACTTGAAGATGTCTTGTTCCACCGCCTCAAGCCTAGCCTCCACACTCCCCATCCTCTTAGGCCCCTGAACATCTCGGATGTGGAGCACCCCCTCACGCATCTCAATGGCTTGAGGGTGCTTCATCACCTCCGACAAGTACAGGTTGATGACCTTCTCGAAGAACTTGTCCTTGGAGGAGCTTGGTGGAGCCATGGCGATCTAGATCTAACAGGAAAATAGCACGAAACAAGAGCAGAAGATTTCTCTATGATGCGGTGGTCAAATCGTTCGGGGGTATATATAAAGATTTTTTTTATCTTAGGAAACAAGCAAACGGAAGGAAAACGGAGTCAGGAAAGTGCCCGAGGGGGGCATAACCCACCAGGGCGTGCCAGGGAGAGCAGGCGCACCCTGGTGTATCGTGCTCACCTCGGTCACCTTTCCAGTTATTTCTTATTTTCCTAATTTTTGTAATATTCCAAAACTGACAGAAAATATTTTTGCGGATTTTTCGGAGTCCGTTTACTTACTGTATCACGTACCTTCTCTTTTTCAGGGTTCTGGAGTGTTCTGGAAGGTTTCTTTTATGTGTTCCTCCGGTGTCATGGTTTGGATAATATTGGTTTCAATATTAATAGGCGTACCTGAGATATAATGCTTAATCCTTTGCCCATTGACCACCTTTGGATTAGTGCCTTCGGCATTATTGATCTTAATGGGTCTAGAACGATAAACCTCTTCGATAATATAAGGCCCTTCCCATTAGGAAAGAAGTTTTCCTGCAAAGAATCTAAAACGAGAGTTGTACAAAAGAACATATTCACCAACTTTGAATTCCCGCTTTTGGATTCTTTTGTCATACCACCTTTTAACTTTTTCTTTGAATAGTTTGGCATTTTCATAAGATTGGGTTCTCCATTCATCTAGTGAGCTAATATCAAATAACCTCTTTTCACCGGCAAGTTTGAAGTCATAATTGAGTTCTATAATTGCCCAATATGCTTTATGTTCTAACTCAAGAGGCAAATGACAAGCTTTTCCATAAACCATTTTATAAGGAGACATACTCATAGGATTTTTATATGTTGTTCTGTAGGCCCAAAGTGCATCATCTAATTTCTTAGACCAGTTCTTTCGGGACCTATTGACAGTTTTTGTAATATTAATTTTATTTCTCTATTGCTAAGTTCAACTTGACCACTAGATTGAGGATGATAGGATGAAACAATTCTATGGTTAACATCATATATAGCAAGTATTTTACGGAAAGCACCATGAATAAAATGTGAACCACCATCAGTCATTAGATATCTAGGGACTCCAAACCTTAGGAAAATAACTTCTTTAAGCATTTTAATGGAGGTGTTATGATCAGCACTACTAGTTGGAATAGCTTCTACCCACTTAGTAACATAATCAACATCAACCAAAATATGAGTATACCCATTAGAGGAAGGAAAAGGTCCCATATAATCAAAACCCCAAACATCAAATGGTTCAAAAACAAGTGAATAATTCATAGGCATTTCCTGATGCTTACCAATATTACCTATCCTTTGACATTAATCACAAGATAAAACAAACTTACGGCATCCAGGAAGAGAGTAGGCCAATAAAAACCAGATTGCAATACCTTGTGAGCAGTTCTATCTCCCGCATGGTGTCTTCCATAAGCTTCGGAGTGACATTTCCATAGGATTTGTTCCTATTCATGCTCAGGTACACAACGTCTAATAATACCATATACTCCTTCTTTATAAAGATGTGGGTCATCCCAAAAGTAATGTCTTAAATCATAGAAGATTTTTTTCTTTTGTTGGTAAGTGAAACTAGGTGGTATAAATTTAGCAACAATATAATTAGCATAGTCAGCATACCAAGGAGTATTATGAGAAACATTTATTGCAGCCAATTGTTCATCAGGAAAGCTATCATCAATAGGTAGTGGGTCCTCATGAATATTTTCTAACCTAGACAAGTTATCAGATACGGGGTTCTAAGCTCCTTTCCTATCAGTGATATTTAAATCAAATTCTTGTAGCAAGAGAACCCACCTAATGAGTCTAGGTTTAGCATCTTTCTTTTCCATAAGATATTTTATAGCAGCATGATCAGTGTGAATAATTACTTTGGAATCAACAATGTAAGATCTGAATTTGTCACAAGCAAACACAACTGCTAAAAATTCTTTTTCAGTAGTAGCATAATTTCTTTGAGCACTGTCCAGAGTTTTACTAGCATAATGGATAACATTTAATTTCTTATCAACTCCCTGTCCTAGAACAACACCAACAACATAATCACTAGCATCACACATAATTTTAAAAGGCAAGTTTGATGACCCACAAGTATAGGGGATCTATCGTAGTCCTTTCGATAAGTAAGAGTGTCGAACCCAACGAGGAGCAGAAGGAAATGACAAGCGGTTTTCAGCAAGGTATTCTCTGCAAGCACTGAAATTGTCGGTAACAGATAGTTTTGTGATAAGATAATTCGTAACGGGTAACAAGTGTAACTAAGGTGCAGCAAGGTGGCCCAATCCTTTTTGTAGCAAAGGACAAGCCTGGACGAACTCTTATATAAAGAAAAGCGCTCGTGAGGACACATGGGAATTATTGTCAAGCTAGTTTTCATCATGCTCATATGATTCACGTTCATTACATTAATAATTTGATATGTGGGTGGACCGGTGATTGGGTGCTGTCCTTACTTGGACAAGCGCCCTCCCACTTATGATTAACCCCTCTCGCAAGGATCCGCAACTACGAAAGAAGAATTAAGATAAATCTAACCATAGCATGAAACAAATGGATCCAAATCAGCCCCTTACGAAGCAACACATAAATAGGGTTTAAGCAACCCATCATCTACTTATTAATTCCGAATGCCTACCCCTAGGCCCAAATCATGGTGAAGTGTCATGTAGTCGACGTTCACATAACACCACTAGAGGAAAGACAACATACATCTCATCAAAATATCGAACGAATACCAAATTCACATGATTACTTGTAACAAGACTTCTCCCATGTCCTCAGGAACAAACGTAACTACTCACAAAGCATATTCATGTTCATAATCAGAGGGGTAATAAATATCATTAGGGATCTGAACATATGATCTTCCATTGAATAAACCAACTAGCATCAACTACAAGGAGTAATCAACACTACTAGCAACCCACAGGTACCAATCTGAGGTTTTGAGACAAAGATCGGATACAAGAGATGAACTAGGGTTTGAGAGGAGATGATGCTGGTGAAGATGTTGATGGAGATTGACCCCCTCTTGATGAGAGGATCATTGGTGATGACGATGGCTGCAATTTCCCCCTCCGGGAGGGAAGTTTCCCCGGCAGAACAGCTCCGCCGGAGCCCTAGATTGGTTCTGCCCAAGTTCCGCCTCGAGACAGCGGCGCTTCATCCCGAAAGCTCTCTTCTGATTTTTTCCAGGTCAAAACCCTCCATATAGCAGAAGATGGGCACCGAAGGCCTGCCTGGGGGCCCACAAGCCACAGGGGGGCGCCCCCCAGACTTGTGGCCTCTCGGTGGGTCCCCTCTGGTATTTTCTTCGCCCAATATTTTTTATATATTCCAAAATAATTCTCCGTAATTTTTTAGGACTTTTGGAGTTGTGCAGAATAGGTCTCTCAGATTCACTCCTTTCTGGTCCGGAATTCCAGCTGCCGGCATTCTCCCTCTTCATGTAAACCTTGTAAAATAAAAGAGAAAAGGCATAAGTATTATACCATAATGTGTAATAACAGCCCATAATGCAATAAATATCAATATAAAAGCTTGATGCAAAATGGATGTATCAACTCCCCCAAGCTTAGACCTCGCTTGTCCTCAAGCGAAAACCAAAATCGATAATCATGTCCACATGTTTAGAGATAGAGGTGTCGATAAAATAAAATACGGACATGAAGGCATCATGATCATCTTTAGAACAACAACATAATTTGTCATATAATTTCTTATGCCAAAATAACAATTAATTCACAAAGTAAAGTATGAAACAAGAACTTTATTGGAAACCAACAAACTATGATCTCAGTCATTGAAGCAATTGCAATTTATCATAACGTAGGAAAGAGTCAATGTAAGAGCTTTTCAGCAAGTTCACATACTCAACTATCATTTAGTCTTTCATAATTGCTAACACTCACGCGATGCTTATGAGATCAAAGTTTCAATCGGACACAGAGAAAGATAGGGGCTTATGGTTCCGCCTCCCAACCTTTTACCTCAGGGGTAATGTCAACAATAATAGTTTCTGAATATCTACATCCGAGTGGATATATATATCTGGATATCCCCCCAACATATAGTGCTTGCCAAAAAGAAAAAGTGTAAAAAGAATAGGTGGTGATCACCATGACTCTTGCATTAAGGTAGAGGAAAAATAAAAGATAGGCCCTTCGCAGAGGGAAGCAGAGGTTGTCATGCGCTTTTATGGTTGGATGCACAAAATCTTAATGCGAAAGAACGTCACTTTATATTGCCGCTTGTGATAAAGAACTTTATTATGCAGTCTGTCGCTTTTATTTCTTCTATATCACAAGTTCGTATAAAGCTTATTTTCCTCACACTAATAGATCATACATATTTAGAGAGCAATTTTTATTGCTTGCACCGATGACAACTTACTTGAAGGATCTTACTCAATCCATAGTTAGGTATGGTGGACTCTCATGGAAAAACTGGGTTGAGGGATGTTTGGATGCACAAGTAGTATCTCTACTTGGTGCAAAAGATTTGGCTAGTAAGGGATGAGAAGCAAGCTCAACATGTTGGAGGATCCATAACAATATAACTTCTATTCAGATATAAAGAAACATAACCCATTATGTTGTCTTCCTTGTCCAACATCAACCTTTTAGCATATAATATTTCAATGAGTGCTCACAATCACAAAAGATGTCCAAGATAGTATATTTATATGTGAGACCTCTCTTTCTTTATTACTTCCTATTAATTGCAACAATCACCAAAAAATTTGTTTGTCAACTAACAACAAGTTTCATGCGACATACTTCTTATATGTGAAGTCGTCACTTCCCATAAGATCATTATACAATTTTTTTATTTATTTAATTCTCTATTTCTTTTTCTCATGATCATAGCAAGAAAGCAAGGCCCTCAACTCAAAATTAATCTTTATTATATAACTCTTGGACTCAATTACATAGAGGGAACATAAAGCAAAACTCAAAGCTAGATCACACTAAAACTTTATTCTACTAAACCGAGATATAATCAAAAGGATCGAACTAAGAAAACGATAAAGGTAAAGATGTGATGGTGATATGATACCGGGGCACCTCCCCCAAGCTTGGCAGTTGCCAAGGGGAGTGCCCATACCCATGTATTTAGGTCTCTTTCTTCGGAGGTGGTGATGATGGAGTTGTTGATGATGAAAGAATCTTATCCTCCATCTTCCAAGGCATAGGTTCACCATCGTAAAAATATGAACAAGTCTCCGGGATCCTCAAATCTGCAGCCAAACTCATCCTCTTAAATCTGTATTCATACTCACAGTTTTGGTTTTGCAGGTCATAGATCTGGGCTTGGAGATGCTCGATTTTCTCATGAAGCTTGAAGATGGCCTCCCCAATGTTCTTGGCATCCAGCTTGTGATCATGGGTAAATTCGGTGATCATCAAGTGATTGGTGTTGAGTCCATGTTCCACCATCCCTTGGCACTTGAAGACTTGCTGCTCCATTGCTTCGAGCCTTGTCTCCACGCTTCCGGTCCTCTTTGGCCCTTCAACATCGCGGATGTGCAGCACCCCCTCACGCATATCAATGGTTTGAGGGTATTGCAGCACCTCTGCGAGGTAAGGGTTGATGACCTTCTCGAAAAACTTGTCCTTGGGGGCGCTTGGAGACATCATGGCGATCTGGATCTGTCAAGAAAAACAGCTCAGAACAAGAACAGGAGATATTGCCGTGGTACGGTGGTCAAAACCTTCGGGAGATTATATAATGAATTTTTACCGACCAAAAGAAGTGTTCCACAAGAAATGGAATCCAGAGGGCACACTAGGTGGCCACAAGCCAGGGAGGCGTGCCTAGGGGGTAGGGCGCGCCCCCAGGGCTTGTCGCCTCCTCGTGCACTTTTTGGACTACTTTTAATTTTCCTAATTTTTTAAATATTCCAAAACGAAGAAAAATTGCCATTGAAAAAGTTTTGGAGTCGGTTTACTTACCGTACCACATACCTATTCCTTTTTGGAGTCTGAAACATTCTGGTAGGTTTCCCTTATGTACTCCTCCGGTGTTATGGTATTAATAATATTGGTCTCAACATTTATGGGAGTACCTGAGATGTAGTGTTTGATTCTTTGCCCGTTTACCACCTTCGGGTTGGTGCCTTCGGCGTTGTTGATTTTGATGGCACCGGAACGGTAAACCTCCTCGATAATATAAGGACCTTCCCATTCAGAGAGAAGCTTTCCTGCAAAAAATCTTAAACGAGAGTTGTATAGCAAGACAAGGTCACCGACATTAAATTCATGCTTTTGTATCCTTTTGTCATGCCATCTTTTAACTTTTTCTTTAACCAACTTAGCATTCTCATAGGCTTGGGTTCTCCATTCATCAAGTGAGCTAATGTCAAATAACCTCTTTTCACCGGCAAGTTTTGAATCATAGTTGAGCTCTTTAATTGCCCAATAAGCTTTATGTTCTAGTTCAAGAGGTAAGCGACATGCTTTTCCATAAACCATTTTATATGGAGATATACCCATAGGGTTTTTATAAGCAGTCCTCTAAGCCCATAATGCATCATCAAGTTTCTTAGACCAATTCTTTCTAGATCTATTAACAGTCTTTTGCAAGATCAACTTTATTTCGCGGTTACTCAATTCTACTTGACCACTAGACTGAGGATGATAAGGATATGCAATTCTATTGTTAACATCATACTTAGCAAGCAATTTACGGAAAGCACCACGAATAAAGTGTGAACCACCATCAGTCATTAAATATCTAGGGACTCCAAACCTCGGGAAAATAACTTCTTTAAGCAGTTTAATGGAGGTGTTATGATCAGCACTACTAGTTGGAATAGCTTCTACCCACTTAGTAACACAATCAACAGCAACCAAAATATGTGTATACCCATTAGAGGAAGGAAAAGGTCCCATATAATCAAAGCCCCAAACATTGAATGGTTCAATAAGAAGTGAATAATTCATAGGCCTTTCCTGACGTCTATTAATATTACCAATTCTCTGGCATTCATCACAAGACAAGACATACTTACGAGCATCTTTGAAGATAGTAGGCCAATAAAAACCGGATTGTGATACCTTGTGTGCAGTTCTATCTCCAGCATGGTGTCCTCCATAAGCTTCAGAGTGACACTTGCGTAGGATTTGTTCTTTTTCATGCTCAGGTACACAACATCTAATAACACCATCTAGTCGTTCTTTATAAAGGTGTGGGTCATCCCAAAAGTAATGTCTTAAATCACAGAAAAACTTTTTATTTTGCTGGTATGTGAAACTAGGTGGTATAAATTTAGCAACAATGTAATTAGCATAATAAACATACCATGGAGCATTACGAGAAGCATTTATGACAGCTAACTATTCATCAGGAAAGCTCTCATCAATAGGTAGTGGGTCATCAAGAATATTTTCTAGCCTAGACAAGTTGTCTGCTACGGGGTTCTCAGCTCCCTTTCGATCAATAATATGCAAATCAAATTCTTGCAGCAAGAGAACCCATCTAATAAGTCTAGGTTTAGCATCTTTCTTTTCCATAAGGTATTTAATAGCAGCATGATCAGTGTGAACAGTTGCTTTGGAATCAACAATATAAGATCTGAACTTATCACAAGCAAAAACAACTGCTAAAAATTCTTTTGCAGTAGTGGCATAATTTCTTTGAGCACTGTCTAGAGTTTTACTAGCATAATGGATAACATTTAATTTCTTATCAAATCTTTGTCCTAGAACAACACCAACATCATAGTCACTAGCATCACACATAATTTCAAAGGGTAGGCTCCAATCAGGTGGTTGAACAATAGGTGCAGAAATCAAGGCTTCCTTAAGGATTTCAAATGCTTCTACACAATCATCATAAAAAACAAATGGAACATCTTTTTGCAAGAGATTAGTGAGAGGCCTAGAAATTTTAGAGAAGTCTTTAATAAACCTCCTATAGAAACCAGCATGACCGAGGAAACTTCTTATACCTTTGATATCTTTAGGACACAACATCTTTTCAATAGCATCTACTTTAGCTTTATCAACTTCAATACCTCTTTCAGAAATTTTATGCACCAAGACAATACCTTCATTAACCATAAAGTGGCACTTCTCCCAATTCAATACAAGATTAGTTTCTTCACATCTCTGCAAAACTCGATCAAGGTTGCTTAAGCAATCATCAAAAGAAGTTCCATAAATGGAGAAATCATCCATGAATACAAAAGTCAGAGAATATAGCAGTCATACATCTTTGAAAGGTAGTAGGGGCATTGCATAAACGAAACGGCATACGTCTATAAGCAAAGGTACCGAAAGGGCAAGTAAAAGTAGTTTTTTATTGATCCTCTTTTGACACAGGTATTTGAGAAAAACCAGAATAACCATCTAGAAAGCAAAAGTGTGTATGTTTTGATAGTCTTTCTAGCATTTGATCAATAAAAGGTAGAGGATAATGATCTTTCCTAGTAGCTTTATTCAACTTTCTAAAATCAATAACCATTCTATAACGTGTAACAATTCTTTGTGGAATCAATTCATTCTTATCATTAGGGACAACAGTAATACCTCCCTTCTTAGGGACACAATGAACAGGACTTACCCATCTACTATCAGCAATTGGATAAATTATACGTGCCTCCAGAAGCTTTAGTATTTCATTTCTTAGCACTTCCTTCATCTTAGGATTTAACCGTTGTTGGTGATCAAAAACTGGTTTAGCATCAGGCTCCATATTAATTTTATGCTGACATAGAGTGGGACTAATGCCCTTAAGATCATCAAGAGTATATCCAATAGCGGCACGGTGCTTCTTCAGAGTTTTCAATAATTTATTTTCTTCATGCTCTGAAAGGTTAGCACTAATAATAACGGGATATATCTTCTTTTCATCAAGATAAGCATATTTCAGAGTATCAGGTAATTATTTAAGCTCAAATACGGGATCACCCTTGGGTGGGGGAGGATCCCCAAGAATCTCAACAGGCAAGTTGTGTTTCAAAACAGGCATTTGGTTAAAGAATATTTCATCTAATTCCTTCCTTTCATTCATGAACATATCATTTTCATGGTCTAGCAAATATTGTTCTAAAGGATCAATAGGAGGCACAACAATAGAAGCAAGACCAATAATTTCATCTTTACTATAGGCAACTCTTTATCATGGGGTTGTCTACGAAATTTAGAGAAATTAAAATCATGAGACACATCCCCAAAACTTACATAAGGGTTTCTTTTTCACAATCTATTTTGGCATTAATAGTGTTCAAGAAAGGTCTACCAAAAATAATGGGACAAAAATTATCTTGTGGGGAACCAAGAACTAGGAAATCAGTAGGGTATTTTATTTTCCCACACAAGACTTCAACATCTCTAACAATCCCAATTGGTGATATAGTATCTCTATTAGAAAGCTTAATAGTGACATCAATATCTTCTATTTCAGCAGGTGCAATATCATTCATAATTCTTGATATAAAGTAAAGGGAATTGCACTCACACTAGCACCCATATCACATAAGCCATGATAACAATGATCTCCTATTTTAACAAAAACAACAGGCATGCCAACAACAGGTCTATGTTTATCTTTATCTTCAGGTTTAGCAATTCTAGCAGCTTCATCACAGAAGTAAATAACATGCCCATCAATATTATCGACCAAGAGATCTTTAACCATAGCAATACTAGATTCAACTTTAATTTGTTCAGGGGGTGTAGGTGTTCTAGTATAACTCTTATGAACCACAGCTGAAGCTCTAGCATGTTCCTTTATTCTAACAGGGAAAAGTGGTTTCTCAATATAAGTAGTAGGAACAATAGGATCAACATTATAAGTAATAGTTTCTTCTTCAGCTTTAATTGGTTCTACTACTTTTACTTCAATGGGAGGATGATATTTAAACCACTTCTCCTTAGGCAGGTCAATGTGAGTAGCAAATTATTCACAGAAAGTAGCTACTATCTCAGAGTCAAGTCCATATTTAGTGCTAAATTCACGAAAAGCATCGGTATCCATAAAAGATTTAACACAATCAAACTTGAGATTTATACCTGACTCCTTACCTTCGTCGAGTTCCCAATCTTCAGAGTTGCATTTAATTCTTTCCAATAAATCCCATTTGAATTCAATAGTCTTCTTCATAAAAGAACCAGTACAAGAAGTATCGAGTATGGACTGATCATTACGAGAAAGCCAAGCATAAAAATTCTGAATAATAATTTCTCTTGAGAGCTCATGATTGGGGCATAAATATAACATTGACTTAAGCCTCCCCCAAGCTTGAGAGATACTTTCTCCTTCACGAGGCCAAAAATTATAAATATAATTCCGATCATGATGAACTAGATGCATAGGATAAAACTTCTGATGAAATTCCAATTTCAATCGGTTGTAGTTCCAAGTCCCAATATCATCGCATAGCCTATACCATGAAATGCCCTCTCCTTCAAAGATAAAGGGAAGACCTTCTTCTTGACTTCATCCTCGGGCAAACCTGCAAGCTTAAATAATCCACAAACTTCATCCACATAGATTAGATGCATATGAGGATGTAATGTTCCATCTCCTGCATAAGGATTAGCTAGCAGTTTCTCTATCATACCCGAAGGAATTTCATAATAAATATTTTCAGTAGGTTCAGTAGGTTGAGGGGAAACTCTTAGCTCTTCTGGTCGGGGTGAAGATACCCCGAACAAGCCCCTCAAAGGATTATTTTCCATAGCAACAAATGACAGTAAATTTCATCACAGTATATAAATGTTTCCTTACCAAAGGCGCTTCACTCCCTGGCAATGGCGCCAGAAAAGAGTCTTGATGACCCACATGTATAGGGGATCTATCGTAGTCATTTCGATAAGTAAGAGTGTCAAACCCAACAAGGAGCAGAAGGAAATGACAAGCGGTTTTCAGCAAGGTATTCTCTGCAAGCACTGAAATTGTCGGTAACAGATAGTTTTGTGATAAGATAATTCGTAACGGGTAACAAGTAACAAGTGTAAATAAGGTGCAGCAAGGTGGCCCAATCCTTTTTGTAGCAAAGGACAAGCCTGGACGAACTCTTATATAAAGCAAAGCGCTCCCGAGGACACATGGGAATTATTGTCAAGCTAGTTTTCATCATGCTCATATGATTCGCATTCGTTACTTTGATAATTTAATATGTGGGTGAACTAGTGCTTGGGTGCTGTTCTTACTTGGACAAGCCTCCCACTTATGATTAACCACTCTCGCAAGCATTGATACGTCTCCAACGTATCTATAATTTTTGATTGTTCCATGCTATTATATCATTTATTTTGGATGTTTTATATGCATTAATATGCTATTTTATATTATTTTTGGGACTAACCTGTTAACCTAGAGCCCAGTGCCAGTTTCTCTTTTTTCCTTGTTTTTGAGTTTCGCAGAAAAGGAATATCAAACGGAGTCCAAACGGAATAAAACTTTACGATGATTTTTCTTGGACCAGAAGACACCTACGAGACTTGGAGTCGAAGTCAGAAGACCCACGAGGAGACGGCAAGCCGTAGGGGCGTGCCCTAGGGGGGGCCCTGGCTTTTGGACCCCTCGGGAGTCCACCGACCTACTTCTTCGTCCTATAAATTCACATATATTCCAAAACCCTAGGAGACAGCCACGAAAATACTTTTCCACCGCCGCAAACTTCTGTTCCCGTGAGATCCCATCTTGGGGTCTTTTCCGGCAATCTGCCGGAGGGGGATTCGATCACGGAGGGCATCTACATCAACCCTATTGCCCCTCCAAAGAAGCGTGAGTAGTTTACCTCAGACCTACGGGTCCATAGCTAGTAGCTAGATGGCTTCTTCTCTCTCTTTGATTCTCAATACCATGTTCTCCTCGATGTTCTTGGAGATCTATCCGATGTCATATTCTTTTGCGGTGTGTTTGTCGAGATCCGATGAATTGTTTATTTATGATCAGATTATCTATGAATATAATTTGAATCTAATCTGAATTCTTTTATGCATGATTTCATATCTTTGTATTTCTCTTCGAATTATCAGTTTGGTTTGGCCAACTAGATTGGTATTTCTTGCAATGGGAGAGGTGCTTAGTTTTGGGTTCAATCTTGCGGTGTCCTCACCCAGTGACATAGTAGGGGTAGCGAGGCACATATTGTATTGTTGCCATTGAGGATAAAAAGTTGGGGTCTTCATCATATTGCTTGAGTTTATCCCTCTACATCATGTCATCTTACTTAAGGCGTTACTCCGTTCTTTATGAACTTAATACTCTAGATGCATGCTAGATAGCGGTTGATGTGTGGAGTAATAGTAGTAGATGCAGGCAGGAGTCGGTCTACTTGACACGAACGTGATGCCTATATGCATAATCATTGCCTTGGATATCATCATAACTTTGCGATTTTCTATCAATTGCTCAACAGTAATTTGTTCACCCACCGTATTATTTGCCTTCAAGAGAGAAGCCTCTAGTGAAACCTATGGCCCCCGGGTCTATTTTCCATCATATATTTTCAGATCTATATATCAAAAATACCAAAAATACCTTGCTGCAATTTATTTACTTTTATTTTGTTTTACATTTTGGCAATCTTATATACGTATCTCTATCAGATCTCACCTTTGCAATTGACCGTGAAGGGATTGACAACCCCTTTATCGCATTGGGTGCAAGTGTTTGATTGTTTGTGCAGGTGCATAGATTGGAGACTTGCTTGTACCTCCTACTGGATTGATACCTTGGTTCTCTAACTGAGGGAAATACTTATCTCTACTGGGCTGCATCAACCTTTCCTCTTCAAGGGAAAAACCAATGCAAGCTCAAGAAGTAGTAGGAAGAATTTCTGGCGCCGTTGCCGGGGAGGTCTACATCAAGCCTACCAAGTACCCATCATAAACTCTCATCTCTTGCATTACATTATTCGCCATTTGCCTCTTGTTTTCCTCTCCCCCACTTCTAAAACGATTTTCAAAAAAATACAAAAAGATTTGCCTTTTTATTCGCCCTTCTTCCGTTCGTCTTTTCGTTTGCTTTTTGTTTGCTCGTGTGCCAGATCACTCGATTTGCTCTAATGGCTAGCTCCTCTATCGTAATCGATACCCCAAAAAATGAGGTTCTTAATTTTAAACAAAGGGGTGGTGAGAATCTTAAAGATGCTTGGTATAGAATTTGCAATGCTCAAAATAGATCTACTCATAAGCAATCTACTACCGTTCTTCTTCGAAATTTTTATGTGGGTGTGACTACTTGGTAAAGATATGTGCTAGATACCATTATTGGGGGAAATTTCTTGGGTAGCCACACTATGGATACTTACAATGCTATGTTAAATCTAGTAGGATCTCCACCGCTTATGGTTAATGAAACGGTTTTAACTTTGGAACATGTGATGCAACAGCTTGATATTATTGAAAATAAAATTCCCCCCGTAGAGCTATTTGAGAGTTTAGATAAAAAGTTCCATAATCACATCACTCAACTTGGATCGAAGGTGGGGGTTACTTCGAAGAACTTTAAGGAAAAAGAACCCATGGTTAAGGAGAAAATTGATCAGGAATCCTCTAGAATTGATAAATTAGAAGATATAATTACCAACTTGGGTTCCGCTTTTGCCGCTGTTAAAACTACTCCAAAAATTCCTCCTACTAAAACTACCAAGTTTATTTATGTTCCTAAAGATAAGGGTGATTCTTCTTGTAAATAAAATGGAGATCTTAAGATGATAAGTGTTCACCCCAACTTTCTCAATATTATTAAGGAACCGATTGCTACTAGTGAATTTCTTGATTTCCTGCCTAGGAGTGTGATTATTGATAATACCAAAGAATCTCCTAGAGGGTATAAGTATGCAATTGAGGAAGTGCATACCAAAGATGAAAATACCTAGATCTATTGCAATATGCCTAGCTAGAGGCGCTAAACAATAGCGCTTGTTGGGAGGCACCCAATTTTATTTTTGTGTTTTTTGTTTTGCTTCTGTTCTTGAATAAAATACACATTATTAACTATGTAGTAATTGTCTTTTGGTGTTTAAATTAGTGTTTGTGCCAAGTAAGACCTTTGGGATGGCTTACGGTTGTGACGCCCCCGGCTTAATCGTGCACTAATCATACACGCAAATGCACACAATCAAGCCTAAGGACTCACTTGAAGATATCACAACACAACTCTAAAACACAAATAAAGTCATACAAGCTTTATATTACAAGCCAGGGGCCTCGAGGGCTCAACTACATAAGCTTGCATACAAGCGTCAGCGGAAGCATCAGATATCCGAGTACAAATATAAAAGAAAGACAAGTAGGCCTTTAAAAGGCGGGGCAAAAGAAAAAATTATGATCGAAAAGGCGCCGACCTCCTACCTGGGACCCTCCGATCCTACTCTTGGTCGTCAGCAAGCTCGTAGTCGTATCCACCCTCGGGGTGGTAGGTGTAGTGATCGTTGGCGGGGGCAGCTGGCTCTGAGGCTCCTTCATCTAGTCGCATCAAACGGATATGGGGAAAAAGAGGAAGCAAAGCAACCGTGAGTACTCATCCGAAGTACTCAGCAAGCAAGGATTTACACTACATATGCAACATTATCAAAGAAAGGCTATATATGTGGACTGGGCTGCAGAAATGCCAGAATAGAGAGAAGGCCTAGTCCTATCAAAGACTAGCATCTTCAGCGGTCTTGCAGCATTAGAAGAATGTAGATTAGCACAGTATAAAGCAGTAGCAGTATTAAGAATCAACCTCGGCGAGAGATCCTTTCTCGACTCCCTGCGAGAAAGCAATCCCAGAGCCCTACTATCATTTTCTCATCATTATGTTCTAGTTGTATCGATCAGGATACAACTCCGAGCGTCCGTTACCGAGGATCCAGCTATGCATAGATTAGTTCTTCCCTACAGGGGTGCACCAACATACCCACCACGCTCGATTAACTCCGGCCGGACACACTTTTCTGGGTCATGCCCGGCCTCGGCCAAACAACACACCGCAGCCCTACCTAAAGCTCAGCAGAGAGGTCCCCGTCGGTCTATATCCTAAGCGCTCAGGGGTCGTGGGTCGTCGCCCTGTGCACTCCGGGTCATTGCGAGCAGGGTGGATACCAGCGCCATCGGCACGATTCGACCCGACCGCCATGCTGAACTAGATGTCTGACAAAGCTTTCGGCTGATGCATACGATGCAGAGTACCCATATTTATTCCCGCGTGATGGTTAGTGCTATCGGGCCAAAGGCCCACTCGGATTAGATATCCAAATCGTTAGTGTATTGGGAGCGCGGTAACGAGCAGAGACTCATGAATGAGGTGACCCCGTCGCCCCGTCTCGAGGACTTGCGGCAAGGGCTAAGAATGCCTGGCCACGCCTCGTATTTATCTCTCGGGTACCATCCAGGTCAACCCGACTCCACATCACTCGCGGGTACCCCTCAAGGTCGACTCGCCTTTCCAAGTAACAGTTGTAAAGTCCAAGTATCCGTGTGTCCATATCATCAGGGGAATCCGAGGTATCACCCTCGTTGGATTCCTACTCGATGTAACCATCAAGGTGAACTCGGAGGAATCACCCTCGATGGGTTCACACTTGAGGTGTTGCACGACAGCATCGTTATCGGGAGTGTTGAAGGAGGAATCACCCTCGATGACCATGACCGAGTAACTACTCCATAGAGTTAACATCGGAAGTGCTTACAAGGTATCACCCTCGGCACTCGATAGTAACGCTGCAGTGTCGTACAGATAAAAGGGATGTGATGTGCTGTGCTGGGGCCTGGTCATCGAGTCTTCCGATAATCCAGCGGGGCAACCGGGACAAGTGGGGTCACTGGGGTCTCTATCCAGCCTATACTAAGCAGTTTAGGATAAGCAGGTAATTATCAAAAGCAGGTTACAAAAATAGGCTATGCATCAGAATAGGATAACTCAAAGCAGTAGCAAAATCTAATGCAAGCAGGAGGGAGAAAGAATAGGCGATATAGTCATGTTCAAAGGGGGGTGCTTGCCTGGTTGCTCTGCGACAAAGGCAGGGTCGTCAGTGGAGTCGTCGGTCTCCGGAGCTGGGTCGGTCTCGAGAATTGCATCGATACTGGGGTCTACCAAGAGAGAAGAGGGGGAAAAAACAAATAAATACACAGCAGTCATATGCAACACAGAGCATGCTATGCTAACGTGCAGTGCAGGGTTGCCTAAAGACATGTCTAAATCATTTTAGTTATTTTAGGATTTAAGTTGGAATTATTAATCAGTGTATATGCACTATTTATCTATCAAAAACAGGCTAAAAGTTGTGGGTTCACCAACATAGAGGGTCCCGACACGGAAACAGATGGCACGGTCGGATTCGTCTCGTCGTTCTAAGCAACTTTCATATATAAAGTTTTTCGATCTGAGCTACGGATTATTTTCTATGAATTTTAAAAGATTTAAACATTTTCTGGATTATTTAATTATTAAAATTCCGAATTATCCAGAACAGTGTGGGATGACATCAGCACAACGTAGGAGTGATGTCAGCAGTCAACAGTGCGGTTGACTGGGGTCAAATCTGACTTGTGGGTCTAGTGGGACCCACCTGTCATTGAGACAGTGACTATTTAGTATAAAACTAATCTAATTATAGATTAATTAAATGTGGGACCTACTGGTCAGTGGGTAACTAGCGATAATTTAATTAATTTAATTGATTAACATAATATCTATTCAATTAAAATAGGTTAATCGCACGGGACCCACATGTCATCCACAGTGGGTGGCCACGTCAGCCGTTGACCCAGCCAACAGGTCAACGGCACCCACCCGTCATGGACACAGGGGGTCCCACATGTCTGGCCACGTCAGACGGCGACCAAAGACGCGTCGGAGCTGGCTCCGGCGAGCCAAAACGCGGCGGCCGAACGCCCGAGCAGCTCGGGGTTTTGCCATACTGTACCAAGTCGCGTGATTCTTCTTGCGTTCGAAAGCTGAGGCTGCCGCGTATCGAGTGGTGCCTCTGGACCAACCGGGGATAGCCGAAGCAGGGAGCTATAACGTCGCCGGCGGCGGTGATCTATGGTGGCTCAGCGGAATCGAAGACCTAGCGCGCGTGCGAGCGATTTAAAGCGACGGACCACACCATTGGGGTGCCCTGAGCACAAGGATGTGCTCGGACGGCCATGACCACGACGAGAGCTATGGCGGCGAGCTTATCTACGGTGACCAAAGCATGGCAACAGTAGGAGCTCGGCTGGGCAGCGCCTGTGAGCAAATGGAGAGGGAGGGGAGGCAGGGGAGCTCACCTAGCGGTGCACAAAAGGCCGATGGAGGCTTAGTAGCTGCCGAGGTGGAGAATCATGGTGGTGGTGCCCAGTGATCCGAGGAGGAGGAAGAAGGGGATCCGGCGCTCCAGGGCTTGTCAGCTCCAGTGAGCAGCGCCGGACGATGAGGTGGAGGCCGGCGGAGCCCTCGGGTAGCGTGGAAGGGCAGGACGACGCCGATGGCCACGACGGTGCGGCAGCGCGTCTGTCGGTGTACTAAGTATTGGGCCACTAGTACCCCGTACTTGTGCACAGGCAGTTGTAGCCATCGTCGCGGCAAGGCTTGCCGGGGAACAGTTCGAGGTTGATTCAAGCCACCAAAGAAATCATCAAGTCAGAGATATAAGGATCAGCAGATAAGAAGAGCTGGAATCTGAAGGCCAGCTTCCCCGGCAAGATCTTGCCGGGGTGGCCTGCGGAGCCCGGCAAGGTTTTGTTGCTGAGCCACCACTCTAGCACAGCGAGAAAACCCGACATTCTGGGTCCTTCTTTGGGTGTGTGGCGACGCGCCAGTGGAGGAGAGCTTAAGCGGTGCTGATGGGATGGCCCCTTTTTCCATCCCCAAGAAAGTAAGGACACCTAAACGAACACCTTACGGTGCATTAAATGCGTTTGTCCTAGTCCGTCAGGGGTTAGGTATGATTACCCTGTAGCTACTTTACACCTCAATGTATGTACATTTTGCCACTGTGGTGACCCCTTTGAGCGTATAAAAGGAGGCCCAAGGCAACTGCTACAGGGGAGGAGATCCTCTGGCCCATTCTGCGTGCGTAGCTGCTCTCGAATGTACTGTTCACTGTGAGCGCTCCTGGAGCCCGGGCTCAAGAACACTAATAATAACACAAGGCAGGAGTAGGGTTTTACGCTAATCAGCGGCCCGAACCTGGGTAAAATCGCCCCGCGTCGATCGTTGGTTCTGCTCTTTGTGTATACCTCTCCCCCCGCCGAATCGTAAAGGGGTCTCTTGGGATCCCATAGGTGTCGCACGCCGACATCTTTGGCGTGCCAGGGAGGGGGATTGAAGGTTGCGTGAACCTGATCTAGTGATCGGCGCCCCAGTTTCTTCATCATCTTCATCATCATGCCACCCAAGAAGAAGAGCGATGCGATGGCACAACCGTCCATGTCCGTTTTGCCTACGTCTTCGCGTACGGGCGATGGCGTGGGTGCAGAAGGAAGAGGACTAGAACTTCCACGGTGTTCTGGTGATCCGAGCCAAGCGAGCGGCATCGTTCGCAGTGGCAGCGGTAACCTACACGCCGCTGGATCCAGAGACAGAGCTGTGTTGCCTACGGGTGGCACAACGAATTCCAGAGATCGGAGGGCGCCTGCTGGAGCTCCCGCGCCGGCGCAAGCATCACGACCTACCCAGGTCATGCACGATGAGCGACGTCATGGCGCTGGTGGTTCAGGGCGTCCCCATGAAAAGATTCCTGTGCATCGATCCCAAGATGCGCGGGACCAGAATGCACACCGAGCTGCCGGCGGAGGTGGCGCGCGGTCGCGTGACCGTGGTGGTGCTCCTTCTAACATGGCTAGGAGTCAGAGCACCTCACGTACCTCACACCTGTCACCGCCGCCTATGCCAGCGGAAGCCTTGGCACGTGCGCAGCTGTTCCTCGATTTCCCTCCTGCCCCAGAGAAGATGGAGGAGTGGCGAGCTACTATCCAGAGCCTTATCGGCTTCGCCAACAAAGATGGGCCGCAAGAGGCAGGGCCCTCGCAGCGAAGGCCCATCGATCCGGCATGAGCCGATGTGGAGAAAACCGGGGGTGGTGCGACCACGGTGCACTCCCCTCCGCGGCACCAGCGGCAATCGACAACCCAGCAGGTCGACCACCATGAAGAAGTTTCCACGGCGTCGTCCGATCCACGGATGCGCCACGATCAGTGTCAATTTCTCCAGGAATGAGGCAAGGAGGACGCTCGAACTACCATCGAGCGGCGACGGATGCGCCACGATCAGTGTCAAGTTCTCCTGCGTTTACCCGTGAGCTGCGGCAAGTCCAGTGGCCCAATTCCCGAACCTTCAAGCCGGAGGTCCCGGAGAAATATGACGGTAAGACCCATCCCTCGGAGTTCCTGAGCATCTACACCATTGCGGTGCAGGCTGCCGGGGGCCGAGATGACAAGATACTTGCCAACTACTTCCCATTGGTGCTCAAGCCCAACGTCAGGTCGTGGTTGATGCATCTGCCGGAGAATTCTATTTCTTCTTGGTCAGATCTGTGCCATCAGTTTATTGGCGCCTTTGTTGGAGGCCACCAAGCTCCTAGCGAAGAGAGTGATTTGCATATCATCCCTCAGAAGGAGGGCGAGTCCCTGCGCAAGTTTATGCAGAGGTTCAGCCGGGTGCAGTACAATATTCCTGACGTTCACCCTGCCGCTGTCATTAGCGCGTTTCATTAGAACATGCGCACCCGCATAATGCGGGAAGAGCTGGTGATGAACAAAGTCAGGAGTATTGCCGAGCTTTACGCTTTGGCCGATAAATGCGCTCGAGCTGAAGAGGGGACGAAACTCCCTGGCGAGGCTATTGGCGCGGCGGGCGAATCCGAAGATGAAGACGCCGCGACCCCGTCAAGGAAAGGCCGGCGGCGGAATAGGAAACGCGGAGGCAAGGCCGTGCTTGCTGTCGAGGAATCCGACAACCCCGACGCCGCCAAGAAGGCCAAGGTTGGTGACCCTGGCAAGGATCTTGCCGGGTGCCCTTCCTGTCAGGCCTTGGCGGCTGCCGACAAGTCAGAAAGCTACGGCAAGCAGTATTGCAAGATCCATCGCACCAAGGGCCACGATCTCCAGAATTGCCGGCAAGTTGAACAGCTTGCCGAGAAACAGAGGGCCCAAGATGGTGCTGACGGATCCGGGAAGAAGCGCGGTGGCCGAGGGGGGTGCCGCGGCAAGGCCAAGCAACAGAAGGATAGGCCCGCTCGGGGCCGAGACAAAGAAGAAGATGATGATGAAGAAGATGATGAGTCCAGTGAGCAAGTGTTCCAGAAAGCTACAGAGGCCATGTGTATCGATGGAGGTGCCTCGCTGCATTCTTCCCAACGTCGACTCAAACAGTGGGTGCGGGAAGTCAATGCAACAGAGCCATCACCAGATGCATGTAGGCCCCTGAAGTGGTCCAACACGCCTATCATTTTCGATGCCGAGGATCACCCTGATCGCACAACTGCGGTCGGGTGCTTGCCGTTGTTGGTCTCACCAACAATTCGCAACCTCAAGGTGACGAAAATGCTAGTTGACGGTGGGGCCGGGCTAAACCTAATCTCACCGGATGTGCTCAAGAAGCTCCAAATTCCTGACGAGGACCTCGAAGAAATGGGTATGTTTCAAGGGGTCAATCCGGGAAGAACCCAGCCCAAGGGCAAGATTACGCTGCCGGTGACATTTGGTAGCGAGCTTGACTACAGGACCGAGAAGGTAGTGTTTGATGTCGCCAAGATCCCCATGTCATACAATGGGATCCTTGGTCGGCCGGCGCTGGCTAAGTTTATGGCGGCATCACACTACGCATACAATGTTTTGAAGATGCCCGGGCCGTTGAGCGTCATCACTATCCATTCCGATAAGAAGGATGCGCTCATCTGTGCCGACCAACTTTACCGGGAAGCAGTTGCAGCACCTGCCATCAAGGCATCTGCTCCTGCCGCTAGAACTCCCAGGGGGAAGAAGAAGACCGGCAAGAACCTTGGCGCGAACTCCGGCAAGCACACCTCCTCAGAGTGCTGCGCTTTCGTCGAGGATGCACCAGAGAGTTCCACCGGCAAGAACAAGAAATCCAAGGCTGCTCCACCGGAGACCAAGAAGGTGCCCGTCAGGGAGGACGAAACGGGGGGAACTTTCACCATAAGTTCCACCCTAGATGACAAATAGGAAAGCGCGCTCGTTGCCTTCCTGTGGGCGAATGTTGACGTGTTTGCATGGCAACCGTCTGACATCCCTGGTGTTCCCAGGAAGGTAATTGAGCACCACCTTGCTGTCTGTCCTCACGCGCGAGCCGTCAAGCAGAGGGTCAGGAAGCAAGCCTTGGAGCGGCAAGAATTCATTGCCGAAGAAATCAGAAAGCTGGAGGCGGCAGGATTGGTCAAAGGAGTGCTTCATCCAACCTGGTTGGCCAATCCGGTTGTAGTGCGAAAAGCGAATGGGAAATGGAGGCTTTGTATCGATTATACAGATATCAATAAAGCCTGTCCAAAAGATCCCTTTCCCTTACCGCGCATCGACCAGATTGTAGATTCCACTGCTGGTTGTGATCTCCTGTCCTTCCTTGATGCCTATTCAGGGTATCATCAGATTTTCATGGCGAAAGAAGATGAAGAGAAGACCGCATTTATCACCCCATGTGGTACGTATTGTTTTATACGAATGCCTTTCGGGTTGAAAAGTGCTGGTTCGACATTTGCGAGAGCAATCCAAATTGGTTTTGAGCCTCAACTCCATAGAAATATGGAGGCGTATATGGATGATATAGTGGTCAAAACCAAAGACAAAGCGACGCTCATTCAAGATTTAGAAGAAACATTTGCAAATCTGCGCAAGATCAACTTGAAGCTCAATCATGAGAAGTGCGTGTTCGGTGTTCCTTCCGGCAAGCTCCTCGGATTCTTTGTATCTTGCCGGGGAATCGAAGCGAACCCCGACAAGATCAAAGCTATTGAGCAAATTGAAGCGCCGAGACACGTCAAGGATGTGCGTCATCTTGCCGGCTGTGTTGCCGCTCTAAGCAGGTTTATTTCCAAGTCTGCTGAGCGCGCCCTGCCCTTTTTCAAAATTTTGAAGAAGGCAGGTCCAATGAAATGGACTCCGGAGGCGGAGGCTGCGCTGCAAGATTTGAAGAAATACCTTTCCTCTCCGCCGACGCTAGTCGCGCCTAAACCACAAGAGCCGTTGCTGCTGTATCTGGCAGCGACAAATCAAGTGGTTAGTGCTGCGCTAGTGGTGCAGAGAGAGGCTGATGAGGAAGCAACACCAGCGGCAGGATCGCCAGGTGATGTGGCAAGATCTTTCCCGGCAAGGGTTGATCCCGGCAAGACAGGATCTGCGCAAACAGAAGAACCAGTGCAGAAGAAAAAGGTGGTGCAGCGCCCAGTTTATTTTGTTAGCTCTCTTTTACAAGGAGCTAGGTCAAGATATTCTGGCATGCAGAAGTTGCTTTTCGGCCTTCTTATGGCCTCGAGGAAGCTGCGCCATTATTTTCAAGCACATAAAATCACCGTCATCACTCGCTTTCCGCTGCAACGGATTTTGCAAAATCCAGAAGCAACCGGCAGGATCGTGGAATGGGCGTTGGAGTTGTCGAGCTTTGGCCTCAAGTTTGAAAGCACTTCGACAATTCAGAGCAGGGCCTTGGCGGAGTTCATTGCGGAATGGACCCCAACGCCGGATGAAGAGGTTCAAGAAACAACTCTCCCCGGCAAGGAAATCGATCAGCAATGGGTTATGTACTTTGACGGGGCTTTCTCGCTGCAAGGCGCCAGTGCTGGCGTGCTGCTTGTCGCACCCACCGGAGAGCACCTCAAGTACGTAGTCCAAATGCATTTTCCCCGGGAGAGTTCGACCAACAACATAGCAGAATACGAGGGTTTGCTTGCCGGTCTTAGGATCGCGGCAGACCTTGGTATCAAAAAGCTCGTCATCAAAGGCGATTCACAACTTGTCGTCAGGCAAGTTAACAAGAGTTATCAAAGTCCATTGATGCAAGACTACATGGATGAAGTGAGAAAAATGGAAGAGCACTTTGACGGTCTGCAAATGGAGCACGTTCCTCGTGCCGAGAACAGTGTTGCTGATGACCTGTCAAAGTGTGCCGCCCTCAAGTTGCCTGTGGAACCAGGAACTTTTGTGCTCCAATTGACTCAACCATCCGTGGCGCCATCAATGCGGCAAGAAAAGAGAAGAAAGTTGAACTCTGGTCAGTACTTCTCGGCAGAGCTCCCGGGAGCCGCCGACAAGGAAGTTGCCGGGATCGACGACATGCCTACCGGGGAACAACAGGCTCCAGCAGGGCCTCAGGCCCTTGCTGTCGAGACAAACGTTCCCCCGGCGGAGGAGATGCCTTTAGTCCTAGCCGTCGAGCCTCAGGCTCCAGCATGGGCGCAGCACATTGTCCATTTCCTTCAAACAGGAGAACTCCTGGAGGAACAGGAAGAAGCAGAAAGAGTAGCCCGTCGGTCTGTTATGTACAAGTTCGTCGATGACGTCCTGTACAGAAAGAGACCAAACGGTGTGAAATTAAAGTGCATTCCTCGGGAGGATGGACTAGAGCTGTTGGCGGAAATACATGGAGGCATATGTGGTTCTCACATAGGATCAAGAGCACTTGCCGGGAAAGCATTCCAGCAAGGTTTCTTTTGGCCCACCGCTCTCCAGGATGCAACTGCATTAGTCACCAAGTGTGAAGCGTGCCAGTTTCATTCGAAGAAATCGCATCAACCAGCTCAAGCTCTTCAGACAATCCCTCTCTCCTGGCCATTTTCGGTCTGGGGGCTCGACATACTGGGCCCTTTCCCCCGTGCTACCGGGGGCTTTGAGTACTTCTACGTTGCTATCGACAAGTTCACAAAGTGGCCGGAGGTGGAAGCAGTGAGGAAGGTGACAGCACAATCGGCCGTCAAGTTCTTTAAGGGGATAGTTTGCCGTTTCGGTGTGCCTAACAGGATCATCACCGACAACGGCACGCAGGTGACAGCACAATCGGCCGTCAAGTTCTTTAAGGGGATAGTTTGCCGTTTCGGTGTGCCTAACAGGATCATCACCGACAACGGCACGCAATTCACAAGTCGCACCTTCATGCAGTACGTCCAAGACCTTGGCGGCAAAATTTGTTTTGCCTCCGTTGCTCATCCGAGAAGCAACGGCCAAGCGCAGAGGGCCAATGCTGAAGTGTTGCGCGGTCTCAGGACCAGAACCTTTGACAGGCTGAAAAAGTGCGGAAGACGCTGGATTGATGAGTTGCCGGCGGTTCTTTGGTCAATCAGAACGACACCAAATCGAGCCACCGGCCAGACGCCCTTCGCTCTGGTCTACGGAGCGGAAGCAATTCTCCCCACGGAACTCATGTACGGATCACCTCGAGTGCTCGCTTATGATGAGCTTGAGCAAGAGCAACTGCGCCAAGATGACGCTGTGCTCCTTGTGGAGAATCGTCTTCAGGCTGCTGTGCGAGCTGCACGCTACCAGCAAGCTTTGCGCCGCTACCATAGCCGCAAAGTTTATGCCCGAAGCCTTGAGGAAGGCGACCTTGTTCTTCGGCGGATTCAGTCCGCCAAGAATTCAAACAAGTTGACGCCGAAGTGGGAAGGCCCTTATCGGGTAGTACGAGTCACCAGGCCCGGCGCTGTCCGCTTGGAGACCAAAGATGGCCTTCCATTGAGCAATTCCTGGAATATCGAACATCTTCGCAAGTTCTATCCGTAAGGCGCGGTTGCTGGGGGCCCCCGACAACCACCTTTTTGTACAAGTCTTGCCGGCGCGACATATGATCCTTTGTACAAAGCCAGGCGCAGACCCTGAGCACAGATAAATAAATTTAAGTGTTGTGCATTCCCTTATCGATTTCCATGTTCATATTTATATATGCATGTTTGTCTAAGATGTTGTATGACACCTACTCCCGGTAAGTTCTAACGAACCGCCAAGGTTTCATGTCTTTATTTTCTCTTCTTTCTTTTTTAAAAGACAGAAGGATTCCTCGCGTGCACATTTGCCGGGGGGGGGGGGGGATAGATATGCTTACCATTTGGGACGTTCGGAATCGACGCTTGCCGGCGGAAGGACAGTGACAGAAAGTTAAGTTCTAAAAACTTAGAGCAAGATTCCTTTATTGCAAAGTTATTTCCTTGGACGATTCCGACTCTTGTATGGAAAATCTGCATGCGAGGGAACCCTTGTTGTAATCAGTTGCGCCCTTATTTTGTTTCGAGTCCGCTCAACGATTTAAGTGGCTGCACTGAGAACGCCAAGGAATCTTGCCGGCCGCTGTGCCTCCAGTAGGCTGCTGAAGTCCCGCACCCAGCGCTCGTGGCAGGTTGCGCGCCGGCAAGTTTTTCAGTAAGCGTAGGGTGAACTCCATACATAAAAGAATCAGACAAGGAAAATGGCAAGCATGAACCTAAACATAGGCGAGTTATATTACATTCATGAGTTGCCGCAATTCTAACTTGAGACTTAATTGTCTTTTACATGGAATGACGACGGCAAGAAAAGGGGGAGCACTTAATCTCTGCGCTGGCCTTCGATCCTTTTGATGGAGTCCACCTTCTCAAGGATAGGCGCGATACGTTCTTCGAGCGCCTCGACATTTGTGTCCTTTGGCAGATGGCCGAGCGCGTTGGAGAGGCCGATGCCGGGATTGCTGTGCACCACCTTGATAAGCACCTTGCGAAGGACGGCCCGGCAAAGCCGGCGAGTCTCATTGGCCAATTGGGTCGCCCGGCTAGACTGGAGCAACCTCAAGGCATCGATGATGCTTTCAAAGAACATCGTCAACCTGGTACTTGAAGATATCCTTTCCTCGGAAGAATACCTAAAGTTTGACAGGCCCATGGTTGACAGTTCTGCCGTAAGCTTCTCCGCAGCGGCGATGAGACATCCAGTCCAGATCTCCACCCCCTTCTCATAATCAATTTGGGCGGCGGCAGCGCTCTTGAGCAGGTTCCTCTCTCCCTGGAGATCCTTGAGTGGAGCCTTCTCACGGGCCTTGCCGGCCTCAAGAGACTTCTGCAACATGGCCAGCTTCAATTCCAGAACTGCAATAGCATCAGCCGCAGAGGAGAGCTGCTTGGTTTTGTTAGACAGGGCAACTTGCATCTCCGCCAAGGTGTGGAGGGTTTTTTCCCTATCACCTTTGAGCGTCAAGAGCTCCTTGCCGTGCTCTTCGAGATCTACTTCCAGCTTCTTTACCTTGTCACTCAGCTCGTTCTTGGCGGCCTCTGCAGCTTCAGCAGCATCGACGGCCTCCTTGAGCTTGCCAGCATGACTTACAGTCAGAGCTTCGAGCGCCTCTTTATGTTTTTGCTCCAGCTCCTGGGTCCGCCGCGCGACAAGCTTCTCGATATCTTCATCTTTGCTGCGAAGTTTGGCGGCGAGCGCCTGCTCACGTGCGGTGAGATCTTCCTCATGAGCATCAAGAGCAACGCGGCGCCCCATCAGGAGAGCATCTTCAGCAGCAATTCTTTGAGTAGCTTCATCCTGCGCCTTCTCCATATCAGATTGCTTCAGGAGGATTTCTGTCCACTGTTGACTCACTTGTTCCCATCCAGCAGTCAGCACTTGGAGGGCCTCGGTGTACCAGACTTGCATTTGTTCGACACGCCTCTGGAAATCTGCTTCGGCCGCCTCGACAACTGCCATTCTAGAATTCGCTTTATCTTTCCGGGTGTGGTGGAGAGCCTGGAGCTTGCGAAAATTCTCGCCCATGGCCTGAAGGAGCTGATCCTCTTCAGATTTGCCGCTGCTAGCGCTGGGATCGTCAACAACCTCGAGCCCGGCGGTAGCGATGATTTCTTCGTCAAAGACTTCTCCTTTGGCTGGTGTCCCAATGCTTGCCGTCCCCGACAAGTTGACAAACAGGTTCTCGCCAACCTTGAGATATTTGCTAAATAAGGGGCCTTCAGATGTTGACGGTTGGTCTTCAGCAACCGCCTCACCAGTGGCAGGGGGCTCCGTGGCCGGTGCAGCGCCTGGCGCTCCTGTGGCAGAATGCCGTCAGTACGGTCATCAGTCTCCCTGCCGCCCCCTTCAGTAGACTCTTTGGCGGGTTCCTCCTGTGCAGTCTTGGCGGCCTCCTCGCCAAGAACACCACCGGCCTTGATAGTGGCATCCTTGGCGGCCTCGCTGGCAGCGATCCTATCTGCTTCGGCAGCGGCATCCCTGGCGGTCTCCACGATGACAACGTCGACGTCCATGTGTTCCATCACAGGGAACTCTGGAGGACGAAGGAGGGAAATAGAATAAGATCAAGATTGAAGTTCGAAGGGACCAAAGACAGAGAGATAAGGGAAAGAATAGCAAGCGTTCTGAGGTAATCAGTTACCTGCGTTGAGCTGTTGGGAGGTGGCCTCGCCCCTCCCGGCAACTTTGGTTGCCGGGGAAAGGTTGCTGGTGTCCGTGCTTGTCGGCTCCTCCTCAATTAAGATGGGCTCGTCGGTAGGATCTCTGACCGGGGACGTGCTTGTGGGCGGCGTGGTCGATGGAGGTGGCATGACGGGGGCGTCTTCCGACAACACTCCTTGTTGCCGTTCTTCTCCTGCGAGCCCAAAGATATCAGCGGCAGGAATAGAAACCTCAGAGCCCACCAGCGGAAAAAGAGCGATGAACTTACGCTGGGGGCTGCACTAGGGGCTGCGTTGAGGGCTGAGCTCCGGGCTGACGATAACAGTTTCTGGCATGCTCGTGGAGCCTGCCAGGGGCTCGTCGCCCATGGAAGTCTTTGCCCTCTTCGTCATCCTCTCCAGCAAGGTTTCTGCATCACTGCAGAGACAATACAAGCAAGTCAGCAAAGTTGATCCAAGATTGGAAGATGAAGGCTGTGGCAAAGCACTCACTCTTCTTCTTCTCGCTCCGGACTAAAGCCGGAGATGTCGAAATCGGCCTTCGTAGCGATGTCTGAGTGGGAAGGCAGAGGAGGGATCCTAGGTCGCTTGGCTGTGGCAGGCGCCGGGGCAGCTTCCGGTGCGGTAGTGCGAGACACCCCTGCCGCTCCAGCAGTGGCCGCTGGTGTGGGTCTCGCGCGCCGCGCAGGTTGCTGACGAACCCCTTGCCGCGGTGCAGTCTTGCCGGCCACTTTCTTGCCGGGAGCCTCGCCGCTCGAAGAAGGCTAGCTTGCCGAGACGCCAGATGCAGCCTTCCGAAGAACACGCTTCGTCTTCTTCGGGGCTGGGAGCTCTTCTTGCGGTTCTTCTTCGGCCGTGTCCTCGTCGGACGAGCTCTCAGCGGCTGTGCTGCTCTGTTCCCTGACAGCTTTGTCCTTCCCGGCAGGTTTTACCTCCGCTACTACCTCTGCGTCGCTGGTTTCCCATTCTGTGAAGCCAACGCTGCCGGCCTCCGCGGTAAGATTTGCCTCCTCCACCCTAGTAGTAATGTATGCTACTTCTTGGTCGGTGGTGGCTCGGATGAAGTCTGCCTCTTCCCGGACGGGCCTCTCCGTCAAGTTATCAAAAAACTTCTGTGCTTCCTCCTCGGTTGGCTCGGCCCAAGTCGCGTCAAGACCGCGGGCGTTGAACATCGGCATGAAGGTGATGATTGACCCAAGAGCAGAGTTGTTGCACAAAGGGACAATCCTTGTCGGTAGCCGATGCTTGTCGTCGCGCTGGAACAGCTTTTGATGGAGAGCGCCAAGTTGCATAGTAGTCAGATTATTATTCAACCCGGGGTGCAATCTCATGATGTCTATCGCGTTTCGGTATTCCCAAGCTGGCCTTCCCCTGTTCTGCAAGGGGGCGATGCGGCGGCGGAGAAAGTCGAAGCCAATCGTCTCCATTGTCAGCCCGGCAGCTTTCAGGCGGAGAATCCTGGTGGTGGCGATTGTGAGCTTTTCGTCGTCAGCGGCAAGACTGCTCCAGCCACTGCCGCGGACCGCCTTCTGTTTCTGGGGCAGACAAAACGGATGGGGATCTGCTTCCTTGATCTAGCACCATTCAGACCGCCATTCGTCCCACTTTTCGCGGTAAACTCCTTCTGGATATATTTCCTTATTCCAATCCCTTGGAATCCAGGCGATAGAACCAGAGAGGGCCTCTCCTTTTTGGACGCGGGGGAAGAAGTAATGGCGGAAAAGGGTAGTGTTGGGAATCACTCCGGCGAAGTTTTCACGAAGATGGGCAAAGATGGACATGCACAATATCGCATTCGGCGTGAAATCGAGAAGATGAAAGCCGTATGTGTACATGATATCATTGAAGAAGTCAGAAAATGGGGGGCAGAGCCCGCAATAGAAATATGCGGCAAAAAAGGGGTATCTGTCTGACCCACTTTTGGAGCAAGAACCTGGAATCACGCGTGTGGCGGGGTGAGCCTGCGTCTCCTTCACCCACATGCACTGGTACCGCCTCTTCAAAGCTTCTGCATCGAGCGTCGGGGCGAAGACGACATACTTCTTCCGCATCTTCACCAGTTCGCTCTCTGGGACATCAGCTTTCGCCTCCTTGCTCTTGCCTTTGCTGGCCTTGGGCGGCATGGCGGCTGTGAGGGCGGAAGCTGGGGATGAAGCGAGCATGGAAGCGGCGGGCAGAAGGGAGAAAGCTTCGTTCTGAGCTTGAGAGGAGGAAGGCGATGGCGATGGCCAGATTGAGAAGAAGAGGGGGGTAAGTAGGCTTGTGCCTCTGTGGCTTCTCCTTTTTTATGGGGAAGGAGCGGGGCCGCCTCTTTTACTCCCCAATGTGAATGCGCCTCTACAGGCGCGTCGCAGTTGTAGCTTTTGAGGCACGCTTCCCACGTCGCGCGTTCGGCGCGCGTAGTGGGGGGCACAGTAAACGGGATATTTACGAGCGGTTAATCCCCTGCCACGCATGCCCGTGCACTGTTTGGGCCTAGCCCAACAACGCCTCGCACTCGTGTATGGCCTAGGCCCGGGGGCTCCTGTCGGTGTACTAAGTATTGGGCCACTAGTACCCCGTAATTGTGCACGGGCAGTTGTAGCCATCCTCGCGGCAAGGCTTGCCGAGGAGAGTGTTCGAGGTTGATTCAAGCCACCAAAGAAATCATCAAGTCAGAGATCTAAGGATCAGCAGATAAGAAGAGCTGGAATCCGAAGCCCAGCTTCCCCAGAAAGATCTTGCCGGGGTGGCCTGCGGAGCCCGGCAAGGATCGGCACCCGACAAGGTTTTGTTGCTGAGCCACCGCTCTAGCACAGCGACAAAACCCGACATTTTGGGTCCTTCTTTGGGTGCGTGGCGACGCGCTAGTGGAGGAGAGCTTAAGCGGTGCTGATGGGATGGCCCCTTTTTCCATCCCCAAGAAAGTAAGGACACCTAAATGGACACCTTACGGTGCATTAAATGCGTTTGTCCTAGTCCGTCAGGGGGTTAGGTATGATTACCCTTTAGCTACTTTACACCTCAATGTATGTACATTTTGCCACCGTGGCGACCCCTTTGAGCATATAAAAGGAGGCCCAAGGCAACTGCTACAGGGGAGGAGATCCTCTGGCCCATTCTGCGTGCGTAGCTGCTCTTGAACATACTGTTCACTGTGAGTGCTCCTGGAGCCTGGGCTCAAGAACACTAATAATAACACAAGGCAGGAGTAGGGTTTTACGCTAATCAGCGGCCCGAACCTGGGTAAAATCGCCCCGCGTCGATCGTTGGTTCTGCTCTTTGCGTATACCTCTCCCCCCACCGAATCGTAAAGGGGTCTCTTGGGATCCCATAGGTGTCGCACGCCGACAGCGTCGGAGGTCGCGCTCGAGCAGGGAGGGGAGGGAGTGAGCGGGCAAGCACGTGAGGGAGAGAGGGAGAGGGGAAAGAAGTGGATGAGGATGGAGGGGAGAGGCTGAGGCGGCGGCCTTATCCCCTCGCCTGGCCGCGACGTCGCCGTGTCGGTGTTTGGCCGGCGCGCGCCGGTGCGGCCACGGGCGTGGCGACACGCACAGGGAGAGACAAGGTGGGAGGCAAGCGCTGTGGGCTGGGCCGTACTGTGCACTTAGGCCCAGTCCACAGTAGCATTTCTCTTTTTTTCTGTTTTGTTTTCTGTTTTTTTTTCAGATATAGTTTTGCATTATTTTGGGTTGCCAAATGACTTTGTAAAATGTGGAACTTGGCCACATAAATATAATGGAATATTTTTCACTGCCACAAAAAGTTTGGGAAATTTTGGAATTCATTTGGATTTTTCAAAAATGAATAAGACATTTAAAGTGCTGTTTTGGTACTGGATTAAATGTTGTGGCCCATTTAGAGTTGATGGTGATGTTGTTTTCCATAACAACCTTTGTTTTGGAATACTTGCTAGAAGGTGAACATTTTTCCAGCAAACTTTGAGCAACTTTATTTTGCACTTGAATTTGAATTTATTTCAGAGAGAAATTTGAATTGATTTGTGTAACCACTTTGATGAAGCATTGCAAATGAAGATGACTTGGCATGTTTATCATAAGAGCACAGTGCTTTATTACACTGGGGTGTTACAATTCTCCTCCTCTAAAAGAAATTCTCATCCCGAGAATTCAGGAGGTAGAAAGAAAGAGGTCGGGGTATTCTGCTCGAAGATTATCCTCGCGTTCCCATGTGGCTTCATCCTTAGTATGATTTGACCACTGCACTTTGAGGAACTTGGTCATCTTCTAACGGGTCCGACGTTTAGTTTGATCGAGAATGCGGATCGGATGCTCTTTATAAGATAGCTCATCTTGCAATTCAAGCAATTCATGGTCCACTGCTTGGTGCAGAGATTCCTTGAAGCAACGACGGAGTTGCGACACATGGAAGATGTCGTGGATATGAGAGAATTGCGGCTGCAACTCCAATTTATATGCCACCTGACCACATCTTGCAACAATGCGGAAAGGACCAATGTAGCATGGAGCTAACTTGCCCTTGATTCCAAAGCGGTGAGTGCCCTTCATAGGAGTGACTCGCAAATAAGCTTGATCGCCAGGTTGATAGATCAAACCCCATCGTTTGCGATAGTAATTGCTCTTCTGGCGGTCCTGAGCCGCCTTGAGGTTTTCATGGACGATACGAACTTGCTCTTCTGCGTGTTGGACAATATCCGTGCCAACAAGCTGTCGTTCCCCAGTTTCTGACCAGCTAAGAGGGGTTCAACACTTACGTCCATAAAGTACCTCGAAGGGGGCCATTTTCAAGCTGGCTTGATAGCTGTTGTTATAAGAGAACTCGGCATAAGGGAGAGATTCTTCCCACTTCTTTCCGAAAGAAATAACACAAACGCGCATCATGTCTTCAAGCACTTGATTTACTCGCTTGACTTGGCCTTGGGATTGGGGGTGATAAGCTGAACTCCAGGTAATATGAGTTCCCATAGCTTCTTGGAAACTTTCCCAGAACTTTGAGGTGAAAAGACCGCCACGGTATGAACTGATCTCCTTCGGAATACCATGTAGTGATACAATTCTGGAGATATATAACTCTGCTAACTGACTTGCAGTGATAGTTTCCTTGACAGGCAGAAAGTGTGCAACCTTAGAAAGTTGGTTGACGACAACAAGAATAGCATCGTGACCCTTCTGTGATTTGGGAAGGCCAGTAATGAAATCCATCTGAACCTTATCCCATTTTCATAGAGGAATAGGAAGGGGTTGCAGAATTCCAGCAGGCTTCTGATGTTCTGCTTTAACACGACGACACACATCACATTCAGCAACATATCGAGCAATATCCTGCTTCATTTTAGACCACTAGTACCTTTGTCGGAGATCACGATACGTCTTGGTACTACCCGAATAAATAGACAGTGGTGTATCATGTGCCTCCTTCATGACATTGTCAGTCATAAGCTCGAAGCGAGGTACCATAATGCGGTCTCTGAAATACAAGGTTCCATCTTCAGACAGCTTGAAATCCCTGTACTTTTCTAGGTGAAGATCTTTCTTCATCAAATCAACTTCAGCATCTTTAGCTTGCGCACTCTTAACAGCCTTCTCAAGGTCTGGTTCAATAGCCAAGATTTTTAGGTATCCTTGAGGAACTATCTCGAGATTTAGCTTTTGAAGCTCTTCAAACAGGAGTGGTTGCTGTAGCTGAACCTCAAGTTCACAACAGTAGGATTTACGGCTCAATGCATCAACCATTACATTAGCCTTGCCAGGGGTATAAGAAATACCCAAATCATAGTCTGTAATGGTCTCCATCCATCTTTGCTGACGGAGGTTCAGAGATGGCTGAGTGAACAAGTACTTCAGACTCTTATGATCCATGTAGATCTCGCAATGATTACTGATGAGGTAATGTCGCCACAACTTCAATGCATAGATGACAGCAGCTAGTTCTAGATCATGGACAGGGTAGTTCTCTTCATGAGGACGCAACTGTCGAGAGCCATAAGCAATCACCTTACGCTCTTGCATTAGGACACAGCCTAATCCTTCACGGGATGCGTCACAATAAATCACAAAGTCTTTGCGAGAATCTGGAGGAGCAAGTACTGGGGTAGATGTTAGCTTGTCTTTGAGTGTTTGAAAACTTTCCTGATATTTTTCTGTCCACTCAAACTTAACGCCTTTGTGAAGCAGATCAGTCAAAGGCTTAGCAATCTTTGAGAAAATTTCAACAAAGCGACGGCAATAGCTTGCAAGGCCGAGAAAACTTCTGACTTGCTTGACATTCTTCGGTGGAGTCCATTCAAGAATAGCCTAAACTCGTTCTGGGTTAATAGCAATGCCATCTTTGGAGATCACGTGGCCGAGATATGTCACTTCAGACAACCAGAATTCGCACTTGGAATACTTGGCATACAGTTGATGTTCGCGCAGCTTTTCTAGTACAAGCCGAAGATGTTCGGCATGTTCTTCTTCATCCTTCGAATATACCAGAATATCATCTAGATAAACCACGATGAATTTGTCAAGATAATCCATGAAGATGTAGTTCATTAACCGGGAGAAGGTTGCTGGAGCATTGGTTAAACCAAAGGACATGACAGTGTACTCGTAAGAACCATAGCGAGTAACGAAAGCTGTCTTCGGTATATCCTCTTTACGAACCCGGATCTGGTGATATCCCAATCTCAAATCAAGTTTAGAGAATACTGAGGAACCAGCAAATTGATCATACAGATCATTGATTCTGGGAAGCTGATACTTGTTCTGAATTGTTGCTTGGTTGATTGGTCGATAATCTTAAACCAACCAATTTGTATCATCCTTCTTCTTGACAAAGAGGGAAGGTGCTCCCCAAGCAGACGAACTGGGGTGGATGAAACCCTTTCTAAGTGACTTGTCGATTTCCTCCTTAAGTTCAAGGAGTTCATGCGGCGGCATCTTGTATGGGCGCTTTGCAATGGGAGTAGTGCCCGGTTTCAGGTCGATAACGAATTCAATAGCCCTAGCAGGGGGTATTCCTGGAAGTTCTCCTGGAAAGACATCTTGAAAATCATGAACAACTGGAACGTTCTCGATGCCTTCAAGAGGTGAAGCATTCAATGCATTCAGAACATATATATGATTCTCGGCATTCTAAACTATTCGAGCTGAGTATTTGACTGTCTGGCCAGAAGGATGGGTAAGTTGGACTTTCTTAGCGGCACAGTCAATCAAAGCATTGTGGGCGGTCAACCAGTCCATACCAAGAATGATGTCTATGTCGGAAGGTCCAAGAGCAATAAGGGAAGCAGAGAACATCAATCCTTCAATTCTGATCTGATTGTTGTGACTTACCCTCTTGGTTTGCCACCTGGAACGAGGAGTGCTGATTTCTAAAGTAGTGGGTAATGAGCTCATAGCTAACCCATGCAATTGTGCAAATTGCTGGGACACAAAGGAATGTGATGCACCTAAATCAAAAAGAACAGAAGCTGGCATTGAATTCACAGAGAGTGTTCCCAGCATGATAGTCGGTTCCTTCTGAGCCTTTATAGCATTGATGTGATTGGCATGGCCAAGTACAACAGCAGACGGTATGACATTACGATTTCTGAATTGGCGGTTTCGACAAATTTTCTTACGACCAACAGGAGGACAAGATGCATTCTGCGGCTGACCCTGGAGGCAATCAAGGGTAAGGTGTCCTGACTATCCACATTTGTGGCATAAGCCATCATTATGGGATGAAGCCACAACATTGGACTGTCCACCCTGAATCGTTAGTTGTCTCGACGGCGGAGGCAGACGAGGTGCAACATATGATGACCTTGGCGTTGGAGCAGGTCGATGATGAACATTGTGTGGGATCCAGACTTGATGTTTCCGAGCAGGCTGACCCGAAGCCGAGCCGACATCTCGAGTACGCTTGAGCGACTCCTGGTATTTAGTCAGAGCCATTTCAGCTCGGAAAGATTGGCTGACAAGCGTTGCAAAGTCTGTGCAATCATGGACAGCAAGTGCGAGGTTTATATCAGTACGCAGTCCTTCACGGAATTTCTCCTGCTTGCGAGCGTCAGTGCAGATGTCATCCGCAGCATAGCGGGATAATTCAAGGAATTTCCTCTGATATTCATCCACAGTCATTTTTCCATGAGAGAGTTTGCGGAACTCCTGCTTCTTCTGGTCCATCAGACCTTGAGGAATGTACCGTGCACGAAAGGCTGTCTGAAATTCCTGCCAAGTGGTTTCAGTTCCAGTAGGTAGCATACCCCTGTGACTTTCCCACCTTTGAGCAGCTAAACCCCTCAGGTGATACGTCGCATAGGTGACGTAACTGTCAGGGATAACATTAGCCGACTTCATCTAGAAGGCAATGTCACGGAGCCAATCATCAGCATCCATTGGATCAGTCGAGCTGCGAAAAGTGGACGGATTGAGGCGCATGAATTCTGGCAGAGTTATTGGAGCAGACTGTTGCTGAGCATTCTAGTTTGGGAACTGAGCCAATATCCCGGTCATAACCTGACGGTTCAGTTCAAACTGCTGCATCATTGCGGCAATATAGGGTGGAGGTGGAGGATCGTCAGCCATCCTACTAAACATAACAGGGGCAGTTTAGTAATAATAACTGCATGTGTATGGAGTTATTCATGATGTAACACGGGAAATGAACAAGATGGGCATTAGATATATAATATTAGTCATCAAAGACATACCAATCCATGCACAGAGTTAGATTTAAATGGATAGTACGAGCTCGGGAACGCTCGCAGCTAGACAAACTAGGCGGCGCGCAAGAACACGGTGAGGAATACAACAACATGACCTAGCAAAGGCTACATCATGTCGGAGAAAACTATTGGAGCGAGGAATCTGCAATTGACAACACAGGGTGCCCTCAATAAAAGGATCATGTAAGCAGAACCTGGCCCACAATCTTGAAGAAAAGGGGGGTAATTTCAGAACTCCGAGTGGATGTGATCACGAGAACCTAATGTTGGAGTTAGTAAAATTTTCACCCGAAAGGAAGAGAGATCAGAGTCCCAGAGTAAGGAAGAGGAATAAAAGATCCTAATCCCATCCAATTGGCGACGTGGGCCCGTAAGCCACACAACCAAGTTAGTAAAACGGTTTTCGGATACTAGAGCCAACTTCGGCCAAGGAGTTGGAAAGGGGGTTCCTACAGGCAGTCGGCTCTGATACCAACCTGTGATGCCCCCGGCTTAATCGTGCACTAATCATACACACAAATGCATACGATCAAGCCTAAGGACTCACTTGAAAATATCACAACACAACTCTAAAACATAAATAAAGTCATACAAGCTTTATATTACAAGCCAAGGGCCTCGAGGGCTCGAATACATAAGCTCGCATACAAGCGTCAGCGGAAGCATCAGATATCTGAGTACAGATATAAAAGAAAGACAAGTAGGCCTTTAAAATGCGGGGCAAAAGAAAACACTATGATCGAAAAGGCGCAGGCCTCCTGCCTGGGACCCTCCGATCCTACTCGTGGTCGTCGGCAAGCTCGTAGTAGTATCCACCCTCGGGGTGGTAGTAGTAGTGATCGTCGGCGGGGGCAGCTGGCTCTGGGGCTCCATCATCTGGTCGCATCAAATGGATATGGGGAAAAAGAGGAAGCAAAGCAACCGTGAGTACTCACCCGAAGTACTCAGCAAGCAAGGATTTACACTACATATGCAACATTATCAAAGAAAGGCTGTATATGTGGACTGGGCTGCAGAAATGCCAGAATAGAGAGAAGGCCTAGTCCTATCGAAGACTAGCATCTTCAGCGGTCTTGCAGCATTAGAAGAGTGTAGATTAGCACAGTATAAAGTAGTAACAGTATTAAGAATCAACCTCGGCCAGAGATCCTTTCTTGACTCCCTGCGAGAAAGCAATCCCAGAGCCCTACTATCCATTTTTCATCATTATGTTCTAGTTGTATTGATCGGAAAGGGCTAAGAATGCCTGGCCACGCCTCGTATTTATCTCTCGGGTACCATCCAGGTCAACCCGACTCCACATCACTCGCGGGTACCCCTCAGGGTTGACCCGCCTTTCCAAGTAACAGTTGTAAAGTCCAAGTATCCGTGTGTCCATATCATCAGAGGAATCCGAGGTATCACCCTCGTTGGATTCCTACTCGATGTAACCGTCAAGGTGAACTCGGAGGAATCGCCCTCAATGGGTTCACACTTGAGGTGTTGCACGACAGCATCGTTATCGGGAGTGGTGAAGGAGGAATCACCCTCAATGACCACGACCGACTAACTACTCCACAGAGTTAACATCGGAAGTGCTTACGATGTATCACCCTCGGCAGTCGATAGTAACGCTGCAGTGTCGTACAGATAAAAGGGATGTGATGTGCGGTGCTGGGGCCTGGTCCTCGAGTCTTCCGATAATCCAGCGGGGCAACCGAGACAAGTGGGGTCACTGGGGTCTCTATCCAGCCTATACTAAGCAGTTTAGGATAAGCAGGTAATTATCAAAAGCAGGTTACAAAAACAGGCTATGCATTAGAATAGGATAACTCAAAGCAGTAGCAAATTCTAATGCAAGCAGGAGGGAGAAAGAATAGGCAATATAGGCATGTTCAAAGGGGGGTGCTTGCCTGGTTGCTCTGCGGCAAAGGCAGGGTCGTCAATGGTGTCGTCGGTCTCCGGAGCTGCGTCAGTCTCAGGAACTGCGTCGATACCGGGGTGTACCGAGAGAGAAGAGGGGGAGGAAACAAATAAATACGCAGCAATCATATGCAACACAAATTATGCTATGCTAATGTGCAGTGCAGGGTTGCCTAAAGACATGTCTAAATCATTTTAGTTATTTGAGGATTTAAGTTGGAATTATTAACCGGTGTATATGCACTATTCATCTATCGAAAACAGGCTAAAAGTTTCGGGTTCACCTACGTAGAGGGTCCCAACATGAAAACAGATGGCACGGTCGGATTCGTCTTGTCGTTCTGAGCAACTTTCATATATAAAGTTTTTCGATCTGAGCTATGGATTATTTTCTATGAATTTTAAAAGATTTAAACATTTTCTGGAATTATTTAATTATTAAAATTCCGAATTATCCAGACCAGTGTGGGATGACGTCAGCATGACATAGGAGTGATGTCAGCAGTCAATAGTGCGGTTGACTGGGGTCAAATCTGACCTACGGGTCTAGTGGGACCCACATGTCATTGAGACAGTGACTATTTAGTTTAAAACTAATCTAATTATAGATTAATTAAAGGTGGGACCTACTGGTCAGTGGGTAATTTGTGATAATTTAATTAATTAACAGAATATCTATTTAATTAAAATCGGTTAATCACGTGGGACCCACATGTCATCCAAAGTGGGTGGCCACGTCAGCCGTTGGCAAAGTCAACAGGTCAACGGGACACACCCGTCAGTGACACAGGGGGTCCCACACGTCAGGCCACGTCGGACGGTGACCAGAGACGCGCCGGAGCTGGCTCCGGCGAGCCAAAACGCGGCGGCGGAACGCCGGAGCAGCTCGGGTTTTCGCCATACTTCACCAAATCGCGAGATTCTTCTTGCATTCGAAAGCTGAGGCTGCCGCGCATCGAGTCGTGCCTCTGGACCGACCGGAGATAGCCGAAGCAGGGAGCTGTAACGTCGCCGGTAGCGGTGATCTACGGTGGCTCGGCGGAATCGAAGACCTAGCACGCGTGCGAGCGATTTAAAGCGACGGATCGCACCATTGGGGTGCCCTGAGCACAAGGATGTGCATGGATGGCCATGACCACGACGAGAGCTACGGCGGCGAGCTCATCTACGGTGACCGAAGCACGGCAACAGCAGGAGCTCGGCTGGGCGGCACGTGTGAGCAAATGGAGAGGGAGGGGAGGTAGGGAAGCTCACCTAGTGGCGCACAAAAGGCCGGTGGAGGCTTAGTAGCTGCCGAGGCGGAGAATCGTGGCGGCGGTGCCCGGCGATCCGAGGAGGAGGAAGAAGGGGATCTAGCGCTCCAGGGCTCATCAGCTCCAGCGAGCAGCGCCGGACGATGAGGCGGAGGCAGGCAGAGCCCTCAGGCAGCGTGGAAGGGCAGGACGACGCCGGTGGCCGCGATGGTGCGACAACGCGTCGGAGGTCGCGCTCGGGCAGAGAGGGGAGGGAGTGAGTAGGCGAGCGCGTGAGGGATAGAGGGAGAGGGGAAAGAAGTGGATGAGGATGGAGGGGAGAGGCCAAGGGGGCGGCCTTATCCCCTCGCCTGGCCGCGACGTCGCCGTGTCGGCGTTTGGCCAGCGCGCGCCAGTGCGGCCAAGGGCGTGGCGACACGCACAGGGAGAGAGAAGGTGGGAGGCGAGCGTTGTGGGCTGGTCCGCACTGTGCACTTAGGCCCAGTCCACAGTAGCATTTCTCTTTTTTCCGTTTTGTTTTCGGTTTTTCTTTTTCAGAGATAGTTTTGCATTATTTTGGGCTGCCAAATGACTTTGTAAAAATGTGGAACTTGGCCACATAAATAAAATGGAATATTTTGCACTGCCACAAAAAGTTTGGGAAATTTTGGAATTCATTTGGATTTTTCAAAAATGAATAGGACATTTCAAGTGCTGTTTTGGTACTGGATTAAATGCTCTGGCCCATTAAGAGTTGATGGTGATGTTGTTTTCCTTAATAACACTTGTTTTGGAATATTTGCTACAAGGTGAACATTTTTCCAGCAAACTTTGAGCAACTTTATTTTGCACTTGAATTTGAATTTATTTCAGAGAGAAATTTGAATTGATTTGTGTAACCACTGTGATGAAGCATTGCAAATGAAGATGACTTGGCATGTTTATCATAAGAGCACAGTGCTTTATTACACAGGGGTGTTACAATGGTGATAGTTGATTTGATCTTGCTAAAAAACAGAAAATTTTGCGTACAGTTGCAGAATTTTAATAATTCACAGATGAGACGAAACACCCTGAATTTTTTTACAAAAGATTGATATACAAATTGCATCTGTTTTCCTAATTGTTCAGAATTTTTGGAGTTACATAAGTATTATAACAATTCAGATCTTCGCAGACTGTTCTGTTTTTGACAGATTCTGTTTTCTATGTGTTGTTTGCTTATTTTATTGAATCTATGAGTAGTATCGGGGGGTATGAACCATGGAGAAGTTGGATACAGTAGATATTACACCAATATAAATAAATAATGAGTTCACAACAGTAACAAAAAGTGGTGATTTATTTTCTTATACTAACGGATGTCATGAGTTTTCTGTTGAGTTTTGTGTTGTGAAGTTTTCAAGTTTTGGGTAAAGATTTGATGGACTATGGAATAAGGAGTGGCAAGAGCCTAAGCTTGGGGATGCCCAAGGCACCCCAAGGTAATATTCAAGGACAACCAAGATCCTAAGCTTGGGGATGCCCCAGAAGGCATCTCCTCTTCCGTCTTCGTCTATCGGTAAATTTACTTGAGGCTATATTTTTATTCACCACATGATATGTGTTTTGCTTGGAGCGTCTTGTATGATATGAGTCTTTGCTTTTTAGTTTGCCACAACATCCTTGCTGTACACACCTTTTGAGAGGGACACGCATGAATCATGATTTATTAGAATACTCTATGTGCTTCACTTATATCTTTTGAGCTAGGCAATTTTGCTCTAGTGCTTCACTTATATCTTTTTAGAGCACGGCGGTGGCTTTATTTTATAGAAATTGTTGAACTCTCTTGCTTATCTTATATTATTTCGAGAGTCTCTAAACAGCATGGTAATTTGCTTAGATTGTAAATTTAGTCCTAATATGATGGGCATCCAAGAGGGATATAATAAAAACTTTCATATAAAGTGCATTGAATACTATGTGAAGTTTGATTCCTTATGATTGTTTTGAGATATAAAGATGGTGATATTAGAGTCATGCTAGTGAGTAATTGTGGATTGGTAGAAATACTTGTGTTAAAGTTTGTGATTCCCGTAGCACGCACGTATGGTGAACCATTATGTGATGAAGTCGGAGCATGATTTATTTATTGATTGTCTTCCTTATGAGTGGCGGTCGGGGACGAGCGATGGTCTTTTCCTACCAATCTATCCCCCTAGGAGCATGCGTGTAGTACTTTGTTTTGATAGCTAATAGACTTTTGCAATAAGTATGTGAGTTCTTTATGACTAATGTTGAGTCCATGGATTATACGCACTCTCACCCTTCCACCATTGCTAGCCTCTCTAGTACCGTGCCACTACACCCACCATATACCCTTCCTCAAAACAGCCACCATACCTACCTATTATGGCATTTCCATAGCCATTCCGAGATATATTGCCATGCAACTTCCACCGTTCCGTTTATTATGACATGCTTCATCATTGTCATATTGCTTTGCATGATCATGTAGTTGACATTGTATTTGTGGCAAAGCCACCATTCATATTTTTTTATACATGTCTCTCTTGATCATTGCACATCCCGGTACACCGCCGGAGGCATTCATGTAGAGTCATATTTTTGTTCTAAGTATCGAGTTGTAATTCTTGAGTTGTAAGTAAATAAAAGTGTGATGATCATCATTATTAGAGCATTGTCCCATGTGAGGAAAGGATGATGGAGACTATGATTCCCCCACAAGTCGGGATGAGGCTCCGGACGAAAAATAAAAAAAAATAAAAAAAAGATGCCAAAGAGCCCAAAATAAAAAAAATGAGATAAAAGAGAGAAGGGGCAATGCTACTATCCTTTTTCCACACTTGTGCTTCAAAGTAGCACCATGATCTTCATGATAGAGAGTCTCCTATTTTGTCACTTTCATATACTAGTGGGAATTTTTGTTATATAACTTGGCTTGTATATTCCAATGATGGGCTTCCTCAAAGAGCCCTAGGTCTTCATGAGGAAGCAAGTTGGATGCACACCCACTTAGTTTCTTTTTGAGCTTTCATACACTTATAGCTCTAGTGCATCCATTGCATCGCAATCCCTACTCACTCACATTGATATCTATTGATGGGCATCTCCATAGCCCGTTGATACGCCTAGTTGATGTGAGACTATCTCCTTCTTTTTGTCTTCTCCACAACCACCATATTCTATTCCACCTATAGTGCTATATCCATGGCTCACGCTCATGTATTGCGTGAAACTTGAAAAAGTTTGAGAACATCAAAAGTATGAAACAATTGCTTGGCTTGTCATCGGGGTTGTGCATGATTTAATACTTTGTGTGATGAAGATGGAGCATAGCCAGACTATATGATTTTGTAGGGATAACTTTCTTTGGCCATGTTATTTTGAGAAGACATGATTGCCTTATTAGTATGCTTGAAGTATTATTGTTTTTATGTCAATATTAAACTTTTGTTTTGAATCTTATGGATCTGAACATTCATGCCACAATAAAGAAAATTACAAGGATAAATATGTTAGGTAGCATTCCACATAAAAAATTCTGTTTTTATCATTTACCTACTCGAGGACGAGCAGGAATTAAGCTTGGGGATGCTTGATACGTCTCCAATGTATCTATAATTTTTTATTGTTCCATGCTATTATATTATCTGTTTTGGATGTTTTATATGCATTAATATGCTATTTTATATTATTTTGGGACTAACCTATTAACCTAGAGCCCAGTGCCAGTGCCAGTTTCTGTTTTTTCCTTGTTTTTGAGTTTCGCAGAAAATGAATATCAAACGGAGTCCAAACGGAATAAAACTTTACGATGATTTTTCTTGGACCAGAAGACACCTACGAGACTTGGAGTCAAAAGTCAGAAGACCCACGAGGAGATGGCAAGGCATAGGGGCACGCCCTAGGGGAGGCGCCCCCTGGCTTGTGGCCCCCTCGGGAGTCAACCGACCTACTTCTTCGTCCTATAAATTCAAATATATTCCAAAACCCTAGGAGAGAGCCATGAAAATACTTTTCCACTGCCGCAACCTTCTTTTCCCATGAGATCCCATCTTGGGGCCTTTTTCGGAAATCTTCCGGAGGGAGATTCGATCACGGAGGGCATCTACATCAACCCTATTGCCCCACCGATGAAGCGTGAGTAGTTTACCTCAGACCTACGGGTCCATAGCTAATAGCTTGATGGCTTCTTCTCTCTCTTTGATTCTCAATACCATGTTCTCCTCGATGTTCTTGGAGATCTATCCGATGTAATATTCTTTTGTGGTGTGTTTGTTGAGATCCGATGAATTGTGGATTTATGATCAGATTATCTATGAATATTATTTGAATCTTTTCTGAATTCTTTTATGCATGATTTCATATCTTTGTATTTCTCTTCGAATTATTGGTACGGTTTGGCCAACTAGATTGGTATTTGTTGCAATGGGAGAGGTGCTTAGTTTTGGGTTCAATCTTGCGGTGTCCTCACCCAGTGACATAGTAGGGGTAGCGAAGCACGTATTGTATTGTTGCCATCGAGGATAAAAAGATGGGGTTTTCACCATATTGCTTTAGTTTATCCCTCTACATCATGTCATCTTACTTAAGTTGTTACTCCGTTCTTTATGAACTTGATACTCTACATGCAAGCTGGATAGTGGTCGATGTGTGGAGTAATAGTAGTAGATGCAGGCAGGAGTCGGTCTACTTGACACGGACGTGATGCCTATATGCATAATCATTGCCTTGGATATCGTCATAACTTTGCACCTTTCTATCAATTGCTCGATAGTAATTTGTTCACCCACCGTATTATTTGCCTTCAAGAGAGAAGCCTCTAGTGAAACCTATGGCCCCCGGGTCTATTTTCCATCATATATTTTTAGATCTATATATCAAAAATACCAAAAATACCTTGCTGCAATTTATTTACTTTTATTTTGTTTTACGTTTGGCAATCTTATATACCTATCTCTATCAGATCTCACCTTTGCAGTTGACCGTGAAGGGATTGACAACCCCTTTATCGCGTTGGGTGCAAGTGTTTGATTGTTTGTGCAGGTGCATAGATTGGAGACTTGCTTGTACCTTCTATTGGATTGATACCTTGGTTCTCTAACTGAGGGAAATACTTATGTCTACTTTGCTGCATCACCCTTTCCTCTTCAAGGAAAAACCAATCCAAGCTCAAGAAGTACCAAGCATCTGCAATAGAAGATGGGCACCGGAGGCCTGCCTGGGGGCCCAAGTTCCGCCTCGAGACAGCGGCGCTTCGTCCCGAAAGCTCTCTTCTGATTTTTTTCCAGGTCAAACCCCTCCATATAGCAGAAGATGGGCACCGGAGGCCTGCCTCGGGGCCCACAAGCCACAGGGGCGCGCCCCCCAGGCTTGTGGCCTCCTGGTAGGTCCCCTCTGGAATTTTCTTTGCCCAATATTTTTTATATATTCCAAAATAATTCTTCGTAATTTTTTAGGACTTTTGGAGTTCTGCAGAATAGGTCACTCAGATTCACTCCTTTCCAGTCCAGAATTCCAGCTGCCGGCATTCTCCCTCTTCATGTAAACCTTGTAAAATAAAAGAGAAAAGGCATAAGTATTGTACCATAATGTCTAATAACAGCCCATAATGCAATAAATATCAATATAAAAGCATGATGCAAAATGGACGTATCAAAGTTCCAATCAGGTGGTTGAACAATAGGTGAAGAAATTAAGGCTTTCTTTAGCGTTTCAAAGGCTTCTACACAATCATCATAAAAAACAAATGGAACATCCTTTTGTAAAAGATTAGTGAGAGGCCTAGAAATTTTAGAGAAGTCTTTAATAAATCTTCTATAGAAACCAGCATGACCAAGGAAACTTCGAATACCTTTAATATCTTTAGGACATGGAATTTTTTCAATTGCTTCAACTTTAGCTTTATCCACCTCAATACCTCATTCAGAAATTTTATGCCCCAAGACAATGCCTTGATTAACCATAAAGTGGCACTTCTCCCAATTCAAGACAAGATTAGTTTGCTCACATCTCTACAAAACTCGATCAAGGTTGCTTAAGCAATCATCAAAATAAGTTCCGTAAACGAAAAAATCATCCATGAAAACCTCAACAATCTTTTCACAAAAATTAGAGAATATAGCAGTCATACATCTTTAAAAGGTGGCAGGTGTATTACATAAACCAAAAGGCATACGTCTATAAGCATAGGTTCCAAAAGGACAAGTAAAAGTGGTTTTCTCTTGATCAGGTTGTGAAACAGGTATTTGAGAAAAATCAGAATATCCATCAAGAAAACAAAAGTGTGTATGCTTAGATAATCTTTCTAGCATTTGATCAATAGCAGAGGGGAATGATCTTTTCTAGTAGCTTTATTTAATTTTCTAAAATCAATTACCATTCTATAGCCAGTAACAATTCTTTGTGGAATGAGTTCATTTTTATCATTAGGAACAACGGTAATACCTCCCTTCTTAGGGACACAATGAACATGACTTACCCTTCTACTATCTGCTATGGGATAGATTATACCTGCTTCCAGAAGTTTTAGTATTTCAGTTCTTACCACTTCTTTCATCTTAGGATTTAAACGTCGTTGGTGATCAACAACGGGTTTAGTATCAGGTTCCATATTAATCTTGTGCTGACATAGAGTGGGACTAATGCCCTTAAGATCATCAAGAGTATATCCAATAGTGGCACGGTGCTTCTTTAGAATTTTTAATAAGCTTTCTTCTTCATGTTCTAAAAGGTTAGCACTAATAATAAACAGGATATATCTTTTTCTCATCAAGATAAGCATATTTCAAAGTGTCAGGCAATTGTTTTAATTCAAACACAGGATCACCTTTAGGTGGAGGAGGACCTCCTAGAATTTCAATAGGCAAATTGTGTTTAAGCAGAGGTTGTTGTTCAAAGAATATTTTATCTATTTCATTTCTTTCACGCAAGTGCATATCATTTTCATGGTCTAGCAAATATTGTTCTAGTGGATCAGTAGGAGGCATGGCAATAGAAGCAAGACCAATTATTTCATCCTTACTAGGAAATTCTTTATTACAGAGTTGTCTACGAAACTTGGAGAAATTAAATTCATGAGACTCATCACCAAAACTAACACTGACAGTTTGGTTTTGACAATCTATCTTAGCATTGTGAGTGTTCAAGTAAGGTCTACCAAAGATAATGGGACAAAAGTCAACTTGTGGGGAACCAAGGACTAGAAAATCAGTAGGGTATTTTATTTTCCCACACAAGACTTCAACATCTCTAACAATCCCAAGTGCTGTGATGGTGTCTCTATTAGCAAGTTTAATAGTAACATCTATGTCTTCTATTTCAGCGGGTGCTATATCATTTATAATTTCTTGGTATAAGGTAAAAGGAATAGCACTCACGCTAGCAACTATGTCACATAAACCATGATAACAGATATCTCCTATTTTAACTGAGACAACAGGCATGCCAACAACAGGTCTATGTTTATCTTTTTCATCGGGTTTGGCAATTCTAGCAGCTTCTTCACAGAAATAAATAACATGCCCATCAATATTTTCTACCAAGAGATCTTTAACCATACCAACACTAGGTTCTACTTTGATTTGCTTAGAGGGTTTAGGTGCTTTAATATTTCTTTTTCGAACCACAGTTGATACCTTAGCATGTTCATTTATCCTAACAGAGAAAGGTGGTTTTTCAATATAAGCAGTAGGCACAACTGGATCAACATTATAAATGATAGTTTCATCTTTAGCTATTACTAGTTCTTTGATTTCTTCTTTAATAGGGGGATGATATTTAAACCACTTCTCCTTAGGGAGATCAACATGAGTAGCAAAAGATTCACAAAAAGAGGCTACTATCTCAGTGTCAAGTCCATATTTAGTGCTAAACTTGTGGAAAGCATCGGTATTCATAAAAGATTTAACACAATCAAACTCAAGCTTAATACCTGACTCTTTACCTTCGTCGATTTCCCAATCTTCAGAGTTGCGTTTAATTCTTTCTAAAAGATCCCACCTGAATTCAATATTCTTCATCATAAAAGAACTAGTACGAGAAGTATCGAGCATGGATTGATCATTATGAGAAAGCCGAGCATAAAAATTCTGAATGATAATTTCTCTCAAGAGCTCATGATTGGGGCATCAATATAACATTGACTTAAGCCTCCCCCAAGCTAGAGTGATACTTTCTCCTTCATGAGGCCAAAAACTAAATATATAATTCCGATCACGATGAACTAGATGCATAGGATAATTTTTTTTTGTGAAATTCTGATTTCAATCGGTTCCAGTTCCAAGATCCAATATCATCGCATAGCCTATACCTTGTCAATGCTTGTCCCTTCAAAGATAAAGGGAAATCCTTCTTCTTGAATTCATCTCCGGGTAAACCTGCAAGCTTAAACAACCCACAAATTTCATCCACATGTATAAGATGCATGTCGGGATGCTCAGTTCCATTTCCTGCATAAGGATTAACTAGCAGTTGTTCTATCATACCCAAAGGAATTTCATAACCAATATTTTTAGTAGGTGCAGTAGGTTAAGGGGCAACTAATTGTGCTTCCGGTTGAGGTGAAGATACCCCAAACAAACCCCTCAAAGGATGGTTTTCCATAGTAACAAGTGACAATAAATTTCAGCACATAATAATAATTCTTCCTTACCAATTTCCACTTACCAAGAGTGCTTCACTCCCCGGCAACTGCGCCAGAAAAGTGTCGAATCCAACGAGGAGCAGAAGGTAATGACAACTGGTTTTTAGCAAGGTATTTTCTGCAAGCACTGAAATAGTCGGTAACAGGTCGTTTGATAGCAAGATAATTTGTAACGGACAAGTAACGGTAACGGTATATAAAGTGAAGAAAGGTAGCCCAATCCTTTTGTGGCAAAGGACAAGCCAAAACAGTTTCTTATAATAAGCAAAGCGTTCTTGAGGGCACACGGGAATTTCATCTAGTCACTTCCATCATGTTGGTTTGATTCGCGTTCGCTACTTTGATAATTTGATATGTGGGTGGACCGGTGCTTGGGTGCTGTTATTACTTGAACAAGCCACCCACTTATGATTAACCCCCTTGCAAGCATCCGCAACTACGAGAAAAGTATTAAGATAAAAACTAAGCATAGCATTAAACATTTGGATACAAATTGGTCCCTTACAAAGTAGCGCATAAACTAGGGTTTAAGCTTCTGTCACTCTAGCAACCCATCATCTAATAACTACTCCACAATGCACTCCCTTAGGCCCAAAGATGGTGAAGTGCCATGTAGTCGACGTTCACATGATACCACTAAGGGAATCACAACATACATATCATCAAAATATCGAATACATATCAAGTTCACATGATTACTTGCAACATGACTTCTCCCATGACCTCAAGAACAAAAGTAACTACTCACAAATGATATTCATTCTCAAGATTAGAGGGGTATTAAATAGCATAATGGATCTGAACATATAATCTTCCACCAAATAAACCATATAGTAATCAACTACAAGATGTAATCAACACTACTAGTCACCCACAGGTACCAATCTGAGGTTCCGGTACAAGTATTGAACACAAGAGATGAACTAGGGTTTGAGAGGAGATGGTGTTGTTGAAGATGTTGATGAGGATTGGCCACCCAAAGATGAGAGGGTTGTTGGTGATGACGATGGCTTCGATTTCCCCCTCCGGGAGGGAAGTTCCCCCGACGGAATTGCTCCGCCGGAGGGCAAAAGTGCCCTTGCCTAAGTTCCGCCTCGAGACGGCGGCACTTCGTCCCGAAAGTCCTCTCCTTATTTTTTCTAGGTCAAAAGACTTTAAGTACCAGAAGATGGGCACCGGAGGTGGGCTGGGCTGGCCACAACCCACCAGGGCGCGCCTGGGAGGCCTATGGTCACCAGGTGGCCCCCTCTGGTAGTTATTTGCTCCAGTATTTTTCATATATTCCAAAATAATTCTCTGTAAATTTTTAGCTCATTTGGATTTGTGCAGAATAGGTAGCTCTGACGTAGCTTTTTTAGGTCCAGAATTCCAGCTGCCGGTATTCTCCCTCTTTATGTAAACCTTGCATATTATGAGAGAAAAGGCATTATAATTACTCCATAAAGCATTATTGTGCATAAAAACATTATGGATAACAGTATGAAAACATGATGCAAAATGGACGTATCAATCTTCACCTCGACTAGAAGCACAAAGAGTTGTCCCTCAACCTACTGCACCTACTGAAGATATTTATTATGAAACTCCTTCGGGTATGATAGAGAAATTTCTAGCTAATCCTTACGTAGGAGATGGAACACTACATCCTGATATGCATCTAATCAATGTGGATGAAGTTTGTGGATTATTTAAGCTTGCAGGTTTCCCCGAAGATGAAGTATAGAAGAAGGTATTCCCTTTATCTTTGAAGGGAAAGGCATTGTCATGGTATAGGCTATGTGATGATATTGGAGCTTGGAATTACAACCAATTGAAATTAGAATTTCATCAAAAGTTTTATCCTATGCATCTGGTTCATCGTGATCGGAATTATATATAATTTTTGGCCTCGTGAAGGAGAAAGTATCGCTCAAGCTTGGGAGAGGCTTAAGTCAATGTTATAATCATGCCCCAATCATGAGCTCTCAAGAGAAATTATTATTCAAAAAATTTATGCTCGGCTTTCTCGTAATGATCAATCCATGCTCGATACTTTTTGTACTGGTTCTTTGATGAAGAATACTATTGAATTCAGATGGGATCTTTTGGATAGAATTAAACACAACTCTGAAGATTGGAGCTCGACGAATGTAAGGAGTCAAGTATGAAGCTTTAGTTTGATTGTGTTAAATCTTTTATGGATACTGATGCCTTTCCTAATTTTAGCACTAAATATGGACTTGACTCTGAGATAGTAGCTTCTTTTTGTGAATCATTTGCTACTCATGTTGATCTCCCTAAGGAGAAGTGGTTTAAATACCATCCTCCAATTGAAGTAAAAATAGTAGAACCTATTGAAGCTAGAGAAGAAACTACTACTTATAATGTTGATCCAGTTATTCCTACTGCTTATATTGGGAAACCACCTTTTCCTGTTAGGATAAAAGAACATGCTAAATCTTTAGCTGTGGTTCGCAAAAGTTATACAAGAACACCTACACCCTCTGAACAAATTAAAGTTGGACCTAATGTTGCTATGGTTAAAGATCTCCTGGTTCAAAATATTGATGGCATGTTATTTATTTATGTGATGAAGCCACTAGAATTGCTAAACCCGATGAAAAAGATAAACATAGACCTGTTGTGGGCATGCCTATTGTCTCTGTTAAAATAGGAGATCATTGTTATCATGGCTTATGTGATTTTGGTGCTAGTGTGAGTGCAATCCCATTTACTTTATATCAAGAAATTATGAATGATATTGCACCTGCTGAAATAGAAGATATTGATGTTTCTATTAAACTTGCTAATAGAGATACTATCACACCACTTGGGATTGTTAGAGATGTTGAAGTCTTGTGTGGGAAAATAAAATTCCCTAGTAATTTTCTAGTTATTGGTCCCCACAAGATGATTTTGTCCCATTATATTTGGTAGACCTTTCTTAAACATGGTTAATGCTAAGATAGATTGTGAGAAAGAAACTGTTAGTGTAAGTTTTGGTGATGTGTCTCATGAGTTTAATTTCTCCAAATTCCGTTGACAACCTCGTGATAAAGAATTACCTAGTAAAGATGAAATCATTGGTCTTGCTTCTATTGTTGTACCTCCTACTGGTCCTTTAGAACAATATTTGCTAGACCATGAAAATGATATGTTTATGAATGAAAGAAATGCAATAGATGAGATATTCTTTAAAGAAATGCCTGTTTTGAAACATAATCTGCCTGTTGAGACTCTTGGAGATCCACTTACGCCCAAGAGCGATCCCATGTTTGAGCTTAAACAATTACCTGATACTTTTAAATATGCTTATCTCGATGAAAAGAAGATATATCCTGTTATTATTAGTGCTAACCTTTCAGAGCATGAAGAAAAGAGATTATTGAAAACTCTGAGGAAGCACCGTGCCGCTATTTGATATACTCTTGATGATCTTAAGGGCATTAGTCCCACTGTATGTTAGCATAAAATTAATATGGAACATGGTGCTAAACCAGTTGTTGATCACCAGAGAAGGTTAAATCCTAAGATAAAGGAAGTGGTAAGAAATGAAATATTAAAACTTCTGGAAGAAGGTATAATCTATCCCATAGCTGCTAGTAGATGGGTAAGTCATGTTCATTGTGTCCCTTAAAAGGGTGGTATTACTGTTGTTCCTAATGATAGAAATGAACTTATCCCACAAAGAATCATCACAGGTTATAGAATGGTAATTGATTTTAGAAAATTATACCAAGCCACTAGGAAAGATCATTATCCTCTACCTTTTATTGATCAAATGCTAGAAAGGTTATCAAAACATACACATTTTTGTTTCCTAGATGGATACTCTGGTTTTTCCCAAATACCTGTGTCACAAGAGGATCAAGAAAAAACCACTTTTACATGCCCTTTTGGTACTTTTGCTTATAGACGTATGCCTTTCGGTTTATGTAATGCACCCACTACTTTTCAAAGATGCATGACTGCTATATTCTCTGAATTTTGTGAAAATATTGTTGAGGTTTTCATGGATGATTTTTCTGTATACGGAACTTCTTTTGATGATTGCTTAAGCAACCTTGATCGAGTTTTGCAGAGATGTGAAGAAACTAATCTTGTCTTGAATTGGGAGAAGTGCCACTTTATGGTTAATGAAGGTATTGTCTTGGGGCATAAAATCTCCGAAAGAGGTATTGAAGTTGATAAAGCAAAAGCTGATGGAATTGAGAAAATGCCATGTCCTAAAGATATCAAAGGTATAGGAAGTTTCCTTGGTCATGCTGGTTTCTATAGGAGATTTATTAAAGACTTCTCTAAAATCTCTAGGCCTCGTACTAATCTTCTGCAAAAGGATGTTCCATTTGTTTTTGATGATGATTGTGTAGAAGCATTTGAAATACTTAAGAAAGCCTTAATCTTTGCACCCATTGTTCAACCACCTGATTGGAACCTATCCTTTGAAATTATGTGTGATGCAAGTGATTATGCTGTTGGTGTTGTTCTAGGACAGGGAGTTGATAAGAAATTAAATGTTATCCATTATGCTAGTAAAACTCTGGACAGTGCTCAAAGAAATTATGCTACCACTGAAAAAGAATTTTTAGCAGTTGTGTTTGCTTGTGATAAATTCAGATCTTACATTTTTTTATTCCAAAGTAATTGTTCACACTGATCATGCTGCTATTAAGTACCTTATGGAAAAGAAAGATGCTAAACCTAGACTTATTAGGTGGCTTCTCTTGCTACAAGAATTTGATTTACATATTATTGATAGAAAGGGAGCAGAGAACCCCGTAGCAGACAACCTGTCTAGGTTAGAAAATATTCTTGATGACCCACTACCTATTGATGATAGTTTTCCTGATGAACAACTAGCTGTCATAAATGCTTCTCATAGTACTCCATGGTATGCAAACTATGCTAATTATATTGTTGCCAAATTTATACAAGCTAGTTTCACATACCAACAAAAGAAAAAGTTTTTCTATGATTTAAGACATTACTTCTGGGATGACCCACACCTTTATAAAGGAGTAGATGGTGTTATTAGACCTTGTGTACCTGAGCATGAACAGGAACAGCTCCTACGCAAGTGACACTCCGAGGCTTACAGAGGACACCATGCGGGAGACAGAACTGCGCACAAGGTATTACAATCTGGTTTTTATTGGCCTACTCTTTTCAAATATGCTCACAAGTTTGTCTTGTCTTGTGATGAATGTCAAAGAATTGGTAACATTAGTAGACGTCAGGAAATGCCTATGAATTATTCACTTGTTATTGAACCATTTGATGTTTGGGGATTTGATTATATGGGACCTTTTCCTTCCTCTAATGGGTATACACATATTTTGGTTGCTGTTGATTATGTTACTAAGTGGGTAGAAGCTATTCCAACTAGTAGTGTTGATCATAACACATCCATTAAAATGCTTAAAGAAGTTATTTTTCTGAGGTTTGGAGTCCCTAGATATTTAATGACTGATGGAGGTTCACACTTTATTCATGGTGCTTTCCATAAATTGCTTGCTAAATATGATGTTAACCATAGAATTGCATCTCCTTATCATCCTCAGTCTAGTGGTCAAGTAGAATTAAGTAATAGGGAAATTAAACTGATCTTGCAAAAGACTGTCAATAGATCTAGGAAGAATTGTTCTAAGAAACTTGATGATGCATTATGGGCTTATAGAACTGCTTATAAAGATCCTATGGGTATGTCTCCATATAAAATGGTTTATGGAAAAGCATGCCACTTACCCCTTGAATTAGAAGACAAAGCTTATTGGGAAATTAAAGTGCTCAACTATGATTTCAAACTTGCCAGTGGAAAGAGGTTATTGACATTAGCTCACTTGATGAATGGAGAATCCAAGCCTATGAAAATGCCAAATTGTTTAAAGAGAAAGTTAAAAGATGCCATGACAAAAGAATACAAAAGCGGGAATTTAATGTAGGGGACCATGTCTTGCTATACAATTCCCGTTTAAGATTTTTTGCAGGAAAACTTCTCTCTAAATGGGAATGACCTTACGTTATCGAAGAAGTCTACCGTTCCGGCGCTATCAAGATCAACAACACCGATGGAAATAACCCAAAGGTGGAGAATGGACAAAGAATCAAACATTATATCTCAGGTATGCCTATAAATGGTGAGGCCAACATTATTCATTCCATAACACCGGAGGAATACATAAAGGAAACCTTCAAGAATGCTCCAGAACCCTGAAAAGGAATAGGTATGTGTTACGGTAAGTAAACCGACTCCAAAAATCTTCCAAAGGCAATTTTATTCAGTTTTGGAATATTTAAAAAATTAGAAAAGTAAGAAGTAGTCTGAATAGCGCATGAGCAAGCGACAAGCCTGGGGGGCGCACCTACCCCTCTGGGCGCGCCTCCCGAGCTTGTGGCCACCTTGTGTGCCCTCCGGACTACATTTCCCCCCAGAATACTTGTCTTGCACGGTAAAAATTAACTATATATTCTCCCGAAGGTTTTGACCACAATATCGTGACAATATCCTCTATTCTTGTTTCGAGCTATTTTTGCAGTAGATTTAGAGCAAGATGTCTTCGCAAGAGTCGGTCAGGGAGAGTCGGGTCTCTCACCCAACAAGGGATCCAAGAGCATACAACGAAGCCAATCCCTTTGGGTGGTCAATAGAGGAAGAGATAGAAGTGATACATCTCCATTGTATCTATAATTTTTGATTGTTTCATGCCAATATTATACAACTTTCACATACTTTTGGCAACATTTTATATGATTTATTGGACTATCCTATTAATCCAGTGCCGAGTGCCAGTTCTGGTTTGTTGCATGTTTTTTGTTTTGCAGAATATCCATATCAAACGAAGTCCAAACGCGATAAAAATTTACGGAGAATTATTTTGGAACATTTATGATTTTTGGGAGGTGGAATCAACACTAACGGAGGCCCACGGCCTCCACAACCCATCAGGGCGCGCCGGGCACCCCCTGGCGTGCCCAAGTGTCTTGTGCCCTCCCCGTAAGTCGGTTGGGGCCCTTCTTCAAGCGCAAGAAAGATAATTTATGTAAAAAATTCATGTAAAAATTTCAGCGCAATCGGATTTACAGATCTCCGGGAATTTAAGAAACGGTGAAGGGCCATAAAACAGGAACACGAAATAGAAGAGAATAGAGAGACAGATCCAATCTCGGAGGGGCTCTCGCCCCTCCGCTACCATGGAGGCCATGGACCAGAGGGGGAACCCTCCTCCCATCTAGGGGGGAGGCCAAGGAAGAATAAGAAGGAGGGGGCTCTCTCTCCCCCTCTCCCTCGATGGCACCGGAACGCCGCCGGGGCAATCATCGTGTGACGGCGATCTACTCCAACAACTCCGTCATCTTCACCAACAACTCCATCACCTTCCCCCATCTATATTAAGCGGTCCACTCTCCCGCAACCCGCTGTACCCTCTACTTGAACATGGCGCTTTATGCTTCATACTATTATCCAATGATATGTTCCCATCCTATGATGTCTCAATATATATTTTTTTCCTATCGGTAATTGGTGAATTGCTATGGTTGGTTTAATTTGCTTGTGGTTATGTTGTTGTCCTTTGGTGCCCATCATATGAGCACGCGTGTGGATCACACCATAGGGTTAGTTGTATGTTGATAGGACTATGCATTGGAGGGCAAGGGTGACAGCAGCTTCATCCTAATCATAGAAATTGATACGTACAGGATTGAAGGGGGACCAATATATATCTTAATGCTATGGTTGGGTGTTTTACCTTAATGAACGTTATTAGTTGCGGATGCTTGATAATAGTTCCAATCATAAGCGCATAGAATTCCAAGTAAGGGACGACATGCTAGCAGTGGCCTCTCCCATATAAAAACTTGCTATCGGTTTAGCAACGTAGTCAATTGCTAAGGGACAATTCCGCAAATCCTACCACCACTAATCCACACTCGTTTTACTAAACTTAATTGTTTCTTTATCTAAACAACACCTAACTTTTATTTTCACGTTCTTTATTATCTTGCAAACCTGTCCACACCTACAAAGTACTTCTAGTTTTATTCTTGTTCTAGGTAAAGCAAACGTTAAGCGTGCATAGAGTTGTATCAATGGTCGATAGAACTTGAAGGAATATTTGTTCTGCCTTTAGCTCCTCGTTGGGTTCGACACCCTTATTTATCGAAAAAGGCTACAAACGATCCCCTATACTTGTGGGTTATCAAGACTTTTTTCTGGCGCCGTTTCTGTGGAGCAATAGCGTGGGGTGAATATTCTCTTGTGTGCTTGTTTGCTTTATCGCTAAGTAATATTTTTTGGTGCTCTTGTTTTCTATCTTTAGTTATGGGTAGGAAACACAAAATACCAAAAAAATTAGTTGTACCTACTAAACCAATGATTGAAGAACCACCCAAAATCTATCATATTGCTGAAGCTTTTTACTTGGATCATCTTCGATCCCTATGTGCTCGTACTGAAAACCCAACTAGCTTAGTTGAGGAAAAATCATTAGATGAGCATGTTTGTTTTGTGCGACACCGCTTATCTCAAAAAGGGAAACTTTTACAACATCAAATTAATACTATGCAATGCTATGCTTGGAAGTTATGTGAAATACATGATTTCACTTGTTGTTCTGAAGACCCTAAGAAACACCTTCCTTATCAATGTGAGTTTAGAGATAATGGAATTCTATCTTCTTATGCTAAGGATGTTTATAATAACTATGATGTTGAACAAATTGAAGAATTTGTTGCTTTTAAGGGTTCTTATGAAATTGCTTCTTTGATTGAAAAGTATGATACTACTCTTTACGAACCTGAAAATTTTGCCATACTTAAATATTGCTATGAAAACTATGCTTCTAATGCTTATATTAATGAGTTTATTGAGAAAGTCTCCGCTGTCCAAGAAGAGACTAATATTTTGCAGGAGTCTATGGAAGAAGAAATTAATGAAACTGTGAGCACATTGGATGAAAAAGATGATGAGTAGAGCTAAGAACAAAAGGAGGAAGAGCAGATTAGCTACCCGTGTCCACCTTCTAACGAGAGTAACCCTCCAACTCATACATTGTTTAATGTCCCTTCATTCTTACCGAAGGATGAATGCTATGATAATTGCTATGATCCCGTTGATTCTTTTGAAATATCCCTTTTTGATGAAATTGATGTTTGCTATGCTTGTGGCCAAGATGCCAATGTGAATTATGCTTATGGAGATGAATTTGCTATAGTTCCTTATGTTAAGAATGAAATTGTTGCTATTGCACCCACACATGATAGTCCTATTATCTTTTTGAATTCTCCAAACTACACTATATCGGAGAAGTTTGTGCTTATTAAGGATTATATTGATGGGTTGCCATTTACCGTTTCGAATGATGATTTTGATGAATATAATATGCATGTGCTTGCTGCTCCTACTTGCAATTATTATGGGAGAGGAACTACATCTCCGCCTCTCTATGTTTCCAACACGATAGAATTGCAAGAAACTGCTTATGCTATGTATTGACCTTTACTTGATGTGCATGAATTGTTCTTATATGACATGATGATGCATAGGAAGAGAGTTAGACTTCGTCATTGCATGATATATATTGCTTTGTGCTCACTACTAAATGCCAAATCATTGTTAATTAAAATTGGCTTTGATATTCCTTGGGATCCGGGTGGATCCATTACTTGAGCACTTTATGCCTAGCTTAATGGCATTAAAGAAAGCGCTGCCAGGGAGACAACACAGAAGTTTTAGAGAGTCATTTTATTCTGTTGAGTGCTTTTATAAAGTTTAAAAACACAAAAATATATAGTGGAACTTAAAACTTCACAAAAAGAAAAGTGAAAGTGAGAAAGACGAGCATCGTGGAAGCGGGAGCTAGCCTTGAACTTCGTTCATGCCCATGGAAACTTTGTGAATCTTGATTACAGAAAATTTTCAACAAAAATAATTATCCCCTAGTACAAATCCATTGTATTATAAAAATAATGTGCCAAGATTTACCTTTAGGATGATTAGATTGCTTGTTGGCATGTGCGGTGTAAAAATAGAAACTTTGGCTGTAGTGCACGATTTTACATGTTTTACTGGAATGTCAAAAGTTTCTGAAACTTTTTGAACAGTATTAATACAAAAATTGTTTATTTTTTTCCTAATATTTCAGAATTTTTGGAGTTACAGAAGTATGGTAGATATTCAGATTGCTACAGACTGTCCTGTTTAAGATAGATTCTGTTTTTGATGCATTGTTTTGCTTGTTTTGACGAAACTATCGATTCTATCGGTGGTATAAGCCATGGAAAAGTTATAGTACAGTAGCTACAATGCAAAAACAAAATATGAGTTGGTTTGCAACAGTACTTAAAGTAGTGATTTGCTTTATTATACTAACGGATCTTACCGAGCTTTCTGTTGAGTTTTGTGTGGATGAAGTGATCAAAGATTGAGGAGGTCTCGATATGAGGAGAAGGAGGAGAGACAATAGTTCAAGCTTGGGGATGCCCATGGCACCCCAAGTAAATATCCAAGGAGACTGAAGCATCTAAGCTTGGGGATGCCCCGGAAGGCATCCCATCTTTCTTCAACAAGTATTGGTATGTTTTCGTCTTCGTTTCGTTCATGTGATATGCGTAAATCTTGGAGCGTATTTTGCGTTTAGTTTTGATTTTTGTTTTATGCACCATGCTGGTATGAGATAGTCCATGGTTGATTTATAGAATGCTCATTGCACTTCACTTATATCTTTTGAGTATGGCTTTATAGAATGCTTCATGTGTTTCACTTATATCATTTGAAGTTTGGATTGCCTGTTTCTCTTCACATAGAAAACCGTTATTTGTAGAATGCTCTTTTGCTTCACTTATACTTATTAGAGAATGATATTTTGTAGAAAAACTTAAAATCTCATGCTTCACTTATATCTGTTTAGAGAGTCAACAGGAATTGGTCATTTGCATGGTTAGTCATAAAATCCTATATAAAACTTGTGAATCACTGAATATGATATGTTTGATTCCTTGCAATAGTTTTGCGATATAGAGACGGAATATGTGGGAGGTACTAGTAAATGGTTGTGGTTAGTAAGAATATTGGTGTTAAGGTTTGTGATTCCCGAAGAATGCACGTATAGTCTCTAGTTATGCTATGAAATTGGAGCATGATTTATTATTGATTGTCTTCCTTATGAGTGGCGGTCGGGGATGAGCGATGGTCTTTTCCTACCAATCTATCCCCCTAGGGGAATGCGTAGTAGTACTTTGCTTCGAGGGCTAATAAACTTTTGCAATAAGTATATGAGTTCTTTATGACTAATGTGGGTCCATGGATTATACGCACTCTTACCTTTCCGCAATTTCTAGCCTCTACGGTACTGTGCATTGCCCTTTCTCACCTCGAGAGTCGGTGCAAACTTCACCGGTGCATCCAAACCCCGTGATATGATACGCTCTATCACACATAAGCCTTATTATATCTTCCTCAAAACAGCCACCATACCTACCTACTATGGCCTTTCCATAGCCATTCCGAGATATATTGTCATGCAACTTCCACCGCTTCCGTTTTGATGACTTGAGCATTCATTGTCATATTGCTTTGCATGATCGTAAGATAGCTAGCATGATATTTCCATGGCTTGTCTGTTTTTTGATATCGTTGTTATGCTAGATCATTGCACATCGTGGTACACTGCCAGAGGCATTCATATAGAGTCATACTTTGTTATAGGTATCGAGTTGTAATTTTTATTTCTTTTGAGTTATAAGTAAATAGAAGTGTGATGATCATCATTATTCATTTTTAGAGCATTGCCCCAGTGAGGAAAGGATGATGGAGACTATGATTCCCCCACAAGTCGGGATGAGACTCCAGACAAAGAGAGAGAGAAAAAAAGAAAAAGGAAAAAAGGAAAAAAAAGAAAAAAAGAAAAAAAAGAGAGAAGGGGCATGCTAATTCCACACTTGTGCTTCAAAGTAGCAACATGTTTTTCATATAGGGGGTCTCCTATGTTGTCACTTTCATATACTAGTGGGAATTTTTCATTATAGGATTAGATGCACACCCACTTAGTTTTCATTTTGAGCTTTCGTACACTTATAGCTCTTAGTGCATTCGTTGCATGGCAATCCCTACTCCTCGCATTGATATCAATTGATGGGCATCTCCATAGCCCGTTGGTTAGCCGCGTCGATGTGAGACTTTCTTACTTTTTTGTCTTCTCTATATTTACCCCTATCATCATACACTATTCCACCCGTAGTGCTATATCCATTGCTCGCGCTCATGTATTGCGTGAGGGTTGAAAAAGCTGAAGCGCGTTAAAAAGTATGAACCAATTGCTCGGCTTGTCATCGGGGTTGTGCATGATAAATACATTGTGTTAAGAAGACAGAGCATGACAAGACTATATGATTTTGTAGGGATAACTTTCTTTAGCATTGATATTTTGAAAGACACGATTGTTCGTTGGGATGCCAGAGTATTGATGTCTTTATGTCAAATTATAGACTATTGCTTTGAATCACTCGTGTCTTAATATTCATGCCATGATTAGATATATGATCAAGATTTTGCTAGGTATCATTCCACATCAAAAATTATCTTTTTTATCATTTACCTACTCAAGGACGAGCAGGAATTAAGCTTGGGGATGCTGATACGTCTCCGTCGTATCTATAATTTTTGATTGTTTCATGCCAATATTATATAACTTTCACATACTTTTGGCAACATTTTATATGATTTATTGGACTAACCTATTGATCTAGTGCCCAGTGCCAGTTCCTGTTTGTTGCATGTTTTTTGTTTCGCAGAATATTCATATCAAATGAAGTCCAAACACGATAAAAATTTGTGGTGAATTATTTTGGAATATTTATGATTTTTGGGAGGTGGAATCAACGCTAATGGAGGCCCACGGCCTCCAAAACCCACCAGGGCGCGTCGGGCACCCGCTGGCGCACCCTGGTGTCTTGTGCCCTCCCCGTATGTCAGCTAGGGCCCTTCTTCGAGCACAAGAAAGATAATTTATGGAAAAAAATCGTGTAAAAATTTCAATGCAATCGGAGTTACGGATCTCCAGGAATTTAAGAAACGGTGAAGGTCCAAAAAACAGGAACGCAAAACAGAAGAGAACAAAGAGACAGATCCAATCTCGGAGGGGCTCTCGCCCCTCCACCGCCATGGAGGCCATGGACTAGAGGGGGAACCCTCCTCCCATCTAGGTGGGATGCTAAGGAAGAAGAAGAAGAAGGAGGGGGGCTCTCGCCCCCTCTCTCCCGGTGGCGCCGGAACACCGCCGGGGAAATCATCGTGTGACGGTGACCTACTCCAACAACTCCGTCATCTTCACCAACAACTCCATCACCTTCCCCCATCTATATTCAGCGGTCCACTCTCCCGCAACCCGTTGTACCTCTACTTGAACATGGTGCTTTATGCTTCATACTATTATCCAATGATATGTTGCCATCCTATGATGTCTGAGTAGATTTTTGTTGTCCTGTCGGTAATTGGTGAATTGCTATGGTTGGTTTAATTTGCTTGTGGTTATATTGCTGTCCTTTGGTGCCCATCATATGAGCACGTGTGTGGATCACACCATAGGGTTAGTTGTATGTTGATAGGACTATGCATTGGAGGGCAAGGGTGACATCAGCTTCAGCCTAATCATAGGAATTGATACGTACGGGATTGAAGGGGGACCAATATATATCTTAATGCTATGGTTGGGTGTTTTACCTTAATGAACGTTAGTAGTTGTGGATGCTTGCTAATAGTTCCAATCATAAGTGCATGCTATCAGTGGCCTCTCCCACATAAAAACTTGCTATCGGTCTAGCAACGTAGTCAATTGCTAAGGGACTATTCCGCAAATCCTACCACCACTAATCCACACTCGTTTTACTAAACTTAATTGTTTCTTTCTCTAAACAGCATCTAACTTTTATTTTTACATTCTTTATTATCTTGCAAACCTATCCACACCTACAAAGTACTTCTAGTTTTATTCTTGTTCTAGGTAAAGCAAACGTTAAGCGTGTGTAGAGTTGTATCGGTGGTCGATAGAACTTGATGGAATATTTGTTCTGCCTTTAGCTCCTTGTTGGGTTCGACACTATTATTTATCGAAAAAGGCTACAAATGATCCCCTATACTTGTGGGTTATCAAGAAGCTGACCTAAAAAGAGTGGATGCCATGGAAGAGGATCAAGAAGTCACTTCTCTCCCTCAACCTGGAGCCATGCATGTGGAACTCAATGACTCGATCCTCCCAAATTCGGTCAAACCTCCCGGTGCTAAATTTATATCTTGCAATAACTTGAAAACGAGTGTTGCTTCTTCCTCTGCAGCAAGGATGCATCTGTGGGTGGACGGTGCTTTAACTGTCACCGGAAAGCTATGTAAGGAAATTATGGATCTCAAATAGCAAGTCAATAAGCTCGAGGAGGAAAATCGCTTCCTGAGGGGCATCATTGCCAAGAAGATCACACTACCACCTCCGAAGAAGGAAACTTGACTACATGGATATGGGCACTCCCCTTGGCTTATGCCAAGCTTGGGGGATGTGTCCTGCTATCGTATCACCATCACATCTTTATCTATATCTTTTACCTTAGTTCGATCCTTTTGGTTTAATCTTGATCTAGTAGAATAAAAGTTTTTAGTATGATCTAGTATTTTAGTTTTTGCTTTATGATCTATCTATGCAATCGAGTGTGAGAGTTATATAATAAAGATTAGTTTTGAGTTGAGGGCTTTGCTTTCTTTCTTTGATCTTGGAAAAGAAAAAGAATAAAAGAAATAAAAGATTATATAATAATCTTATGGAGAGTGATGACTTCACATATAAGAAGTATGATGCACGAAATTTGTTGAGGGTTGACAAACATAGTATTGGTCATTGTTGCAATTAATTGGAAGTAATAAAGAAAGAGAGGTTTCACATATAAATACATTATCTTGGACATCATTTATGATTGTGAGCACTCATTAAAATATTATATGCTAATAAGTTGATGTTAGACAAGGAAGACAACATAATGTGTTATGTTCCCTTATATCCGAATAGAAGTTATATTGTCATGGATCCTCCAACATGTTGAGTTTGTTTCTCATCCTATGCTAGCCAAAAATTTCGCACTAAGTAGAGATACTACTTGTGCATCCAAAAACCTTTAACCCAGTTTTTGCCATGAGAGTCCACTATATGTACCTAAGGATTGACTAAGATCCTTCAAGTAAGTTGTCATCGGTGCAAGCAATAAAAATTGCTCTCTAAATATGTATTATCTTTTAGTGTGAGGAAAATAAGCTTTATACAAACTTGTGATATGGAAGAAATAAAAGCGCGGACTGCCTAATAAAGTTCTCTATCACAAGCAGCAATATAAAGTGGCGTTCCTTTGCATTAAGATTTCGTGCATCCAACCAATAAGTGCATGACAACCTCTGCTTCCCTCTATGAAGGGCCTATCTTTTATTTTTACTTTCTACCTTTATGCAAGAGTCATGGTGATCTTCACCCTTCCTTTTACACTTTCTCTTTTTGGCAAGCAACATGTGTTGGGGAAAGATCCAGACATACATATCCACTCGGATGTAGGTGATCATGAATTATTATTGTTGACATTACACTTGAGGTAAATGGTTGGGAGGCGAAACTATAAGCCCCTATCTTTCTATGTGTCTGACTAGAGCTTTGATATCATAAGTATCGAGTGAGTGTTAGCAATTATGAAAGATTAAGAGATGATTGAGTATGTGGACTTGCTAGATAAAGCTCTTATGTTGATTCTTTCCGAAATTATGATAAATTGCAATTGCCTCAATGACCGAGATCATAGTTTGTTAGTTTTCAATAAAGTTTTTGGTTCATACTTTACCTTGTGAACGAATTGTCACTTTAGCGTAAGAAGTTATATGACAATATGTTGCTGTTATAAAGATGATCATGATGCCCTCATGTCCGTATTTTACTTTATTGACACCTCTATCTCTAAACATGTGGACATGATTATCGATTTCGGCTTTCGCTTGAGGACAAGCGAGGTCTAAGCTTGGGGGAGTTGATACGTCTATTTTGCATCATGTTTTTATGTTGATATTTATTGCATTATGGGTTGTTATTTCACATTATGGTACAATACTTATGCCTTTTCTCTCTTATTTTACAAGATTTACTTGAACAGGGAGAATGCCGGCAGCTGGAATTCTGGACCAGAAAGGAGCAAATCTAAGATACCTATTCTGCACAACTACAAATGTCCTGAAATTTTCCAGAGAATTGTTTTAGAATATATAAAAAATATTGGGCAAAGAAATAACAGAAGGAGACCCACCAGGTGGCCACAAGCCTGGGGGGCGCGCCCTACCCCCCAGGGCATGCCTCTCGAGCTTGTGGGCCCCCTGGCCTGCCCTCGGTGTCCATCTTCTGCTATATGAAGGGTTTTGACCTAGAAAAAATCATAAGGAGGCGTTCGGGACAAAGCGCCGCTGTCTCGAGGCGGAACCTGGGCAGAAGCAATCTAGGGATTCTGCCGGGGACACTTCCCTTCGGGAGGGGGAAATCGAAGCCATCGTCATCACCAACGATCCTCTCATCGTGGGAGGTCAATCTTCATCAACATCTTCACCAGCACCATATCCTCTCAAATCCTAGTTCATCTCTTGTATTCAATCTTTGCCTCAAAACCTCTGATTGGTACCTGTGGGTTGCTAGTAGTGTTGATTACTCCTTGTAGTTGATGCTAGTTGGTTTATTTGGTGGAAGATCGTATGTTCAGATCCTTAATGATATTTATTACCCCTCTGATCTTGAACATGAACATGCTTTGTGAGTAGTTACGTTTGTTCCTGAGGACATGGGAGAAGTCTTGTTATAAGTAATCATGTGAATTTGGTAATCGTTCGATATTTTGATGAGATGTATGTTGTCTTTCCTCTAGTGGTGTTATATGAACATCAACTACATGACACTTCACCATGATTTGGGCCTAGGGGAAGGCATTCAGAAGTAATAAGTAGATGATGGGTTGCTAGAGTGGCATAAGCTTAAACCCTAGTTTATGCGGTGCTTCGTAAGGGGCTGTTTTGGATCCATATGTTTAATGCTATGGTTAGATTTATCTTAATTCTTCTTTCATAGTTGGGGATGCTTGCGAGAGGGGTTAATCATAAGTGGGAGGCTTGTCCAAGTAAGGACAGCACCCAAGCACCAATCCACCCACATATCAAATTATCGAAGTAACGAACATGAATCATATGAGCATGATGAAAACTAACTTGACGATAATTCCCATGTGTCCTCGGGAGCGCTTTGCTTTATATAAGAGTTCGTCCAGGCTTATCCTTTGCTATAAAAAGGCTTGGGCCACCTTGCTGCACCTTTGCTACACTTGTTACTTGTTACCCGTTACGAATTATCTTACGACCAAACTATCTGTTACCGATAATTTCAGTGCTTGCAGAAAATACCTTGCTGAAAACCGCTCACTACAAAAAAAAAGACACATCCGTGACATTTTGGGCCGAACGATTTTTTTCTGTCATGCTTATGACACTTCTATGATGATAATTGTGACAAAACCCAGTATCATCATAGATGTGGTGGGCTCCTACTTCTATGACAAAAAATCATGACAAAAAAATGGGCTTTTTGTTCTGGGCGGGCCGGGGACGCACCTACATGACATTCTTTGGGCCGTCCATGACGGAAAAAATCTTGGTAGAAGCGAGGGCGAGGAAAATTTCAGGGAGTTCCCGGTTACGGTGGGTGGTTGGGGCCGAGCGATGCACAGAGGGTTTGCGCGTTTCTCTCGTACACGTACGCGCGTGTGTGTGAGGCGTTGGGCTCTAACTGAACCCGAGCGAGGCGTCCGCTTACTGAACCCGAGCGATTGCACTAGGTACGCGTTACTGAACCCGGGCGATCGATCCCTTGCTGTTAACTGAACCCGATCGAGCGATTCCTTCGCTACTGCTGCTAACTGAAGCCGATCGAACCTGCTGCCTCTTGATGGACAATGACCGTTGTTGGGGGTTGGATGAACAGTTCTCGATGGGGGTTGGATGAACAGGACCCCGTGGTAGTAGAGGCCGTTGCCGCTGGATGAACAGGACCTCGATCGAGGAGGCCGGTGGAGGGTGGATGAACAGGACCCCATGGAGGCTCCATGAACAGTAGCCAGGCCCGGGCCGGCAAAATTAGGGGCCCTGTGCGAAACTAAAAAGTGGGGCCCTATCTCACTAAAATAAACTAACGAGCAATTATGATATAATGTCTTACATAACAATTGGTTATATAAAAAAATCATACCTATTCATACGGCAGCAGATATCAATTGCAAATTATGCGTCAATATTTGGCAATTAGACGAACCGTCTAACTCAACTAGTCACGTCTCTTGTCCGTTTGAACTGCTATACTGTGATATTTAACCGAGGAGGAAATAACCCATCTCTCTAATGATCCCTACCAAAAGTAATTTGGAAATAGGAATTAGGATAATAGGAATAGAATTATGAGTACAATGAGGGTTGTTCAACATATATACAGTATATAAGAAACAATTTATAGGAGTAGAATTAGGAGTACAATGAGGGTTGTCCAATGTATATACAGTGTATAGGAAACAATTTTGCTCCCTGAGAACCCGAATCACAATAACTAGTTATATACCGTATTGACAACACAATAGCGAGCTAGTACATAGCTAGAATCACAATAGGTATATCATCGAATCACAGTAACTAGAAGGATATAATCACAATAGCTAGCTAGCAGATAACACTAGATACTCTCCAATACATGTAGAAGAGGCATCAAAAGACAGCCAACAAGTATATAATCAAAAATTCCTCTCTGAGAACCTGAGATCAGGAGACTACGAGAGGAATAATCGGGATCATGGATGCGAACCAATGAGGGCTGCAATTCCTGTACCTGTTGCCGTGTCGCCCGTCGCGGCTTCACCGGATCTAGATGCGAACCAAGATCCCGCGTTGTTCGGTTTCCTCTGGATGCGATTGATCCCTGCCTCCTGCTTCGTCGTTCGGTTTCCTTTTCCATCGAGTCAGAACCTGCGTCCCTATGATCGAGGTATCGAGGGCATAACTGATCGAGCAGGCGGTCTGGGATGGGACCCGATCGAGGCTTGACGCGCCAGCGCCGAGCGGCCCAATGCCCATGCGAGGGAAAATAAATACATAGGCCTGTAAAATTTTTGGGCCCCCCAAACTCTATAGGCCCTGTGCGGGCCGCACATTTTGTACAACTATGGGCCTGGCCCTGATAGTAGCCGGTGGAGGGTGGATGAATAGGACCCCGTGGAGGGCTGGTTGAACAGTAGCTGGTGGAGGCTGGATGAACAGGACCCCCCATGGTGAACAGTAGCTGGTGGAGGCCGGAGGAAGTCGACTGTGGATGAACAGTAGCAGGTGGAGCCTGGAGGAAGTCGACGGTGGATGAACAGTAGCCCGTGGAGGCTGTAGCGAGGCAGTAGACGGTGGATGAATAGTAGCCCGTGGAGTCCCGTTTTGCGGTACGCCACACCCCTCCCGATGAATAGGACACCATTTCGACCGTAGGCGCTCCAACACAAGTCTGTTTCCTCCGTTTTGCGGTACGCCACACCCCTCCCGATCAACAGCACCGCGTTTCGACCGTAGGAGCTCGAACACAAGTCTGTTTCCTCCGTTTTGCGGTACGCCAGACCCCTCCCGATGAACAGGATCCCGTTTCGACCGTAGCTGGTCGAACAGAAGGCTGTTTCCTTCGTACTGCGGTACGCCAGACCCAGTTTTGGTTGTTCCATCCAAGCCGGTTTGCTCCCGATGAACACGACGCATTTCGTTGCCTCCCGATGAACAGGACGCAGTTTCTCCGTTCCGACCCAGCCGGTTGGCTTCCGGTGAACAGGACACCGTTGCTGCCGTCCGTTGCCTCTCCATGTATATGAGCCCTGGCCGTACATATGTGTGAGTAGGTGTTCGAGACCCCGCCCGTATGTATGTACGTGGCCATATTTTTTGGCATGTGGCTATACGTACGTGTACACGGTTTAGAAGGGACTGCTTGAACTACTGCGTCGGGGGCTCTACTACTACACATGTCGCTGCTTGCTCGACCATGGTTCATCATTGTAGAGAGACCGATCGACCAGTATGTACGTACACGTTCGCGACAATGCTACGTACGCTTCGACCGGGTGGGTCCCAGCTATCAGGGAGGATAAGGATGCACTTCCTTGCGTGCGAAGATATAGCTGGTGGGTCCCGGCTGTCAGGGCGAGGAATCATTTTTATTTTGCGAGTAATAAGGAGGCACTTCCTTATGTTCGAAGATGTAGCTGGTGGGTCCAGCTGTGAACCTCACAGCTTAAAAGTCCACTTCTGATGGCTGTCGTTCGTTGACCTTGTTGACCACGAGGCACCGAGAGCATCAAGGCGGTGGACGATGGTGAGGCTTAGGAAGGCAACGACGAGGAGCCAGAGAAGACGAGGCGGGTGGATGCCCACGCTGAGGGGAGTACGAGGGTTCACTGGTTCGGCTGCGGCGTAAGGCTGCCATCGCCGGAGAATAATAGGGGGTGTTGGTGAGTAGAGGGAAGGCCTGGCCAGTCGTAGTATGGTTGGTCCGTGAGGCCTGCGCTGCAGCATAGCCAGCCATGGGAGGCTGGAGCAGGCGGTACGGCGGGCCTGGTTTGGGCGGCTGGAGCAAGAAGACCAGAGGTTGAAGACGCAGCAAGGCCGTTGATTTAACATCCAACGGTCAGTGCAGCTAGAATCGTTTTGACTATGTTGACAAAGCCCATACGCGTCAACTTAGTTGGCCCACAAGTCAGCCTCCAAATCTGGTGGGTCCCAGCTAGCAGGGGGAATCATTTTTTTGCTCGTAATAAGGTGGCACTTCCTTGCGTACGAAGATGTTTTCTGGTTTTTTAATTTCTTCTTTTTCGAGTTAGAATAAAAAGAAAACAATTTAGCATCTTTGGTACAATCTATATTTTTGCGAAATGGATCATAATAAAGCTGGTGGGTCCTAGCTGTCAGGGAGAGGTAACTTTTTTCTCCACGTAATAAAGGAAACACTTCCCTACGTGCGAAGACGTAGTTGGTGGCTCAAACCTGTCAGGGGGAGAAATCATTTGTTTTTGCATAATAAGGAGGGACTTGATCGCGTGCAGCCATGGGCCATGTGGGTCCCTACTGTCAGCCACTCCACATACATGCCTCTTCCGATGGCTGTCGTTTGTTGACAAAGTTGACCACGCCGCGCCGAGAGAACCAACGCGGTGGACGATGGCGAGGCCTAGGAAGGGAACGACCCGGAGCCGGCGAAGACACAGCAGTGGATGCCCACACGGAGGGGGGTACGAGGGTTCACTGGTTTGGCTGCGGTGTGAGGCTGCCGTCGCCGGAGAATAACAGGAGGTGTTGGTGAGTAGAGGAATGGCCTGGACGGCGATGGGAGTAGGGTGGGCCGGTGAGGCCTGCGCGGTAGCACAGCCGGCCACAGGAGGTGTTAGCAGGCGGTAGCAGGTGGTACCACCGGCGGTGGTTTGGGCGGTTGAAGCATGAATATCCGAGATTGAAGAAGCACCACAGCCGTTAGATGGACATCCAGCGGCCACTGCTACTAGAATCGTGTGTTGACTATAAGTTGACAAAGCCTTGCGTATGCGTCAACTTAGTAGGCCCACAAGTGACCATCACATCTGTGGCAGAGAACATATAGCCCATTTGCGATTTGTTATAATGTATAGCCCATTTTTAATTCTAATGGAATTTACTTAGCCCATTTACTGTTTGTTAAAATTACAACCCATTTTCTAGCCAGGACAACGGTTAATAATTTCAACCAACCGCTCAAAAAAAATTCAACAAAATTTCCCACATTTTGATGGGATCCAAAATATTTTTTAACCCGAAATTTCGAGTCAGATTAAATATAATTTCAAAATAATTTTGTATTAGATAAAAATCCAACGAAATATTGCGCGCGCAAGAAGTAATGAAATTAAAATTTTCAAAATCCAAAAATAATATTTTTTAACTAATTACGTGTTTGGTGCATTTTTTTATAGTTACAGCCTAGTTTTTATAATTACATCCCATTTATTATTTCTTAAAGCCCATTTTCTTGTTAAGCCTAATGCATCCCTCCTAGGAAAGATTTGCAGCCCAGCGGGGTGGAGAATAACAAGTTGACCTGGGCTGGGTATTCCTCAAAAAAAAAGTATAGCTGGGCTAGCCATTTTCACCTTGAAAAAAATTAATATCTGGGCTGGATATTTGGTCGATATAAAATAATAGCCTGGGCTAGACGGGTCACAGTCCGCCCAGTTGATACCCTGCTCCTCTGAACAACAACAAAAACATCGCTCAAGAAAAACTCTACTCACACCTCAAAAACACAAATACTGCTCGAGCTGCTGGGTCCCAGCTGTCGGCCGCTCCTTGTGCAACTCTCTCATTTATTGACTATATAGGTTGACAATGGTGTGGGACCGTGATGTCAGGAAACCAGGAGGAAGCAAAAAAATTATAGTTGCATATATATAATAAGAAGGCACTTGCGTACGTGAGGCTATGGCCCTGGTGGGTTCCCATTGTCATCCTCTCCAAGTTAAGTCATCTCCTGATTCCTCATATTCTTTGAACATGTTGACAACGCGAGATGGCGGCACCACGGCGAGCGCAACAACTCGAAGGACGACGGAGAGGGCCTCGCGGGCCCTACGGATGGTCTGATACAGCGCCCGCTGGTCGTTCAGGAAGGCAGGATCATCGGACCCCTATGAGCACCTTCGAGAGACTGAGCCGGCATGAAATGATAAGGTCGTGCTTGGGAGCTCTGGATTGTTTCACCCTTGTATTAAGGATACAAGTGTAATTTACTCGTCACCGGAAACAACGCGTAAAATACAGGTGTAATGAAACTGACGGCCCGAGGTCTGTAACGAAAACCGGCGAGTTACGCGTGTAATCTGAGAAACCAGTGTATATTTTATCAGTCGAAAATGACCAACCAAGCGCTTCGCCCAAGACCATCTGCTTTTATTTACAAGCGTCAGTTTTACAAGCGGTTTTGGTTGGAAAACAACAATCCAATCACGGCCTAATATGATGAGTTGGTCGGAAGATCATATCATTTGACCTCTAACCTACCTGACTTGTCGTATAGGCTATGAATGAAAGTGTGAAACATAAGACGATGAACTTCTTAAGCACAGAAACAACAGAAGAGGATGGTCTTCTTAACATGCAAATCACTGGCATTAGATCAACGTGCAAAACAACACGAAGCATTATTCTCAGGAGGTACGGTGAACAGCTCATGATGCCGCATGCCACAGCATTCCAAGCTCAATTTTGCAATCAAACTCACAAGGCCTAGCATTTCATAGACAACATTCAGAACAAACTCTTAAAATACCTTACATAAGTCAACATTCATGACTCTGCATCTCATCAGAGTAAATATTTACTTATGAATTGAACACACGAATAGGAAAAAACAATCGACGCTGCTCACAGCAAAGGGCGTCCCATTTCAAAATATCAAATGCATGTCTTCTGGCTATCATCAATGAGCATAATTTGACAAGGTTTTCCAATTCCAAAATATTAAACGAATGTCTTCTTGTTAACATCAATGATTAAACTTTGACAAGCTTTTCCCATTCAAAATATGTAATGCCTGTGATTGTCATCAGTTTCCACATTGAAATAGCACATGGAGCCGGATCAACCAGCGTACCTTTTTGTGCAGTTCCACTAAAATCAAACAATGTCTTGCGTAGCATGGTGGATTTCGTATTTATATGTTGCAAGGTGTTAAACACGTTGGCAGCTCCATTCAAGTAGATAGTCCGGTGGCTCAAGGTGACGATGAATGATTAGAGAACCATTCGATGTATTGTGCATGATGAAGTATTATGGAGGACACGAACCATCTGAACATTTTGTGCAGTTCCATTGAAATCAAGCTGAGCATCCCTATCTGCATAAATACAGAAAAAGTGTGATGAATATAATAGTGGTACTAGTTGATTAAACATACGCTCACAACTATAATCATCTTCATTATATTAACAGGAAAAGATAGCAATACAATAGCTTCAATTAAACATTTATTCAAAGTCAAAATAGAATTGAGCAGAAGTTTTGATATCCCTGTATGCAACAATAGGTATAAAGGAAACAATTACTAAGAAATAACGGTTGATGACTTATACTCCCAGAAGAAAAAACATCTATCTTATCTTAATGGGAAACAAAGCAGGACAGTAGCAATTCTCAAACAGTGTGATTCATTCATATGAACTGAGACATTATCTTAACAATACCTTCTTTCAACATGTATAAATAACAACAAAGCAGAAAAGTACCATTCCTAAAACAATGCAACTGATTCATATAAACAAAGACATTAACTTAACAATACCTTGGTTAAACATGTAGAAAGAACTACAAAGCAGGATAGTACTATTTGTAAAACACTGTAACTGATATATAATAACAGAGACATTATCTCAACAATACATTTCTTAAACATGTACTCCCGCCGATCCCTAACAAGTGTTAAAGTTTTGAACTAAGATTCTGTAGTTAATTCTGAGAGTGGCATTGCTTAATTTTACCAGTGGCATTAGATTAACAAAAATCATAAATAGTTCTCGGGGAGAGTGGGTGTAACAGCACCATGTGCTTCCATCTACTTATAAAGGGGGTGATGCAGAGTTTGTTGTAACAAAGCAACAAGCATCATGTCTGGGTTGGTCCCATTTTTGTTCACTAATGGAAAAGACAGCAATACAATAGCTTCAATTCAACATTTATTTAAAACAGTACCACTACAAGTAGCACATCATCTCAAAGCACACTGCACAATCATGTGGATGAAGCCCGGTACTGACCTTTCATGAGGCAGACAAGATCAAATATGAATCTGCCAACACGAATAGGAAATCCAATCTCGTTTTGTGTAGTTCAACTAAATCAAGCAAAGTTCCAGTGTGACATTTAAGTTGAACTGCACAAAACACTCTTACAACAGAAGTGTTTTTCGTAGTGAAGCAAAAGGCCACAATAGCAACGAGTTGAATAGATATCCCTGTTTTTAGAGGTAAAAAAACAATTACTGGCCAATAAAGGAGGATGAATCATATGGCTACAAAAAGAAGCATCTACCTTATCTTGATGGAAAACAAAGTAGGATAGTAGCATTTCTAAAACGGTTGCATTGATTCATATTAATAGAGACATTCTCTTAAAATAACAGTCGTTAAAAATGTAATTTACTTTTAACCGTGGCATTGCTTAAATTTTCCAGCGGTGTTCTTAGATTAACAACATCAAAATAGTTGTATGGGACATGGGACATGCCAGCACCATGTGCGTCCACACGTATAAATGGGTGATGGAGAGTATGTTGCCAAGCAGCATATCTGTGTTGGTCCCATATTTGTTCTCTTTGAACCTTTTTCCTATGTGAGGGCAGAAAATCTAGTTCTGCACAAACTACCCGACCCCCTAGTTTCTTTCCTTTTTCAACAAAGAGATCTGTTCCTTACAAATGTGTGTACTGGGTTACCCCCTTTTTCCCTTGTCGACCAACAAACCGGTTGGATAGCCAGTCTATACTACTTTCCCTCCCTCCTTTCCTCATTGAACCACGTCCTAGATTCATGCTCCACCCCACCCCCCACCCTTCTTTCCTCTTTGAACCAAGACCTAGATTCGACTACAGAATCAAAAAAGATCCGCATGCAGCTAGAGCAATGATGGTTTCAAAGAAAGTTATACCTTAGGGTCGTCGAGATGTGGCTAGGCGTGCGGCGGGAGGCCGGATCTGCCCACACTATGTATGGCAGCGAGGAAGAAGGGGTCGGAGGCCCTCCCGCACAGGCGCTGGGTGAAAGAGAACATCACAGCCGGCAGTGGATTGCCTCCCTCGCTCAAGGCGACAGAGTGAACGCTGCACCTCCTCCCCTTCCCGGTGCGACGGCATCCGGACGGCTCCTTCACCAGCTGGGACGGGGAGAGAGAGACAGAGGCCAACGCAGTCTTGTTTAGATCAGGTGAAGAGGGTGAGAGACTGTGAATATAGCAAACCCTAGCAAAGGAACGCTGAGCCTCCAGCGTGTGTGTGTGTCTATATATATATATATATATATATATATATATATATATAGTGCAGCGAGAGTGTGGAGAGTGCAAACCCTAGCGAACAAGCGCTGAGGCTCCAAGTTATATAGTACTTACTCGTGTATACTACCTCCATCCGGGTTTTTAGTCCACACCATGTTTTTAAACAAAGTTTGACCACATATTTAGTTAAAAGCTGGACAAATAAAATTACAGGGTAGCTGAAGACAAAGTTGTGAGAAGGCTTAGAAATCAATACAAATTTTTTGCTCTTAGTACCAACGTCGATGCTTCTTCGAGGAAACATTTGGTTCATATCCAATTGTGTGATAAAATTGCACCAACGTAAACGACTGCTCCAAGATGAACTAATGAAGGATATCATCTTTGTGGTAACAAGCAAAGAGCACTGATGGAACATAGCTCGTTCTTCATTGAACATCGATCAGCTTCACCAGCCGATGCAACCATGAGACGCAACCATGAGCATCGATAGCTCATCATGGTGTGATGCATCATCAATTTTGGCATCATGTTTGGGTCAGGCACCAATGAAGTTTGACAATCCTCACTGTGGTTTGTCTCTTCTCGGTAATCAAGATCGAGAAAGGAAGAACTAAGCAACAATGGCCATCCAATTTTGTGCAGTTCCACTAAAATTGAGGAAGACATGCCCGGGTATGGAAATACACATCCTTGTTTGCAAAAATATTAAAAAAATGATATTTAAGTAGTGTCGTTTCTTTGTTTTAGCAGTGGAACAAGATTAACAGTGGCATCTTAATTATCAATAAGAATTAATGAAACGTACACCAAAAAATAGAAGCATCATGATTATCTTGATGGGAACTAAAGCAGGATACCCAAAAAAAACTAAAGCAGGACAGAAGCATTTATCGACGCCTCTATATGGGCATTGCTTCATTTTACCGGTGATAGTTTTAGATTAGCAGCAGCAATAGGAGAATATGGACAATGACCACACAACCACCATGTACTTTTTGTCGAAAAAAAACATGTATACGTCCACCGATGCATAAATGATAAACCAGGACAACTTTTGGAGTGGCCTTTCCTCTATAATAGTAAAAAATAGGTGATGTTGGACCAGCCGACGAACCCTAGCTACTGTACATGGGGAGCTGGGGAGTAGTGGTAGAAGAAAACCCGCATGCGAGATGTGGCTTAGGCGGGCGGGCGGGATCTGCCCACACGACGGTAGCGAACAAGGGCGCGGAGGACCTTCTCCGCGCTGGCACCGGCTCGGAGAAGATGGTGCAGATCAGCTTCCTCCATCATCGATGGTGACAATGTCAACGCTGGACCTCCTCACCTCCCGCAGCAGACAGGATCCGGCCAGATCTGTGACCACCGGTGAGGAGAGAGATAGAGTGGACACTGTCATCTTGTTCAGACTAGCAAGAGGCCCATGCATTGCACGGAACATCAAGATGCATTCATACGAGTTGTTTATCTTGCAGGAGACAAAGATGAACGAAGGAAGGCCTTATTTGCAAATGTGGAGAGGGGTGCGGGTATCTATTTGCAAAATTGCCATAGTTTGCTTTCTATTCCTCAGATATAGATCAGACGGTCTATATTGCAGGATGGCAGGCACACCATCATCACCAACTCGGTTCTTTATAAGAGTAGAAGTAGAGAGTAGAGATACGCGCGTTCCTAGAAAAAAGAAACGAAAACTGGATCAATAACACGCCCCCGCTTCCAGGTCGTAGTTTGTATCGCTCACGTGTGGTCCCCGACCCTCCATTATTAAGTGAACAAATTAAAGGGTCAAATTATTACGTACGTAAGCTGCTTCTTTGTGTACAAGTGCGCTCCATCGTGTACTCGCAGGTATGTCGGAGGCAGAGCGAGTGCGTGTACATTTCTTCTTGTACATAGTACTCCATTTATCTCACTTCATATTGTTTCCCACTCCTATGATATTCCTATCCTAGGAACAAAATGAGGCGGTACTAAGTTTGTGTGTGTGTAGGGAGAACGAGACATCGATGTTGTGTACGAGTGGTCGTGAGATTCGTCACTATATGTGTGAGCGCGCACACACACATAGACATGCATATCCATGTTTACGTAAAATTCTTAGTTTCATCTCCATCTCCAATCATATTTGTCCAACTGGCACATTATTTATGTTATTAATTACGCAGCAATATTTACGTACATCCAGCCTGACCGCCCTGGCCAACCCTAACCCTCTTCATCACCCGCGCGCGGTTCCCGCCCGAAACGGTCAGTGCCACATTCATGCCCGGCCAGAGCGGACGCGACCTCTCACTGCCGCCGGCATTGAAGTGGCGCGCCGGTCGAGGGAGCGCCGCCCGCGCCGCTTCCCGGTGCACGCGACTGCTCCGCATTCAAATGTCACCACGGCCGGCCACAACATGCATGTAAAAAAGTTCTTGGGAGTCTGTGCTACAGCTAGTTGTCCTCCCCCTCCTCGTCTATCTCTTCCAGTAGTGCTAGTACTCCATGGCGCAATGCATCAAGAAGTAGGCGGGAAAGTTTGTGTATAACCGGTTTGCGGTGAGTGGCATGCCGAGCGACCGTGTGGGGTGGAGGAGGGTGAGACTCGAATGCAACAGGCGTGATTTAAACGTTGGTTTTGCTCGATGGCGTGATCCAACGAAACGAAACATTGGTTTCCAAAAGAATATTGTACTGCATGAGAGAGATAGAGTGATGGTTTGCTTTTTTCGTCCAACTAACTATACCGGGTCTATGTGATTTGACGGCTCATTCGTCACTATTACTGCGGCGGTAGAGCGTCTGCACTCTTATTTATTTATTCTCTGATAAAACTAACATTCTCCACTCTTACACCGGAGGAGTACGAAACACGGCAGCCCAGTGACTACATGGCCCACCTCCCACTGTCACCATATTCCTTGGACATCGTGCGACACCTCTGGTCCTTTTTTCTTTGCGTAGTACTCCCTCTTTTCTGGTTTATATAGGGCTTAAATTTGAAATCTCATCAACCAAGGCAGATGATGAGTGGAGAAATGTATCTCGTAGTTTACAAAATTACTCAAACTTTAATCTGCATTAATTAGAATATATGCATGGATGGCAACTAAATGAGTAGGAATGGTTACATGCATTGGTTGGTTTCTTTTAATCCTTGCATGCATCAATTTAATGCACCTTGGAATGTGAACCGGTGGTGGAAAGAAGTGAAAATAAGACTTATAATATGGTATAGGACTAAGAAAATGAGATGAGCCCAATAAACTAGAGAGGAAGGAGTACATTTTACCACATGACCCACCATACACTCTCACATACTACCTCCGTCCTGGTTTATTAGTCCCCTATGTAATTTATGCATGATACTAGTATATGATACTCCCCACTATGAGTAGCCTTATATGCATACAAAATAGGACCGGAGGGAGTACGAAGCTTTATGATTTTGTTTCATGTATGTATCCTGACTCCAAGGTTGCCCCGTTACAACATTCCATCAAATACAAAGGAAAACTAAGACGCATGCTGATGCATCTCAATGATTCACAGATCATAGCCAATATTTACTTCACAACTAAAGACAAAAGTTGTGAGAGTGTGTACAAAAAAACTACTGATGGGGTCTCTACGACTTGAACCCTAAACCCTAAACAGGATTTAATTTCCTAGCTAGGTAGAACCTGTCGAAGGAAAGAAGCCTGGCCCCCTCGCATCATACGATGCTTTTGTGTAGTTCCACTAAAATCGAGCTGAGCATCCCTGTTGGCAAAGATATTGAAGAAGTGTGATTAGAATAATAGTAGTGGCACTAGTTCATGAGACATAAAATCATCACAAATAGAAGCTGGTAGAAGTAGAGAAAGATACACATGGAGATGGAGCTAGGTGGGGAGCTACGGCAGTGGAGCAAGACGGCTCCAAAAGAAAGTTGTACCTGGGACGTCGCGGTGTAGCTAGAAGGGCGGTGGGAGGCGGCATCAGCCCATGCCGCGGGGACCCCCGATCGGGACGCACCGACAGTGGGTTTTCTTCCTCGCCGCTGTCGACCGCGTCTACGCAGATTTATCGTCCGCTTCCCCCGGAGGCGGGATCAGGCCGGATCTGTGACCAGCGGTGTGGCCACTGTCGTTCTATGCTTGTGAAGAGAGCAACCCAAGCAAGCAGGCTTGTAGCTTAGGCTCCTGCTAGTGTATATATAGTGGAGCGGTTTTCTTTTTCTCTTCATATCAACCTTTTAATGGTTGCTTCGTCCGACCAACTTACTGTGTGATTTGACTGCTCCTGAGTGGCCCCTGCATGTACTCCCCCTACGTGTATGACCGTTCCTAAGTCTCACTTGTACTTATCTCTATTTTCTTACACGACACGTAGACTGGATGCGCATAGAGGAATTTTTTTACCGCACGTTGTTTACGTAGTACCTACTCCCTCCTTCCGGTTCACTACTAGTACTCCCTCCGTCCTAGTTTATTGGTCCCCTTTGTACTCAATTCATGGGCTCGTTTTCCTCAAGAAATTGTCTTTACCAACGTATTAATATCGGGAATGCATGCGTGAACAACGAATGATTAAACCTTGGATGCAATGTTTTGACAAAGCATTGACATATGAACATGTGAATGTGAGGGACTACAACCTTGTGCAACAGTCACATGTACACATGCAAGCAAATGCGCGTGACGCCCTAATGCATGCATGTCCAAGTACACGCTGGAACACACATGGTCACGCTCAAGTGCTCAACCTACACGTGCATGCACCCACATACTTAGCCAGGGTGAGCTAGTGACCATATAAACATCGGAAAATGTATATATTGACCGCAATGAGCGTATTATGAAGTCCACTAACCGTATTTTTACAAATATACAGTGACAACTAGTGTATTTATCTTGTTTCAAATCAAGCCATATTAACCGGAAAGGAGGCAGCATGGACTAGCATTACTTTGTTGTGTCCCGTCAACTTGTAGAACGAGGATAAGCTTGCGCGCTATGGTTCGCAGGACACGGAGAAACTTTTGACTATGCAAGTTGTCCCTCGCTCAGGCGGTGGACGTGCAACAGTTAATTCGGTGTCAGATTGCCAGAAGCATGCATACACTATACTAGTACCATCATTGTTCGACTTCCCGAAGAGGTGAACAGCCAAGCGCAAAGTTTACTACGGTAGTAGAGTACTCCGAGTAGTATTATGTACTACTAGTACTGTATAGGTAGTACTACTAGGAACCACATGGTGGAGCGTCTGCACTCTTATTTTATTTTAATATGTGATAAAGCAATCTTCAACACATTTGCTTCTCTTCGAGGGTTCTCGCAGGTGATAATGGAAGTTGATTGCATGGAACACTCGCCACAATTCTTGCTTAATTCTGGCTCCTATCCTGCTAGAAATAGGAGCGCTCAGTAATATTTTCTCTTTTTTGTTATTCAACATGTAAACAGGTCAGTAAACCTTGCGGCGCATCTCTGTGCGAACAGTGCTTGCTGCACTTTGAATGTGACCGAGAGCTGGCTTGATGAAACACCTCGCTTCTTCTTTTTTCGCGGGGTACCTCGCTTCCAAGTGACCAGTCTCTTGGCTGATTGTCCTAAGAATGCTTATATATGAATAAAGCTCACTCATTTACCCGCAAAAAAGATTAAGCCATATTAACTGGAAAGGACGGAGCATGGACTAGCACTACTTTGGTGTGTCCTATCAACTCGCAGAACGAGGAGAAGCTTGCAGGACAAGGTGAAGCTTGCTTACGCCCTCTCCGTCTACCTCAAGCACGGTGGCTTGTAGGACGAGGAGAAGCTTTTGACTAATGCAACCTACCCTTGCCCAGGCGGTGGACATGCATCAGTTCATTCGGTGTCAGATTGCCAGAGGCATACACTGTAGTACCATCATTGTTCGACTTCCCGAAGAGGCGAAGAGCCCAGCGCAAGGTTTAGTAGTACTACTAGTATACAGGTACTAGGAACCGCATGGTGGAGCATCTGTACTCTTATTTTATTTTAATCTCTGATGAAGTACACATTTATTCGGGATAAGTGCGGAAAACGGCAGCCCAATAGTACAATTAAAAAAACATCGAACATGTAATGATAATATCGATCAACCATGCTCGAACATATCTTGGCCTCCGTGTGAGCCCGTCTGTGTGTTCTCGCTCCTCGTCTCTCTCAAGGAGCGGCATGGTTAGCCATTTTTCCGTCTTCCTCAATTGAGATCGGTTTGCTCACACTCCGGTCCCACATGTCAGTGATATGCCAAGAGGAAGCGCGTTGACCGACAGGCCATACGCGGACTTGGCTTTGCACCTTCAAACTAGTATGAGCGGATTCAAAGAAGAGCGTATTGATGGTTGCTTCTTCTGAGCAACTTACAGTGGGAAAGGTGGGGCTTATGATTTGACTGCTCATTACTCACTATTAGTGCGGCGCAACGACCGGGCTGAGTCTCCCATGCGGTTGTGCACTATAATTTGGTGCATGGCACATGGACCCGGATGCTGAATGGCTTCTGGCAATGCTATCAAGCTTCCAGCATTTGTTTACATAATTAACGTATACAAATAATTTTCCAGCGACATGAAATTGTACAATGCTCTGAAGCTTTCAGCTTTTGTTTCGTGTGCCTTGCCAGTTGGAAGGTTGTCTTGTTACAACATCAATCAAAATACTAGAAAGGAAACTAACTTCCTTGCTAATGCATCTCAATGATTAGCAGATCAGAGCTAATATTTACATCACAACTGAAGACAAAGTTGTGAGAAGGTGTTAAATTAAAATTGATCCATGCTTTCATTGGCAGCAACTTCCCCCCAGCTCTTTCTAAATCAACAAGGCATGTTGGGAAAAAAGTAGCTGTCAGGAGCATGCAACATTTCGATCATTTTGTGCAGTTCCACTAAAATAGAGCTGAGCGTCCCTGTTCCAAAGATATTAAGTGTGATTACAATAATAGAGGACTGTTGATGAAACAATAAACACACAAATAGAAGCTGATCACCTTTCCAGTCTCTCTTAAGACTAACTAGTTGGAGAAGATTAAGCAAATAGTTGGAGAATATTAGGTTCGGAGTTGGATGAGGAGGATAGAGAAAAACCAATCTCCCTTTGTGCAGTCACACTGAAATGTAGAGACATTGCCTGTGTGACATTTTAGTAGAACTGCACAAAACACTCTTAAGAAAAAAAGTGATTTGTGCAGTTCACCAAAAGGTCGCAATAGCAACGAGGTGAAATGGATAGCCCTGTTTGCAAAAAAGAGGTAGAAAGGAAACAACTACTGGCCAATAACAGTTGATGACACAAACAACGACAAAAAAGAAGCATATTCCTTGTCCTAAGGGAAGATAACAACACGGTTGTTTATCTAAAACGGTGTGAGGACGAGATTGCAATATGGAAAGTATGACGGATCAGCTACGTTTTGGGCAAAGAACTAGGGAAGATCCACATGCAAGACGTGGGAAGATGGGCAGTGGAGCAAGGCCAGAGGGGAGGAAGCTGCACCTGGGGGTCGTTGGGATGTAACTAGGAGGGCGTCGGCGGACAGGATCTGCCCATACTGCGGCAGCGAGCAAGCGGCGAAGGCCTTACCGCGCCGGAGCTTGGTCAGAGAGAATGGCGGGTACCGCAGATCGGGACGTGCTGCCTCGACGCCGTCGAACGGAGAAACGATGCACATCCTCCCTTTCCGCCGGCTGACGGGATGTGGCCGGATCAGTAACCAACGGTGAGAGAGAGAGAGAGGCCACCGCCGCCTTGTGTGAGATAGTGTGACGAGAGACAAACCCTGGCAGGCAGGCTCCATTGTATATAGTGGAGCGGATTTCTTTTTTCCCGATGACAATCGTTTTATATCCTGTACGTGCCATTGAGGAATATAACTTTATTTAATACTAACGTGTTAAGTCGAACTTTGTTCCGTGTACGCGTGGTACACGACCCTCCTTCGAGTAAACAACTGCTACACGCGTCAAATTATCACGTGGGTTGCCTTTTCGTACAGAAATGAACTCCATCGTGTACCCGCGCGGGTGTGGCTGGGAACGAGACATGAGTACGTGTGTCGTGCGTGCACCTCCTCTCTGATCTAGTTAGTACGTACGTGGGTGGGTGTGAGAGAGATGGTTTGTGCGAAACAGAGGAAATGTGTCGATGATATCTCAAACAAAAAAATGTAACATATGCAATGTGTGTGAAACAGAGTCATGGATATATCATATATAGAGGGAGCGATCCACGAGAAGAGAGTGGAGGGATCATCGGCGTGAGATATCGATAGAATCGAAAACAGGGATGAAGTGTGTGGGTGCGCGATCAATAAAGAGTGCCATTGAATTTGTGTTTGCCCACGTCAAAGATACAGGGCGGCTGGCCTACTGGAATGTGAGAGGGCAGAGGTGCAGTTTGTCTCTGTGGCATGGATACCTTCCTACAATGTTTGACTATCGGTGTGTGTTGGGGGGTGGGCAGAGACCTAACTATAGAGAGGTAGATCGACTGGTATATGTGTGGAGAAGGAGAGAGACCTAGCTATTTATTGAGGGATATCGATCGGCGTCCATGCATATGTGTAGCAGAGGAATAAGGTTGGGAGAGAGACAAAGGTAGAGTGTCAGAGGGTTGGCGGTGGAGTTGCCTCTCACAAATGGTGGGAGAGGCCTGCTAGACAAACAGAGGGTACGAGTGCAATATCAATAAGAGAGGGGATGTCTGCCTGTCTATGCACGTGCGTGTGAGAGACGGGTCGGGAGGTATGCAAGGATGATGAGGGGGGACAATATGGTTGTGGTAAGCAGACGTAACTACATAGGAAGATCAATCGTCGTGTGTCGGAGAAAGGGAGAGACATAACTAGTGAGGTACGTCAATCGGTGCGTGGGAAAAAGACTTATAGTTGACCTAGCTATGTGTAGGGAGATCGGTACGTATACATGCATGCATGTGTTAGAAGCAAATAAGGTCCGGAGAGACGGACAGGGGGAGAGGGATGCGGCTAGGAGGTGGTGCGAGAGGCCTACTATATCGAGGGGGGAGGAGTGTGCGAGTATGAGATCGATGAAAAGAGGGGAGGGAGTGTGCACGTGCGTGGAACCGTATTGGACATAGGGGGGCATGGACGGTCAGAAGAGAAGAGGGAAAGTGTGTGTTTGTGGTAGGCACACTTGGCTAGAGAGGTATATCGACCGGTGTGTGCCAGAAAGAAGGAGCCGGAGGGCGTACACACACCATGGGTGAATGACCTAAAGAGAAATAACGAATGTGTGCGATGGAGGGGACGCTGAGGTAGGGTGAGAGGGGGGCGGGCGTGTGCATGCACGGGAGAAAGTTAGCGCTAGCAACAAAGAGAAGAGGATTGTGTGGGTGTAAAAGACGAAAAGAGATCATAATTCATTATAAAAAAGTGGATTCGGATATTTGAAGAAGATATCATAGTGTTTTAAACCGACGCATGCATGAATATATATAATGGTGATACGCATGGTGTGGTTATGAACATGTTATACTACATATAATATATAGAACATTTATTCGAATTTGTGATAATGTGTGGCTTTTGCAGCTCAGTGCTAAATACTTGTTATAATGTAGGGGGCGGGGCACTATACTTTGTGTCATAAACACAGTGTACGTATGAAACAAGGTTTAGATTATGAAGATCTAGTTAGTACATCAAATGTACTATTATTTGGAATCAACATCAAGTGTATTCAAAGTTTTGAATTCGAGTTCATATAGTACACATAGTTCATATCTATCTCTATAGTAATAATGTGGTGTGTTGTTAAGATAATATACGAATGATGGTTTAAGTTGGCAACAATCATGATTGTAGATTCTTATTTAAATAGAGAAATGAATTCAAATTTAGTTTGAATTGCAGCGGTAGTATAGACATTTGGAATGCACTAAAATGTTCGTATGAGTGGGTTACATGCATTATACAGCCAGTGAAAAAATTTAATTGGACATGACATGGATTCATAGCTTTGAATAGCATTTGTACAGTAAAACGGGACAAGACTCTCTCTTTGTGTGGTGCGAATAGTTTTATTTTTTTGTTTTTTTTGTTGAGGGAAGTGCGAATTGATTTGGTACGTACATCATTACACGTTAGACTTGTCCCTAAAATTCAACCCGCACCTTGTTATCCCAGAAATTCAGATATCGTGCTCCCAAAACTCGCGCCTTCACAACTCGCGCCTTGCGATCCCGAAATTACAACGCGCGCAAAAACTCCCTCCAGCTGCCAAATCCCGACACGCGAAATCTCCCTTCTAACCCTGAGCCGAAAGGGCCGCTAGTTCAAATCGGTGGGGGTACTTTTCTAACACACCCTACATTTTGGACAAGCATGTCCCTAAGTCATGGTTCCCCCCTCCCATCACCTCCTTTTCGCCATTCAAAATCCCAGGCCGCCATAACCTCTCTGCTCCAGCCGCGAAACCCCATCCTCCTCCGTCCGCCACCCCACCGCTGCCCAGCCGGAGCCTCTTCGCCGACGACATCGTCCACCGCAACAGCTTGACGTCCCTCATCCACCTCCCCGGATGAGGATCCGTCGTTGATCTCGTTGTCCCACCAGTTCAGCCGCCCCGTCCTCCACCTCCAAGGAGCTGCTCTGACGTTCGCCTCGTCTATCGCGGCTGATCCATCCCCACAACGTCGCCTTAACCTGCTCCACCAGAATCGCAGCATCCTCGCCGACTCCTCGGACGAAGCCGAGGCCTACTTGGCGCCACCAAAGAGGTTGTACACTCATCGCATCGCACCTTCTCCTTAACTCGACCTCCCGGCTTCGACGGTGCTCGATCCCACACCCCCATGGCGCGGCTACCTCGAAGCCGGCGCCGCGGGCGACATCTCCACGGCGGCTCTCCCCCAGTGCGAGGCTCCTTCGGTGGCGGCGTCCATACTAGCCGGATCTGCTGCTGCTGCTGCTCTGGCTCTCGCTTGCTCGCTCGCGCTGCTGCTGCTGCCACTGCTGCTACTCCGGCTCTCGCTCGCTCGTGCTGCAGCTGCTCCATCTCTCGCTCGGTCGGGCTGCTGCTCTGCTCTCCCCCTCACTCGTGCAGCTTCTCTGCTCTTGCTCTCGCTCGCACTGCTGATGCTGGTACACAGGCTGTTGCAGCTACATGAGTTGCTGCTCTGGCTCTAGTTCGTCCTACTCCTCCAGGCGCTGCTGCTTCGGCTACTATCTGCTACTGTGTTCCCCATCGATCGCGTGCAGATTTAGATCACTGTTTCTCTCTACTAGTGCTCGATCGGCCTAAACTACATGTGAAGTGCCTCTCTACTACATGTGCGTTCAGTTTCGACAGTAACATTCAGATTCCACAGTAAATTTTAGTTTCGATAGTTAAGTTTAGAGTCAACAGTTTTTACCTCATCTGTTATAGTCAGGTGTTTTTTGGTGATGTAAATTTTACATCTATCACTTTTTGGTAATGTATTTTACATCATCTATTGGAGATGCTATTAGAATCTCACTTGAGATTAATGATGTCTGTCTTGTACTGCTTCAGCCTCGACGTCTTACCGCTCGCCGGAGCTGCTCCAACGACGGAACCATCAATCACAACATAGCTGTGCCCTGGACGCCATCTATAGACGCCTCAGATCTTCCTCCACACCTTCGACAGCCAACTTTGCCGCAACTTCTTCAGCGACCAACCCAATGATGCTGAGGTCGACACGGCTACGGCAAAGAGGTTGTACACTTGTTGCATCACTTATTACTCTACATTCATGTCGGTCCATTAGGGCTATTTTGGTTCAAAGAAAAACATGAAGGGAAAACATAGCAATAGGAAATTTTCCTATGGTACTCTACTATTCAATTATTCATGCATTTCGTTGAAAGGAATGGAGCAAAACATCCACCTGGACCTACTTTTCAAAATCCTATGCAGGTAAACAAGACCAAGTTCATTAGTGACAGAATAACATTCTAACTGTACACGCTTTCATATGGTTTCACTTTAATTTGGCCATGTTTCTTTGCATTCATCTGCTGTTCCAATTCATGTGAACCAAACACCCAAGTTGATAGAAATCCCGTGTTTACAAATGCTCTGTTTCCCACTTGCATTCCTATCCTATTCCGGTGTTTTTCCTATCCCTTCGTTTTTAGAATCCTGCAAGCAGAAGGAGCCCTTACAGAATTACTTCAGTTAGAGATAGTTGTCAAAGAAAACTTTGTGTGGTTTGTCCTGTTCCTGTCGCGATGTCGTCCATCTCACCTGAGCTGCTCCATCGACAGAAGCATCTACCAAACCAGACATCACGACTCCTGACTGTCTTTCGCCGCCTCAGATCTCCTTCCCTGCCGCTGGCACCCACCACAACTACATCACCATCATCGACTAAGCAGATGAACCTGAGGAGTACACAGGTCCACAAGAGAGGTCGCACTCTTTTGTTTCTGCTTATGTTATGCATTGCTTAATATTACCTGCTACTTTATCGTCATGTTCATCTCTTAGACTCCAAGTCAAGTCCAAATTAATGTTCAAACTTGAGTTTTAAAATTACTTGTGGGCACATATTGAGGCAGCAATGAATAGTATCTCTGTCTATTATCTACTTCACCTAGGGTATGACTATGTTGTTCATCTTGGGTGGGAAACAAATAGTAAAGCAATCATCATCTGTCTTTTTTATTAAATTAAAGCTATCATCAGCCTGCTATCATTATTTTTGGATCCATCCACTGGTTGTTACCATCACTCTAGATATCTGCATGCTCTCCTTATATAATCTCACTATATTTTTTTCGTATGCATGTCAGATATTGTACACAGTCATGCTGAACATGTAGAGAAAAAGAGAAGAGTTTTGCGCGGCAATACAATGTCATGCAGACATCGCTCCATGGTGGGTTCAATGGCAAACCCTCCCCCCCCCCCCTCCAGATTGTAATCCAGAGGAAGATATCTGTTCTGAGGCGGATTCAGACGCAGCTGACCACTCCTATTTACCCCCCAAGGTGTTTGCTCTAACTTGGCATGATGATGTTGGTCATATCATGCATATGTTGCCTTGCAGTGCCTACTTTCCACATCATATATGTCATCTGCTTAGTTTAGACATGTTCTGTAATGCCACCTGTTTAGTTTCTATATCATATATAAGAATTATGCAGTCTCATCTCTTTTAGCTAGCCATAATATATGTGAAATATACAATGCCATCCTATTTAACCAGGCATCATATATTTGAATGATATCTTGCCAATCCTTTTCTTCATTACATTTCCATTTGTCGACAATGTTTGTACATTAAACTACTCTTCCTGTGAATCAGCCATTTGAGTGTGAAAGGATCGAGAAGAGATGTCAAGAGGGGGGTGATTAGACCCTCAACAAGCAAAAGTGGCAATTTTTAAGTTCTTCAAGTTGAGGTGAAGTTTTAGCACAAGATTAAGCATTCACAATACATTTCAAGCAAGCATGGCAAGAGTATGAGCAGCGGAAAGAGTAAAGCATGCTAATTGCATGAAAGTAAAGGGATGGGATTGGAGTGTGCAAATGCAATGAAGACACGGAGATTTTTGGCGTGGTTCCGATAGGTGGTGCTATCGTACATCCACGATGATGGAGACTTCAACCCATGAAGGGTAATGGTTGCGCGAGTCCACGGAGGGCTCCACCCACGAAGGGTCCACGGAGAAGCAACCTTGTCTATCCCACCATGGCCATCGCCCACGAAGAACTTGCCTCAGTCGGGTAGATCTTCACGAAGTAGACGATCTCCTTGCCTTTACAAACTTCTTGGTTCAACTCCACAATCTTGTCGGAGGCTCCCAAGCGACACCTAACCAATCTAGGAGACACCACTCTCCAAAAGGTAATAGACGGTGTGTTGATGATGAACTCCTTGCTCTTGTGCTTCAAATGATAGTCTCCCCAACACTCAACTCTCTCTCACAGATTTGGCTATGGTGGAAAGATGATTTGAGAGGAAAGCAACTTGGGGAAGGCTAGAGATCAAGATTCTTGTGGTAGGATTGGAATGTATTGGTCTCAACACATGAGTAGGTGGTTCTCTCTCAGAAAATGAGTAGTGGAAGTGTAGTCACGCTCTGATGGCTCTCTCTCAAATGGAGACGGGGGGTGGAGGGGTATATATAGCCTCCACACAAAATCCAACCGTTACACACATTTGACCCAACTCGGTCAGACTGAATAGAAGAACTCGGTTAGACCGATTCAGTTCAAAATGTGAACATTAGGAATCTCGGTGGGACCGACTGGAACAACTCGGTGGGACTGATGTGCAAGGGCTAGGGCAAAACCTCATCTCGGTGTGACCGATTGCTTAAACTCGGTGAGACCAATTTCAGCAACAAGCAAACAGAGAGTTGGTCAAGCAAACTCGGTGGGACTGATTGCTCATTTCGGTGAGACCAAAATGTTACAAAGGGAAACAGAGAGTTTGCAGGGCCATCTCAGTGAGACCGAGATTCATATCGGTGTGACCGAATTGTCTAGGGTTTCTGGCAGTGGCTATGTCAAATGAACTCGGTGGCGCCGGATAGATCAAATCGGTAGGGCCGAGTTTGACTTGGAGTTTTGGACATATGTGGAAATGAGAAAGTGGCTGAGGGTTTTGGAGCAATATCACTAAGCACTTTGAGCAAGTAGAACATTAAGCAACACCTCATCCCCTTTTAATAGTATTGGCTTTCGTATGGACTCAATGTGATCATAGATCACTAAAATATAAATGAAGAGTCTTGAGCTTTTGCCAATCTTTGTCCTTAGCATTTTGAAGGGGTTCCACATCCTCTTATCCTTACCACGCCATTGTTGAACTCATCTGAAATATACTAGATAAAAGTATTATGTTGACATTAATTACCAAAATCACCCAGGCAGCACTTGTGCTTTCAATCTCCCCCTTTTTGGTAAGTGATGACAACATACATCAAAGCTTTAGATAAAAGATATGAAGAGTAACAAGTAAAGCTTTGGAAATACATGTAACATGCATGGGCTCCCCCTACATGTATGCAATCATGTGATGATAGAATATAAGAACATGTGAATGCATAAACATGACAAAGCAAGCAATGAGTTACATGTATCTTGGTTATATGCATCAGAGCAAATGATGTGTATAGGAAGTGTACCTTCATGTTCATGAATCCTTCTTGCAAACAATATGTACATCAGCAAGAGATCATCATTCACATTAGTGTGAAGCATATACTTACCTTGTAGTCTTGAGCTGGCTTTGGAAGAGGTGAACTTGAGAAAACAGGGTTAGATAACACAAGATCACTCTAGACAACGCAATTTCAGGAAACCACAAGAGTACCAAGACTGGGATGACATGTAATGGGTAGGTACTAGGTACTCTATTTAAATATTGACATGTCCCTAAAGATTTTAAAGATGTGCAATGAATTCCAAAGATTTTCTTCCCTAGATATGAACTCTTTCTCCCCCTGAATCTGATATTGGATAATTGGAGAAGGTAGGGTGAGAGAAAATCATAGCAACAAATGGTGTAGACAACCACAATTCAGAGCAACAAGAATGTTAGCAATAGCTAAGATCAAGCTAATATTGACATGTCTTTCCCCTCTTAAGGACATGTGACTTCTCTCCTCTTGTTAATGTGCATCTTTTTAGAAGAGGCTTTGATGCTCTCTCTCTCTCTCTGAGAAGCTTTGATGTTCTCTCTCTCTCCCCCTTTGACATCAATTTCCAAGAAGGGTTTCTTCAGGAATTCGGGTCAAGTAGGTTTGGTCCTTGAGAGACACTACAAAGCAGCATGTAGCTTAAGATGTGAGTAGAGGATAAGGATCATTGAGTGGAGCTGGAGAAGAAATAGAATATGCAGAATGCAATGGAAAAAAGTTTTCTCAACAGTGAAATTGGTAACGCCGATTTGTTTCCATCGGTGACACCGAGTTGGCAGTGTCATGGATGATGCATATCGGTCAGACCGGGTAGTCCATGTCGGTTGTACCGATGAGCTGTTTACAAGATATTCTTGTATTTCGGTCTAGCCGGTAGGCTTGGATCGGTGAGTCCGAGTTCAATGTAGAAGAAAAATCTTGTAAACTCAGCTCACTTGGCAAGTTAAATCTCACAAGGATTTGCAAGGAATTAACTGAAAGATTTGCAATGAATTAGACTCAGAATAAGAGCAGAAAAGAGATCTAGATGAAGTTTTTTTTAAAAGGGGAACAAGATAGCAAGAAATATATGCAAGAACACAAAGTAAGTGAACAGATAAACACTAGAGAACTTCACCTAGAAGGGGTCGGCGACAAAGTCACCTATGTTAGAGTATATTGACTTAGGAGTCAAGTGAGATCACTTGATCATAGGTCATACTCATCGTTTCAGCTCAAAAATGGGGTTACCATTTTTCGTTTAAGCATTTAGATGTATTCACATCTTGTTGAGTTGCTTTGACTCATGACTTGGAGCAAAGCTTCTCTAAGATGGAATATCATACCTTGGGTGGTGTTGATCTTGATCATGTAGTTGAACTTGTGTTGGATGCTCAAGGTTGATGTAGTTCATCATGAGTTGGGAGCACCACTAGGATTTTAAGTTCATCTTCCTACATGGGTTAGTCTTGCAAGGAAGAGCACTTGTGTATCCAAAATAACAATCATGAAACTTGATACCAAATGAAATTTGATATATAGAAATTGTCAAAGGATATGTTGAGTGAGTTCATGCTTCCTTGTTTTCAACATCCATATAGTAGGGACTTGGTGATGTAGAGATTGCTTAAGATATGAATGGCTTGCAATCTCATAGATTTGAATTCGTCCAAGTACCTATAAGGGTTAGATAACATGCAAGGGTACAAGTATAGATCCAAGACATATAATCATCATCATAAGAGAAATATCAAGGATTAGTCAGAAAAGGCTCATGCCTTGCATGTGTCCAAATGGAGTTTCTACTCCAAGTTTGAGGCATCAATGATGTTCAATTCACCTCTCAAATGGCAAAATACTTTCTCATCAAGCGGTTTGGTGAATATATCCGCCAAATTGCTTATTGGTACGAACATGCTTAAGATTGATGTCTCCTTTAGCAACATGATCTTGAATGAAATGATGACGAACTTCAATATGCTTAGTTCGAGAGTGTTGCACGGGATTGTGAGCAATCTTAATAGCACTCTCATTATCACAAAGCAATTGAACATGTTTCACATGTATCCCATAATCCTTAAGAGTTTGGGTCATCCAAAGTAATTGAGCACAACATGATCCGGCGGCAATGTATTCCGCTTCGGCGGTGGATAAGGATACCGAGTTTTGTTTCTTGGAGGACCAAGACAAAAGAGATCTACCAAGAAATTGACAAGTACCCGAAGTGGACTTTCTATCAACATTGTCACCGGCATAGTCCGAATCGGAATAGCCAACAAGATCAAAAGAAGAACTCTTCGGATACCAAATGCCAAAATTTGGTGTATGAGTTAGGTATCTCACTATCATTTTCACAGCCTTAAGATGGCATTCTTTAGGGGCCGCTTGATATCGTGCACACATGCACACACTTAGCATAATATCGGGACGGGAGGCACATAGATATAACAATGAACCAATCATAGAGCGGTAAACCTTTTGGTCAACCGGTTTGCCATCCTTACTTAAGTCAAGATGTCCACTAGTAGGCATGGGTGTTTACATACCTTTGCTTTCTTGCATGTTGAACTTCTTGAATAGGTCCTTGGTATACTTTGTTTGAGAAACAAAGGTACCTTCCTTAGTTTGCTTGATTTGCAAACCAAGAAAGAATTTGAGTTCCCTCATCATAGACATCTCAAACTTCTCCGACATTAGTCTTCCAAACTTTTCACTAAAATGAGAGTTAGTCGAACCAAATATGATATCATCTACATAGATTCGGCACACAAATAATTCACCATTAACCCTTTTAGTAAAAAGTGTAGAATCAATCTTCCCAATTTCAAAGCCTTTTTCAATAAGAAACTTGGTCAAGCATTTATACCATGCTCTAGGAGCTTGTTTAAGACCATAAAGAGCTTTGTGAAGTTTGTAAACCTGATCGAGTTTCTTGGGATTAACAAATCCGGGCGGTTGTTTAACATAAATGTGACGCCCCCAATTCGACCGTACACTAATCATACACGCAAATGTGTACGATCAAGATCAGGGACTCACGGGAAGATATCACAACACAACTCTAGACACAAATGAAATAATACAAGCTTCATATTACAAGCCAAGGGCCTCGAGGGCTCGAATACATAAGCTTGATACACAAGAGTCAGCGGAAGCAACAATATCTGAGTATAGACATAAGTTAAACAAGGATGCCTTAAGAAGGCGAACACAAAAGCAACAACGATCGAAGAGGCAAGGCCTCCTGCCTGGGAACTCCTACCTACTTCTGGTCGTCGGCGGTCTCCATGTAGTAGTAGGCACCATCGGGTAGTAGTAGACGTCAGCGGTGGCATCTGGCTCCTGGGATCCACCATCTGGTTGCATCAACCGCAAAGAAGAAAGAAGGGGGAAAAGGGGTAGCAAAGCAACCGTGAGTACTCATCCAAAGTACTCGCAAGCATCAGATCTATACTAAGTATGCATTGGTATCAAAGGAAGGTATGTATCTGTGGACTGAACTGCAGAATGCAGAATAGAGGGGAAGGCCTAGCCTATCGAAGACTAGCATCTTCAAGCAGCTCCAAGCATCTTGCAGCATTCAGAAGAGTATAGAATAGCAGTTTATAATTTACCAAGCATGTTGTAGTAATAATGCCCAGAGATCCTTCTGCGAGAAAGCAATCCCGATGCCAACATAACCATCACATGTCTCAAGTATCCATTTCTAGTTATAATAGATTGGGATACAAGTCTAAACGTCTGTTACCGAGGACACGGCTATTAATAGATAATCTTCCCTGCAGGGGTGCACCACGTTTTCCAACACGCTTGATTACTCTGGCCGGACACACTTTCCTGAGTCAATGCCTGGCCTCGGAAGATCAACATGTCGCAGCCCTACCTAGGCTCAGCAGAGAGGTCCCCGCCGGTCTACATCCTAAGCACTCCGGGGTCTTGGGCCCATCGCCCGTTGCACTCCGGGTCGTTGTGTGCAGGGTGGATACCAGCGCCACCTCGGATGGTCGGCACGATCCGACCATGCCACAATGCTAAACTGGATGTCTGACAAAGCTTCGGCTGATACTACAACGTCGAGGCCCATAACTATTCTCGCGTGGTGGTTAGTGCGTAAAGGCCAGTGGCCAACTCAGAACAAATACCCAAACCTGTTAGTGCATTATTAAAAGAAGTGACGGCTGTCGGGACAAGTCCGGAGCTACCACCCCTCCTGGGTGATACCGCTAAACAGCCAGCCGCCATCGTAACATCTTGCGGGTGCTCTCCGGGCCCACCTAACTTTCACAGGTATCTCTCGCGGGTACCCCTCAGGGCCGACCCGACTTCAACAATGGTCTCAAGTAAGGTCAAGGTAACCGTGTGTCCAAACATCAAGGGGAAACCCCGAGGAATCACCCTCGGTGGATTCCACTTGATGTAATCATCAAGGTGAACGTAGGAGGAATCACCCTCGAGGTTCACACTTGAGGGGCTGCACGACAGAGTCGTATCAGGAGTGGTGAAGGAGGAATCACCCTCGATGACCACGACCGAACAGCTACACTACAGACTTATCATCAGGAGTGCGTTACGAGGTATCACCCTTGGCACTCGATAGTAGCTCTACAGAGCCGTACAACAAAGGGGGTGAGGTGATGTGTCAGGCTCTGGTCGTCGATCATGTTGATCGAGTCATCGATGATGAAGCAGGGGCAACAGGGACAAGGTTGGGGTCACTGATGGATCACCAACCAACCTATACTAAGCAGTTTAGGATAAGCAGGTAAGGTACAATGAGCAGGTTACAAAAGCAGGCTATGCATCAGAATAGGAGCAATCAATAACAGTAGCAAAATCTAATGCAAGCATGAGAGAGAATGGAACTGGGCGATATCGAAGTGATCAAGTGGGGGGGCTTGCCTGGAAGCTCTGCTGAAAGGGAAGAAGGGTCATCGATGACGTAGTCGATCATAGGGACATCAGCAGCGGTCTCGGGGTTTACCGGAGAGAAGAAGAGGGGAAAGAAACAGTAAATATAAAGCAAACAAGTGCATGACATGACATTACGCAGAGCTAGGGGTGTTCTGACGCGGTGCTACACGATACCGGCGAAGGGGGATAACATCCGGCAAAGTTTTCCCGAAGTTGGCATTTTCAGACAGATGAATCAAAGGGGGACGGTTGCATGTTCACTATGCTAGGGATGTGTGGTAGAAGAACGGACTGTGTATTCAGATTCGTCTCGTTTTTCTGAGCAACTTTCATGTACAAAGTATTTTCATCCGAACTACGATTTTTTTTATATAAATTTTCAAAGTTTTAATTGATTTTCTAATATTATTATTATTTAGGTTAATTCAAAAAATAGCATTATTACATCAGCATGAGGTCAGCATAACATCAGCAGTCAACATAGTTGACCAAGGTCAACACTGACGTGTGGGGCCGTTCTGTCATAGACCTAACTAAATTAACTAAGTTTAGTTAATTAGGCTAATTAACCTAGTTAATTACTTTAATTAAGTTTAATTAATTATTTAAATAATTTATTTAGTTTCTTTTTAATCTTTCTGGGCATGGGCCCCGGCTGTCATCTGCCCAGGCCACACGGGGCGGGCTAACGAGCGCGCGGACAGGGGCGCCGGACCCGGGCGCGGCCATAGCCCGGCGAGGCAGGGCGCCGGCGAGAGGAGACGCGGGCGGCCAGGGGAGGCCGGGCACGCGGGCGGGTGAGGCGCCGGCGCATTGGGGACTGCGGGGCGAGGCTCAAGCGGGCACGACCAGTCGGGGCTGCATCAAGGGGAGGCGTCGGCCGCGGCGGAGCGGTGGTCGGTGCGGGTGCGAGCGCGCACGCGCGGGCACGCAAGCAGGCGCTGAGGCGCGGGTGGGAGCACGCACAAGGGGAGGTGAGGCCACGGCGGAAGCGGGCAGCATGGGCGCGTTCGGCGACGGGTCGGGGTCAGAGAGGGAGAGGCCGGGCCTCACCGGTGTTGACGGGGAGTGGGGCGGCGAGGCTTCAGGGAGCATGTCGGGGGAGAGGCGGGGAGGCGACGCCGACGAGGTGGTGGTGAGCGGCGACGGCGCGGCGTCGGGGCTCGGGGCGCCGCGGGGTCGAGCCCCGATCCAGTTCATGTTGAGTGGGGGCGGGCGCCGTGCGGGAGGAGACGGAGAGGCAGGCGCCGACGAGGTGGCGAAGGGGCGACGCGGGCGGCGATAAACAAGAGTCAGTGGAAGCAAAATATCTGAGTACAAACTAAGTTAACAAGGATGCCTTAAGAAGGCGAAACACAAGCAACAATGATCGAAGAGGCAAGGCCTCCTGCCTGGGACCTCCTAACTACTCCTGGTCGTCGGCGGTCTCCACGTAGTAGTAGGCACCACAGGTAGTATAGACGTCAGTGGTGGCATCTGGCTCCTGGATCAACCATCTGGTTGCATCAACCAGAAAGAAGAAATAAGGGGGAAAAGGGGTAGCAAGCAACCATGAGTACTCATCCAAAGTACTCGCAAGCATCAGATCTATACTAAGTACGCATTGGTATCAAAGGAAGGTATGTATCTGTGGACTGAACTGCAGAATGCAGAATAGAGGGGAAGGCCTAGCCTATCGAAGACTAGCACTTCAAGCAGCTCCAAGCATCTTGCAGCATTCAGAAGAGTATAGAATAGTAGTTTATAATTTACCAAGCATGTTGTGTAATAATGCCCAGAGATCCTTCTGCGCGAAAGCAATCCCGATGCCAACATAACCATCAGATGGTCTCTACTTTTATTTTTATTTTTTGTATGTCTGATGTTTTCTTTTTTTTCTTTTATGCTTTGTATTTTATTTTCCCACTAATTGGCTTTTGTAAAAATATGTAATTGGTCCCACAAATGACATTGCAATATATAGCGCTGCCATAAAAAGTTTGGGAGGCATTTGAAAAGCTTTGTAATTTTTATAATTTTAAAAGTGATTAAAATATTGTTTTGTCCACTGTTTTGACTAGTTTAGGGCATTTAAACACTTTACAAAAATGTTGGGTCACCCCCATAATTAGTTATGGAATATTTACCACACTTTGAACATTTTGGTTTTGACATTTGAAAACTTTATTTTCTTGACTTTATTTTAAATTTTAAATTTGAATTGGTTCGAACCAACGTGGGACCTAGCAACAGTAAAAGTGATGACATGGCATCATTAGCAGGGGATTACTGTAGCTAAATTATTCGGGCGTTACAAAACTCCTCCACTACAAGAAATCTTGTCCCGAGATTTTAGGAGGTAGAAGGAAACAGAGCGGGGTATTCCTCATGAAGACGATCCTCGCGTTCCCAAATGGCTTCAACTTCATAATGATTTGACCACTGAACTTTCCAAAATTTAACAGCCCTTAGATTGTTACGACGTTCAGATTGAACAAGAATGCAGATCATATGCGCTTTGTAAGTGAGGTCATCTTGCATTGGTTGAGCTTTATAAGCCATGTGGTTGTTGTAATAAGACTTGCGACTCAGGGCATCAGCCATGATATTAGCCATGCCAGGGGTATAAGAAATACCGTAGTCATAGTCTGTAATTGTTTCCATACGTCGCTGCTGACAAAGATCCAGATCTAGCTGAGTAAACAACTACTTCAGACTTTGATGATCGGTGAAGATCTCGCAATGATTACCAGGAAGATAATGCCGCCACAACTTCAGTGCAATTTAACTACAGCAAGTTCAAGGTCATGGACTGGGTAGTTCTTTTGGAAAGACATCCTGGAATTCACAAACGACTGGAGCATTTTCAATTCTCACAAGAGAAGCATTTAACGCATTCAAGGAATAAATCCGTGCTTCTGCATTTCGAACAAGGAGCATGGTAGCTCACTATCTCACTTGAAGGATGCAGTAGATGGACGGTCTTAGTGGCACAAAAGATAGAAGCGGTATGTGTTTTCAACCATTCCATTCCCAGAATGAGATCAATATTGGAAGACTTCAAAACAATGGGGGGAAACATGGAATTCCACTCCTTCAAATTCAACTGGGATGTTGTGACTAACCATGGTGGTTCGACACTGGCGCACGAAATGCAGCTTGAAATTTCAGCCAAGTGATGGTGGTTCCAACAAGTAAGGGACGCCTGTGGTTGTCCCACCATTGAGCTCTGGGACCTTTCAAGTGGAAAGTTGCAAAGGTGATGTAACTGGCAGGGGCAACATTAGCTGACTCCAACTCAAGAGTGATGTCACGGAGCCAGTCATCAGCATCAAGAGGCTGAGTTGAGCCATGGTAGATGACAGGGTTGAGACGTGCAAAGTCATGTAGTGTCACTGGGGCTGGCTGCTGGTTCATATTGGGACGTGGGAACTGGGCCATCATCCCTACCATGAACTAGCGATTCAGCTCAACTGTTGTATCATTCCGCCCATGTAATCAGGAGGTGGTGGATTGTCGCCACCACGGCCACGATAAGCAGGTCTAACCATCCTGCTTAATGCAACAGGGGGCATTTTAGCAAGGGGTGGATCAAGTGTATGGAGTCATTCATGACGTAGACTGAACAGTGAGCAAAGGCGCAGTATGTACAAAGCAGTAGTCATTGAAGACATACCGATACATATATGGAGCCAATTACACGTTGTTAGTATGAGTTCGGACAAGAGAATCATCCTAGACATACTAGGCGACACGCATGCACGTGATGGAGGGCTACAACAGCGGGATATAGCAAAGGCTACATCAGCATCGGGGAAAACCTCTAGAGCGAGGGATTTGCAAGTGACGACGTAGGGTGCCCTCGATATGAGGACCCTACGGTCAGTGGACAATGTGAAGCATATCTTGGTCATCAATTCGAGAAAGGTGTAATAAAATCTCCGGGTGGATGTGATCACAAGATCCTAATGTTAGATTTAGCAAAATCATTTAACCCAAATAGAAGAGAAATCAGAGTCCCAGAGTATAGACGAGGAGTAAATGATCCTAATACCACCCAATGGCAACGTGGGCCCGTAAGCCACACAGCCATGTTAGCAAAACAATTTTTCAAAACCTAGACTCAACTTCGGCCAAGGAGTTGGAAAGGGGGATCCTACAGGCAGTCGGCTCTGATACCAACTTGTGACGCCCCCGATTTGACCGTACACTAATCATACACGCAAATGTGTACGATCAAGATCAGGGACTCATGGGAAGATATCACAACACAACTCTAGACACAAATAAAATAATACAAGCTTCATATTACAAGCCAGGGGCCTCGAGGGCTCGAATACAGAAGCTCGATAAACAAGAGTCAGTGGAAGCAAAAATATCTGAGTACAAACATAAGTTAAACAAGGATGCCTTAAGAAGGCGAACACAAAAGCAACAATGATCGAAGAGGCAAGGCCTCCTGCCTGGGACCTCCTAACTACTCCTGGTCGTCGGCGGTCTCCACGTAGTAGTAGGCACCATCAGGTAGTAGTAGACGTCAGTGGTGGCATCTGGCTCCTGGGATCAACCATCTGGTTGCATCAACCAGAAAGAAGAAATAAGGGGGAAAAGGGGTAGCAAAGCAACCATGAGTACTCATCCAAAGTACTCGCAAGCATCAGATCTATACTAAGTACGCATTGGTATCAAAGGAAGGTATGTATCTGTGGACTGAACTGCAGAATGCAGAATAGAGGGGAAGGCCTAGCCTATCGAAGACTAGCATCTTCAAGCAGCTCCAAGCATCTTGCAGCATTCAGAAGAGTATAGAATAGTAGTTTATAATTTACCAAGCATGTTGTAGTAATAATGCCCAGAGATCCTTCTGCGCGAAAGCAATCCCGATGCCAACATAACCATCAGATGTCTCAAGTATCCATTTCTAGTTATAATAGATTGGGATACAAGTCTAAACGTCTGTTACCGAGGACACGGCTATTAATAGATAATCTTCCCTGCAGGGGTGCACCACGTTTTCCAACACGCTTGATTACTCTGGCCGGACACACTTTCCTGAGTCAATGCCTGGCCTCGGAAGATCAACATGTTGCAGCCCTACCTAGGCTCAGCAGAGAGGTCCCCGCAGGTCTACATCCTAAGCACTCCGGGGTCTTGGGCCCATCGCCCGTTGCACTCCGGGTCGTTGTGTGCAGGGTGGATACCAACGCCACCTCGGATGGTCGGCACGATCCGACCGTGCCACAATGCTGAACTGGACGTCTGACAAAGCTTCGGCTGATACTATGACGTCGAGGCCCATAACTTTTCTCGCGTGGTGGTTAGTGCGTAAAGGCCAGTGGCCAACTCAGAACAAATACCCAAACCTGTTAGTGCATTATTAAAAGAAGTGATGGCTGTCGGGACAAGTCTGGAGCTACCACCCCTCCTTGGTGATACCGCTAAACAGCCAGCCGCCACCGTAACATCTTGCGGGTGCTCTCCGGGACCGCCTGACTTTCACAGGTATCTCTCGCGGGTACCCCTCAGGGCCGACCCGACTTCAACAATGGTCTCAAGTAAGGTCCAGATAACCGTGTGTCCAAACATCAAGGGGAAACCCCGAGGAATCACCCTCGGTGAATTCCACTTGATGTAATCATCAAGGTGAACGTAGGAGGCATCACCCTCGAGGTTCACACTTGAGGGGCTGCACGACAGAGTCGTATCGGGAGTGGTGAAGGAGGAATCACCCTCCATGACCACTACCGAATAGCTACACTACAGAGATATCATCAGGAGTGCGTTATGAGGTATCACCCTCGGCACTCGATAGTAGCTCTGCAGAGTCGTACAACAAATGGGGTGAGGTGATGTGTCGGGCTCTGGTCATCGATCATGTTGATCGAGTCATCGATGATGAAGCAGGGGCAACAGGGACAAGGTGGGGGTCACTGATGGATCACCAACCAACCTATACTAAGCAGTTTAGGATAAGTAGGTAAGGTACAATGAGCAGGTTACAAAAGCAGGCTATGCATCAGAATAGGAGCAATCAATAACAGTAGCAAAATCTAATGCAAGCATGAGATAGAATGGAACTGGGCGTTATCGAAGTGATCAAGGGGGGGCTTGCCTAGAAGCTCTGCTGAAAGGGAAGAAGGGTCGTGGATGACACAGTCGATCACAGGGACATCAGCAGTGGTCTTGGGGTCTACCAGAGAGAAGAAGAGGGGGGAAGAAACAGTAAATATAAAGCAAACAAGTGCATGACATGACATTACGCAGAGCTAGGGGTGTTCTGACGCGTTGCTACACAATACCGGCGAAGGGGGATAACATCCGGGAAAGTTTTCCCGAAGTTTGGCATTTTTGAACAGATGAATCGGAGGGGGACGGTTGCATGTTCGCTATGCTAGGGATGTGTGGCAGATGAACGGACTGCATATTCAGATTCGTCTCGATTTTCTAAGCAACTTTCATGTACAAAGTATTTTCATCCGAGCTACGATTTATTTTATATTAATTTTCAAAGTTTTAATTGATTTTCTCATATTATTATTATTTAGGTTAATTCAAAAAATAGCATTATTACATCAGCGTGACGTCAGCATGACATCAGCAGTCAACATAGTTGACCAGGGTCAACCCTGACATGTGGGGCCGTTCTGTCATAGACCTAACTAAACTAATAGTTTTAATTAACTAAGTTTAGTTAATTAGGCTAATTAACCTAGTTAAATACTTTAATTAAGTTTAATTAATTAATTAAATTATTTATTTAGTTTCTTTTTAAATCTTTCTAGGCTTGGGCCCCGGCTGTCATCTGCCCAGGCCACACGGGGCGGGCAAACGGGCGCGCGGACAGGGGCGCTGGACCCGGGCGCGACCATAGCCCGGCGCGGCAGGGTGCCGGCGAGCACGGTCGCAGGCGTCGAGCCCACGATAGCAGCTAGCCACGGGAGGCCGGGCACGCGGGCGGGCGAGGCGCCGGCGTAGTGGGGACTGCGTGGCGAGGCTCAAGCGGGCGCGGCTAGTCGGGGCTGCATCGAGGGAAGGCGTCGGCCACGGCGGAGCGGCGGTCGGCGTTGGTGTGAGGGCGCAAGCGCGGGCACGCAAGCGGGCGCCAAGGCGCGGGCGGGAGAGCGCACAAGGGAAGGCGAGGCCACGGCAGAAGCGGGCGGCGTGGACGCGTTCGGCGACGGGTCGGGGTCAGAGGGGGAGAGGCCGGGCCTCACCGGCGTTGACGGGGACTGGGGCGGCGAGGCTTGAGAGAGCGTGTCGGGGGAGAGGCGGCGAGGCGACGCTGACGAGTTGGTGGTGAGCGTCGACGGTGCGGCGTTGGGGCTCGGGGCGCCGCAGGGTCCAGCCCCGATCCAATTTCGTGTCGAGTGGGGGCGGGCGTCGTGCGGGAGGAGACGGAGAGGCGGGCGCTGATGAGGTGGCGAAGGGGCGACGCGGGCGGGGCGGCCCCCTCCCGATCCAGATCGGGATCGGGCAGAGGAGGGGCGAGGGAGTGGTGGTCGGCGAGGAGGAGGTCGAGGACGGCCGTTGATGAGGATGAGGCGGTGGGGCGACGTCGGGGCCGGTCGGGGTTGCTCCCCGATCCACCGATCCAGATCGGGTTGGGTGGGGGAGAGGAGCGAGGGGGATCGAAGGGAGGAGATAGAGTGGGGTGGGGATCATGGGGTTGTTGGGGTTAGCGGCTAGGGTTCCTGGGGGTGGGGGGTTATGCAGGCGCGGCTGGGCCGGCCTGGCGGCCTGGTGGCCTGCTGGGCCGAGGCCCTGTTTGGGGGGGGGGGGGGTTCTCCTTTTATTTATTTATTTTGTATGTCTGATGTTTTCTTTTTTTCTTTTATGCTTTGTATTTTATTTTACCACTAATTGGATTTTGTAAAAATATGTAACTAGTCCTACAAATGACATTGCAATATATAGCACTGCCATAAAAAGTTTGGGATGCGTTTGAAAAGCTTTGTAATTTTTATAATTTTAAAAGTGATTAAAATATTGTTTTGTCCGCTGTTTTGACTAGTTTAGGGCATTTAAACACTTTACAAAAATGTTGGGTCACCCCCATAATTAGTTATGGAATATTTACCACACTTTGAACATTTTAGTTTTGACATTTGAAAACTTTATTTTCTTGACTTTATTTTAAATTTTAAATTTGAATTGGTTCGAACCAACGTGGGACCTAGCAATAGAAAAAGTGATGACATGGCATCATTAGCAGGGGATTACTGTAGCTAAATTATCCGGGCGTTACAATAAACTTCCTCCTCAATTTCACCATTTAGAAAAGCACTTTTAATGTCCATTTGGTATAGGGTGATATCATGGTGATTGGCATAAGCAAGTAAGATGCATATGGACTCAAGTCTAGCAACGGGGGCATAAGTCTCACCATAGTCCATACATTCGACTTGAGTGTAGCCTTGAGAGACGAGATGGGCCTTGTTGCATACAACTTGTCCATCCTCATCTTGCTTATTCCGAAACACCCATTTGGATCCAATGACATTGTGCTTCTCGTCGGGCTTCTCAACCAACGTCCATGCTTGATTCCTCTCAAAATTGTGTAGCTCTTCATGCATTGCGTTCACCCAATCCGGATCATCAAGGGCTTCTTCAACCTTCATAGGTTCAATACTAGAAATGAATGAGTAATGTTCACAAAAGTTAGCCAAATGAGTTTTAGAGCGAATAATTCTCCCGGTTTGAATATCATCAAAGATTTGTTCAATGGGATGATCTCTTGAGGCTCTTGCTCTAACTCGTGAGATCTTTTGTTTGGGTCGGGGTGGAACATCCTCTTCATTGTCTTCCTCTTCTTCTTATTTTCCTTCTTCATTGTTGTTGGCGTTGTTGTTCTCTTGTGGAGGTGGAGAAGCAGGTCGATGAGGTTCATCTTGTTGTACTTCCTCGTTTCCTTCGTCTTGACGTGTTCCACTTGTGGATGCCTCCAAGTCAACTTGTGGTTCACCTTGTCATGAAGTTGAGGCTTCCACTTGAATGGACGAAATACTCTCCTTCACCTCCGTTGGGTGAATCTTGCCAATAGACAAGTCTTGAATTGCTTCCGAAGGATCTTTGTCTCCTACATCAATTGGCAATTGCTCTACTTGCGAGCCGTTAGATTCATCAAACTTCACATCTACCGTCTCTTCAACCTTTTAGGTGAAATTGTTGTAGACACGATAAGTGTGAGAGTTTGAGCCATAACCGAGTAGGAAACCTTCATGAGATTTAGGGGCAAATTTCGAACGACGATGCTTATCAAGAATGTAACACTTTGAGCCAAATACTCAAAAGTATCCAACTTGGGGTTTGTTACCGGTGAGAAGCTCGTATGTCGTCTTGCCGAGAAGCTTGTGAAGATATAGTCAATTTGTAGCATGACAAGCTGTCTCAACCGCTTCCGCCCAAAAGTGTCTTGGCATCTTGTATTCATCAAGCATCATTCTCGCCATCTCAATAAGTGTCCGGTTCTTCCTCTCAACAACTCCATTTTGTTGAGCTGTGTACGTAGCCGAGAACTCATGTGAAATCCCTTCTTCGTCAAGAAAGGTATCCACATTGGCGTTCTTGAACTCCGTTCTGTTGTCACTTTGAACCTTCTTGATCTTCACTTCAAATTGATTTTGGGCCTTCCTAGCGAAGTTCTTGAAGATCTTTTGGACCTGTGATTTATCATCAAGAAAGAACACCCACGTAAATCTTGAAAAGTCGTCAACAATGACGAAACCGAATGAGTTACCACCGAGACTCTTGTAGGCATTGGGACCAACAAGATCCATATGGAGTAGCTCAAGCGGTCTCCTCATGGTCATGATGTTCTTTACGGGATGACTTCCTCCAACCTGTTTTCCTGCTTGACAAGCAATGCAAAGTCTATCCTTGTCAAATATGACATCTTTAACACCAAGGATATGAACACCTTTAATAAGCTTATCAAGATTTTGCATGCCCACGTGACCTAACCTTCTATGCCACAACCAACCTTTAGAAGATTTAGCAATTAAGCAAGTACGAGGTTGAGCTCTTTTAGTGAAATTAACAATGTATAGATCACCTCTACGTATACCGGTAAAGACCATATTATGATTATCTCTACGAAACACTTGGCAATCTACTTCAATGAATAGAACATTGAAACCAAAATCGGCTAGCCTAGATACGGAAAGTAAATTGTAGCCAAGAGATTCAACGAGCATAACATTTTGGATAGAGCTATCATGTGAGATGGCCACCTTACCAAGGCCAACCACCTTACCCTTTGAGTTATCACCAAAAGTGACATACTTTCAGGGATTGTCGTTTTCAGCGAGCTCACGAAACATGTCCTTATCTCCGGTCATGTGATCGGTACATCCACTATTAAGAACCCATTCCTTTCCTTCAGCCGTGTAACCACGAAGGTTTGCCATAAGACCAAAGTGTCTCATTGACTCATCAAGATCAAAGTCACTATCATCATCCTCATCATAATATCCATGTTCAACATCATCATGTGATTGATCATCACCTAGAGAGAGTGATTTATTAGATTTATGACCATGACAATGTGCCTCTTTATGAATTCTAATGACTTGTGAAATGATGCTACTAATGACTCCAACATCTCCTTTGGCACGCATAAGGTCACGAAGCTCAAAAAGACAATCATCAAATTTAGGATCACTAGGATGTATTTTATGAAAAGCTATGGACTTTTGAAGAATCTCATCTAGATTTTTCAAGGAATAGTTTGGAAAGCGTTCCTCAAGATATCTCCATATAGTATAAGCACATTCAAATGTAGGCAAGCATACAAGCAAATTTCTAGGCAATCCTCTTATGATAAGATTAATAGTTCTAAGATTGTGGGTCATGTCAATATACTCATCGAGGGTAGGATGCAAGGGATCAATAGGAGGTGCACAAGGGCTAGTAATATACTTGTTCAAATTATATTCATTGAAAATCTCAAGCATCTCATTTTTCCAAGCACTATAGAACTCTCCGTCAAGCATAGGCACTCTGTGTCTAATACTCCCAATCGTAGACTCATCCATCTTCCTCCAATGGTGATTAAACCAAAGCAATGGAGACGAAAGCTCTGATACAAATTGAAAGGATCAAGAAGAGGTGTCTAGAGGGGGGGTGATTAGACCCTCAACAAGCAAAAGTGGCAATTTTTAAGTTCTTCAAGTTGAGGTGAAGTTTTAGCACAAGATTAAGCATTCACAATACATTTCAAGCAAGCATGGCAAGAGTATGAGCAGCGGAAAGAGTAAAGCATGCTAATTGCAAGAAAGTAAAGGGATGGGATTGGAGTGTGCAAATGCAATGAAGACACGGAGATTTTTGGCGTGGTTCCGATAGGTGGTGCTATCGTACATCCATGTTGATGGAGACTTCAACCCATGAAGGGTAACGGTTACGCGAGTCCACGGAGGGCTCCACCCACGAAGGGTCCACAAAGAAGCATTCTTGTCTATCCCACCATGGCCATCGCCCACGAAGGACTTGCCTCACTCGGGTAGATCTACACGAAGTAGGCGATCTCCTTGCCCTTACAAACTTCTTGGTTCAACTACACAATCTTGTCAGAGGCTCCCAAGCAACACCTAACCAATCTAGGAGACACCACTCTCCAAAAGGTAATAGATGGCATGTTGATGATGAACTCCTTGATCTTGTGCTTCAAATGATAGTCTCCCCAACACTCAACTCTCCCTCACAGATTTGGCTATGGTGGAAAGATGATTTGAGTGGAAAGCAACTTGGGGAAGGCTAGAGATCAAGATTCTTATGGTAGGATTGGAATGTCTTGGTCTCAACACATGAGTAGGTGGTTCTCTCTCAGAAAATGAATAGTGGAAGTGTAGGCACGTTCTGATGGCTCTCTCTCAAATGGAGAAGGGGGGTAGAGGGGTATATATAGCCTCCACACAAAATCCAACCGTTACACACATTTGACCCAACTCGGTCAGACCGAATAGAAGAACTCGGTGCGACCGATTCAGTTCAAAATGTGAACATTAGGAATCTCGGTGGGACCGACTAGAACAACTCAGTGGGACCGAAGTGCAAGGGCTAGGGCAAAACCTCATCTTGGTGTGACCGATTGCTTGAACTCGGTGAGACAGATTTCAGCAACGAGCAAACAGAGAGTTGGTCAAGCAAACTCGGTGGGACCGATTGCTCATTTCGGTGAGACCGAAATGTTACAAAGTGAAACAGAGAGTTTGCAGGGCCATCTCGGTGACACCGGACTGAATCATCTAGGGTTTCTGGCAGTGGCTATGTCAAATGAACTCGGTGGCGCCGGATAGATCAAATCGATGGGGCCGAGTTTGAATTGGACTTTTGGACATATGTGGAAATGAGAAAGTGGTTGAGGGTTTTGGAGCAATATCACTAAGAACTTTGAGCAAGTAGACCATTAAGCAACACCTCATCCCCTTTTAATAGTATGGGCTTTCCTATGGACTCAATGTGATCTTGGATCACTAAAATATAAATGAAGAGTCTTGAGCTTTTGCCAATCTTTGTCCTTAGCATTTTGAAGGGGTTCCACATCCTCTTGTCCTTACCACGCCATTGTTGAACTCATCTAAAATATACTAGATAAAAGTATTAGTCCAGCAAGAGATATGTTGACATTAATTACCAAAATCACCCAGGGAGCCCTTGTGCTTTCAGAGTGGGTGATGGAAAAATCTGGAGTGAAAACAAGGTCTTCAGAGCAGACAGTGCTACCTGTCGAAGTAGATCTCCCGATAGCTTCTCAGAGATGGATTCAGAGACAGATGACCAGTACTATTCCCCCACTGAGGTGTATGCTCTAACTTGGCATTGTTATGCTGCTCATATCATGCATATGGTGTCTTGCATTGCATAGTTTAGACATCATATACACAATATTCAACACCATGTTCTTAGTTTAGGCATAATATATGTGAATGCCCTCTGCTTAGTATATAAATCACATATGTGAATTAAATCATGCGATCCTGATTACTTAGATAACATGTATGTGAATTATGTCATGCGAACCTGTTTACTAAAGACATCATATAATTATCTCATGCCATCCTGTTTAGTTAGTCATCATATCTTTGAATTATGTCATGCTATGCTATCCAGTTTAGATAGACATCATATATGTGAAATTATGTCATGCTATCCTTTTTAGTTAAACAATATACATGTTAACTTTTTCATGCCCTCTTTTTTCCACACTATCTATTGCATATGTCTCTCATACAAGGTCTGTACATTCAACTATGTTTCCTGTTTATCAGCCATTTGAATTGGAGTGGGTGATGACAGTATCTAGCGGAGTAAAAACACGGTCTTCAAATAAAACAGTTCTACCTCTTGGTGGAGATAGCACCCCGGTTGTACATGCACGAGAACCAGCCCTACCACACATAACCCAGACTCTCACAGATTGTACCCCTACTGCGATGGACAAAGAACCACCTTCACCCAATCTAACCCCAACCCCAGCAAATCGTAACCCAGTTCCTGTTGACACAGCACCATCTCCACCACAGAGCTCCCAAACAAGAGTAGTTCGTAAGGCAGCTCCGGTGCCCAAAGCGCCAGTACTACCACGGCGAACCCCAACTCCACCAGTTAGTATACCTATTCCTGTGAAGGAGGCACAACCAGCCATTCGTAGTTTAGCATCTATCACATTTGATGTTGTTAAATCCTATGTGCGTATCTTCCCATCATGGAAATATTATAATGAAGATGAAGGAAAATGCCAGTTGCAGGTGTTCATCCAGGAGTTATGTGTAAGTAATGTTATTCATGGCAATTACTTTGCTTTGTCCCATACATTCTACCTCCATGATGGTTATAATACAGCAAATTTTCCCATTTTCTCTATAGAGAAGGACCGATTTGGAAACTCGCGATGAGGTAACCTGTGCTAATACCTCTGCTATCTTCAAGAATGCTTGCTGGCAGTATCAGAATTACCTGAAGAAAATGTACTTCACTGGCAAAGAAACTCATCAAATTCCCTTACGTTCTCCTGAGACACATTTACGGGACGATGACTGGGAACGCCTTGTTCTGTACTGGTCCCGAACCAACAATGTGGTAAGGTCTATGAGCTCATTTTTTATTTTTAAGTACTATATGCCTGCATCTTACTGTACTCTGTTCGTGTAGAACAAGTGCTTAAAACTGAAGAACAACTGTTCTCATTAAAAATTCCATTGCTATCGTGCATACTGCTTTGCTCTTGTATCGCTGTATTTACTCATTAAAACTTATTTTTAAATTGAAGGATCCAATCGAAACTCCAATAGCACAATAGGTATGTTTAAGCATGTTTCTTTAACAGATTTGCTCTTATAAATAGCTCTGTTGATTTCAATTTCAATTGTGTATATAGTTGACTTCTCATATCATGCACATTACTAGCATCACAACAGAGCCAATAGTGTTGTTGTACATGTAGACCCGTGGTACCCATCTGAAATCTTGTTGTGCTGTGTAGTTTCCCACGCTTTGTATTCTTTCAATGCTGCTTTGTCTTGAACTGACTAGCAATGTGCCCGTGCGTTGCAACAGATCCAAAGTAGAATAATACATGTTCATAAGCTTGAAAGAAAACACTCTAGTTTTGATATACATATATCACTAAAAATATATTATGCTTCACTCAAAATATATTCCTTGAACTGTTTTGATGAGGTGAGGGAGGGATGTGGTTAGTTTCAAGATACTAAGTGGTTTTCTACAAATTAGAGCAGGGAAGTGGGCTATTGTTGCAAAAAGGCCAGAAATTTCCTCACAATCGTTAGATGCATATCTAATGGTCAGAAATGACGGATGGCAAACACACCATCATCACCAACTGAGTCTTTTATAGGAGAACTGATATGATTTGAACAGTGTCTCTATTTTGATTTGGTAAGACAATGCAGTGACCATAGGACAAATATATGTTTGTTTGATGCTTTTATTATGTACTACTTGGCAATAGAAGACTTGGTAGTTTAATCATGTCCACCTTACTACTGAACTGGTTCACCGAAATGAGTTCCATATACTACATGCTAAACTGTTTATGTGTTTGCTTGTTTCTTCTTTTAGAATGCTGACAGAATATTGGGGAAGAGTGCCTTATTAAGCAATGGTAAAGGAAGTAATGCAGATAAGGTTCAGGATAGTGAGACATCCTTGTTGGTCTCCAACAAAGCTGATAAAACAGCTAAGGAAAAGTATCTTGAAGACAGTGAGACAACGCCAAAGTCATGTCTTGGTGTAGTGTTCGAGTTACTGGCCACTACCGCTGGCTCAAGCTATTCGAACTCACTGTCTAAATCAGTTCAGTTTCTTGAGTCTCAACTACAAGCTGAAAGACATCGACCAGCTGTGCTGCGACAAGAAGCCGAAGGACTGCGGAAGTCCGTGGAGAATTTAGATGCATACTTTCTGGTGCAACAGCAAGCGTTGGAGGATTTTTCCGCCAAACAGGAGAAAGCTAATAAGCTTGCTAAGCTTATTGCCAGCATGGTGGATACCCAGGATAACGTTTCTTGAGCTCTTGTGAAGTTGTTTCAGTTATGGACTTGTTTTGCTGCCGCTCATTTATTTACACTGGTGGCCAATTTAGACGCCCAGTGTATGTAATATGCTGCTTTGTTCCCTATATTTGCACTGGTGGCGAAATTTGATGCCCAGTGGATGTAATATGTGTAATAGCCATAATAGCCTAGCGTAAGTTGCTTGCTTATTTATTTCCTTATTGTCTTGTTTATTTTTTTGGTTGTAGTCACTGCAGTTCTTTTTCCGCAGTTTGCTAGTGGCAACAATAAAATATTTTTTAAAACTAGGCCGTAATAACTACGGACCGTTATGTAGTGACCATGGGCCTCCTACGGGCCGTAGGATCTATGGGCCTCCTACGGCCATAGGATCAATGGGCCTTGTGCGGGCTTTAGAATCAATGGGCCTTCTACGGGTCATACTATTCATGGACCAATAAAGGACCGCAATATGGGCCGTAAACGGGCTAGAGTGGAAATTGTCTGTTTATGGCCCGATCATAACGGGCCGTTAATAGCCGATATGTATAACGGGCTTAAACAGGCCGTATTTGATGATGCTAAGAAAACAGCCCAACATATTAACGGGCAACAAACGGGCCGACTTTAACCACGGGCTGAATTTGGCCCGCAAGCGGAATAGGCCAGTAATGGACCGGAAGTAATCGAATGCTGGAAATGAGCCCAAGAATAAATGGGCCCTTAGAAGGCCGAAAGATCATACGGGCTGGAAAGGGCCCAATGGAATAATGGGCCGTTAATGGGTATAAAGTGATACACTGTTCATTATGGGCCAGTGTCACCATGGGCTGTTAATGGGCCAAGAGTTACATAGGGCCTCATATGGGCCAAAAGACGTCATGGGCCATACATGGGCCGGAAGTCACAATGGGCTGGAATCATATTGGACGGCCCAGATGCCGGTACTGGGCCTAATTCGGATAGGCCATAATGGGTCGTGAGTTAGCGGGCTGTAAATGGGCCATATGCTAACAGGCCGTTAACAGGCTTTCCGTGGGCCGGCCCGCTACCTTTTGACCACGTTAAACGGGCCAGCCTTTTCACCTGAATGGGCCACTGTTGGGCCGTGCCACGTGTCTACGTATCATAGGCGCCTACCGTCCAATGAGTGGACGACATCTGCCCCAACCCTGAGCAGACACGTGGAAACTCCGGCGAATCAGAATTTTACACATGAAAAATCCCCATCGGTCCGGGCTGTTAATGGGTTACCGGATCCAAACCGGAACCCGATAGCATAACGGCGACCCATTACGGTGGATGCCACGTGTCGGTTACCCTTGACGAAAACACTTCCATGACGCGCCATTTATCGTCATGGAAGTGGACACTTCCGTGATGATGATTTTGGTATTGTCATGGAACACTTCTATGACATCACAGGTATGACTATCTTGATTTTGTCATAAAATTGTCATGGATGTACATGCATGACAGAAAACGTGACCTACTGTGACAAACACGTATCATCACGGAAGTGTATTTTTTTTGTAGTGGCTTGTCATTTCCTTCTGCTCCTCATTGGGTTCGACACTCTTACTTATCGAAAGGACTACGATTGATCTCCTATTCTTGTGGGTCATCATTGGGATCCGATGAATTGTGGGTTTATGATCTGAATATTCATGAGAAGTAACTGAGTCTTTTCTGAACTTTATTATGCATGATTCTTGTAGCTTTGTATTTCTCTTCGATCTATCTGTTTGGTTTGGCCAACTAGATTGATTTATCTTTAGTGAGAGAGGTGCTTTGTGATGGGTTCAATCTTGTGGTGGTCTATATCCCAGTAACTGAAAGGGACAAGGCATGCATTTGTATTGTTGTCATTAAGGATAAAATGATGGGGTTTATTCATATTGATTGAGTTTACTTTGTCTACATCATGTCATCTTGCTTAAGGCGTTACTTTGTTTTATACTTAATACCATAGATTCATGCTGGATAGCGGTCACTTGATGGAGTAATAGTAGTAGATGCAGGCAGGAGTCGATCTACTTGTCTCGAACATGATGCCTATATACATGATCATTGCCTTGGATATCGTCATAACTATGCGCTTTTCTATCAATTACCCAACAGTAATTTGTTCACCCACCGTATGCTATGTGTTCGAGAGAGAAGCCTCTAGTGAAAACTATGGCCCCTGGGTCTAACTTTACAATATTACAAAAACCAAAATTCCTTTGCTGTAATTTTTTATATTTTATTTTGTTTTGCAATTTATCCATCTACCTATACAAGATTTGATCCTTGCAAGTAACGAGTTCAAGGAGATTGACAACCCTCTTGCATGTGTTGGGTGCAAGTATTTGCTTTTGTATGTGCAGGTGTTGTTCACGAGGGTTTGCGTGATTCTCATATTAGTTCGAAAAACCTTGGTTCTCACTGAGGGAAATACTTATCTCTATTGTATTACATCTCCCCTCCTCTTCGGGAAAAATCCCAATGCAGCTCACATGTAGCACGTACCGTGTGCCACAACAATGTTGACATATATGGAACCTACTTAGTCATGATATTGGTACTTCCTGGATGTATGATATGCTAATACATATGTATATCCTTTGTAAGGTATAGTGCAACATGGGGCTTGTAGAAGTGCAACCCAACCAAACATCACTGACCAATCTCAGCTGGATGGTGAGTTAGTGATGCATTGCTTATAAGTACCACGAGGTAATCAACACAGATGGGTTGGACCGCACTGCTATGCAGCATCACTGATCGGTCGCCTCACCCGTCTGTGATATTGATCTCATCACTGACCGCAAGCACAGATGGGTCAGAAGCCGTGAGTGATGATATGATTTGGCCGGTGAGTGCTATTCGGCTCTGTAGTATTGTGTGTGCAAGTTTTCTTAAGTTTGTTTTCATTTTCTTTTTTTCTTAAAGGGTAGTACCAACACACTAATTCATTCTTTCTATTATTTTGATTTTGTAGTTTTTAGTTCATTTTCTTTCTTCTTTAAGTGTAATAAAATGTCACTAATCATTCCTTATTAGAAAATTAATCTTCGCTAAATTCCACTGTTATATTCTTATTCTTGCATAGTATAAAAGTGAATTTCTTTGTAAACTGTGTGCAAATATTGTCAATATTTCTTTAGTTTTTTAATTCTCTGTCTTCTTAAAGGGACCAATGCCACCAGTTCATTCTTCCTTAGAAAACCTCATTATTTTGAATTTATTTTTCACTTTTTTATTTTTAAGTGTAATACAATGCCACTACTTCATTCATCCTTAGAAAATTTATTTTTGTTACGAACATTTCTCTATTATATGTTTATTTTTGCATATTATAGGGAAGCACAATTTCTTTATAAACTGTGTGCAAATTTAGTCATTTGTTTTATTTTCTTCTTCTTTTTTTAGGAATGTTTTATTTTCTTCTTCTTAAAGGATACCAATGCCACTAATTTATTCTTCTTTAGGAAACTTCATCTTTTGTGTTTCTTTATTTTGTGCATTTTATTTTTGTTTTGTCTTGTGTGTTACCAGGTATCGGGTAATTTCTCTTATGTTTAATACCATGCCCAGGTATCTGATGGGTTTTTGTTTTGTGGTTGCAAAGGGCCAATTTTCTATTTTATTTTAGCATATGTATTTGTTCATTGATGCTTTCTTCATTTTTTATAGTCAGAGTTTCTCCAAAAAATTAGTGTGGGGGGCATCTTGATGTTGCAATAGTAGTACAATACTTGATTTTGTGTTTGAAATTTAAAATGGAATTATTTTATGTTGGTGTGAGAGCTGCCAATCACGATAGGGAGATGAGGAAGGACGGCAAGGATGGTGAGGTGGAAAATCATAATTGTAACTGATGCTCGGCACCACGTCTTGACGATAATGTGTACTGTCCGTTAGCTTTTGCGCTAGACTATAGTTATTTTCATGCTTGATGATATTCAATTACACGATGTGCCAAAAGATTGAGACACTATACGATTTTATATAAATGTTTAGCATATTCATGTATCTATAGAATATGTTGTTCTTTATTTATGTTGTCGACCGTTTGCCAGTAAGTGCATCTAGTGCCCCTTAGTGATTTTGGTGTATTGAAGACTTATAGCTTAAGGGACTAATGTGTCTATGTGTGTACACAGGTTCTATAAGTCTCTTAGGAGTTTGATATTTCCGAAGAAATTCAACCCCTAAAAATGAATGTCTTCATTTGAAGACTTCGGTTTTCTTGAAGACTTTGTAAATGAGGAAAGTGGTGTGACCATGAAGATATTGATATTGATGCGAGGATTATGAAGCGTGAAGACTTATGTTTTCGTAGTTTCATTTTTCCTTTCTTGAGTCATAGGAAACACCGTACTGTTAAAAGGGGTCGAGGTAATACAAAGGAAACATTTCCAAGTGATGCTCATCTCAAAGCCTACACATACCCAATCATTCGAGTGAAGCCTTTGGAAATCTCATAACAGTTCAGTCAATTTCTTCAGTGACAGAGACGAAGATCTTCTGTTCTCTGAGGAATTTGTTCTGACTGAGGAGTTAGGAATTCGCCAGTGCAGATTGCCTACAAGTGAGAAACATGATAGCCCTGCGGAATTTGAGAGCTCAAATTTCCGACCGTTGCTATGCTACGCCCCAGCTGTCCCAAATATCTTATCCACCTAATGGTCATATCATTGAAGGGCATTTATGTCTTATCATGTCGGGCTGATCCTCGGCTATAAATAGCCGACCCCTCAACCACTAGTTGGTTGGCTGCTCCAAGAGAAACTGACACTTGTCATTTAGTGCATCCCATCCCCCGAGGACTTTGAGAGAAAATCATCAATGAGGAAAAACCCAAAACCCCAACTCCTAAAACCCAAAGTGATTGAGCATCACTGAAGAGATTGTTCATGTCTAGAACCGACACTTGTTACCTTTGAAGACTGTGCTTCTTCTAGACGGTTAGGCGTCATGGTCTAGACCATCCAAGAGGAATTGTGGATCGCCGGGTGACCAAGTCTGTGAAGGTTTGGAAGTCACCTTGAAGACTTACCACGAGTGATTGGGCGAGGTCTGTGTGACCTTAGCTCAAGGAGAATACAGTAAGGACTGTGTGTCCTGGGACTGTGTTTCCTTTGGTTTAAATACCAATCCGCTCCAACTAGACGTACAACTGTCACAACAGTTGGAACTGGTCTACCAAATCACTGTCTTCACCGAGCTACTGGTTCTATTTCCTCAACCCTTTCATTTCCTCGCTCTTGTGTTGATGAAATTGATCATTACTGTTTGAAGACTTTAACTGAAGACTTTCTCAATTTCTTCAATCCTATTTCTACAATCATCTTGTCTTCTGCCTGCTTATCCTGTTTACACGCTACATGTGCTCTGTGTATGTTTCATTTCATCATGATGACTATGCTACTATCTTGTTATGCATGCACCCGAGTACTTATTCCGCTGCTTGTAGTTCGTCACTTAGCAAATTCCTCAAGTAGTATTTCCTAAGTGGCGAATTTGTAAAAATCGCCTATTCACCCCCCTCTAGTCGATATAACGCACTTTCAATTGGTATCAGAGCAAGGTACTCCCTTTTTGTGTGTGATTTTGGTTTAACCACCTAGAGTTTTAGTTATGTCGACTTCAGGTATGAAGAAAGTGTCATGCCCCATCTTTTATGGTCATGATTATCCCAAGTGGAAGGCCATGATGAGGAAGCGCATCATGGCGATGAACAGTGAGCTGTGGACCGTCACTGAGATTGGTCTTACTGATCTAAGCAAGATGGCGCACACTAATGACATTCGCAAGTACGCTCGACTGGACACTATGGCGAGCGATATCATCTGCTCCTGCCTATCCAGAGATGAGTTCAGGCGCATTATGCATCTTTGCAATGTGAAGCTTATCTAGGACCGAATCTCTGATGTCTATGAAGGTCAGGGAACTTGTCAGGATCCCTGGTTCCTCGAGTTTAAGGAATCACTCAAAACGATGACTTTCGAACCTGAATCATCTTCTTCTTCAGGACCATGCCTCATGGCAAAAGGTGCCAAGGTACTCGAATATCCCTCATCTAAATCTAGTGAAGATGAATCTGATGATGAGCTAGGACCCAGCTATTCCAAGCTTGCTAATATTGCCACTAAACAACAAAAGGCCTTGGAAAGGGTTCAAAATTTGCTAGATAAAAGCGATGACCTGTTGGGTGAGGAAATGGATCGAGCTCAAACTCTGACTGACGATCTTAAACGACTTCAGTCCAAGTTTGATAATCTTCAAGGTCGTCATGAAACACTCTTAGCCGATCATGAGAAGCTTTCTTATGAATTCCTTCAAAGAAAGCAAGATCTTGAGAAACTAAGGGTGAGTCATGATGATCCTCAAAGGGAAAATGATTCTTTGCTTGCTCAATAGATCAGTTCCGCTCAGGAAGAATTCATTCCACCATGTCTGAAATGCATTGAACATGAATCTGCTAATTCTTCACCTGAAACTTCAAATGCTTCTATTGCTGCAAATTCTTCAACTATTCTGTGGTCACAAATTCCTCATCTGAGGATACCACAAGTATCACTGATGATAATGCAGGGTTGAAGGAATTGTATGTGACAGGCATGTACAAAAGCGTCAAAGGGCATCACGCTCTTTGTGATGTGCTAAAAAAGCAGATCTTGAACAGGAACCCTAGGAAAGAGGGTATTGCCTTTGTGAGGAAACTCAATGCTGATGGGACCTACTTGAAACCTGAGCAATATCCCAAAACCACATGGGTTGCTACAAAAGGACCTCCCATAGATCCATCCACTTTATCTGGCTTTATACGTGAATCTTCATATTCATCTGATGAGTCACTTGACTCCAACTATAAGCTGTTCAACAATCAGAATGTTGAAGTATTTGGTAGATATGTTGGAACGAACTGCAGGAATGGTCCCCCTATGAAGAAAATCTGGGTTCCCAAAAGGTGCCTTGAAAGTCTTCAGGTGAATGTCCTCATGACACCACCTCTGAAGAAAAGGAACCCCAGATTGAATTCTTCATATGGACCAAAGTCTTCATATGGATCCAAGTCCTCATATGGACCAAATTCCTCATGTGGATCAAATTCCTCATATGGATCCAAATCCTCGTATGAACATCATCGTGCTAATGCTTCTGTTTCGTAGGGAAAATCTAAGACTTATGAATATGTGCATTATTCTTGAAATCATTATGTTCACAAGTCCTCAAAGAATTTCTCTGCTTATTCATATGCATACTCTAACCCCTCTTCTGTGAAACGAAGTGCATTGGCTTCAATGCCACCATTCTCTTATGGAGCTTGCAGAATGATGAACTCTTTGCCACCCCTCCAGATGTGGGTGGTGAAGAAAAAAAACTAATATCTTATGCAGGGTCAGGTCTCCAAACGAAGTTGAACGTCTGAAGAATTTGCTGGAGACCTGAGAATGCTTGAAAGGACGCAAGCTAATCATGAAGAAATGAATTACTCATTTCTCATGTCCTCATACTGCTATATCTACTGCACTACCTGATGAAATTCTATCTGATGAATTTGATGTCAAATTCTTCACTATGAAGTATATGAGTTCGTAAGATACCACTAATTCATCTGAAGGATGAATCTCTCAAAGCTACTGAGTAGGTCCTCGACAGTGGATGTACAAATCACATGACTGGTGACAAGAACTTATTGATGGACTCTTCTTTATCTCCATCACATCTGAAGCATATCACCTACGCTGACAAAGGAAAAAGCAAGGTATTGGGTCTAGGTAGGGTTGTAATCTCAAAGGATTGACACATGGACAAGGTCATGCTTGTCGAGTCCCTCGGATTCAACCTCATGTCTGTCTCAATGCTTTGTGATCTTGATATGGTTTTCATCTTTGGCAAATATCACTGTATAGTACTCATGGAATCTGACAAATCCAAAGTCTTCGAAGGCTTTAGGAGAGGAGACTTGTATATTGTTGATTTCTCTGTAGAACCACAGCTTGCCACATGTCTACTTGCAAAAGCTTCAGAAGGCTGGCTATGGCATCGACAACTAGGTCATGCTGGCATGAGGAACTTGCACACGCTTGTGAAGAAGAAGCACGTCATTGGCATCAAGGGTGTTAAATTCCTCAAAGATCATCTTTGTGGGACTTGGGAGGCTGGAAAGATGACCAGATCCAAGCATCCCTCAAAGAATATCATGACTACCTCTCGTCATGATATTCCTAGGCATCATCATGACTACCTCAAAGAATATCCAGATCCAAGCAAAAGCTTCAGAAGGCTGGCTATGGCATCGACAACTAGGTCATGCTGGCATGAGGAACTTGCACACGCTTGTGAAGAAGAAGCACGTCATTGGCATCAAGGGTGTTAAATTCCTTAAAGATCATCTTTGTGGGACTTGTGAGGCTGGAAAGATGACCAGATCCAAGCATCCCTCAAAGAATATCATGACTACCTCTCGTCCATTTGAATTGCTTCACATGGATCTCTTTGGCCCCACTCATTATGCCACACTAACAAATGCAGCATCTCTATATGGCTTTGTTATTTTTGATGATTATTCTCGTTACACCTGGGTGCATATCATCGCTTACAAAACTGAAGTGCAGGAAGTCTTCAAACGATTTTCCTCAAGGGCCTCAACGAATTTTGGTGTGAAGATCAAGCATATTCGGAGTGACAATGGGACCGAGTCCAAGAACACTGGCCTTGATGATTATATTGATGAACTTGGTATTACTCATGAGTTATCTGCCCCATACACTCCTCAGCAGAATGGCGTCGTAGAGCGCAAGAACATGACTCTTGTTGAGATGGCTCGCACTATGCTTGATGAATACAAGACGCCTCCTCGCTTCTGGCCAGAGGCTATTGATACTGCTTGCCACATCATCAATAGGGTATATCTTCACAAATTCTTCAAGAAGACCTCATATGAACTCCTCACTTACAAGAAACCCAATGTGAGTTATTTCAAAGTCTTTGGTGCTAAATGTTGGATTACAGATCCTCGTCACAATTCAAAATTTGCACCGAAAGCACATGAGGGTTTTATGCTTGATTACGGAAAGGACTCGCACACCTACAGAGTCTTCAACACCTATCACCACAAGGTTGTTGAAACTGTAGATGTGTGGTTCGATGAGACTATTGGCTCGCAAAGAGAGCACCTACCTCCTATGCTAGATGAAGTACCTCTTGAAGAATCCATTAAGCTCAAGGCCACTAAGGATGTCATACCCACTGAAGAACCTGCTGAAGAAGTTATTCCAGACCGTGAAGACAATCATACTGGTCCATCTGAGGAAAATGGCTCTGAAGAAAATGCTGAGCCCAATCAAAGTCATCAACCTACTCATCCCCGCGTGGCAAATGAAGTGCAGATTGAGAAAATCCTCAATGACATCAATACACCAGGTCCTCTCACACGCTCAAAAGCTTCACATTTGTCTAACTTTTGTGGGCACTTTGCTTTTGTCTCTATCACAGAGCCCATCAAAGTTGATGAGGCATTTTTGGAGCCTGAGTGGATTCAAGCTATGCAAGAGGAATTGCATCAATTCGAGCTCAACAATGTGTGGGAGCTTGTCAAGCGACCAGATCCTCGCAAGCAGAATATCATAGGTACCAAGTGGATCTACCGCAACAAGCAAGATGAAAATGGACAAGTGCTGAGGAAATTCGCCATGCAAGATTGCAAAGGCGTCAAAATCCCTGTGCCCACAAATGGCCATCTATGCACCGATGAAAATGGTAGAGACTTCGATCAAAACGAATACTGCTCCATGATTGGATCTTTATTGTATCTATGTGCATCTAGGCCAGATATTATGCTTAGTGTTTGCATGTGTGCCCGTTTTCAAGCTACACCAAAGGAATCACACCACAAGGCTGTGAAACATATTCTTCAATATCTAGCTCACACTCCAACACTTGGATTATGGTATCCCAATGGCTCAACTTTTGATCTCATTAGGTATTCTGACTCTGACTATGCTGGTGATCGAGTGGATCGCAAGTCAACATCAGGCACATGCCATTTCCTCGGACGATCCTTAGTATGTTGGTCCTCGAAGAAGCAGAACTGTGTATCACTATCTACTGCTGAAGCTGATTACATTGCTGCTGGTGCTTACTGTGCTCAATTGCTGCGGTTGAAACAAACCCTCAAGGACTATGGCATCAATTTGAAGAACGTGCCTCTCTACTGCGACAACGAGAGTGCCATCAAGATTGCTCACAACCCAGTTCAGCACTCGAAGACTAAGCACATCCAGATTCGTCATCATTTTCTTCGAGATCATGTGTTGAAGGGCGACATCTCCATCGACCACGTGAAGACTGAAGAATAGCTAGCGGATATCTTCACAAAGCCCTTGGATGAGAAGAGATTTAGCAAGTTTCGGTGTGAGCTAAATATCTTAGAATCTTCGAATGTTCTTTGAAAGCACACACATCCTAACACTTATGCAAAATTGATGACTTAGATGTGCAACACATGAAGTAACATTTTTCTTCAATCAATGAAGACTAACCCTCTAAGTGTGAAGAAATTAATGAAGAATTTGATTCTTAGAGCCCTACGATAATTGTACGCGGTGTCTGAAATTATCATTCTTATACGGTGGGTCACGCCACCAACCCAAGTTGAAAATCTTCAAATTTGAGTTTTTCTTTATTTTGCAAATTCTTCAATTTTTAAATTCCTCAAGTTTGCAATTTCTTCAACTTTTCGACTGGTGTTCTTCACTGACTATATATATATATATATATATATATATATATATATATATATATATATATATATATATATGAGTTTTCATCGTCCTCAACAGCATTCACTTATAGCTAATTCTTCAAGTTGTTTTTCTTCTAAGTGAATGTGATCGGACCCGCTACCCCTCTATGCTAAACTCAACCTAGTCTGTTCACAAATTCTTCATGTGCGTTAAACCCGTTCAAAGTCTTCACTGTGTCCTTGACAGCTGAAGAATTTGCGAACAAATCATTACAAATTTCATATCTAAATTTTTGGTTGTTGCCGCTCAAACCGTTCGCTTCCCATGATGGATTAAACTAATCACCCACGATCTCCACCTCTCTGTACTTGGGTGACACATGTCGATAGGATAGCAAGGGTCACGGACATGTTCGTCCAAAATCTTCGGGCGAGCAGTTTTTCACTGCGGCTATAAATACCCCTCACCCTCCTCAGACCTCATTTTCTCTGCTCGATCTCAACCTCGCTCGAGCTCTCTAACCTAGCGTCGCCGCTACACTCCATCATCTCCCATGAGGAAGATCTTCGCTGCCTCGACCTCGTCGCCGTCGTACTCGCGCCGGTCACGGAAATGTTCACTCCGCCGCCACCGTAGTTGTCTCCCACCGCCGAGTTAGGGCATGAGAGATCTGAAATGACGAACTTCTCCATCTCCACTCCCAGTTTGCCGTGTTCTTCGTCAAGGGTAATTAAAATCTAATTTTACTGCCCTACTTTGATTCTTATGATTTTCACAAAATACTCAAAAGGTGTTTATTCTTCAAATCTACTCCTTAGAACACCTCAATGCTTCTTTCCCTTGATTTGTTTCTCTAAGCTATGATTTTCCTCAAGATTCCTCAATTGCGTGGATGTTCTAATCTGTACAACTCTGGAACCTGAGTCAAGAACGCTTAGTGAAATACCTCAAGACATCTATGGTCAAATTCCTCAACTTGATACTTCTTGAAAAATTTCTGAGAACGCATATGCCCTTTCCAAATTCTTCGCACCTATACTCTGTTCACAGGTACAAAATGTCTACTACTGAATCACTATGTTCTCATCAACTTAACTCATTTGCAGTGTTCCTTGAAGAAAATTTGCATACTTCCTCAGAAACATCCAAAGTTCAAAGTCCTCAAATGAGGAAAATGGCAGATGGGAAGAGACCATAGAAGGGAGGAAAGAGGCCAGAGACAAACACTGCGTTTGAGATTCCTGAGGACATATATGATGAATATTGCACACCCGATGAAGAAACTCATGGGAAGGAAAACAAGAATCAACGCAAAGTGCGCATACAGAGGATTGAGAGAAGATGGGCAAAGGAATGGAGGGAATATCGCTATGTTACGCCCAAGTACATGAAGAAATTCGTTGTGAACCCTCCATGTCCAAGATCTCCCTTGGCTACTGGTCAAATAGCTGATCCCACCAGCGTCAGGCACGGTGAGGACTTTCCAAAGGAATGGGCCAAGCGCCAAGCCAAGCTTCAGAAAATTGCTATAGAAGCAGTGAGGAAATTTAATGAGGATTCTCAAGCTGCTGCCGCTGAGGCCTCTGCTAGTAAAACTGCGCCAAAGAAGGCCATCCTGAAGAAGTCTGCTATGAAGAAATCTTCAAGCTCAATGCCCTCACGGCCAAGTTCCTTAACAGCAAAGCCGTCAGGGCAAATTCCTCAAGCAACTTCTTCAAGGGCAGCACCAATCCCCTCAGTTGCTACAAAATCCTCAGCTGCTGCCACAAAGTCCTCAACACCCGTGCATCTTGCAACGTGTCAGCGGTTTGCTAGTTTTGCTATTGCCTTAGGGGCATCTGCAACTTCCTTAGCTCAACCACAATACTCAAGTGGTCCAACTCTGTTGAAGGTCAAGACCACTGCTGGACGTGGAAAGAGGCCAATTCCTCACAAGAAGCAAGTGGCGTTCCATGTTCCGTCTGATGACGATGAAGCTGATGATGAAGAACTTGCTGAAATCACCAGAGACAAACAACAAAGGGCTGCAAGAGCCAAAGGCAGCTCTGTGCCTCTTATGCTGGATCCGAAGAAGATTCTCGATTTCATAGATCTATGGCATAAGGATACTACCACTCCACTCCCTGACTTGAACCTGACTCCTGGTCAAAGTCATATGTTGACTGTCTTCATGGGCGAGGAAAAATGGAAATTTGAAAAGGCCAAGCGAGTCAAGAAGGACCAGTACAAGAAAGAGCGCTTTCTGAAGAATAATGTTCTAAATATGTCTCCTGAAGAACTTGTAAATATGCAAAAGGAAATCAGAGACATCAATGATGAATTTGACCGATACCATGCAGATTGGCTCGGTGCCAAAGTCAGATTCGTCAACCTCTCCATGAACCTCAAGCTAAATGTTGCAGCCCCATCGCAATAACAAATTCCTCAGGCTGAAGCATCTGCTCAGCCTAGTGAAGAAACTGTAAGCGCAGCTGATGAAAATCAGGTTGCTGAAGAAGCTACCAGGGCTGTTGAAGAAATTCCAGCTCCTGAAGACAATGGCAGGGCATCCACCAATGTTGTGCCTGAAGAACAACCCAGGCCAGGGAATCTACTATGTCGGAAGAAAATGAGAATGCCAGGGCGACTGCATCAGTCGTGCCTAAAGAAAATGCACCAACTTCATCTGCTCCTCCAGCAAAATCTTCAAAGGTGAAGAAAACCACACTTCCTTCTGCATCAGAAGTGAAGAAAATGAAGGCTGCAGAGAAGGAAGCCGCAAAGAAGAGGAAAGCATCAACCTCTACAAAGTCCTTAGCTCCCAAGAAAGTGAGGACTTTGACGAGCTCTTTCACAGATCCAATTGATGCTGTTCCGATTTCAATGGTACCATCAAAGGAACTCATTCCGTTTGGTGAAGAATATGTCATACCAGATGACATTGATGAAGACAATCCTTCTGCTGCTTCTTCAGAGCAGTTGGATGAAGAAATTGATGTGGAAGATGCTATTTCCACAACATTGGTATCATCGCATGTGCCTCAGTTCACTGCAGAAGAGGCGGGCATTGAAGAAATTGATGAAGATGTGGACATTGGGTCCACAACCCCTGTGCTGAATGATGATTATTGGGAAAATCTTCACCCCAATTCTCCAATTGCCACACCTCTGCGCCCAATTCCTCAGTCCCCTGTGCAAACTGAAGAAATATTGACAGGGTCTAAAGGTCGTCAAACTTCTCTCCAGTCCATCCCTGAAGAAATTCCAGCTGCAACAGCTGAAGAAATAGAGAACCAGACTACTGATGAAACTGCTGCATCAATTCCTCAGTCTGAAGTACCTGAAGTTCTGACTCAAGAGGTTGTGAGGCCTTCTACTGCAAATCTTTAGCCCAAGCCTCAAAATCCTCATTCTGGCACAAAGAAGCTAAAATTCAAGAATGACGATTTCCTCGCTGAGCATCATTTCTTCACTGATGCAAATCCATACGACTCAGCAAGACTAAGGCGCAAGAGGTTTTGGACTACAAGTCAGATGAACTTCTATGCATCTGTTCTGTTTGACAAGGACAAGGTTTTTTAGCACCGTCAAATTCCTCATGTGGATATGGAGTCCATTCCATGCTTTCAACCAGTTCCCAATGTTCTTCATGAAGCTAGGCTCCTAAATTTCTGTGCTGATATATGTGATTGCAATGAAGAGCTAATTCTTCAGTTCTATGCAACTTTGCACCTCACTGGCAATGTGGTTGATGTCAATTCATGGGTGCTAGACTGGATGTCTAAAAACACTCACTATAAAGCTCCGACCTCTGAATTGCTTCATGCCATCCCAGTCAGTCCTCCTGCTGAAGGCGCAAGGCTGATCTATGAAGAACCTGAATTTCAAAATCATCTCATGCAAGTGCTGATGAAGCCTTTGCGGCCTGGCCAAGCTCCTAGAACCACCTTCCTAGTGTGATGACTGATCGTGAGCTTCTTCTAAGTCTTCACCAGAAAGTCGATCGCAATCGCAAGTGGGTCAAGCGTCAATTTGCCTTAATTCTTCAGAACATGACTGTCACTCAGAACACTGTGAAGAAGAATCACTATTATGCACATGAAATCTTCGATCGCACTTGGGCCATACTTTCCCATCTTTAGAGTGATGAAGACCTCAAGCAGATGGACTTTCAGCAGAACTTTGAATGGTCAAATCCTCCCTCGAAGAAATTCAAGAAGGTCAAAGTTCCTCAGTTGGTCACAAGTTCATTTTCTTCATCGCGTGAGACGGATGAAGCTGAGGATCTCAACGACACTGCGGCAGGCCCTACAATGACAAACAACCCTGACAACGTTGGCGCTCCTCCATCGACCTCGTGATGATATTCTTCAGGGGCGTTAGTCCTCAAGTTTCGTCCCTTTTGGTCATTTGATGACAAATGTGGAGAAATTTGAGTTAGTCTTCAAGCGGGTCTTATATATGGGCTGTTTTTTCGTTAAGTTACAACTCTCGCTCTTCTGAAGTGTTTGTTGGTTGAGTTGTAAACTTAAGTCCGATGGTGGTCTAATACTTTTGAACTATTTTCTACATGCTTAATTCCACAAGTACCTTAATGCACGCATGCTGAATTTCATCAGACATGATTTTCCATCATGCATTCCAAATTCTTCATATTATATGTTAAATGCGTGAATGGATTACAAGATATAGGGGGAGATCTCCATGATTTTACTCTACAATGTGCATTTGCAATCCAAAGCAAATTCCTCAATATGCACACCTTCAGGGGGGGTTCTTCCATATCTTGCAATCAAATTCCTCAATATTAGTATTTACACTTCATATGTTTATCCCCGTTGAAAACTTAACCTATTTGTCATCAATCACCAAAAGGGGGAGATTGTAAGTGCATCTAGTGCCCCTTAGTGATTTTAGTGTATTGAAGACTTATAGTTTAAGGGACTAATGTGTCTATGACTGTACACAGGTTCTATAAGTCTCTGAGGAGTTTGATATTTCCGAAGAAAGTCGACCCCTAAAAATGAATGTCTTCATTTGAAGACTTCGGTTTTCTTGAAGACTTTGAAAATGAGGAAATTGGTGTGACCTTGAAGATATTGATATTGATGCGAGGATTATGAAGCGTGAAGACTTTTGTTTTTGTAGTTTCATTTTTCCTTTCTTGAGTCATAGGATACAACGTACTGTTAAAGGGGGTTGAGGTAATACTAAGGAAACATTTCCAAGTGATGCTCATCTTAAAGCCTACACATACCCAATCATTCGAGTGAAGCCTTTGGAAATCTCATAACATTTCAGTCAATTTCTTCAGTGACAGAGACGAAGATCTTCTGTTCTCTGAGGAATTTGTTCTGACTGAGGAGTTAGGAATTCGCCAGTGCGGATTGCCTACAAGTGAGGAACATGATAGCCCTGAGGAATTTGAGAGCTCAAATTTCCGACCGTTGCTGTGCTACGCGCCAGCTGTCCCAAATATCTTATCCAGCTAACGGTCATATCATTTAAGGGCATTTATGTCTTATCATGTCGGGCTGATCCCCGGCTATAAATAGCTGCCCCCCTCAACCACTAGTTGGTTGGCTGCTCCGAGAGAAACTGACACTTGTCATTTAGTGCATCCCATCCCCCGAGGACTTTGAGAGAAAATCATCAGTGAGGAAAAACCCAAAACCCCAACTCCTAAAACCCAAAGTGATTGAGCATCACTGAAGAGATTGTTCCTGTGTGGAACCGACACTTGTTACCTTTGAAGACTGTGCTTCTTCCAGACGGTTAGGCGTCATGGTCTAGAGCATCCAAGAGGAATTGTGGATCGCCGGGTGACCAACTCTGTGAAGGTTTGGAAGTCACCTTGAAGACTTACCACGAGTGATTGGGCGAGGTCTGTGTGACCTTAGCTCAAGGAGAATATGGTAAGGACTGTGTGTCCTTTGGTTTAAATACCAAGCCGCTCCAACCAGACGTACAACTGTCACAGCAGTTGGAACTGGTCTACCAAATCATTGTCTTCACCGAGCTACTGGTTCTATTTCCTCAACCCTTTCATTTCCTTGCTCTTGTGTTGATGAAATTGATCATTACTGTTTGAAGACTTTGACTAAAGACTTTCTCAATTTCCTCAATCCTATTTCTTCAGTCATCTTGTCTTCTGCCTGCTTATCCTGTTTACACGCTACCTGTGCTCTGTGTATGTTTCATTTCATCATGATGACTATGCTACTATCTTGTTATGCATGCACCTGAGTACTTATTCCGCTACTTGTAGTTTGTCACTGAGCAAATTCCTCGAGTAGTATTTCCTCAGTGACGAATTTGTAAAAATCGCCTATTCACCCCCCTCTAGTCGATATAACGCACTTTCATTACCCGTGCACACACCGAGCCTTTGTAGGCATGCACCACCATCACCATACATGGTGGATGGTGATTCTACCGAGGTGTTCGCCTCCCAAGTCACTCTCGTGACTTCGAAGGCAACCCAACCACCGCCACCACCTAGTTTCCTTTGCCGCCATCGGCGGAAGATATCCAACGGCAAATGGCGGCGATGGGGCGCTCCTTATCTGGTTCTACCCCCTCCCACTACTCTCTCTCGACCTCCCCTGTGCACCAGGTTGCCTTCTCCTATCGCCCAACTCTGACAAGGTTCCATGGCGGTGGCTCGCTCTCATGTGGACTGCAGGGATAAACATCGGTTCGGACTGGCACCTTGCTGCGGTAGTTCCTGCACCAGTGTGCTTTGGCAGCTACATCTAGGGCATCAGTGCCCCCAGATCCAGATCCACCGTGATCACGCAGGGTTCCTCCCGGCAGCCAACCCGACCTAGGTGTGGTAGGGTGCCAGCCCACCCTTTGTTTCATTGGTGCGCCTGCTCTCCTCGGCGACTAGCTGCTTCCTGAGGGTGTAGGATTGCCTGTCCCACGTCTGTGTCGCAGTTGTTGCACCGGCGGCAAGATGCCATGTGTGGGTCTTGGTCTACCTACTTGTCCGGGCAAGACGGGGTGGGCTGTAGCGCGTGATACGTCTCCAACGTATCTATAATTTTTGATTGTTCCATGCTATTATATTATCTATCTTGGATGTTTTATATGCTTTTAAATGCTATTTTATATGATTTTTGGGACTAACCTATTAACCTAGAGCCTAGTGCCAGTTTCTGTTTTTTCCTTGTTTTTGAGTTTCGCAGAAAAGGAATATCAAATGGAGTCCAATTGAGCTGAAAATTTACGACGATTGTTTTTGGACCAAAAGAAGCCCACGGAGTACCGGAGATGCACTAGAAGAGTCCCGAGGCCACCACAAGGGTGGAGGGCACTCCCACCCTCCTAGGGCGCGCCCTCCGACCTTGTGGGCCCCTCATGGACTCCCCTGACTTGTTCTCGACGCCAACACCTCTTATATATCCCCAAACCTCCAGAACATAACCTAGATCGGGAGTTCCGCCGCCGCAAGCCTCTGTAGCCACCAAAAACCAATCGAGACCCTATTCCGGCACCCTACCGGGGGGGGGGAAACCATCACCGGTGGCCATCTTCATCATCCTGGCGCTCTCCATGACGAGGAGGGAGTAATTCACCCTCGGGGCTGAGGGTATGTACCAGTAGCTATGTGTTTGATCTCTCTCTCTCTCTCATGTTCTTGATTTGGCACGATCTTGATGTACCGCGAGTGTTGCTATTATAGTTCGATCTTATGATGTTTCTCCCCCTGTACCTTCTTGTAATGAATTGAGTTTTCCCTTAGAAGTTATCCTATCGGATTGAGTCTTTAAGGATTTGAGAACACTTGATGTATGTCTTGCATGTGTTTATCTGTGGTGACAATGGGATATTCACGTGATCCACTTGATGTATGTTTTGGTGATCAACTTGCGGGTTCTGTGACCTTGTGAACTTATGCATAGGGGTTGGCACACGTTTTCGTCTTGACTCTCCGGTAGAAACTTTGGGGCACTCTTTGAAGTTCTTTGTGTTGGTTTGAATAGATGGTTCTGAGATTGTGTGATGCATATCGTATAATCAAACCCACGGATACTTGTGGTGACATTGGAGTATCTAGATAACAATAGGGTTTTGGTTGATGTGTGTCTTAAGGTGTTATTTTAGTACGAACTCTAGGGCTGTTTGTGGCACTTATAGGAATAGCCCAATAGATCGATCGGAAAGAATAACTTTGAGGTGGTTTCGTACCCTACAATAATCTCTTCGTTTATTCTCCGCTATTAGTGACTTTGGAGTGACTCTTTGTTGCACGTTGAGGGATTATTATATGATCTAATTATGTTATCATTGTTGAGAGAACTTGCACTAGTGAAAGTATGAACCCTAGGCCTTGTTTCCAAGCATTGCAATACCGTTTTCGCTCACTTTTGTTACTAGTTACCTTGCTGTTTTTATATTTTCAGATTACAAAAACCTATATCTACTATCCATATTGCACTTGTATCACCATCTCTTCGCCGAACTAGTGCATCTATACAATTTACCATTGTATTGGGTGTGTTGGGGGACACAAGAGACTCTTTGTTATTTGGTTGCAGGGATGTTTGAGAGAGACCATCTTCATCCTATGCCTCCCACGGATTGATAAACCTTAGGTCATCCAATTGAGGGAAATTTGCTACTGTCCTACAAAACTCTGCACTTGGAGGCCCAACAACGTCTACAAGTATAACGTTGTGTAGTAGACATCAGCGCGCCCTCCTTTATCTGCTTCGTCTCATGCGCTAATGTTAGATCTGGTGCTATAACGAGCTGGAGTTTACACACCGGCTGGTTGTGGCTTGAGGCAAGGTCCTTGCTCCCGGAGAAATCCTGCTATGTTCTCGTGTACAAACTACCATGGCAATGCCCTTTCCATTGTATTCCTCCCTAGAGGCGTGGTTTGGGATACACATCTCCTCTCAGTGGGGTTCCGGGCCAAACCTCCAATGACGATGTACCCTTTCTTGAAGGCATCGCATGGGAACCCCTGCCATTAGCATTGCTGGATCACATGCTAGGTTGCCAGCGACAATTGGCATTGCTAGAGCCTCCGTTCCATCCACCCCACACCACCCCATCATCTCATGTTGCTGTGCACACCCAAGTCCCTCCCATGGATGCCGTTGTGTTGCGGCGAGCTTCGTGCTCTTGGTATTGTCTTGGTTAATCTTTGCTCAATGGTGGCGCAAGATGCCTTCCCAATTTGCTAATCGTTCTGAATCCATGTGGCAAAGCTCCCAATCAAGGTCATGTTACCCTGTGGCACTCGTTGATTGTAGATGCTCCTTTGTTGCGCCGTGGGGTTTGGTACGCACGCCGGTGTAGTGCGTTAGGCCGCTTGCATAGTTTTGGTATTGTGATCCCTCGAAGGCCCTCCACATCTACTTGTGCCCCCTTGGTGATGGTCCTTGGGTCTGCTAGTTAGGTCACGCTTTGTCCGGAGTGTCCATTTTTTCTCATCTTATTTTACTTTGTTATTTGTGTGGTTTTCGGTCTGGTTTCTCTCACAAACGGGGTTAACTTCTTCAGGTTTTAGATCCAGTTTCACTTATAAACGGGTTTAAATTTTCTTTGAATGAGATCAAATTCATGTGGGGAGCTCTCCCCATGTGATAGATCAAAACGAAACATCCATGATAGAGTGGCTAGCCGGTTGTCAAAGAAAAAAAAGTGACTGATCAAAATTCTAAAGTCAGTCACCTGACCCCTAGCCGGCCCCATCTTAAACATAAGGAGATCACTTACTTGAAATTCCCCTCGCGACCTCTCACTCCCTCATGTCGCCTCCCCTGGGCGACGCCAGGGGAACAAAACCCTAGCGCTAGGGGACCCAAACCCTAGCGCCACCAGGCCCCTCCCGTCTTCTCTCTTGCTGCTGCTGCCGCCGGCCAAGTCGGCGGTGGCGGCGGACCCGATGCCAAAGCGCTAGGGCGGGTGGTGTGCTACGAGATCTCCCGGAGGTGGCAGGGGCAACTCCGGCCTTGGATCCGCGAGCAGCAGGTAGGGCGGCGCCCCTTGCCTATGCGGTGGCGGCCAGATCCATGGCTGGCATGGTGCTCTTCCCCTCGGTGGAGTCCATGCCTAGAGATGGGTGGCGGCGGAAGCCGCGGATCTGGCGTCCCATCCAGGTCCGCCCCGGCGTGATTTTTTCCAACCGGCGGCGTGTGGAGGGACCGGTAAGGGGCGGCTGGAGGTACCCTGCCAGTATGCCGACGGCGGCTTTCGTCTTCACGGCAAGGCTCCGTACGATTCCGGTCAGCTGCGAGATTGGGGGGCCACAAGTTCCGGTGAAAATCGCGCCGACTATGGTCATGGCGGACGATGGCGGCGTCTATGACATCATTCCCTTCTCGAGGCATCGTTGTTGCAGGTCGTGGCGCCCCACTCGTGATGCTCCGGGGGAAACCCTAGATCTGGGTCTACCGGATCGGACGATGATGGCACCTTCGATGCTGTTGTCCCTCCTGGGGGCTTCGTTTTGGAGCAAGTGATGGAGGGGACAAAAGGAGGAGCAGTGTTACATCTACCGCAAGGCCGACAGTGGATCCCGAGGGCATGGTGCTACGGAGGTTCGGCGACGGGTGCGTGTGGATGGATACGTGTAGGGTCGTGGCGTTGTCTGGTGCCGTGGTGGCGTCGACGGCAGGCTAGGCAAGGTCGATGCATTAGTTCCTACTCTGGGGACGGACCGGTGGAAGATGGCGGCGGCAACATCTGAGAGTGCGTCCATCCGGTGTGTGACCTAGTCCTGGTATGTGGCTGGGCTGGGGCACCCGGCTTTAGATGTTATGCTTTGGTGCGATGTCTGTTTGGTATTTGGTTCGGACATTCGGCACCCCTTCATCAAGGGGATAGGAGTAGCAACAAGTGTTGCCTAGATGGTGGCTTCAGACGTACTGATGTATTACTTTGTATGGTCTTTATGAATAATTAATAAAATGGCTGCATGCATCGTCCAGATGCAGAGGCCGGGGGTACATCCTCCTTTTAAAAAAAACTTACTTGAAAATATGAAAAGGCAAAAAAATGGGCAAACTTCTTATGGTTTGATTTGCTTGGAGAAGGTTAATTACACTGACGACAAACCATGAGTACAAGATGGCCTCAGAGCACTAGTAGAAAACAGGGCTTTGGTCCAGGCCTACCCAGCCCATTAGTCTCGGTTCAGTCAGGAACCGGGACCCATGGGGGCATACGTCCCGGTTCGTGCGCCCAGGGGGCCGGCCGGGCCTCGTGGGGCATTGGTCCCGGTTCGTCTGGACCCTTTAGTCCCGGTTCCAGACACGAACCGGGACCAATGGGCCTCGCTCCTGGCCCACATCCATTGGTCCCTGTTCATGGCTGGAACCGGGACCAAAGGGTTTCCTTTAGTCCCGGTTCCAACCACGAACCGGGACCAATGTTGTGCCTATATATACCCCTCGCCCGCGAGCAGAGCACTCCACTGCTCTGTTTTTTTCTGGCCTGCGAGGGGAGGGCTTTGTGGTGCTCTAGCTCACCTCCTATGCACATGAGGTGTTCAATGAAATGCCCGAGCCACACTACTTAAGCTTTCTCCTCTCCAAACTCCACCTCCAAGCTCCATTTTCCTCAAGATTTGTCTAGGTTTAGCGGTCCGTCATGTCCCGTCCCCGTCTTCATCGCCGTTGATTGCCCGTGCTGATCTCATCGCCGGCACCACCGTGGTGAGCCTCTTGTTCTTATCTTCTTTCTAAAAGAAAAAAAATTCTTACTTGTATGATTTAGATAGATACTTGTATAATTTTCTTACTTTTATTATTGTTTGTTATTATATAGTGCGATGGTTTTGGTATCCGCCCCCGTCGGCCCTCGTCCTGTCTATGATTCGGATGTGGTATATATTATATTTTATAACTATTTGGTTCATTTATTATTTATGACAATTATGCCGACCAACGTGACATAGATTTTTTTATCTAGGAGGTATGTGAACCGGAAATTCCAACCGACCCTATTGTCGAGAGGTTAAATTTAGTTGAAGAAGAAAACAATTACTTGAAGGAAAAATTGAAAAAAATTGAGGAGGAGAAGATGATATTGGAGTTGCATGTTGCGGATGTCGTCGATGATCACAAGATCAAGATGGATGCAATGCGCTTCAAGATTAGAAAGTATAGAAAATATGCCATTCATACCGAGGCTTGGTATCATTATGCCGTTGGATTAATTGTTACCTTGGTTGCGATTATGATCGCATTTGTTGTTGCATTGAAATGTTTTACATAGTTTCAATGTATGGTTTAATTAGATGCTCTGGAGAGCTATATGTTGTTCAATAAGAACTATGTATGTACTTTGGTTTTAAAGTGATGATGAACTTCTATTAATTTGGTCACTTATCTATTCATGATGTTTTGTAATGGTTTTTGACACACTTAATTATATATAATGCACGCAGATGAACCGGCAATGGATGTATGGTGACAAACGCACCTCCGAGTACATTAAGGGCGTGCATAATTTTCTCGAAGTGGCTGAGGCAAACAAGCAGAATGGTTTTATGTGTTGTCCATGCCCTATATGTGGGAATACGAAGTCTTACTCTGACCGGAAAATCCTTCACACCCACCTGCTTTATAAGGGTTTCATGCCACACTATAATGTTTGGACCAGGCACAGAGAAATAGGGGTTATGATGGAAGACAGCGAAGAAGAAGAGGACGATGACAACTATGTGCCCCCTGAATACGGTGATGCTGCAACGGGGGAAGCTGAAGATCAAGAGGAACCAGATGATGTGCCCGATGATGATCTCCGCCGGGTCATTGTTGATGCAAGGAGACAGTGCGAAAGTGAAAAGGAGAAGCTGAAGTTCGATCGCATGTTAGAGGATCACCAAAAAGGGTTGTACCCCAATTGCGAAGATGGCAACACAAAGCTCGGTACCATACTGGAATTGCTGCAGTGGAAGGCAGAGAATGATGTGCCTGACAAAGGATTTGAGAAGCTACTGAAAATATTGAAGAAGAAGCTTCCAAAGGATAACGATTTGCCTGACAGTATGTATGCAGCAAAGAAGGTCGTATGCCCTCTAGGATTGGAGGTGCAGAAGATACATGCATGCCCTAATGACTGCATCCTGTACCGCGGTGCGTACGAGGATTTGAACGCATGCCCGGTATGCGGTGCATTGCGGTATAAGATCAGATGAGATGACCCTGGTGATGTTGACGGTGAGCCCCCTAGGAAGAGGGTTCCTGCCAAGGTGATGTGGTATGCTCCTATAATACCACGGTTGAAATGTCTGTTCAGAAACAAAGAGCATGCCAAGTTGATGCGATGGCACAGAGAGGACCGTAAGAAAGACGGGAAGTTGAGAGCACCCGCTCACGGGTCACAGTGGAGAAAAATCGAGAGAAAGTACCGGGCTGAGTTTGCAGGTGACCTAAGGAACGTATGGTTTGGTTTAAGCGCGGATGGCATTAATCCTTTCGGGGAGCAGAGCAGCAATCACAACACCTGGCCCGTGACTCTATGTATCTATAACCTTCCTCCTTGGCTGTGCATGAAGCGGAAGTTCATTATGATGCCAGTACTCATCCAAGGCCCTAAGCAACCCGGCAACGACATTGATGTGTACCTAAGGCCATTAGTTGAAGAACTTTTACAACTGTGGAATGGAAACGGTGTACGTGTGTGGGATGAGCACAGACAGGAGGAATTTGACCTGCATGCATTGCTGTTTGTAACCATCAATGATTGGCCTGCTCTCAGTAACCTTTCAGGACAGACAAGCAAGGGATACCACGCATGCACGCACAGTTTAGCTGACATCGAAAGTATATACTTGGACAAATGCAGGAAGAATGTGTACCTGGGGCATCGTCAATTTCTTCCGACCAACCATCAATGTCGAAAGAAAGGCAAGCATTTCAAAGGCGAGGCAGATCACCGGAAGAAGCCCGCCATGCGTACCGGTGATCACGTACTTGCTATGGTCAATGATTTACATGTAATCTTTGGAAAGGGTCCCGGCGGACTATCTGTTTCGAATGACGCTGAGGGACGCGCTCCCATGTGGAAGAAGAAATCTATATTTTGGGACCTACCCTACTGGAAAGACCTAGAGGTCCGCTCTTCAATCGATGTGATGCACGTGACAAAGAACCTTTGCGTGAACCAGCTAGGCTTCTTGGGCGTGTATGGAAAGACAAAAGATACACCGGAGGCACGGGAGGACCTGCAACGTTGGCACGAAAAAGACGGCATGCCTCCAAAGCAGTATGAAGGTCCTGCCAGCTATGCTCTTACCAAAGAAGAGAAGGAAATCTTCTTTGAATGCCCAGTATGAAGGTCCCGTCTGGCTTCTCGTCGAATATAAAGGGAATAATAAATATGGCAGAGAAAAAGTTCCAGAACCTAAAGTCTCATGACTGCCACGTGATTATGACGCAACTGCTTCCGGTTGCATTGAGGGGGCTTCTACCGGAAAACGTTCGATTAGCCATTGTGAAGCTATGTGCATTCCTCAATGCAATCTCTCAGAAGGTGATCGATCCAGAAATCATACCAAGGCTAAGGAGTGATGTGGCGCAATGTCTTGTCAGTTTCGAGCTGGTGTTCCCACCATCCTTCTTCAATATCATGACGCATGTCCTAGTTCATCTAGTCGACGAGATTGTCGTTCTGGGCCCCGTATTTCTACAAAATATGTTCCCCTTTGAGAGGTTCATGGGAGTCCTAAAGAAATATGTCAGTAACCGCGCTAGGCCAGAAGGAAGCATCTCCATGGGCCATCAAACAGAGGATATCATTGGGTTTTGTGTTGACTTCATTCCTGACCTTAAGAAGATTGGTCTCCCTCAATCGCGGTATGAGGGGAGACTGACTGGAAAAGGCACGCTAGGAGGGGACTCAATGATATGCAGGGACGGGCATTCTTGGTCTCAAGCACACTACACAGTTCTACAGAACTCTACCTTGGTGACCCCGTATGTCGATGAGCACAAGAACATTCTGCACTCCAAACACCCGGAGCAGTGTGACGACTGGATTACATGTGAACACATCAGGACTTTCGGCAGTTGGTGGGAAACACGTCTCAGAGGTGACAACACTGTTTCTGATGAGCTGTACTCGTTGTCCAGGGGACCACCTTCGACTGTATTGACATACAAAGGATACGAGATAAATGGGAATACATTTTACACGATCGCCCAAGATCAAAAGAGCACCAACCAAAATAGCGGTGTCCGCTTTGATGCAGCAACCAAGAGGGGAAAGGACACATATTATGGTTACATAGTGGACATATAGGAACTTGACTACGGACATGATTTTAAGGTCCCTTTGTTTAAGTGCAAATGGGTCAATCTGTCAGGAGGCGGGGTACAGGTAGAGCCACATTACGGAATGACAACAGTGGATCTGAACAATCTTGGGTACACAGACGAACCATTCGTCCTAGCCAATGATGTGGCGCAGGTTTTCTATGTGAAGGACATGCCTACCAAACCGAGAAAAAGAAAAGATAAGGAAGCGAATACATCATATGATGAGCCAAAGCGCCACATAGTTCTTTCAGGGAAAAGAGACATCGTGGGAGTGGAGGGTAAGACAGACATGTCTGAAGATTATGAAAAGTTTCATGAAATTCCTCCCTTCAAAGTCAAGGCTGACCCAAGCACCCTGCTAAGCGATGAAGAATATCCATGGTTACGGCGCAATAAGCAAAAGACACAAGCGAAGAAAAAGTGAAGACAGATGAAGTCAGAAAGGGTTGAAAATTGATGATATGGCTTTGAATGGTTCATTTTGAGCACACAAAAAGTCTGGAGTTCAAATAAGTTCAAAAAAATGAAATCCCTTTGTAACAGATGAGTTTTCGTTCGAAACCCTGATACTTCGAAAGAGATTGTCCATTTTGTACACGAAGTGCATCCAGTTTTTGCCGTAACCCTCTCAACTTTTATGAAACTCTAATAGCAAAAATAATAAACTAAAAGAATGAACTAGAAAACTTTAATGAAACTCTAATAGAAAAAAGAATGAACTAGAAAACTTTAATGAAACTCTAATGGCAAAAGGAATCAACTAAAATGTATGCAACTAAAATCATCAAAGTATTTTCTGTTCAAAACATTAAAAGCAAAAAGAATTTTCATAAAGAACTTTTTTTGTTAGAAACTTTAATAGCAAAAAGAATTATCATAAAGATTTTTTTGTTAGAAACTAAAATAACAAAAACTGTTTTTGAATATAATGATAAAACACAGTAATATTAAATAGCAGGAAAAAGAATCACTCCAAAATCTATTTTTATAGTAAAGTTAATCACAAACTAGTGATTCACACAAATTTCAAAGAATTCAAATTTAAACTATTCAAATTGGAAAACTAATGGCACTAACAGCAAGTTTATAATTTTTATTACCTAAAAGCAAAAAGAATCACTGAAAAACAGTTTGTATTTTGTTGTAAGTAGAAATAAAATAAAATAAATAAAGCAAAAAAGAAAACAAAAAAACTAGAAAAAAAATAATAAAATGCCACCTACTGGGCCACCATGGCCTGAATACGACTAGAAACCCAACCATGGGCCAGGATTCAGGCCCGCAGCAGGCCCAGTAGGCCCACGGGCAAAGATTAGCAGAGAAGGCCCGAAAGCCTGCAGTTGAGAGGAGCTCGAGAGGGTGGGCGCAGCAGCGCTTATAAACCACTCTCGAGCTCTCTCAACTAGCGAGGTGGGACTAAACATCCCACCGCACCGCGCCAGCGCAAGGCCTTTGGTCCCGGTTGGTAGCACCAACCGGGACGAAAGGGGGGCATTGGTCCCGGTTGGTGGAACAAACCGGGACCAATGCCCCCCTTTGGTCCCGGTTCGTGCCACCAACCGGGACCAATGGTGTCTGTTTCCCGCCCTTTGGGCTGCTGAAAAGAGACCTTTCGTCCCGGTTGGTTGCACGAACCGGGACCAAAGGGGGGCATTGGTCCCGGTTTGTGCCACGAACCGGGACCAATGTTTCATCTATATAAGCAAACACTTAGAAATTTTCTCCAAAATCACTTCTTCTCCTGCCCGCCCCTGCGCCGACGCGCGCCCGTCCGCCGCCGACGCCGCCGCCCCGACGCCACCGCCCCGACGCCCCCTGCCCCGACGCCGCCCGCCCGACGCCGACGCCGCCCGCCCCGAGCCCCGCCCCGGCGCCTGCCCCGACGCCTCGCGTGAGCAGGCGCCCTGCCCCGCCGCCGGCTGATTTTTTTACATATGCTTATATATATATATATATATATGTTTCTTTTTATATATGTATGTATTTTGTGTATCTGTAGTATTTTTAAACTTTTTATTTGTATGGAAAAGAGGAAGAAGGAAGAAGGGAAGAAAAAGAAGGAGAGGAAAAAGGGGAGAAAAAAGAGAAGAAGAGGAGGAAAAAAATAAGAAGAGAAAGAAGGAGAAGAAGAAGAAGATAAGAAGAGGAGAGGAAGAAGAGGAGAAAAAAAATAAGAAGAGGAAGAAGAAGAAAAAAAAAGGAGAAGAAGAAGGAATAGACTCCTCTATTCCTTCTTCTTCTCCTTCTTTTTTTTTCTTCTTCTCCTCTTTTGTTTTTTCTTCTTCCTCCTCTTCTTAATTTTTATCGGGAACGAGGGTGTCGAGGATCGCCGAGCGGTCGAGGGTCGGGAACTAGAGTAGAGGGTCGAGGGTCACCGAGGGGTCGAGGGTCGCCGAAGGTTCGAGGGTCAAGGGTCGTCGAGGGGTCGAGGGTCGAGGAACGCCGAGCGGTCGAGGGTCGGGGCGGCGGAAGGTTCGAGGTTGCCTTGTGTCAAAGTATTGAACAGGAAGAAGAAGAAAAAAAAGAGGAGAAGAAGAAGGAATAGAGGAGAAGAAGAAAAAATAGATTAATATTTTTAATCTATTTTTTCTTCTTCTCCTCTATTCCTTCTTCTTCTCCTTTTTTTTTCTTCTTCTCCTCTTTTGTTTTTTCTTCTTCCTCCTCTTCTTAATTTTTATTGGGAACGAGGGTGTCGAGGATCGCCGAGCGGTCGATGGTCGGGAACTAGGGTAGAGGGTCGAGGGTCACCGAGGGGTCGAGGGTCGCCGAAGGTTCGAGGGTCACCGAGGGGTCGAGGGTCGCCGAAGGTTCGAGGGTCGAGGGTCGTCGAGGGGTCGAGGGTCGAGGAACGCCGAGGGGTCGAGATGTTGCCTTGTGTCAAAGTATTGAAGAAATCCATGGCTTCATCATTAGCCGGAAGTAACCGGGGCATGATGGTACGAAGTTCTCCAAAGTTATTTTGGAACGGAGTCCCGGATAGGATAATTCACCTTTTGGTACGAATTTCAGCAAAGGACTTCCAAATAGCGATATTCGGAAGGCTCTTGCTGAACTTTAATTTGGACCAAAAAGCGAATTATCCTATCTGGGACTTCGTTCCAAAATAATTTTGGAGAGCTTCGTACCATCATGTGCCTGTTACTTTCGCCTAATGATGAAGACATGGTTTTGTTGAATCCTTTGACACTAGACAAACGTGACATGAGGGGGTCGAGGGTCGGGAACTAGGGTAGAGGGTCGTGGATCACCGAGCGGTCGAGGGTCGTGAAATAGTGTAGAGGGTCGAGGGTCGCCGAGGGGTCGAGGGTCGTCCAGGGGTCGAGGGTCCAGATTTATCAAAAATGCCCCCATTATGGATGTGCACAAGTTGATCCAATTTTTTTTGATCTCATCTATATATATATATATTCTTCTATATGTCACGTTGTCTATCAAAGTATTGAAGAAATCCATGGCTTCATCATTTGCCAGAAGTAACAGGCGTGTGATGCTACGAAGCTCTTCAAAGTTGTTTTGGAACAGAGTTCCTGATAGAATAATTCGCCTTTTGGTACGAATTTCAGCAAAGGCCTTCCAAATAGCGATATTCGGAAGGCTCTTGCTGAACTTTGTACCAAAAAGCGAATTATTCTATCGGGAACTCCGTTCCAAAACAACTTTGAAGAGCTTCGTACCATTATACGTGTGTCATTTCCGGCTAATGATGAAGTCATGGTTTTCTTGAATTCTTTGACACTAGACAACGTGACATATAGAAGGGTAGATGAGATCACGAAAAATATGGACCATTTTCTGCACATCCAGAATGGCGTCATTTTGTTAAATCCCTTGTCGGTCCGGACGTCGGACATTCATGAGAGAGGCGGTCCGACCCAAACCCTAGAAGCGTTGTCGAGGCCACCCCAAACCCTAGAAGCGTTGCCTAGGCCACCCCAAACCCTAGAAGCATTGTCGAGGCCACCCCAAACCGTAGAAGCGTCGAGCTAGCTAGGTCTACGTTTGCACTAATATATCCATCTGTCATGTTTGTATATTAATTGCCATGTTGTAATATTTGCAGAAACTATGGAGCACCGAGACATCGAAGCAGAACAGTTGTTGGGGGACATAATCCTCGGCGGAGGTGATGTCTTGTCGTATCTCAACGACACCGATGGTCTGGAAGGAGAGGGTGAAGCAGGCTCCGGTGATCGAACAATGGAGGTGGAAGGACATGATTATGATGGCTCCGGTGACGGAATGCCGGTGGAAGAAGGAGACCGTGATGACTGCTCCGGTGAGCGAACGGAGGAAGGAGATGTTGCAAAGTCCGGCGAGGTATATATATTAATTAAGCCTGTGCTGACTAGCTAATTGATGCATTAATTGTTTTGGTATGTACACATATTAACTCTCTTCTTTCTTCTTTTCTAGCCCTCCGGATCGAGCCAAACTTCGGTAACGAGACGAGGCCCGAAGAAAAGGTTGCGCCAGGATGAAAGGTTCACTATCACAGCAATCAAGGGCGATGGCCAACCGATTGAACCCAGCCGGACCAAGGAAGCATTTTCTGCTCAGTGCGGGGTTCCTGTTAGGGACATGATCCCGGTCAGCATCCACCAATGGAATAAGCCTAAGAGCGAAGACCCTCAAGTGTCTTTTGTCAACAATAGACAGAAAGATGATCTTTGGACCGCGCTGAAGGCAAATTTCACCCTACCGCCAGAGGAGGATCCGGATATGCCAGTTATAGAGCCATTGGTCAAGGCTCATGCTCTTAAGAAGATGGCAGATCTATTCAGGAGGTGGAAGAATGAGTTGAAATCAACGTTTGTCGACAAAGGGAAGACTCCAGAATTCACCGGCCGATTTGAGAAGATAAGAGATCACTGGCCCGCATTTGTGGCCCACAAGACATCGGAGAAGAGTAAGAAGATGTCAGCGACAAACAAGAAAATGCTGCAAAGAAGGAGCATCACCATCGCACGGGGTCAGGTGGCTACCTCAAAGCCCGGCCGTTGTGGGACAAGGCTGAGAAGGACCTGCTTGATAAAGGGGTCGAACCAGAGACATTGAACTGGCCAGACCGTTCAAGGACTTGGTTCTTCGGGGTTGGGGGAACCTTGGACCCTGAAATAGGGAAGTGCCGTTGGACGAAGGAGCAACTTGAAATACCCGTCAAGAAGCTTCAGAAGTATATCGCCGCAGCGCAGCAAGGGACGTTCGTTCCCAAAAGAGAGAACGACGAGCTCACACAGGCCCTCGGGAATCCTGAGCACCCAGGACGAACACGAGGCACGGCGGAAGGAGCTCATCAACCTTCTGAACTGCACGCCTCCTCTTCCTCCGGCGAGTCAGGGCACTGCGCCTCCTCCTCCTCCGGCGAGTGATCAGGGCAGTCCGCCTCCTTCTCCGGCGTGTGGCGGCACTCCGCCTCCTTCTCCGCCTGCGCCGGCGTGTCCGAGCAGCCCGCCTCCTCCTCCGCCTCGTCAGCAACAGCGGAAGACAGCCGCCGCCGCTCCGGCTGCTCCGGTGTGTCGTAGCACTCCGCCTCGTAAGCAACGAAGGAAGACAGCCGCAGCCGCTCCGGCTGCTCCGGCGTCTAGCAGTACAGCCAGAGGTGGGAGGCAATACATATTCGGTCCATCTCTCAAGCCTCTAGAGAAGTTACCATACGAGATGACCAAGGAGGAAAACGCGGAGATCTGTCAAGCCCAAGTGAAGGACTTTTTTGCAAAGAAAAATCCATCTCCGGAGGAGAAGATAGATCCGGTGAACTTGAAGCGCACTTTGGAGAACCTGAAGCGACCACCACCGCCTCCGCCGGATGACAACCATGTCCGCGCTCTTAAAAAGGCAGTGGAAGGAGCGCGCCGGTCGGGAACTACTTCAAGTGATCAAAGGTTACAAGAACAAAGAAGTGGGAACAAAATTCCCCAGCTCGGCGAACAGGCAAACCAATCGTGCCCCCCGCTCAATGTGTCTAGCGATATTGTCGCAAATCTGCCGGGGATGCTGCCCGGTACCAATCCTGGTGATTACCTGTCCGATGATGCACATTTTGATACAATGGAGGTGGACGAACACAAATACCCGTACGGGAAGATTCTCGTCAGACCTGGTGATCCTCCTCTAACAACGATGATGCGAAGATTCCATAAGTGGTACATGGACACCTGCAAATCTGGGAAGGATATTTTGACGCTGAGAGTTAAAGAGGAGCACGACCTCGTTGGAATTGATCTGTTGTCTGTTCCATTTGAGGAGTTCTTCCAGTTTTTCAATCAAAAGGACCTCGATAAAATAATCATCACTTGCTACTGTCTGTAAGTACTATACTTCTGTAATTAAGTCTCTATATATAGCTCAGCTCTTTCATTGCATGTATATATAATTAACATCACTATATTATGCAGATTGAAGATCGTCGAATGCAGAAATGCACAAATCTATGATATTAGGTTCATTAACAAAAATCTCATAGATGAATGGACGGTTAAATATAATGCGAAAGAAACCGAGGCCAACTTGCTACAATCATTGCTTAAAAATCAAAACAAAGATAAAATACTCTTTCCTTACAACTTCAAGTGAGTGTTACTGTCTTCTGCATATTCGGTTTCCCTTATTACTCGAGGTTATAGTAATGTAATTGATGAGTTATGCATGCGTGCGCAGCTTTCACTTTATTCTCCTAGAGATTAAGCTTGAGCAGGGACTAGTAACCGTCTTAGACTCAAGACGAAAAGATCCCAAGGAGTATGCGGCCATGACTGAAATGCTCCAGAAGTAAGTTCAATCGATCATTATCGCACCATATCGGCAACTTTGTTCATTTCCTGATATCAAGTAATTATTTTCTTTGTCTCGCAGGGTTTGGAAAGTGTTCACTGCAGAAGCTCCGGGACTGCCGGGGGAGCTGCGATTTACACACCCGAAAGTAAGTACTACTAACTAGTTCCGCGCATCTCCCATTGATTCTAGCTAGTTTCATCAATACCATTTATAATGCTTGATTATCAGTTTGATTGACCTCTATTTCTCGTAAAGTGGTTGTGGCAGGAAGGCGGGAATAATTTTTGTGGATACTACGTTTGCGAGTACATCTACAACGCGACGACCTCTAAGCGGGGCTACTCTGAAAAACAATATGAAGTGCGTAAGCAATAATATTCACAATTTTATTTTATTACCATCATTTGTGTTGAGTTTCATTCATATATATGTATTGACCCCCTTCTTCAAATTAGATTTGGCAGATGCGGGATGAACTCCTACCACAAGATCGCATAAAAGCAATTCAAGAGGAATTGGCGGGATTCTTTCTTGACCACGTCATCAATCCAGCCGGAGAATACCATGTGGAACTTGACATCAGATGTTAGGGATTGTAAGAGATCTTATATTGTATATATGTAGCTAGTAGCGTCGGATAGATATACGAAAACTTGTTGTTCGACCAATCTCTCGGAGAAGGAGGAGGTCGATCACTTCTCTCCGTATATGTTTATGACGATCTTGTGTACTTAATGGTTTCCTTCATTTTCTTACTAGCTAGCATGTCGAGTCCTCTCTATACGTATAGTACGTAGCGTCGACCAAGCACGGAGATAAGAGAGGACACTTCTCTCTATTAGCTAGCTAACACAATATATGAAACCCCTAAATTAACCCTACAAAACCCCCAAACACCCCCTCCCCCCCTTCAAAAAAAAAACAAAAACCCCAGCTCCTGAGCTGCTGACGCGTGGATGCTCTTTGGT